>OY744544.1:16048945-16118945 GCA_963556195.1 Sepiola atlantica
GTTTGAAATATCATTTTGTCGGTCTGTCATGTTTACGTTTGAAATATCATTTTGTCGGTCTGTCATGTTTACGTTTAAAATATCATTTTGTCGGTCTGTCATGTTTACGTTTGAAATATCATTTTGTCGGTCTGTCATGTTTACGTTTGAAATATCATTTTCGTTAGTCTGTCATGTTTACGTTTTAAATATCATTTTCGTTGGTCTGTCATGTTTAAGTTTGAAATATCATTTTCGTTAGTCTGTCATGTTTAAGTTTGAAATATCATTTTCGTTGGTCTGTCATGCTTGAGTTTGAAATAACATTTTCGTTGGTCTGTCATGCTTAAGTTTGAAATATCATTTTCGTTGGTCTGTCATTCTTACTTTTTAAAAATCATTTTCGTCGGTATTTCATACGTAAATTTTAAAATGGTATTTTAGAAGCGTCCACGGATCTTTATAAGAGGTGCTGTCCGTCGGTTAGTCTGTCACGCTTATGTTTGAAATAACATTTTCATTGTTTTGTCAGCCGTACATTCGAAATAGCATTTTTAAATGCGTCCACGGATCTTTATAAGAAGCGCTGTCCATCAGTCTGTCACGCTTGAGATTGAAATAATATTTTAATCGGTCTGTCACACGTACGTTTGAAATAGCAGTTTTAGAGCGTTCAAGAATTTACATAAGAAGCTCCGACAGTCGGTTGTCTGTCACGCTTAATTTTGATATAACATTTTCGTCTGTCAATCACGCGTAAGTTTAAAATAGCATTTTCGTTGGTCTGTCATGGGTTAATGTGAAATAGCATTTTTGTCATGCGTACATTAGAAATAGCATTTCCAGAAGTGTCCACGGATCTTTATAAGAGGGTTTGTCGTTAAGTCTATCACATTTAATTTTGAAATAATATTTTCATCGGTCTGTCACACTTTAAAAATAATATTTTTTTTTATCATAGTTCACCCCAAACAAGGCAGGACGCCACTGTAGACGTAAGGGGCTACTGAGAATTAGGGAGTAAGTTTTAGGGGTCATCCTAAGTTGTGAGCTGTGCAGCGAGATGTCTGTTTACATTAGTTTTATATTTCTGCATATCAATAAAGTCGGAGAAACAGGGAGCAGGGAGAGAGTTCCAGAGGCCGGCAGCACGAGGAAAGAAGCTATTTGAGTAGAAGGATCTCCGGCATCTGGAGACCTACACAGTGAATGGATAGGACTTAGCTGGTTATCGGGTTCGTCTATTGTATTTATGTTGAGGGGGTACCAGAGCAGCAAGCTCATCAGAGCACAATCCATTGAATTACTTGTAAAACAGGCATTAGGATGCAACATTGCGGCGATGGGACAGAGGCTGGAACTTGGTTGATAGTGAAGGACCTGGCAATGTCTTCAATGTATTTGTTCCAATTCATGTTACCTGTGAATGTTAGGCCGAGGAGTTTGAACGTTGGACTCTCAGTTAGGGTGTTATTTGTCATAGCAATCGGTGGTTGAAGAGGTTTCTTGTAGTTATTGAAGGAAAGGAGCTTTGTTTTAGTAGTATTAAATGTTACCATCCATTTATGACCCCATTCCATTACAGGATGGAGGTCATTTTCTAAGGATTCAGCCATTACCTCGGAAATGTGCCCGTCCATTCCAAAAGAAGACTTCCAGAGGTGTTTGATGGATCGGTGGGCTAATTGTGTGCAAGCACAAGGGGCCTACTTTGAAGGGGATTAGGGTCCCAACTCCGTCACGTATTTGAAATATTTTTTCTGGCCTAAGGTCAAATACGTTTTAAACAGGCCTCGTATAAATATTTTATAATTGATTCTTGATTTGAAGAAAATATAAAAAAAGCTGGATATTGCACACATCATTGCCTGAACATTTTTTTTAAGGAGAATTATGATGAATGATCGAATTTATCGAAAAAAGGATCATTATGCGTCTGATTCAGTTGTCCTTGAGAAAAGATGGATCTACTGCTCAAACTTTATGGAACCTTTGATCTACATAAAAATATGTGTATTAATTGCTGCATTCGTTGCTCGCATTCATATAAGAATAGAGGATTTGTTATCCCGTATTCTTAATTTAACGCACGAAATGAATTAACGAAACAAACGAAATCTTTTTTGCAACAACAAACGAAAGGGGTTTATTCGTATATTTAAGGTTACCTATACCTTTTGGGTATAGATGGAATAAACTTAGAACAGTGTCCGAAAGAAGAAGAAGAAGAAGAAGAAGTTCAAATATCTTCAGGCGAAGATAGCCGACGCCGTGAGCGTCCAGTTGACAAGAAGAGAGGCTGAGGCGATCCTTACTGGCTGGTGCCAGGGTACCGTCTGCTCTTTGTCTGGAATATCCTAAGGGAGCTCAAGTAGTCCCTTAGGGAACTAATGATATCAATGCGCCCTGCGAGCTGATTGGCCAAACCAGTTCACGGAGACACTGATACGCATTACAAAGTAAATCTATGACTGCTATACTCAATCCAAAGAAAAACCTTTCTATTTTTTTTATTTTAATTCTCTTTCTCTCCTGTTGTTCTATAACATTTTATTAAATTGCTTACTATAACCATATCCATGTGTTCGTCTTTCTTCTGCGAATTACCCTATCCAACATATTCCAACCTGCAGACATCCTTATAGAATCTTAGAATCATACTCCGAGCCAAACGAATTCCGGTAACAATTATAAATGCTAATTTGTGTCTGGTATTATCAGCCGTCACAATACCAAATTAATGATATCAATGCGCCCTGTGAGCTGATTGGCCAAACCAGCCCACAGAGACACTGATACACATTACAGAGAGGCTATGGCGATCCGCCAGGCTGGAGCTAGGGTTCCTTAGGGAACTAATAAATCAATGCACCCTGTGGAAGGTGACGGTGGTTAAGTGAATATCGAAACGGACTGAAGACCTGGGTGTTCCAAGTTCGAATCCAGTCGGTTCCACAGTACTACTTTCATTTAGGGATGTTGGCAACCTTCTCGTGGTCCTTCCCGTAAGTATCCGATTTTTTTCCACAAAGATTTCTAACTAGATAAACATTGGGGAAACTAATGCCAACACCAGAATCATCTGATTCACACAAAAGGAGAGGAAGAATGCGCACTGTAGGCTTATTGGCCAAACCAGTTCACGGAGACACTGATACGAGTTCCAGTAAAAATATAAATGCTAATTTGTGTCAGGTATTATCAGCCGTCACAATACCAAATTCCTCGTACTACAAGCGTGACATAAATAAAATTTTAAAAAATGGATGCTCCAAGAAAACACATTAGCCATGTAAATGTCTTTTAAAATGGACGCCGACTATCGGTACAGTATCGTAACAAATGAACAAACAGAAACCTCCTCGAAAATTCGAAAGAAAATTTTTTTTTTTTATATATATTTATTTGTATCTTATAGTTTACTGATGATTAATCTTTAGAAATCAAAAACATGCTTTTAATCTGAAGCTTCTGATACTGTACCGATAGTCGGGGAGTATTTTATAAGACGTTTAGATGGAAAATATAACCCTCCTCGTAAGTACGAATTAAAAATAAGGTATTATTGTAAATAAGCACCCTCAGCTAACGCCCCTCCCACCCAACACCACCACCACCACCAAAAAAATTGAGATTCTGCGATTTTTTTAGGCGATTACGTGTGAACACCCTCAAAAACTTGGTGAAAAAAATGAAATAAAAAAAAATGATTTTAGAATTCAGAGTGGGGGATCAGTTTCGCATATAAATTTAACATAAAATTATCACACAGAAAGTGTTTTAGGGCAGTTAACAAGAATTTATTTGGGGGGGAGGGGGCTTTTCACTTAGACTTAGGATTAGTGAAGGTTTAAGGGAACTTTTTTGCCACTCAGGTATAGGGTTAAGGGAAGGGGGTATTTTCTCGGGGATGGCTTGCCACTCGGATTTAGAGTTAGTGGTAGGGTTAAGGAAGGGTGTGTTTTTTTCACACATCCTCTCCCCACCTCAAAAGGCACAGAATTTATCTCTGCCATAAACCGCCATCCGGTTCGACAATGGCCCCAAAATGGGGGATCTATTATGTTAAATTTATATGCGAAACTGATTTCTCATTATAAATTCTAAAATAATTGTTTTTTGTTGCGTTTGTTTTTTCATCAAGTTTTCTAGAGTGTTCACACGTAATTGCCTAAAAAAATAGAATCTCATTTTGTTGGAGGGGGACTTAGCTCATCTAGAAATTTACACGCCCCCCCCCCTAAAAAAAACAAAACAATTATAATCGTTTTATAAAATTGTGATTTATTGTTTAATTTTTTTATTTATCTTCCTCCCACAGCAGAAAGATGTGACATAAGGTCGGAAAGTGGGATTGGAAAGCCAGCACCCGAGAGGATGAGCACACTGGCCTACAAAAAATGCCTGGGCAGCCCCGTTGGCATTCCCCGGTAAGGGGGAGCCTCAGGCGATTAGCAATAAACTAACCCTTTCTCAAAGGGTAGGAAGGCAAAGTCTGGGAGGATGGACCTCCTAGAACTGCACAGGACAAACCCTAAGACTGGTGGAATCAAGGTCTGAAGACCAAGACGATACCAGTCTATGGGGTGCAGCATCCATCGGAACAGATACTACACTTTGATCTCAGCCAAAACGCAGAGAAAGTTATTGTTTGGTATTTATTAACCTTCCACAGCAGTAAGATGTGACACAAGGTCAGGAAAGTGGGATTTGAAAAGCCAGCGCCCTACAGAAAGAAGAGCGCTCTGGCCGTCAAAAAATATCTGGGCAGTCCGTCGGCATTCCCTGATAGGGGAGCCTCAGACGATTAGCAATAAACTAACCCCTTCTCAAAGGGTGAGAAGGCAAAGTCTGGGAGGGTTGACCTCCTAGAACTACATAGGAAAGTACCTCAGACCGGTGGAATGAAGACCCGAAGGCCAAGACGGTACCGGTCTACAGAGTGAGCATCCATTGGAACAGATACTACACTCTGATCTCAGCCAGAAAGTTCTTGTTTAATATTTAGTAAAAAAAGATTTTTTTTTTTAATATTTAGATTTTATAGGAAGGTGGAGCTGGTACTAGTCCAATTGCAAGAGTTAGGAGTGGATGGAGTAAGTTCAGGGAACTTCAGCCATTACTAACCAGCAGAGCGTTACCAATATCAACTAAGAGAAGAGTCTATCAATGTGATGACGTATGGAAGTGAATCCTGGCCAGTAAAAATGTTGAGGACATGCGTTGCATGGAGATAAATGATATGAGAATGATACGATGGATGTGTAGTGTTAGCCTTGAAGACAAACTTAGATCTGATTACTTAAGCGGAAGACTAAATCTGGACAGTACACCAAGGTAACAAAACTTATGAACAAACTCAATAGCTTTGCCATGAAAATATTCTTAACAATCTCAATAACTTTGCCATGAAAATATTCTTAACAATCTCAATAGCTTTGCCATGAAAATATTCTTAACAATCTCAATAGCTTTGCCATGAAAATATTCTTAACAATCTCAATAGCTTTGCCATGAAAATATTCTTAACAATCTCAATAGCTTTGCCATGAAAATATTCTTAACAATCTCAATAGCTTTGCCATGAAAATATTCTTAACAATCTCAATAGCTTTGCCATGAAAATATTCTTAACAATCTCAATAGCTTTGCCATGAAAATATTCTTAACAATCTCAATAGCTTTGCCATGAAAATATTCTTAACAAGCTCAATAGCTTTGCCATGAAAATATTCTTAACAATCTCAATAGCTTTGCCATGAAAATATTCTTAACAATCTCAATAGCTTTGCCATGAAAATATTCTTAACAAACTCAATAGCTTTGCCATGAAAATATTCTTAACAATCTCAATAGCTTTGCCATGAAAATATTCTTAACAATCTCAATAGCTTTGCCATGAAAATATTCTTAACAAACTCAATAGCTTTGCCATGAAAATATTCTTAACAATCTCAATAGCTTTGCCATGAAAATATTCTTTCTCCACATCTGAGTTCTCATCCATCTCCATTGTCTTACATTTCTTGCACACAAACTGGTTATCCTCTCTCTACCTACCAGTAATTCAACTGCACTTCCGTACATCATCTCACTGCGTGCACACGCACCTAATAGACTCTTTCCTTGGTCAACTTGGTAACGCTCTGCTGGTTAGTAATGACAGTGATAACGCTCTGCTGGTTAGTAATGGCAGAAGTTCCCTGAACTTACTCCATCCACTCCATCCGCCCCTTCCTGTACTCCAATGGTATTGCCACAGATACTACACTTTATTCCTAACCAAAAGTCCAAAGAACAGTGCTCGATGGATGGATTGCTTCTGAACAAACGCAATAGCTTTGCGATGAAAATATTCTTAACAATCTCAATAGTTTTGCGATGAAAATATTCTTAACAATCTCAATAGTTTTGCGATGAAAATATTCTTTCTCCACATCTGAGTTCTCATCTGTCTCCATTGTCTTACATTACTTGCACACAAACTGGTTATCCTCCCTCAACCTAACAGTAATTCAACTGCACTTCCTGTGTAGCCAATGCTTACAGGTACCGCAAAAAAATTGAATTGTACCCGACTTCCTTTCCACAAACTGAGCAGGGGAACTTCCCGTTTTCTGTTGGAAGCAGTAGTTGTAGTGTTGGAAAACAATTTAAAAATAAATCCATAAGCAGTGAAAAATCATTTTTTTAAAGAATTTTAAAAAGAAAGAAAAAACAGCAACAACAACAACCAACACATGCTTAAAAACAAAGCATTCCTTGACATGTTGGCTTGGAACAAAGCGTAGTATCTGTTCTGATCCTACATTTCATCTTTTTTCTCCTCGGTCAGACTCAAGCAACTTTTAAATTTTTATCCCAATCCAGAATGCTCACTTTGAAGGAGCTGGATTTCCCCACATTAAAACCTTATCCTTGTGTCTAACTCTGCCCTCGTGGGAAGGCAAGTAAATAGGACACACGCTCAAAAACATCGTTCAGTTTTAGCATAGAGGCCATTTGAATATCTCACCTATTTATTTTGTTTCGCCCACAATTTTGATAAAAGTAATTATTCTTAAATTGTATTTCTTAATCTGAAATACATTTGTGCTTTGCTTTTTAACGTATATAAATTCGAACTTTTATTCCAATTTTCTTCACTATTTCGGCCATCTTTCTTTTCAAAATTTATATTATTAACAATTTTGAACTGACTAGGATGTTTTTTGCTTTTAAATTCGTTAAAATCCGTTAAAACTTGTTTTTCATGTAAAAAGGATGGTCAAAGTTTATTTTTTGCGTCAAAAAAAGTGTTTTCTGTGTCTAATAATAATTTTTTTTAAATGTATAAATATTTTTATTGTCAATAAAAAAAAAAACTCAATAAAAACGTGGCCACCAGCGATTAAAAAATTGAATTAAGATTGGAATTTAAAGACTTTAAGAAGTAAATTACACTTTTATTTCAAGTTAGGAAATGATAATTTAAGACTAAGAATTAATTTTTATCTAAAATTTTGGCGAAATCCAAGAGAAATGGGTGAGATAATTCAACGGGCACTATACTAAAATTGGACCCTAAACAAGTGTTGGGCTATGTATGACATAATGAATATGAATTACTCCTTGCTTTTTTTGGCGATGAGGAAAGTGTAGTATCTGTTCTGATATTACACTTCATTTTTTCTGTCCTCGGCCAGTTAAGGGGGAATCCTTCTAGACAGAGGCAATTTTTATTTTTGTCCCAATCCAGACTGACCCTTTTGGGGTAGATGGATATTCCCCACATTAAAAACTGACCTTGTGTCTAACTCTGCCCTCGTGGGGAGGCAAGTAAATCACTTTGATAATTACACATTGATTTTTGAATCTATTTCCTATTAATCGAATATTTATTGAAATAAAAAAAAAGGCAATAGCGTAAAATAAAGCGAAATTGAAAAAAAAATAAAATTAATAAGTAATAGTTACGAAATGAAATCCACCAGAATGCATTTCGGGTTATACGTAAACAAGTCAGTCATTTTAATCTTCTGTCAATAGTTGAAAAAAAAAAAAAAAAAAGAATTGCTTCGTGACTCTTTGAAATTCGAAAGGAATGTGGAAGCATTTAAACTGTCGCATAGAAAGTAATTTCTAGGTTTAAAATTCTTAGCAAATCCTCATGTATTAAAAGTTAAAAGATTGAAAGATTCGGAAGGTTTTTGCATCCAATAATTTTATAAATTAAGATTAATAACACTAACTTAACAAAATTAATCATAGTTTTATAAAAAAAATTTGGTTAATTTAATTTAAGGATCAAGCGATACCGTAATAATTAAATTTAATTTTTGAAATCCTATTTAAAAAAAATAACAATTTGGGTAAAAAAACAAAACAAAAAAAAACAAGCTTATTAGGCCGTTTTTTATTTTCATTTTATTTTATTATTTTTATTTTTTACCAAATTATGATTTGTTTTTAAATAGGATATATAAAAAAAAACAGAAACAAAATAAAAATCAAAAGTCTCCCGGGCAACGCCGGGTGGATTCAGCTCATTATCGAATCATCGAGAATGCTACTTTCACTTTCGTTTTCATGTATTTGTTTATTTTAAGAGAAGGTAGTATGTCAATTTAAAAGTAAACAAGTGCGTATTACAGAAATTAGACGCATCTTTTCGTTGTTTATATTGTTGTTTTTTTTTGTTGCTGTATTTATTTATTTATTTTTTACCTGAAGAAGGGTCCAAGTTGTTGTACAGCTGGGCTTCCTTTTCAGCCACCCGGTTTTTCACGGGTTTAAATAAATAATCCTTATCCATCCGTCTACCCCGGGTGGTTCGTTCGCCATCCCAGATATGTTGACTGCATCGTAACATTGGTGACATATAATAAATGTTAAGTAAAAAGGTACAAAAAATATCAAGATGACTCCCACGAAATCAGTCAGTCCCAAGTCAGATCACGCACGACGCACTAAATACTTCGTCGACGTCCAAGGTGCGTGACACACACACATATATATATATAATAAGTATTACTTATTTTCATTTATAAATAAATACTACATCATTCATTAGTGTTCATTTGTTTGTTTGTGTTTTTCTCCGTATCGGTAGGCTCCTCCCCCACGTGTGCCACGGACGACAGTGTCACGGTGTTCGTATCAGGCCTCTTCTCCTTCTTCTTGCGTAAGGACAGGGTATACACGGGGACCGAGCAGGACACATCACGGACACTTGATGATCGTGGTGATGGCGTAGCGCGATTCGGGGCAGTGTTGCTGCTGTTAATGATGATGATGGTGGTGATGATGGTGGTGGTGATGACGATGATGATGATGATGATGATGATGATGATGATGATGATGATGATGATGATGATGATGATGATGATGATGTAGTGCTGCTGCTGCTGTTGCCGCTCTATAGCTAGCAAGCGTCAAAGTGTAACTGTGACACACTAACATTGGAAATTGAATGAAAAGAAAAAGAGGGGGTGGTAAGGTGATGTCACTTCTAGGCAGTTTGATGGAAACCACTAGAAACTATCAAGAAGAAAAAGGAAGAAGAAGAAGCAGTAGTAGTAGTAGTAGTAGTAGTAGTAGTAGTAAAAAAAGAGGAGGAAGTTGAAGTAAGACAGGAATAAGAAGCATAAGAATAAGAAGAAGAAGAAAAGGAAAAAAAGAAAAGTAAAAGAATGTGTAGGAAGTAGAAGGAGGGGGAGGGGTTAGAGAGAGAAGAAAAGACCAAGAGGAAGAAAAAAAAGAGAAGAAGAAAGAAAGGAAGAAAAGTAAAAGAATGTGGAAGAAGAAGAAAAAAAAAGGCTGAGAAAGAAGAAGATAAGGAAAAGAAGAAGAAGAAGAAGAAGAAGAAGAGGGAGAAAAAGAAGAAGAAAAAAGACTGAGAAGAAGAAGAAGAAGAAGAAGAAGAAGAAGAAGAAGAAGAAGAAGAAGAAGAGGGAGAAAAAGAAGAAGAAAAGACCGAGAAGAAGAAGAAGAAGAAGAAGAAGAAGAAAAAGAAGAAGAAGAAGATGAAAGAAGAAGAAGAAGAAAAGACCGAGAAGAAGAAGAAGAAGAAGGAGAAGAAGAAGAAGAAGAAGTAGAAGAAGAAAAAGAAAAAGAAGAAGAAGAAAGAAAGATACAAAAAGAATTCGAAAGAAAGGGAAGAGGAGGGGTAGGAAGTAAAAGGAGTAAGGCATAAAGTGTTCAATAAAAGAAAGGAATGCCATCATCGAATCAATCGATCGATGATATTGATTTTTGTCGGATTCGGTTGTGTTTGAAGTTTTCTTTTCCTTAAATGGATTTGTTTGATGCATTTCAAAAAGAAATGGATAAACACTCACTTTGGTTGATTGGGTCGATGAAAATCGAACGAATGATGTTGAATTAATGGTGGGGGGTGGGGTGGGGGGTGAATGTGAAAATATAGAAAGAGGGGCGAAATGAGAGAGAGAAAAAGAAAGAAATTGATGAATGAACGAGAAAGAAAGAGAAAAGTGGAAACAACAGTGAAAGAAGGAAAAAAACGAACGAAATTTGAAAAAAAGAGAAAGACATAAAAAAAGAAAAAGAAATTGATGAATGAACGAAGATGAAGAAGAAAAAAAACAAAAGGGGAACGAAACTGCGAAAGAATAGTAGAGAAAAAAAAAGATTTGAAAAAATAACGCGAAATTTTTTTGTCTAAATCAAAGTAAACAAGAAAGAAAGAAAATTTAAAAAAAATAAAACATGCACACAAAAAAAACAGAAAAAAGAAAAAAGAAATTGATGAATGAATGAAGGAAGATGTGAAAGAAAGAGAACCTGATGGGAAATAACTGCAAAAGAAGAAAGAAAAAAAGATTAAAAAAACTAACGAAATTAAAAAAAAAAAATTAAATGTAACAAGGAACGAAAGAAAAATTGAAAAAAAAAAAAAAACATGCACAAAGAACCACAGAAAAAAAATGAAGAAAAATAATTGAACGAATGGATGAAAGAAAAAAAGAGAGAACAAAAGAGAAAAAAATAAAAAATAAATGAAAGCAAAAAGAAAAGAAAAATATCAAAGAAGATAACAAGAAAGAAATAATAAAGAAAGAATTGAATTTAAAGAAAAAAGAAAGAAAAAAAGATTAAATAAAACAATAACTTATGGCGCAACGGATAAAGGCGTTGAATATTGATGTGTTCTAGATAACAGTGTTTTAGGAGTTGAAGGTCCAATCCTCACTACAGACGATACTAACTAACAATAAAATAAAAATTACTTAACACATCTACGCGGCTAACAGAACGCGAACAATCTACCCCTTTGGATTTAATAAAGGGTTGGGTCAGAAATTCCGTGTGGGTCCTCGAGTTTGACATAAAGATTCCTGAGTTCAAAAAGATGTACTTGAAGAAATTAGAGATTACATCGGCCGAAACGTTGTGAAAATAACAACCAAGATGAGATTAGCAGTCCGCCCAAACAGTTCAAGGCAGCACTGGATGCATCATGGCTGCTAATCTTTGGATAATTACCCTCACCTGAGCAGCAGAGGATGCGAGGGGACGTGATTCTGGCATAAAACGTCATCAACGGGAATTTAAATATACCTTTCAGAAGAGTTTTTCACCCCAGCACCAAGTTGTGATTTCTACGGGACCCAGCAAAAGATATACCCTCTGTATGTGACTCGATGTGGCGAGTGTAAAATGCAATAAATTTGGGCAATTTGGGGCATTTTTGACCCCCCCTTTGACCCCCCGGGGGTGCGAACTAGAATTTTTCTGAGGTCAAGGATGCTCATTTTATATCCAGAACAATTGCCTTTACATTTTGGCCAAGTTTTAAAAAAATTGAATGGATGGATCAAACGTTATGGAAGAAAAGGGTCATTTTTTACCATTTTAGGAGGCTTTTGACCCCCTGGGGGCGCGAACCAAATTTTTTCCAAGGTCAGCGATACTTATTTTCTATTAGGAACAATTGCCTCCACATTTTGGCCAAGTTTCAGAGAAATTGAATGGATGGATTAAAAGTTATGGGGCAAAAAATGTCATTTTTTGCTATTTTGGGTCCTTTTGACCCCCTTGGGGGCTAACTAGATTTGTTTACAAAAAATCGGAGAATATCCACTTTCTAACCTGACCAAAGTTACAACTTCATGCAAAATTTCAGAGAAATTCAATGGATGGTTGCGGAGAAAAATCCGGACGGACGGACGGAAATGCCTCAAAACATAAGTCCCCCAATTTTATAAATCGGGGGACCAATAAGAATAAATTAAAAGATAGAAACAAGAATTTCAAAGAAGTATTAAAATGTTTATGTCTGTAATCTATAATTTCTGTGAGAAACGTATCATTTTGAACATTACATATATCTTTGCGGTAGGCCGAAACGATTGTATGCAAATAAAAAACCGGTTCGCCCCAATCTAGTGTGCCCCTTTTTAGAGGAGCTGGATTTTCCCTACATTAAAACCGATCTTGTGCCTAACTCTGCCCTCGTGGTAGGGAGCAACAAAACTCATCAAGCTACAACAACTACAATTGCAATGAATTTTATCTTTCTTCCTCCGTGCGCCTAACATCAAACAGAATTTCCACGAACTAAGTTTTTTTTTCAAGAACTTCCAATCTGTGAAACACGTCACCACAGGGTTGCTTCTCACAGGCTACAACATGATCATCTTGAAATCCAATGTCAACAAATACTTGTCTTAAATCGTGTTCATAAGTAAGCATATTTTGTTAATTTCATTCACCATTTTCAATCCTCTCATAATATTCTTCATCATTCAACTGATTTTTATCACCACTTATCCTCGAGTGGCATTTAGCCTTGATAAGTGGTGACTCATGAGTCATTAAAAATAAAACAAAGTCTAATAATACCACGGGATGTGTAATGTATAATTAAAGAGTGTCCATTTGTTGAAAAATTACAGTTCAACTTTTAGAGAGGGGATCAGTATGGGAGGATAAGAATTTACATTTGTAATTAACCTGGAAAACATAAAGAAAAGCATAAACTAATCGTTTTGTAATCTAGTATGTCTATGTTTTGTTTGGGTGTTTTGTTTTACGGCATATCAACCCTTTTCGGGTTATTTAATGCCGAATCCGGTCATTTTGATAAAAGTTTTTATGCTTCAATTCTTTTATATGTTTAAATAGTTGTTCATGGTATTTTATTTGGTTGTTTTGTTTTACGGCATATCAAACCTTTTTGGGTTATTTCATGCCGAATACGGTCATTTTGGTAAAAGCTTTTACGCTTCAAGTTCTTTATATGTTCAAATAGTTATTCATGGTGTTTGATTTGGTTGTTTTGTTTTACGGCATATCAACCCCTTTCGGATTATTTAATGTCGAATTCGGTCATTTTGGTAAAAACTTTTTATGCTTCAATTCTTTTATATGTCCAAGTTATTTGTTCATGGTGTTTGGTTTGGTTGTTTTGTAGAGGAAAAATGGTGATTTTGTTTTTGGCTTTGCAGAACATGATTGAGTTTTCCAAAGGGAAAGGAAAAAAAAATTACATTAATGCTTGATGTATTTTTGGTCAGGAAGCCGGTATCTTCAGAAAGCCTGATCTGGTAGCACCAGACTAGTATGTCTAGAAGGCATGGTTGAAGGGTGCAGAAAAAGAGATAAACCACAGATATGCTCCTAGACTTCCAGAAAAGAGTCAGATACATCCTAAGATGAAGTACTGCTGCCACATCTGGGGAGGTGCCACTCAAAGCACTCTTTCTTGCTTTCTTTAACAGAGTACAAAATCGATTTGGTAATCTAGTGAGGGATTTTCTCTTCTCTTCCTTACAGAATCTTCCTTCAATGAGATGACACTGTAGTGGGAGCACAGGCCCTTCACATGTCGGGGCATTCTGACTGTAGACTGATTATTTCTGTTACTCGACTCCGGCCAAATTTCGTAGTGCACTTCTATCCATATGTAGTCTCCAACCTGTTGATGATGGTAGCATGACATCGACCCCCTTTACCCGAACTTCATAACAGTAGATCGCATTGGCTGGGATGATCAAATGCGAGTCATGGTCTTTTGGGGTCACATTGTGTCAGTAGACTGCCCCTTGAATGGAACAGCACATCCTGGCCACAATCCTTTTTACGGTACGGTGGCATTGCACTGCTATACTATTCCTGGCCGAGGCATACACGTAACGAAATCTCAAGCTTACACTCCACTCATCTGCGAACGTCCTGAATTCTCTGCTGTGGAAGGCTGTGTCATCTGTGAGCAGCTCCCGTGGTGGGCCATGTTCAAAAAAGATTGCTTCTAGTTGGAAAATCACGCTTGCAAGGTCCTGCCGTGCCAACTGCCTTCGCACGGAAATACGCGATGGGCCAAAATCTGTAATGATTAGGAAATGGTAAGCACCGTGTGATTAGGAAATGGTAAGCACCGTGTGATTAGGAAATGGTAAGCACCGTGACGTGTGATGTCCATCCCTAATCTCTGCCAGTTGCTGCTCACCTCCAGTTTTCCTTTCTCCCAGTGGACAGCTGCTTTCACTATCACTGGGCAATCTCTTCTGGTGAAATTAGTGATGTGTCGTTATCCCAGGTGTCCACAGCTTTTGTGAATAGCCATGATTCGGGTCACATCCAGCGCAGCTACATGTTGCACCAATCAGGGGCTCGGGTTCACTTGCCTTCTTTATTATGTTGACCCACCAGTAGCACGTGCGTTAATTGATCGGCCTTATTTTGAATTGATGCAACCAATGTTATGTCCACCAAAAACTCCTTCACCAGCTCCTTGAGTGTGCTCAACCGTCTCCTAATGAGCATCTTACTGACTGTCTTGGTGTGAACTCGTACTTTCCCGGTGAAAGTGGTACACACACACTGAGTCTTTCCTTACGTGCAGTACCTTGCCATGCCACCGGAGAGCCAAATTGATTGCCTTTAACACAGCGTCCAGTTTGGCTAAATTAATATGCTGGGCATCATTCTCAGGTCACAGTTAACAAACATTCTCCAACACGGTCCCGTTCTTTTCCAATGCCACCCCGGTTACTAGCGAGTCGGCATCGACCGATACATTCAGTTCCTGGGCGTCCACGCACCGGTGCACATGAAATAATCACTTCGCTTTTCTGCATCCATGATCTCGCACATTTAGGGTGATCGAACCCGAATTAGAGAACGAAGAATGTATTTCATAAACTGTTACAGTAAGTAGCTAGTCTTTCTCTGCTCTGTCGTTATTTCTGTTACACCGGCCGTTCTAACAGAAGAGAAACTACACCGGTTCTCACTATAAATAGTGCGAGTAGACAATCACCAGGGAGAAAAAGGACAGTATTGTAACTGTCTAGCCGAGTGCCAGTCAGTTTCCTTACCTTTGTACCTTTTATGTTAATACACTTGTTATCTTAACCCAACCTCGACTTGACTTCTTCTTTTTACTGTTGGACTACTTCACAACATAAACATTTTATTTAAGCGAGCAAAGTTCATTTTGTCATATTTTGAGAGCAGCCATGGGGGGCGATCTGTACGACCGAAGGAAGCGTACTTGACATGTTGAACCAACACTCTGATCGACCCCTTACTCCAACACTCACCAAAAAGGAATTTAGCGTCCAACCCGAAACGCCCCGTCCCGCACCTGACTGAACAAACACAGATGACCCCACATAAAAGGGTCATAAAATTAGCACTTGATGTTCTGACTCATCAAATCGTCAACCCAGAAGAATCTGACCCACACCCACACACTCCGCCCAGGTGCAGCAGCAGTGGAGGAGTTGGGGACGAAGATAGACAGCAACAAACCGCCAAGAGAGAAGCATCTCGAGTCACCTGCTACTATAGAGATCTGTCGGTGTAGAAGCTGGAAACATGTCTTCCCGAGAGATTTCTCTTATTAAATGAGAGCCTTCGAGGTTATTTCTTTTCCCGAACTCTGCCTCTGAGTAAGAACCTCATGGAGAGACAAGTACACCTTCCTATGAGAAGACTGGACAGCGCCGAGACAAAACACAACAGCTGCATATGCATACGCGGTCCCCAGCGCTTGCTACAAACAATATTTTCATCAAATGACTATCAAACTTTTCCAACCACGTCAGAGAGACGCATTTCCACGAGTGAGTAAACCCCCATTTCCTTCCTTCCGTGAGTTACTTCGGACTTATCTTGTTAATGGACTTTGCTCGTCATATATATTATATTAGACAGTTTCCCGCTCCCTTAAAATAATGCTTTACCTTTTTTGTTGTTGTTTGTTTTATATATATATATATATATATATATAAGAGTAAATTAGTCGTCCAAGGCTATAGCAATGCGATGTGGTTGCCGTGAGATGGAAAAGTGAAAAGAAATAAACGCAGGGAGAGAGTGAAACTCAAAACGATTTATTAATAATTTCACGAAAACTGATTAAATACCAAATAGTATTTTTTTTTTTTTTTTTTGGTAAGTAACAGATCGGCAAAGGGTAATCTTAAATTTTCGAAAGAACAACTTTCATTATCAGAAGACAACAATAGAAGACCGAGAGGGTCGGAAAAACGTGAAAAAAACCGGTGTCAGATCATCGTATTATTGTTTTTCCCCTGTAATACGATGATCTGACACCGGTTTTTTTCACGTTTTTCCGACCCTCTCGGTCTTCTATTGTTGTCTTCTGATAATGAAAGTTGTTCTTTCGAAAATTTAAGATTACCCTTTGCCGATCTGTTACTTACAAAAAAAAAAAAAAAAAAAATACTATTTGGTATTTAATCAGTTTTCGTGAAATTATTAATAAATCGTTTTGAGTTTCACTCTCTCCCTGCGTTTATTTCTTTTCACTTTTCCATCTCACGGCAACCACATCGCATTGCTATAGCCTTGGACGACTAATTTACTCTTACATTTACCAGCAATGCTTCAAGCAAACTACAATCTCCTTTTATATATATATATATATATATATATATATATATATATATATATATATATATATATATATATATATGAAGCAATCCAACAAAAGATATAAGCGTCACCTAATATCTTATAATTAGTGAAACATCCGGATAAAAACTGAAGCTCAATATACTGGATAGAGCATTAATATTATAATATAAAATGAAGTAATAAAATAAGGTGTCAATCAAATTTTATTAGAATTCAAAGTTCAAGCAAAGTATCCTTAAGTCCTTAGCTCATGAGTTTTCAAAGATAATAATATAACTTGGAGTAATGTCTTTCCTGATTATGTTTCTCAATTTGTATGACCTGGATGAACTGTATGGATTCAACAAAAAGTATGTTCTTGGGTTGATATGTTTGATGTTATGTATTTTTATGTATTTGTGTATATAATTTTATATATTTTCAAAGCGTAATTTTATAACCTGTAGTAGTATAACTGCGGTAATGGTCCTCTGAAGAGAAGAATTATCTTTGAAAACTCATGAGCTAAGGACTTAAGGATACTTTGCTTGAACTTTGAATTCTAATAAAATTTGATTGACACCTTATTTTATTACTTCATTTTATATTATAATATATATATATATATATATATATATATATATATATATATATATATATATATATATATATATATTTGTCCTTTTGTTATCCTATAAATAAACATCGTTTATACTCTATCTCAGCGTTTGCGTCATCCCTTACTTGCTCGTTGTTTTCCCTTGTTTACTATGCGATGTCTTAAATTGGAGAAATCCCCTTTCCTCCATATTCTGTTTGTAATATCGAGACCTTAAGACCTACGAGCCATTTTCGGACATTTTAAATTTTTTCAATAATTATCATTGTCACACGCCCGCTGCCATGGTCCCGACGAAAGCTGAGTGTGACACACATCATACCACGGAAGAGGGAGTCTGTCACTCTGTCATCCCAGCCCTTCGTCATCGAACTAGCTCTTCTCTTGATTATTCCGCATGTCACACGAAGCCATGCACACACACGGAGATCATGTGATGACGTCAGGAACTTCTGAGACCGTGTTTCCTCGTTTCCAGCACAGGGTATTGTGCTCCCTCCAGACCATCAATCCCAACACACATGTGTGCAGTCCCCCAACCGGTTCGAATCCTTACATTCTAGCCTAAACCGAGTCAAATATTCCCTGCCATGGGATGTGGGCATGACATCTTCATCAACAAGAATATCACCGATGTAAGCTGATGTTGCGCAGCCCATGACTTCCTCCTGAGAAAGCACCATGCTGACGATGGCCTTCATGTTCAGGCCAAACCCCAAATGTGTCAGACAATACCTCTTTCTGTCGATCTTCAGAGTCTGCTATGGCTACAGGGTCTCGTGGACTCGTACTTGAAGGTATGCTCTCCTGAGGTCTAGCAGAGATGCGTTAGCCCTTTTTAGCACCATTTGCGCATCTTAGCAGCGTATATATCTGCGTTCACATGAATGTGTCCACATGATGGTTAAGTTCACGATAGTCCATCACTGGACACACCTTTGTCTTATTCCACTGCATTACGACCATCAAAGGAATCAAGCCCTTGGGAGGTCCTAGCCTTCCTTCCAGATATGGCACAAGTCAACCCTTGTCTATCCACACATGGAGCTCCTGCTCATATTCTGGTCAAATTTCCGCAGCCACCTGATATTCAGACACTCTATTTTGCAGTCCTACAGGTGCGCAGTCATCTGACTACATCCACACTTGTCTTCGATGGTCGGAGGTAGCGGTGAAGTCAGGTTCATTGATGGAGATGGTCACACACGGGCGACTTTCTCATCTCCGATTCAAACCACTCCTGTTGGCCCAACAGTGATGCCTCCCAGTGCCTTCGATCTCCAACAACAGATTAAACCCCAGTGGTTTACCATGCACCACCAGAACATTGATCCTGACAGAATTGTTATCGTTTGTGGAAATGGTGACCACTTCACTACCGCAGCATGCACGGGACACACCTCCAATTGTCATGATGTCAACCCTTGCTATCTTCCAGGATCGACATCAACTTGCATCTACTATTGTCTCCGAGCAGCTCATGTCAATTAGCACCGAACATAATGTCTGGCAGCGCCACATTTACATTCTGGTGGGGGAGAAGGCTGGCACTGATGCCTTGTCCCTGGTTCATTTTCCGAACAGTCCTGGGTCCAGTGTCAAACCTTGCTGCATTGGTAGCAATGTGTCCCATGTCTTCAGCAGTCTCTCACTCTGTGACCGTTGCCACCGCACCTGTAGCAGGTTATACCAGTGCTAGGGCTTCTCTTGGTAATAACTGCAGCTTCATCGTGGGGTAGACGCACAGCTGCGATTACTTGTTGGCTTTGGTCCTCAGCCGTTGTCATCACCCTTACTCTCGATATCAGGTCCTCCATAGTCAGGGTCTCAGTTTTAGGCGCCTGTTGGAGTCCAATGGAGATGGCATCAGGGAACCCTGTAACAAATGCCTGTTTGGAGAGCCTTTCCAGCTTAACTCGCTCGAACCCGGCCAATCTGACCAAACATCTAACCACGGTCAACTTCCTATATGCTGTTGTTTGAATTGGGTCATGTTCCCGACTATAAGCGAGTTCATAAAATCAAGCAATTGTTGCATGCAAAAACAGAATAATAATTAACAAACAAAAGGAGGTAGTTCAAATAAGGTTTATTGAACGTGTGTGTATGTGGGATGATGACGTGTGTGGTGTATGTATGTGTGTCGATAGAAAACAGTTCTTGAAAAGAGTATGTGAAGAAATGAGTCTGGCGTGGGAAAGTCCTTGAAAACCGTATACAAAGAAAATGAGTTGAGAACTCTTACCGTTGTTGAACACGTGTTGACGGAGCGCTGGTGTCTTAGCGTCGTTCAGCGAGGCCAATTGAATAGAGAAGAGAGTGATTTTCCGTTTACACCGGTTTTTATAATTAGAAGGGCAGATAACTCTAGTGTCGCTTTTCAGCGCCACCTGTTGGTGAAAAAGCGACACCTAACGGCCAACCAGTGCAGTTATGTTTGAAAGGAGGAGGTAACTGCTACACTGTGAACGCACAATCCGTGAATGCCTCCTTTAACTGGGCCTCTATCTGCTCTACGTCCAGTTAGTTGCTCTCGCTTATCTCCAAGTAGAGGGTCAATGCATCCCTCTCCAGATACAATGGGAGCAGGCTCGCCACATCATCCACCTTTTAGAATCGCGTCACCAGCCTTAATTTCTTCAGCCACGGCACAACATCTCCCTCGCCAGTAAACGGCTTTACCATATCACTGGTTATGTTTACCTTCGCCATACCAATGGCTGAAATAGCTTGAAAACAAGTGGTAGCGATAATCGAGCACAATATCTCAATATGTTCGCTTCTTCTGGTGCCAGATTTCTTTTTTTTCTTTACCAATAAAAGTTGTTATATAATAGCATCAGCGGGATTCATTCCAATTCAATTAATAAAGAGGCAGACCAACAAATAAAGCGGCAGACCAACACAAATGCCGAAACTATTTATTTAAAAAATTTATTTTAAAAGTTTATTTTTAAAATTTATTTAAAAAATTTATTTTAAAAATTTATTTTAAAAATTTATTTTTAAAATTTATTTTTTAATTAATTTTTAAAATTAATTTTTTTAATTTATTTTTAAAATTCATTTTTAAAATTTATTTTTTAATTTATTTTAAAAATTTATTTTTAAAATTTATTTTTAAAATTTATTTTTAAAATTTATTTTTAAAATTTATTTTTTATTTTTTCATGACCAGAAAAAGTTGTTACGTTGTAGTAATAGCAGCAGTATTCGTTCCAATTTAATTAAGTGGTGTTGACAACTTAGACAACTAAAGCGGCAGACCAACACAAATGCCAAAACTATTTATTTTTTAAATTTATTTAAAAAATTTATTTTTTAAATTTATTTTTAAAATTTATTTAAAAAATTTATTTTTAAAATTTATTTTTTTATTTATCATGACCAGAAAAAGTTGTTACGTTGTAGTAATAGCAGCAGTATTCGTTCCAATTTAATTAAGTGGTGTTGTGAGCCCTTAGACAACTAAAGCGGCAGACCAACACAAATGCCGAAACTATTTATTTTTATAATTTATTTTTAAAATTTATTTAAAAAATTTATTTGAAAAATTCATTTGAAAAAATTTATTTTTTATTTTTTTATGACCAGCAAAAGTTGTTACGTAATAGCATCAGCAGTATTCGTTCCAATTTAATTAAGTGGTGGTGTGAGCCTTCGGACAAGAGCGGCAGTCCAAAGCAAATGCCGAAACTTTGAAACCACAAAAGAATACTTGCTTAATGTTACTGACGATAATCCAAACACGCGCAAGCGACATTAGCTGCGTGGCGTCCCAAAACGATCTCTCTCTCTCGAAAAAAAAAAAAAAATGTCACTCCCTTTATTGAGCTTTTTTGGAGTGGCAAAAGCGCCTACTTTGCATAATCACATGTGTTCGACTGTTGCCCCGACGTCAGACGGTTCCAGGTTCACTCCAACATGCGAGCACTGTTTATTTGCAGCGGGTGCATGCCAGTCATGGCCGCTTATCCCTTGGTCTCTCTGCACCATGACAACAGGATTCTAGACATAAGGTTTAATAGCATTATATCTTGATTTTAATCTTTGTAAGAGGACATAAAAGTGGTGCAAAACTGGAATAAATTTTACCCGTCCTGAGACGGGTATTCTTCTACTTAGTATATAAAAAAAGAGATTAACCAAAGATAAGATTGTATGATAATGTAAACTGTGTTTCTCGCTTTATTGCAGATCATAATATTGTTAATAACTTCAATAATATAAATCGCACAAGTTTGAAATTTTGTACACTGAAAGAGTGCTCCTAAGTAGGTAAGATACCAAAATATTTTGCAAATCTATACCATATTTCTAAAGTTATAGACATTTATGTATTTGTTAGCCATTTTTACAGTTTCTCGCTTTATTGCAGGTTTGTTAAAATACAGTCCATAGGTGATAAAAAGCAAATTTGACTTAGCAGGGTTAATTATTTTAATCATTTAAATCATAAGTAACAATATGAATGAAATGTAAGGAAGAAATCACCAGATATGCACCACAAAATTGAATCATTTATCAACAAATCTCCCATTTCTTGAAATTACCCTCTGCAGTCTCCCATCAACAGATGAAATCAATCTGTTGATTTGGGAAGGTGTTATGCTACTAGCAACATCAACAATTTTATTCCAGAGGGCATCTTTTGATGTAAATTGTGTCTTCCTTCATAAACCTTTCTCTTTAAAATTGACCAGAGCTGCTCAATCGGGTTTAAGTCAGGAGAACAAGGCGGCCAAGTCATGAGACTCTCTCCCTTGATGCCCAGAGATGCTAGGAAGGTAGTCATAGCCTTTGCTACATGAGATGGAGCATTGTCGTGCATAAAAATCAGTTGACGTAGACGAAGTAAAGGCAAGTCGTCCAGCCAAGGTGACAAATGCTCATCTAAGAACGACACGTATGCTTGGCTTGTGAGTTTCACACCCTCTGGCACTCGGAAAGGTCCAATTAATTTATCACCTATGATACCCGCTCAAAACATAACTCCCCCGCCACCTTGTTGGCGACGAACGCGATGTGAGATAGCAGCTCCGGTAGGACTCCAAACTTTAGCCCATCCATCCGGACCACCAAGTGTGGCTCTAGCTTCATCTGTGAATAGAACCTATTGGAAGTCAGTTTTCATGTATTTTTCTGCCCACGCAATGCGTTTTCCCTTATGGGTTTTGTTTAAGGGAGACCTGGAAATTGGCTTCACGTTCCTGGCCATCTCATTCAAGACACTGCATCTGGTCTTCCTGGACATCAGAACAACGCCAGCTTTGCCAAAAATGGAGGCGCTAGTGCCATTTAGTTCACTAATGATCTGTCTGCGTATTTTTTGCATATCGCGAGGGGAAATGCTCCTTCTTGTACCTTATCTTTCCTTGGTGCATTGTTGGGCTTCTCCACAAAAGAAACCAAGGTTCTCTTATCCCTTCCCAGTTCCTTGGCTAAATCCAGAAGTGTCAGTCCTTCTGCAAGTCCAGCTACAATCCTTTGCCTTTCAGTAGCAGTCAAAAGTTGATTTTTGGGCATTTTTACAAACCTGCAATAAAGCGAGAAACAGTGAAAGTGGCTAACAAATGCATAAATGTCTATAACTTTAGAAATATGGTATAGATTTGCAAAATATTATGGTATCTTACCTACTTAGGAGCACTCTTTCAGTGTGCAAAATTTCAAATTTGTGCGATTTATATTATTGAAGTTATTAACAATATCATGATCTGCAATAAAGCGAGAAACACAGTTTATGTTCCTGGACCTCCTAAAGGCAGTTAATACATGATAGATCTGCAGTATGTGGGGAATTACGTTTGATGATGATGATTTCGAAGAATTTGAAAAACAAATATCCAAATAAATAGTTGATTATAACGTTCAAAAAACAACAAAAAACCAGAGCCGTAACTGTAAATTGAAAAAAAAAAGGTCTTTATTGTCTATACGGACATCCGTAGAATCTATTGGTCGAACGTCAAGCTTTCAATGGCGGGCATAATTCAAGAACGATAACTCTTTCAAACTTATAATCCAAAATGGCCGCCCCGAAACAAATCAAGAGGAAAAGAGAACTCGACGACGAGGAAGAAGATGAATTTACAAAGAGATTTCTGAAAGCTGACGAGTGTATGTCGAAATTTATTACCTTTTTTTTTAAAGAAAATGTTTTTGTGGTTGGTTTTGATGAACGAATAAGCACATATCAGGGTACCTTTGTGGGGGGGGGGGGGGTAGATAGAAGAAAAAAAACGAATGGACCGGTGTCTGTTTTATATAGTTATCGTTTTTTTTTTGTTTGCAATTTTATATACGTAAAAAATAAATGGTGTTTTCTTTTGTTTTGTTTTTTAAAATTTCCTTTATGAACTTTGAACCGTCCAACATTACTGTGTCTCTCTTCTTTTTTTTTTTTTATTTATTCACATTCATCCCTCTTTCTTTTTAAATTTTATATTCTGGTCCCTCACCGGACACAAACCTGACCGGAATGGAATTAGATGTTTTAGGGTAGGCAAATACATTTCAAATTATTTGCATCTGACGTTAATTTAAAATAAATTAAACTACAAAAATTTATATATATATATATGTATATATATATATATATACATATATATTTTTTGTCATGATTAATTTTAAAGATGACATTTTTTATCGTCTTTTAATCTGAAATTTTATTTTGTTACATAAAAACTAGATCTTTGATATTATTTGAAATAGGAAATATCAAATTTTGCCGTTTTTCTTTTGTTTACAAAAAAAAAAAGAAGAAAAAACATCGAGTAATTTTCTTAATCTCGCAAATCTTTAAAAAAATATTATTAAAGCCACTTTATTTTATAAAAGTGGCTTTAAGAATTAATAATTGGTAATTATTTTCTGTTTAAAATTATAGACGGGATGTTATTAATTGTAATCACCGTAAAAAAACAAAACAAAACAAAAAAAAAACAATTTAATTTTCTAATTTCTCATAAATGTTTTACGTTTTATTATTATTTTTTTATTATAAAATTTTAAATAATCCAAAGTGGCTAAATCAAATTAAGGCACATGTTCGTCTTTAACCACTGTCCATTTTTCACAAATTTTTACTGACCATTTTTCTTTTCTTTTTTCGGTGTACACTTATCTATCAGGTTGCTAGAGAATTCCGGCGTTTTTGGAATTTTTTTTCAAATATTTTACATTTTAGGAGGGGGGATCAGTTTCCAATGTTAATTCAACGTAGACTGATCCCCCTCTTTTTGACCATCTCAATTTTTTTTTAAATCTTTTTCGGTGTACGATTACCTGTCATGTCAATAGAGAATTCCGGGGGTTTTGGAAAGAAATTTTTAAAAATTGTGATTTTAAGACGGGGGATCAGTTTTCAATGTAAATTCAACGTGGACTGATCCCCCTCTTTTAAACCATCTCAAATTTAAAAAATTATTCTTCAGCTTACAATTACCTATCATGTCGCGAGAGAATTCCGGCGTTTTTGGAAAGAAATTTCAAAAAAATGAGATTTTAAGACGTAAAAAGTTGTGAAAAACGAACTATGGTAAAAGACGAACAAGACTGATCCCCCGTCTTAAAATCTCAATTTTTAAAAATTTCTTTCCAAAAACGCCGGAATTCTCGTGACATGATAGGTAATTGTAAGCAGAAGAATAATTTTTAAAATTTGAGATGGTTAAAAAGAGGGGGATCAGTCCACGTTGAATTTACATTGAAAACTGATCCCCGGTCTTAAAATCACAATTTTAAAAAATTTCTTTCCAAAACCCCCGGAATTCTCTATTGACATGACAGGTAATCGTACACCGAAAAAGATTTTTTAAAAAATTGAGATGGTCAAAAAGAGGGGGATCAGTCTACGTTGAATTAACATTGGAAACTGATCCCCCCTCCTAAAATGTAAAATATTTGAAAAAATATTCCAAAAACGCCGGAATTCTCTAGTAGCCGGATAGATAAATGTACACCGAAAAAAGAAAAGAAAAATGGTCAGTAAAAATTTGTGAAAAACGGACAGTGGTTAAAGACGAACATGTGCCCAAATTAATTTTGTTTTTACATGTTTGGCTTAATTTTTATATTTTATATGTAATCACCGTTTAAAAAAAAAAATTATTTGCGTACTATCGCATAGATAATGTTTTTTTTTCTTCCAATTTTTTATTAAAAAGCCACTTTAGTGGTGAAATCCAATTAATTTTGTTTTAAATTAATTATTAGTTTATTGTTTATTTTTTTAATATTATTTACTGCGTGTTATTAATTGTGTTGTGATCTTCGTTTGTAAAAAAATAAAAAATAAAAAAATTGTTTACTATCGCATAATGTTTTTCCATTATTAAAAGCCACTTTAGATAACGTAAAGTGGCCAAATAAACTTATTTTAAAAAGCTTATTTCGTTATTTGGGAATCTTTTACTATAATCAACAGAACGAAAATAGGGTGAAAAAACAAATGTGCAACAAATAAATGTTTTTTTTGTTCAAAACAGTCGGTGTTGACTGCTCGAAAAGAAATTAAAAAATGGAGGACTTGAAAATCGATAAAAAATCGAAAACTAAACAATACACTGATAGAAACGCAGGTTACTGATATCGATCCTGAACCATCTTTCGTGACGTTCGACTCGGAATCGTTCGGCTGTCCTACACAAACGGCCGAGTGTTGACGAGCCGAAGCAGCGAGCAGCCGATAACTTTGTTACAAAGTGAAAATAAGTGCTTTCGAAGACGGCTTTTTTTGTCAGGAAGTTTTTTTTTAAGAAAATAAACCCAAAATGAATTACGAACAGCTTTGCACTGCAGTATCATCGCGAGCAAGTAAAAAATAAATAATAAAATTTAAAAAATATGTCGTGATAAAAGTAATTTTGGTACTTTTTTTTTGTATTGTTTCTTCAAAAAAATTCCTTGTAAATAAAAATACAGTATCCATTTTATAACAGTAACCTCGCTATGTTTTTTTCCCGTTTCTTTAAAAAAAATTCATGTAAATATGTTTAATTTTCTTTGTTGTTTCTTTAAAAAATTCCTTACCCTAACCCTAAATCCTAACCCTAACCAAAAAAAAAAACGAGCAAAACATTATGATCATAGGACGCAGCACCGTATCAAAAATGTCGTCTGGTACAAATCTGCTCATCAACTCTCGGGCGTTTGCGTAGAACAGTCGAACGTCACGAAAACTGGTTCAGGATCGATAAGAGCACCGAAACGCATACAATAAATGTCAACAATCATGTGAAAATGTAATGTTCTATCAGTATATTGTTTAGTTTTCGATTTTTTATCGATTTTCAAGTCCTGGCCATTGGCGAGTCTCCATTTTGAATTTCTTTTCGAGCAGAAAACCACCCTTTAAAAAAAGTTAAAACACAAATAAAATTATCCAGGTAGGTAGATGAGTAACTTAACTTGCCTTTGCTAACATTTGTTACACATTTGTTTTTTCACCCTTTTTTCGTTCTGTTGATTATAGTAAAAGATTCCCCATTATTTTGTATCGATCAATTGTCTGGATTTATTTAATTGATGTTATGATAGACGTTGCTATTGGTGACAAATGATTTTACAGGAAATACAGTTGGAAAGTTAGTCCGAAACTATTTTTTTCTTTTGCCTACAATTTTGTGACCTATTTGCGCTAAAAAAGTTACCGTAAATATCGTTTCCGAGCAAAGTAGGCATCTTATTTAGTAACTTGCTTATGTTAGGTACCTTACTTTCCGTGACTAAACAAGATGTCTACTTTGCTCGGAACCGCTACTTACGGTTACTTAACATATTAAATATTATTTTTTTTTAGGTACTGTTTCGTAATCGTCAACCATAGATTTTACTGGTGGAGTTTTAGAATCCATTCTTAACATAGGGAGGGGGAGGGCTTTGGTAACATTCGGAACGGCGTACTACCGTACTTGCTTCGTCTGTCTCAATTTTGTAGCATTCATTGTACATACTTCACGCCTACGTCACGCCAGTTAAATCTATGGTTGATGTTGCCGAAACAGAACCTTGTTTTAACACAAATAGGTCACAAATGAGTAAACCAAAATTAATTGTTTTTGACTACTTTCCCAACTGTATTTCCTTTAAAATGATTGATTTTGGTTGTTGCCTACTCTTATCTGCGCTAAAATCAAAGTGTAGTATCTGTTCCGATGGATACTGCACCCCATAGACCGGTATTGTCTTGGCCTTCGGGTCTTGATTTACGCCGGTCAATGGGTCTGTCCTGTGCAGTTCTGGGAGGTCCACCTTTCCAGGCTTTGCCTCCCCTCTTTGGGGAGAAGTAAGTTTATTGCTTACTGCCTGAGGCGCCCCTACCGGGGAATGCCGACGGGGCTGCCCAGGCAATTTTTAAACCCCACTTTACAGACCCGACCTTGGGTCACATCTTACTTGTGGGAGTAAGATAAAACTGGCCTTGTGCCTAACTCCTGGAGAGGAGTAAATAAATACTCTTATCTGCGCTAAAAAAAAAAAAGTTACCGTAAATATCGTTTCTGAGCAAAGTAGACATCTTATTTAGTCACTTGTTTACGTTAAGTACCTTGCTAACTGTGACTAAACAAGATGTCTACTTTGCTCAGAAACGATATTTACGGTAATTTAGAATGCTTATATCTTATATTAAATATTAATTTTTTAAACACAAGTAGGTCGCAAATGAGTAGGAAAACCAAAATAAATTCTTTTTTACTAGTTTCCCAAACCTCATTGTAAATACATCTTCCTATTCCTGGCCTTTTCAAGACTAAGGTCAATAGGGATCTCCTGTCTTTGCGATAATCATATTTGTTCTTGTTAGCTCCTTACATCAAGTGGCTTCATGCCTTGTCTGAAGCGATTTCTATTAAAAAAAACTGTGTTACCTTTAAAATAATTTATGTCGCCAATAGTAACGTTTACCAATGTCATTAATTTTAACAAACTTTTTTTTAAAAAAAACAATTAAATTTTTTTTTTTTAAATCTCATAAATATTCTCTATTTTAAAAGCCACTTTAGATAGTTTAAAGTGGCTAAATCCAATTAATTTTGTTTTAAATTAATTAGTTTATTTTTATCGATTAATTTTCTATATTTATTAACTGGATGTTATTCATTGTAATCACCGTTAAAAAAATATCTTTTAATTTATTTTTTAAAAAACTTTAATTAATTCACCCTAAGGCACATTGTCACTGAGACGTAAGGAGCTACTATGAATTCGGGGCATCCTAAGTGGGAAGTTGTGCAGCAAGATACTTGTTCACATTACATTTAAATTTCTGCATGTTGGTACCGTCAGGAAACAGGGAGCAGAGAGGGGGTTCCAAAGCCGAGCAATTCAAGGAAAGAAGCTATTAGAGTATAAAGCGTCTGGGGACCTCTACAGTGAAGCGATGGGGTTTTGCTGATTGACAGGTCAGTTGGGGTTTTTATTTACTCCTCTCCAGGAGTTAGGCACAAGGCCAGTTTTAGCTTACTCCCACAAGTAAGATGTGACCTAAGATCGGGTCGGGAAAGTGGGGTTTGAAAAGCCAGCACCCGAGAAAGTGAGCACTCTGGCCATTAAAAATTGCCTGGGCAGCCCTGTCGGCATTCCCCGGTAGGGGCGCCTCAGGCAGTAAGCAATAAACTTACTCCCCCCCCAAAGAGGGGAGGCAAAGCCTGGGAGGGTGGACCTCCTAGAACTGGGCAGGACCGTCTCATAGACCGGCGTAAATCAAGCTCCAAAGGCCAAGACGATACCAGTCTATGGGGTGCAGTATCCATCGGAACAGATACTACACTTTGATCTTGGCCAAAAAACACAGTGATGCAACATTGCGACGATGGGATAGGGGCCGAAGCTTGGTAGACAGCGTAGAATCTATTAGATTAGAGGTTCTTTTTTGGACCCTGTTTAAGAGGGAGAAGCTAGTGTTTGGTGCACCGTGACAACAATACTTCATGCATGGACGAATAGTGGCTTTGTAGAGATATAGGATACTGGCAGGTGTGAGAAGTTTTCTAGCACGGTAAAGGGAGCCCACCTTCTTTGCAGCAGCCTTGGCAATATCTTCAGTGTATTTATTCCAATTCATGTTACCTGTAAATGTTATTTGTTTAATTGCATGAATATTCTTTACTATCTGTATCTACACGGAAGTCTTTTTTACTTTCAGTTTTGTTTCGTTTTTTTGTTGTTTTTATTTTTTTTTACTTTTTAAAGATTGAATATAAATAGATTTCAAAACTTTCAATCCAAAATGGCCGCCCCGAAACAAATAAAGAGGAAAAGAGAACTCGACGAGGAAAAAGATGAATTTACAAAGATTTCTAAAAGCTGACGAGTGTATGTCGAGATTTATTACTTTGCTAATAATTGTGCTTCTATAGTAGGGGACTCATAATCATATTGAGCCAGATGTTTCCGATTTACGGAACAAAGCAGTTTATGATTTGAAAGCCATAAAAAAAAATGTAAAAAGACAGATGACACTAAAATCACCATCATGTCAAAACCCCTAAATTGCACCAGATGCAAACAGAAATGCACCCTTTTGGTTAGGGTAAAGTTTTTGTGCTTCTACAGAATTTAAATTGAACCAAACAGACTTTTGCCAAACTAAATCTAAAACTTAGGTTAGGGTAAAAAAAACAAAACAGTTTGGTTCAAATTTTGTAGAAGTACCAACATATTTTTAGCCCTTAAAAAAAAAAATTAAGTTGAAAAACACTTCCTTAAAAAAAAAAAAAAAAAAAAAAAAAGAAATAAACTTGATTCACTTAATAACTTAAAGAAAATTATTGGTAGGTGTATACTTCTCACACCTGACATTATCCTATATCTCTACAAAGCCACCATCCGCCCATGCATGGAGTATTGTTGCCACATCTGGGTTGATGCATCATCCGTTAGTCTCTCCCTCTTAGACAAGGTCCAAAAAAGAGTTGCTAACTTGATAGGTCCTTCACTATCCACCTAGCTCCAGCCTCTGTCCCATCGCCGCAATGTTGCTTCCTTGTGCCTGTTTTACAAGTACTTCAATGGATTGTGCTCTGATGAGCTTGCTGCTCTGGTACCTCCACAACGTAAATTCACTAGACCAACCCGACAGGCTGTCAAATCCCATCCATACACTGTGGATGTCCCCAGATGCCTAGGAGCTTTCTACTCCAAAAGCTCTTTCCTCGTACTGCTGGACTCTGGAATTCCCTCCCTGCTTCCTGACATACAGAAATTTAAAACTAATGTAAACAGACATCTCGCTGCGCAGCTCCTAATTTAGGTTGAACCCCCCCCCCCCCTTTTTCTCAGTAGCCGCTTACACATACAGTGGTGGCCTGCCTTGTTTGGGGTGAACTATGATAAAAAATTTTTTTTTTAAATACTTAGGTTAGGAGTGTGTTGATGAATTATAAAGGTGAAACATAGCAGACGCAGCTAATTTCCTTTGCGGCACCTGTCGAAATCCGCTTTCCATGAAAAGAGAAATTGTTGCAGATGTCGAAAGAGTCAATAAATTCATCTACCTAGGTAACACAATTGATTCCAGTGGGCGAACTGACACGACAATAAGATGACGTATATCTGCCACATGGAGAGTCTTCAGGCAGCTGTCAACAATTTTACAAAATGCCGGGATTCCATTGTATGCAAGAGTAGAAGCATACGACACACATGCCGACCCGCACTCTTGTATGGCTGTGAAACATGGTCAACGATGACACGTCAGAATGACACGATCCTGGCTGCAGCGAATCGGATGGAGAAAATTACCGGTTTCACTCTATCGACCTCCATGAGAAAGTATGTCGCTACAACGACGTCTCAACTTGTTTGGTCACGTCGCCCGCCGTCAGTCATCTGGAATGCTCCAAAGTGTGTCCCAGATCAACATCGATGGCCCAAAGCCACGTGGTAGGCTGCTTTAAACATGGAGGGGATCAGTTGATGACGACCTTATCCTGGCAGGTGGGCAACAGACAGGAAAAGTTGGAAGTCATTAACGAAACGTCTAACCTCAAACTTGAGACAAGAAGACAAAAATGAAAATAATAATAATAACAATAATAATATTTAAAAAATTTTTAAAATTAAATTAAAAAAAATTTTTTTTTTATAATTAATTTAAAAAAAAAATTTTATTTATTTATTTTTATTTAAAAAAAAATTAATTTTTTTTAACTGGTGCTGGCCTAGGCTGACACCAGACAAAATATTTGTAGAGGGTCGAGGAGGATGAGAAGACCGAGGAGGGACAGCACAAACCAGACCTCCACTGGAAAAGTGCAGAGAATGCTGGGACCTTGGGGAGGCTTATTTGCTACCCAAATCCCAGAGAAGACCAATTGTCCTTACCAGCGAGAAATCAATGGTAAGAGGCTGTTGCAATACCGCATCGTTATCGAAAAGAGGTGAAGAATACTGGACATCTGGGGAGACTTGTTGTCACTCAGACTCCAGGAAATACCACTGGTTGTTGTCGGTGAGCAATCACTGACGATGATCTGTGTTAGAACTCCTAGTGAGTACAAATAATAATAATAATAATAATAAATTGGGTATTCCTTTAAAACGGTTAATCAAGCAAGGCTCTGGAACCAAAAGTGTCGGAAAATCGGTGTTGCTAATAATAAAAATTTTCCTCCTAAATAAAATATAATTGACATAAGGATTCATTTTTTTTTTTTTTAGTGGCTCGTATGGGAAAATTCAAGAAGAAAGTTATAAAATTTGAAGATTTGGACGATGAAGCTTCTCGAGAATCGGAACTCACAAAGTCAGGAAGGGTAAGAATTTCTTGGATATGTTTTGCCAATTAAGGTATACAGTGGCATCCTCTCCCGCTACAGTCCTAGTACATAACTTATATATCTGACTGTACACACATTTCCCAGGCACTTTTGATAAGGAGGTGATGCCTTGAAATATTAGAACTGCACTGGAGCTACACTCTATAACTAGAATTAGTAAGTGATAAAAGATAATTATTACTCACAGGCGCCAAAACACTATGTATTATCTTACTGTCGTCTTTTCTTTTTTTTTTCTTTTTGTTCAATTTTCTCTGTGTTCACGTCCGATCGATCTAATTACAAAATTAATTATCCTCCACTAAAGATATTTATATATATATATATTTTAAAGAAAGAAAGATGAAGATAAAAAAATTTTACAAAATTACATAAAGTTACATAAATTAATACAAATTTTATTACATCGAAAGTTCAGATGCAAGGAGTTACATTAATCCTTAAACCATGGTTTTTCAAAGATAAAACTCTTCTCGTCAGAGGATAAAATCTGGTAATGTGGTATTTATAACAATTAAATATTACCTAGTTCCATTTCACTTTGAAAAATTGAAGAATAAAAAAACAAAAAAGGTTGGAGATAAAGAAATAAAAGGCCGGGAAGTAAAAATTAGCATTATTGCGAGGTGATTTTTGAAGACGAAAGGGACGTTATGGTGTGGATAGTTAATAGTAAAAGTAACATTTGATTGCTCTACCCAACATATTGAGCTTTATTTTATCGAGATAGATCACTCTACAATATTTCGCTTATCATTAATTCTATTATCATTAGTATATATATATATATGGCTTAAAATATTCCATTTGTGTATTTCACCAATGGTAAATCAACCCAAAAAAGGTTAAAGCCCTCCGTTCAGTCTAGAGAGACTATGGACACCCTTGTAAGGGGCTGGCTGCGCGTCTAATTGTGAAGCAAGGGTTACGCAATCACGACCAACATCTCTCCTGAGTCGGCACTGCTTGATTCCAATGGTAAGCAATTCAAGACGACTGGAAACAATGCCGAGATAAACAGAGAGCACATACAGCACTTGGTAGTCCCAAATGGTCACCCATTCAGTACTGGCCAGGCTCGACGTTGCTTAACTTCGATGATCTAACGGGAACCGGTGTGTCAACGTGATTGTGCCGTATGAACCCAGGTAAGCAGTAACAAAACAGTTTTGTTGAACATTAGTAGGTCATCATGATGATGTTCAGTTTAACATCCATTTTACATGCTGGCATGTGTTGGACGGCTTCAGGAAATTGACTTCCAAAAAAACCTATCTCTGACCAGGTCTTTATTTATTCCTCTTTTCCTCAGGTCCATTTTTATCATTTCCTCCCATGTTTTCCTTGGTCTTCCCTCTGTGAACTGAACTTGCTACCTCAACTGTTCTACATCTACTAACCCAAGAAACCTCAGACGCACTGGTGTCTCTCTTAGTTAAAACTGATTGGAGTTGTCTTTTGACTAGGAGCAAAGTGTAGTATCTGTTCTGATACTACGCTTCATTTTTTTCTGTTCTTGGTTGGTGAGGCAGAGATCCTTCTAGACTGGCGCAATTTTTATTTATGTTCCAATCCAGAGTCCCTTTTTCGGGGCAGCTGGATTTTACTCACATTAAAAAAAACGACCTTATGTCTAATTCTGCCCTCGTGGGGAGTCAAGTAAATAGGGACTACAAAAGAAGTTAAATTGCGGCAAATAGATGCAGTTGTTGTGACCCTATTAGGGGCCGAAATAAAGACACGGAAACACGGTGTTACAGGAACAAAGATATATTATTGAAGAAAAAGAATATATAGATACAAGAAGTGGTATTGTGGACTGCCAGTATAGAACTGGGGTGGAAGAAGTCTGTGAGTTGGAATGCTTCTCACATTTTATTATGGATGGACGAGTCCATTTGTTCTTCGTACAGGTACGGCACCATAACACTGATCTTCATCAATGATCTCCCAAATCACATTCTAAGATCATTCGTCAACCATAAAATCCTTACTCTCTGATAGGTTTATAAAAGTAGTTGTTGATGGGTAAAAGTTTGAAGCTCATAGTATCAATGCTGTCGTGCCTCAGGGATCCATTCTGAGCCCAACTCTCTTTCTGATTGTTGTGACCCTTTTAGGGGCCGAAATAAAGACACGGAAACACGGGGTTACAGGAACAAAGATATATTATTGAAGAAAAAGAATATAGATACAAGAAGTGGTATTCTGGACTGCCAGTTTAGAACTGGGGTGGAAGAAGTCTGTGAGTTGGAATGTTTCTCGCATTTTATTATGGATGGACGAGTCCATTTGTTTTTCGTACAGGTACGGCACCATAACAGTTGTAAATAACAAATTTAGATGGGATTGTTTAAATACGATTTCTATTTATATTTCCCAACATTGATACTGATTAATAATAATTGAGACTATATCTTACAGCGGCCTTCATATGCACGCTTGAAATTGAGTTGAACACGTTTCTGAAGAAGGGAAGAGTTCCCGAAAATTAAAAAAATATATTATATCATACGGAATTTCCACCAGACCATCTTGATACAGGTATTACATAACATTGTAACATTGTGTAGATAGACAGATATATGTGTGTTTTGAAAGGGAAAAAAACAAAAAAAAAAACATAATAAAATATATATATATATGTGTATGTACACATTGTATTAAGGTTGAAACTAATTCATTTGTTCCACCATTATATGTCTTATTTGCTCCAATTTGTGTCTATCCGTCACACCTCTGCATTGTATTGCCTTCTAAATATTACATTTCTATATACCAATAAACAATGCTTCAAGCAAACTACATAAACCTCTACTAATAATTATTACTAATTAAACTAATTACTAATTAAACATTTTTCAAATTATTTTTGCTACTTATCGCTAGCACATCATCCAGGTTGTTTTTGTTTGTTGTTTTTTTTTTTTTGAGCTACCCACCACACACACACACGCATTCCCCTATAGGTTGTGAAATTCATCTTGCTTCTCTTTTATTTTTGCTATTGGCTACTCAAATTTTTATATATATATATATATATTTTGTTTCTGTTACCAGGTTCGTAAAAAATCTACCAAACTTAGAGAAATGGAAGAATTTGAAGAAATTGAAAAGAAACAGATAGTGGTGAAGAAATCGCCAATAGACCCCACAAAGAAGCCCAAAACTCAGTTGTTGAACATTCCGGCTCACATGCCAGTCAGCCCAAAGAAACATAAACCTTCTAAATCAAGCGACGAATCCCAGTCGCCTGTAATGCCGCAGAAATCCGAAGATACCCCCTCCAAAGGAAGTGTCATAAAATTCCTCTTAAGCTCGCCAACGAAACCATCAACGCCAGTCTTGGCAACGCATTCGGTTCTCAAGACCAAATCTGAATCTTTATTACCCGAGAAAAGCCCCTCTCTAAAGAAAACCCCTAAACCAGCAAAATCCAAGACGGATGTTTTACAGACCCTTACTAGTTCATTGGCAACCATACCATCACCATCTAAAAAGCTGTCGGAAACAGAGTTAAAATACAGGTTAATGGTTAGCTCAAATCAATTTTCTGTATCGCCTGTGAAGTCTCCGATATCTGTCGACACAACTGCGAAGATTCAGTCCGAGGTTATGTCCGATGCTGGCGCCAAAGATGGTAGCCTGAAAATGAAGTTTATTCTCTCGCCAAAAGAGAAATCTTCGAGTCAGTCTTTGAGTGGCTCGATCAATGACAAAGCAAAGGACAATGTCCCAACAATCCCCCAGACGATTGCCGAGACAAAATCACCCCCTAGCAGCAAGATGTCCATTTCCAACCTTCCTTCTGTCCTCCCTGTCCCCATTCCGAAAGTCGTAGCCGTTCACAAGAAGATTCCCATCCAAAAGGCAGTTCCAATTAACAAAATGGTCTCGTCATCAAAGACGATCCCAATTTCTATTCCAAAAACAATTCCTGGCATAAAGCAAGAACCAGACACGAAAGAACTACCAAAGGTAATCCCAGTCATAAATGTCATTCCCGGTCTCAAAACCATTACCATTCCGAAGAACCTGCCTGTCGTGAAACCTGTTTCGGATATCAAAGTTGTTCCAGTGGCCAAACCCCCTCCACCAGCTACGAAAATAGTAACTGTGAAAAAAACTGTTGGCGGCAAAAGCAGCAGCCAAACTAAGACCCCGTCATCATCGAAATCTAAAAGTTCTACCACAAAGAGTTTGCCGAAGACGATACCCGATTCGCAGGAGAAAAAACCCAAGAAAACAAAAAAGAAAAAAGCAAATTCTGGGAATCCAATTGATCCTTTATCAACGCCGACGATTCCCAAAACGGTGATAGCCATTTCTGGAAAGGGCGGTCCAACAATGGGCCTGCCGACAGGCCAGAAGCATCTTAATGCCAATTATTTCTTGGGCATTAAAACAGAACCTAAGATTAAGACGGACCTGAGCAAGTTTGACTTTACAGATGAGCCCAATTTAGTTATTGCAGAATCAAGTTCCAAGAGTAGTTCGAAATCAAAGAAATCTCCTTCAAGCCGACCACCAAGCAAGAAGAAAATAAAAATTGAAATGGATCAGGTTAAAGTTAAAACAGAAGAAATTAAACAAGGTAAGTGTAGTGTTATTCATATATGGCATTTTAACTGTGACTCAAATAGTTTAGCACACAGTTAAATTGTAATACGTAGTACATAGCCATCATCGGTTTGTCACATAGCCATCATCGGTTTGTCACATAGCCATCATCAGTTTGTCCCATAGCCATCATCAGTTTGTCACATAGCCATCATCGGTTTGTCACATAGCCATCATCGGTTTGTCACATAGCCATCATCAGTTTGTCACATAGCCATCATCAGTTTGTCACATAGCCATCATCAGTTTGTCACATAGCCATCATCGGTTTGTCACATAGCCATCATCAGTTTGTCACATAGCCATCATCGGTTTGTCCATTTTACATTTATTTCGGAAAATTACCGGGTTTTGTTTCTTCTGGCCAGGTGCGTGTCTGTCAAGTACGTTTTATTCCTGTCAGGTGACATTTTCGGTACATCCGGTCTGTATATTCAATATTCAGGGCTGTACTTTTTGCAGGAACGTTTCGCCGTCCTCCCACACACAGCAATTGTTATTCCCAAATAGTCACCCATCTGGTACTGACCAGGTTTAACGTCGCTCAACTTTGGTGATCTAATTAGAACCGGCGTGTCAACGTGATTATGCCGTATCTACGAATATAAATGAGGTTCAGAATAGCGATGGGGATAAGAGAATACAGGAGTCTTCATTCATTTTAAAAAAAAAAAAATTTTTTTTTCTGGAAATCGCTCCAGACAAGGCATGAAGCCACTTGATGTAAGGAGATAAAAAAGATATACTACTTCATGGTCAAAAACTAGCCAACGATAAGTGTTAGATAGATAGATAGATAGATTCCGACCCAGAAAACAGCAATTCTTCCCCCTTTGTCAGAAACATTGCTCATAGAATGTGAGGACTAAAGGATAAAATAAGGGAAGCGAGAGTTACAAGGCTGCCGAAAGGAAACCCAAGTTAGTCACTTTCTACTCTCCGTGGCAATTCCTGTTAGTATGTATACATAGTGCGTAATGTATTTTATTCATTCATTTCGTATGCATCAGGTGATTCTGTTGTTGGCATTGATTTCCCCGATGTCTTTATGGTCAGGATTCTTTCTAGAAAGAAATCTGGTACTTACAGGAGGGACCATGTGAAGGTTGCCAACATCCTAAATGAAATTGTTTCTGTGCAACGAATTGGATTCAGAACTTGACACACCCAGGTCATTAGTCCGTGTCGTTAACCACTTAGCCGCCATCACCCCCGTAACGTATCTGAAGAAAGATGTACACACAAATAACTCTTAGAATCTTCATATTTAGTTGAACGTCTGTTTTACACGCTGGCATGTGTTCGACAGCTTTTAGGAATTGACTTCCAAACTAACCTATCTCTGACCAGGTCTTTATTTATTCCTCTCTCTTTCTCTCAAATATATTCTTATCACTTCCTCCCATGTTTTCTGTAGCCTCCCCTCTGTCAACTGACCCTGCTACCTCAACTGTTCTACATCTACTCACTCAAGAACTCTCATCCATTCTTTCAATGTGACTGAACCAACAAAGTCTCCGGTTCTTTCACACATCTCCCGATACTGTCCAGATTTAATCTTCCTCTGAGGTCATCAAATTTAAGATTCACATTACATATATACATTGTATCATTATCATATAAATTTTCTTCATGCAACACATGTCCTCAACCCTCACTGACCAGATTTCACTTCCATATATCATCACACTGCAGGCACATGCCTGATAGACTCTTCCCTTGGTCAACAGTGGTAACGCTCTGCTGGTTAGTAATGGCAGAAGTTCCCTGAACTTACTCCATTCACTCCTAATTTTTACAATTACACTAACACCTGCTCCATCCTGTGCTCCAATGGTATCACGAAGATAACAAAACTTCTCGCCATTCAGGTGTACGTTCGCGTTCTCCACATCTGAGTTCTTATCCATCTCTATTGTCTTACACTTCTTGCACACAAATTGGTTATCCTCTCTCCAGCTACCAGTAATTCCACTTCACTTCTTGTGTACCCAATGTTTACAGGTACCACAAAAAAGTGAATTGCACCTGACTCTCTTTCCACAAACTGAGCTGGGGAACTTTCCCTCTTTTTGGGAGCTTTCCAACGCTACAACCATTGATCATCACTTTGATCTTGGTAACATTCACTCTCAGACTTTTACTTTCCAAAGCATCCTTCCAAATCTAACTTAACAAATAGGTCATCCATTGTTTCAAAGGTAAGTACTAAATCATCATCCAGACAACCCATATGCTGTAAACACATTTGGACAAGATTAGGATTTCGGCTCCCAAAATTCATCGTAGAATTGTTCACATGGACCCATGGCATATTTTATGATAAATTGTTTTTTATCCTTTTTTCATGAAGTCCAGGTACATGTTCGTTAGAAAATGGAGGACAAGCCTAAAAAATTTCTGTACCCCCCTCCATCCCAGGCCTTATCAAAGGGCTATAAACACCTGTTGCAATTGTAACTTAGGCTCCCAAAATTCATAGTAGAATTGTCCACATGGAACCATGGCATAATGGTTAAGACCGTTGGTTAAAGAAATCACCAAATAATAGTAAATATTTTACGATAAATTGTTTTTTTTTAATCCTTTTTTCATGAAGTCCAGGTACATGTCCGCTAGAAAATGGAGGGCATGCCCCCCTCCTCCCCACACCTAAAAAATATCCATAGCCCTTCTCCATCCCAGGCCTTATTAAAGGGCTATAAACACCTGTTGCACATGTAACTGAGTTTTACTGTTGTTTTTGAACATCTATTTAACTCCAGATAAGCTGTTCATATAAGCTATTTTGTATCTACTTCGATGGGAATGGTAGGTCACGCATATACGTTTATCAGTAGGTGATCCAATTTCAGTGAAAGGTTTATCTCGTGTATATATATATATATATCAGAGAGAGAGAGAGGAAGAGAGAGCATTTTATCTTATCTGGAAGCTTTTGTCCGCAAGTTATGTATATATTTGTGCGTACGTATATGCATTCTCATATGTACGAGGAAATCGAGGAAATAAAATTTGGTGCTTTAGTTTCGCTACGACATGAAAATATTTAAAGAAACATATATGTACTTACGTGTTAGCTGAAAATAAGATTGTACAGAAAGAATTACGCAAATTCATCCAGTATTTATTAAATTATAAAAAAAAACTAAAAAAAAACGATCTTACGTATCGCTAGACATTTTTTTACCCAGTTCAGCTTACTGATTAGACAAGGGATATAACTCAAATTTTTTTTCTGGAAAAACTCAAAATTTAACAAAAATGGCGACCGCTAGATAAAATCGTTTTTTTTTTTAATTTTTAATTTAATACTGGATGAATTTGCATAATTTTTGGTGTCCAGTCTTCTTTTCATCTACCACGTAAATACATAACAAAGTTTATACATTTCTTTAGCTATTTTATTTTTAAGAGAGACCTAACATGTCGAGGCTAAACTAAAGAAGCACCAAAGATTTATATTCATGCTTGAAGATGCACACGTAAATTGTAAATATGGGTGCATTATTTATTTATTTATTGGCGTAATGGTTAGAGTGCTCGCTAATGGGCCGGGAGATTGGAGTTCAATCTTCAATCGAGTCATAGCAAAGACTAAAGGAAAATCGGGTGCTTCTGCTATTTCACCCCGAAATGTTAGGCCTCTCTTAAAAAGAAAAACGTAGCTAAAGAAATGTATAAACTTTGTTATGTACTTACGTGGTAGCTGAAAAAATTACGCAAATTTATCCAGTATTTATTAAATTAAAAATAAAAAAACGATTTCATCATTCAGTAGCCATTTTTGTTAAACCAGTAAACAAAATTTGAGTTATCTCCCTTGTCTATTTCATAAGTGATAATGTCTAACAGAACTTAAGATCGTTTTTTTTCTTTCTTTTTCTTATAATTTAATAAATACTGGATAAATTTGCATAATAAGAACTTGATGCATAAAATCTTTTACAAAAATGATTGAATTCGACATTTAAAAAAAACAGAAAGTAAAGTGATCGACATTTAAAAAAAAAAAACAGAAAGTAAAGTGATCGACATTTAAAAAAAAAAAAACAGAAAGTAAAGTGATCGACATTTAAAAAAAAAAAAACAAAGTAAAGTGATCGACATTTAAAAAAAAAGAAAACAGAAAGTAAAGTGATCGACATTTAAAAAGAAAAAAAGAAAAAGTAAAGTGATCGACCCGACAGCTCCCTTTTCATTAGCTACTACCCCGAGATGTAGGGGAGGGCGCCACTCATTTCCCAGTATTACTCCACTTACCCTTGATCCTCACCTTATAATGCTGAATGTTCAGCAAGAGGGCATCAAGTTACATTTTTTTAAAGTTTTTTTGTATGACTGCACTTAGGATTGAACCTAGGTCTCCCGGTCCATTAGCTCAACAGAAAAAATATGGATTTAAAAATAAATACATAGATCTTCAAAAAGTAGCAGGAATCATGGAACTCCTGTATAGACAATAAATTACACCAAGTGACACAAACCATCAGAATAAGAGACACCAATAAAAGGATGTCTAGACTTTGAATAGGACACACCTATGCCACCCACTTGTTCTTACTGAAAGGGGAAGAAGCACCAATCTGCATACCATGCCAAGAACCCTACATGGTGCATCATATACTGATAAGCTGTATGAACTTTGAACAGATCTGACTGAGACACTATCAAGAAAATAACCTAAAAGAGATCTTCAACAAGTTTGACCCAAATAAAATATTTAAATTTCTAAGAGCAACGAAGCTTTATAACAAGATATAGTCGAAAGGTTCCTCTGAAACGTGAGTAACATTTAACTTCCATCCACCATACTGCAACTAATGTTTCGGCATTAACTGACCCATAAGAGGTTGATATGCCGTAAAACAAACCAAACCTGGTGCATTAAAGAACACTCTAACCCAGGGGCGGGCAACCTTTTCAGAGTGAGGGCCAGATGAGACTTTTGGAAGGAGATCGCGGCCGGAGTGAAAAACGAAATCTCAGAATTACTATATTTTGTTTCCATGAATAAATTGTACAAAAATTGCATTGAACACTCTACAAATCTGATATTTTTTTCTCAGGAGACTTCTGTATGTAATGTTATAAAAGGCGCTGACGAAGAGCCATTTTGGAATCATAAAAAATAATGACGGGAGAAGTAGCAAGTTGATCCAGCATTCGTTTTGACACACCTTATATAAGTTCTCTGTTTTATGCCCTTTCCTCGTCTCTCGTTTCCTCTTTGCCTTTCTCTTTCTCTTTTTCTATTTTTATCTCAGGCCAAGGATTTGAAATTAATAGTTAAAGTAAAATGAAATATACATGCAGCATCGCTCGCTGATATTTATACATTTTCATCCGACTGTAAATCTTAATTGAAATTTACTTTTACGTCTATGTCACAAAATGATACGAGTTTTACTGGGAGGTCCCCGTGGGTCGGATTGCAATAATAAAGCCTAGCAGGGTGGCGAGCCGGACGCTAAGCCATCGCAGGCAACCTCCGGCCCGTGGGCCGGAGGTTGCCCGCGGGCCGGAGGTTGCCCGCCCCTGCTATAACCATTATGACGATCGGACCAGAATTAGGCATGAAACGACTCCAAAATGGTTGATATGCCATTAAAGAAAACAACCAAAATAAAAAAGTTAGATGCACAAACTAGTACACGCGCACTATCTTATATTAGCATAGGTGCATGTGTGCACATTTATTTATCAAAATAGTTTTTTTTTTAATATCTACATAACCCCCCCCCCCCCCCCCTTTGACATGCCCGAATCAGCGAAGACGGTTTACCCTTATTAGGACATCGAGTTTTGGAATTACCAATTTCTCAATTAGAGTGTCTGACCTAATGTTCTGGATCTGGTCTGGCTTTACATTGCATATCCACCTAATCATTGCCGTGTCATTTCTCTGGAGTCGAGCAACTTTTAAAATCTGACAAGATAACTTTCTACTCATCGAAGCGATACGTAAAACGGGAAAATACTTGTAATTAAAGTTTTAGCAGATAATTTTTCCTACTTTTTTCAACATTGAACAATAAAATACCACTGAGTAAGTACGTAATATTGTTTTCATAAATAAATAATTTGTTTTCATAAATAAATAAGTTTTCCGTATGGCCGAAGCACTGAACATGCACCGTTATTTTCATAGAAATCTGGTGAAATTGAGCTTTAACTGTCCCGTTGAAGTCGGAGTGTATTTGGTTCTCTGATCAAGTTTCAAATCTATTTTGCAAACAGATAAGAAAATAATATATATATCTCAATCTGAATCAACAGACGCCCTCTCTTTCTCCTTCTTTTCCTTTATGTGTCTACCTTCCCACCACCTCTCCCCTCATTATTTGTTCCTCTTTCCACCTTATATTTTTATTTATTTATTTATTTATTTATTTGCCCTGTTTGTTTCAGATTTTAGATTTTTTGTTTTTAGATTTTTTAATTTTTAATTTTAATTTTTTAACGGCCTTAATTTTTGAAATGTTAAATTTCTTTTCTTCTTCTTCTTCTCTTTCTCTATCCCTCCACTTCATTCTCTCCAAATATGATGTGAGGTTAAGATCGGGTTCTAACTCTGCCTGATGAGATCTCAGTTTATAGTAACTGTTGATCGATAACATCGGCATGCCAGTGTCGCAGATTTTGTACATGTCTGTGTAAATAAAATTATCATATATAAAGCTCTATTTTGATATTGAGCACTTTTTATAAACCCGGTTAAAATTCTCTGGATTACCACCCTGTGGATATTTTTCACCTGGATTATTACCATTATTATATATATATATAAAAGCATGTTAAGGATCATCACCTCTACCACAGTTTGTTTGCATAATTTATTCCTTAATGAAATGGTTTTAGATCCGTGGATTTGATGCACATAAATTATTTTACTTATATCTGTTTTCTTTCTTTCCTTGGAATGAATCCAGTCCCTCCCGAAGTGAAGATGGAGTTTTTTGATGATGGTAAGTTTTTATTTTTTTTATTCATCTTCAAACGAGGCATATTTCAACTGAGACTTAATTGGACGAGTGTGATTAGAGGACAGATTTATAGACGGCATCCTGAGTGGGGAGTTGAGCAGCAAGATGTTTGTTCACATTACATTTAAATTTCTGCATGTTGATACAGTCGGGGGAGCAGGAAGGCCAGCGGTCTGACGTAAGAAGCTATTAGTGTAGAAAGTTTTTCGACATGTGGAGACCTCTACAGTGAAGGGGTGGGATTTTGTTGCTAGTCGGGTTAGTATTTACATTGGGGAGTGGGTACAAGTGTAGTAAGTCCGTCGGAGCACATTCTGTAGAAGTATTTGTAAAACAAGCACAGAAATGCAACACTCTGGCGATGCGACCGTGGCTGGAGCTTGGTAGACAGTTCGTCAGAGTATACATGTACATGCATAGAACAACCCCACCTCCTTCCCCAGGAAGCAGCTATCCAAAAGCCTAACCACACCCTCTGGTGACCCAGACAAAAGAGATCGATTCTCTCTACCAATTCGACATCTCCGTTTACCTGCTTCCTGTACTCGTGACGTCACAACCAAGACACGTAGCCTTCTTTGAATTTAATTGGAAAATTCCACTCAATCTAATTTTTAACCTTATGTGGAAATTTACCAGACGATAATATTTTTCTTTTTTTTTTTTTTTTTTTGGAGATTATGACGTGATGAACGTTTTGGAGTTAAAATCAATTATGCATTACATATTAGCAGGAAAGAAACACATTTTAACACTTTTTTTTATTTTGGACGATACCAAAAAATAATCATGACTCCTGAGCAATACAAAAAACTGGAACATAAACAATGTGTAATGAAACGAAGTAAACTCTTATAGTGAATTATAAAAATACTTTATTTAAAAAATTTAAGTATTTATAAAAATATTTGTTTCACAACCTCTTTTTTATATCATAGACATGGCCATCCCTACTACAGGCCAGGCAATCGTGCAACTGGGGTCTTTTACTGGGGGCCATGTGAATTTTCTTAAATATTCGATATAGAAGTTGCAAACTATATCATCAACTGGTGCGGATCCTTTTTTTCTTTTTAACCACAATATACAAGTAATGATCTTTTGAATTAAGTACAAAATCTCTAAAAAAAATCCAACATTGAAATAAAAATTCTTCATTGAAATATGCATTTGCCTTTGTTTATTCAAAATTACCTGTCTCTTCATTTATAGGAATTTGTCAATAATTGTAATAATTTATCAATTAGCTCATTGTGGTTCTTATTATTTGGTATGTAAAACACATAAAAACATCAAACTAATCTCACAGAGAAATTTTACCTTTGTTTGCAACTTCTATATCGAATATTTAAGAAAATTCACATGGCCCCCAGTAAAAGACCCCAGTTGCACGATTGCCTGGCCTGTAGTAGGGATGGCCATGATCATAGATAATTTGTAAACAATTCTTTGACGCTTTCTAGAAGCAGTAGCTATTATTAAATACTATTCTGGGAATTATTAAAATTGCTGTCTGTGATAATGAAAGTTCTTCGTTTCAGGTAACATAAACTCAGTCTGCCTTTTACATAATAACCTACTTCCGGTTCAAGTGTGACACCATCTTGTAAAATCTTTGATTATGGTAGCGTATTTACTCATTTTAAACAGGTTTTTTTTTTTCAGATTTCATGCGTAATACTAAATACATTTTTATTCAAAATGGTTCATCATGTAATAATCTTAAAAAAAAAAAAAAACAACATAAAACCATTTTTATCGCCTACACACAATTTTTTATCGCATTCTATTTAGGACGGTTAGCTCAACATTTACCAATATATATATATATATTAAAGTCATTAAAGTCGTTAAAGTCATTCTGAGATGTAGACAATTTAATATCGCCTTCTGTTCGTTAGGGATTTGTCATGTCTGGTTGAATGGCAGGGGAGAGAAGATCACTTATATATTTTTCGCTCTTCTGGCTAGATGTGATGGGATTCAGTCTTATTTTGCTCAATTTGGATTTAACAGGTTTTCTAATTAAACAACGAACTTGGATTTGACTTGGGTTGCACATGTCGGGATTTCGGAACTTTGATTGGACTTTTTGTATTATTTTGATTGATTTATTTATCATTAACATTGAATATGGACACATTTCGCGACTGGATAACTTTGCCGGCCCCTTCAATTTCACGTATTTGGACTGCTGTTTGTATCTTGGAGTAATGTCCTTCCTGATTATGCTTCTCAACTTGTATGACCTGGATGGACTGTATGGATTCAACAAAAGTATGTTTTTGGATTGATATGTTTGATGTTATGTATTTTTATGTATTTGTGTATATAATTTTATATATTTTCAAAGCGTAATTTTATTGCCTGTAGTAGTATAACTGCGGTAATGGTCCTCTGAAGAGAAGAATTATCTTTGAAAACTCATGAGCTAAGGACTTAAGGATGCTTTGCATGAACTTTGAATTCTAATAAAATTTGATTGACACCTTATTTTATTACTTCATTTTATATTATAATATTAATGCTCTATCCAGTATATTGAGCTTCAGTTTTTTATCCGGATGTTTCACTAATTATAAGATATTAGTTGACGCTTATATCTTTTGTTGGATTGCTTCATATATATATATATATATATATATATATTGAAGATGAATTTGACATCTATCAATATTGCTTATCGTGATTTTGAACAGCTTGCTTCTCGACGGAAGGAATGGCGATCTGACTGCCAGAGGGGCATCAGGCGGTTCTCTGTAACTGCCATTGATCAACAGCGCGAAAGACGCGAAAGAACAAAAACATCTACAAGTATCCCAGCCGATTTTTCTCAAGATCTTCCTTCTTGCATCCATTGTGGGCTGGTTTGCAAATCTCTCGCAGGACTCAAATGCCATTTATGATTGAGTAAATGTAAGCATGCTACATCCATCGTAGACTAAACAAATTTTGAGTTGTCAAGACCTCATACGTCGAAATCGACGGGAGAGTCCATGATATATATATAGTCATCCACATACAGACTGTTTCGCTGTTTCACAGCTCATAAGTGCGGCTAGACCAGTTAGTGCCTCAAGCCGGGATCGAAACGCAACCGTCGAGCTGACAGTCGGCGATGTTAACCCCTACGCCATCATGCGACACTGACTGAATGTAAGTTGTATCTCAATGTAAACATTGCAATTGCCTGAGCTCGAATTAGTGTTTACCTAATGAGCATTGCCTTTTTTACGCTAATGGCAGTTGGCGATACCCTTACAAACATAAGCTCTACCCAGGGGGGAGCTTTATATAGTCATCCACATACAGACTGTTTCGCTGTTTCACAGCTCATCAGTGCGGCTAGACCAGTTAGTGCCTCAAGCTGGGATCGAAACGCAACCGTCGAGCTGACAGTCGGCGATGTTAACCCCTACGCCATCATGCGACACTGACTGAATGTGTTGTATATATACATATATATATATATATATATATAGCATTGGATGAAGTGAAAGAATAAAATAAGGTGCAAATCAAATTTTATTAGAATTCAATGTTCAAGCAAAGTCCTTTAAAGTCCTTAACTCATGAATTTTCAAAGAAAATCTTATCCTCAGAGGACCATTACCGCAATGACATTACTGCAGGTAATAAAATTAAACTTTGAAAATATATAAAAAATATGTAAACGTATATAAAACATCAAATATATCGGCCCAAAACATACTTTTTTGCTAAACTTATACAGTTCATCCAAGTCATAAAGTTTAAAACAGCTTCAAGAAAGATATCAAAGAGGTTGATTAAAAAACAATCCAGGTGGTGAATGGTAGCTATTTGGAAATATGATGTAAGGTTGAGATCAGATTCTAACTCTGCCTGATGAGATCTCAGTTTATAATAGCTGTTATCGATAACATCGACATGCCGGTGTCACAGATTTTGTGCATGTCTGTGTAAATAAAAATAATTATATATAAAAGCTCTATTTGATAGTGAGCACTTTTTATAAACCCGGTTGAAATTCTTTGGATTACTACTCTGTGGATGTTTTACCTGGATTATTATTATTATTATTATATATATATATATACAGGGTGGGCCAAAATAAGGGTCCTATCTTTAAATTTGAATAACTTCAATTTGAATAACTTCCACAAAATAAAAGTTAAACTCACCAAACTTTATGTGTGTGTAGACTGACCCTTCCGAGATTTTTTGAAATAAACAAAACAAATTTTAGCCGAAAAACACTTCTTAAAACTTACAAAAACTAAAGTATTGTTTTTTACACTGTTTTGAGTTTTTTAAGCAAAAATAATGTTTTCTAAATGAGGGTACGTTCCTTAGGGCTAATACGGCTCATGCTTGCTTCGGAAGGGGTCCTTTACTTATTCTAAAAAAAAAATTTTTTTAAATCAATAAATAAAAAAGTTATGAATTTTTAAAAATAGGACCCTTATTTTTGCCCACCCTATATATATATATATATATTTATATATATGCAAATATGGGTTTAATTAGCCAACTGGAAATATGACAAAACCACAGAACATAAATGAATTAATGTGTGACTTACGGTTCAGTCTGGTTATCCAGGCAGAAGTAGGCCGATTTTCAAAACAAGTAAATTCAATAATGCTTATTTTATTATTTTGTTTTAATAATTTTTAATTTTATCCCAAAACAGCCATTTTGTTTTTTGTAATTTTTAATTTCACGTGATCTCTTCTTCGACCAAAAAGGGAATACGTATATAATATTTTGTTTGTCACTTTTGACTATTTCGTAGCAACTTGTGTGATGGAAGAAGTCGTGACAACTCTACCATCGATCCCCAAACCCAAAACTACGGAGAAAAAACCCAAGAAATCCAAGAAGGCTAACAAAGATGATCCAGATAAGGTAAACATATTTCGCAAAATTGTACGAGTGTAGAAAATGTTAAGAATGAATTGGATGAATTCAGAAAAAATGGTAAAAGAATGAATTTACAAAGACATTTTAGGGGTCAATGACCATGAAATCCCCACAGCTACCTATCTGGAAAACGCAGCTGTCAAACCTGACATTGTCATATGGAACAAGAGAGAGAGAGAGAGAGAGAGAGATAGAGATAGAGAGAGTGGCAACTTTGGTTGAGGTCAGTGTCCCTAATGATGGGGGCCTAAACAAAGCTGAAAGGGAGAAAATAACAAAATATCAAAGTCTAATGTATGATATGAAAAGAAACTGGAACCTCCAAGAGATCTCCATCATTCCAGTTATCAAAGGAGCCACTTGACTCATGAAGAAGAACTTGAAAAAGTATTTAGCAAGTATACCTGGTGAACCAAGTGCAAGAGAAATCCAAACAACTGCACTCAAGAGAACAGCCAGAATCCTAAAAAGGGCTCGCGGTTGGAGTCTGTAAATAGCAGGTGATCATATAGCATTTGGAAGAATGCCCCGTCCCCAGCAAATGAATGAAAAGAAAAAGAAAATATTTAGGAGAATTACATCTGTATAGTCCTATTATATATGTATGTATGTATGTATGTATGTATATATATATATATATATGTTTAGATCAATATAATTTTAACATTGTTCCAAGAATTCAAAACCAACAAGTTTTATTTACTCCTCCCCAGGAGTTAGGCACAAGGCCAGTTTTATCTTACTCCCACAAGTAAGATGTGAACCAAGATCGGGTCGAGAAAGTGGGATTTGAAAAGCCAGCGCCTGAGAGGTGAGCACTCTGGCCATTTAAAAATTGCCTGGGCAGCCCCGTCGGCATTCCCCGGTAGGGGCGCCTCAGACAGTAAGCAATAAACTTACTCCTCCCCAAAGAGGGGAGGCAAAGCCTGGGAGGGTGGACCTCCTAGAACTGCACAGGACAGGCGTGCAGTATCCATCGGAACAGATACTACACTTTGATCTTAGCAAAAAGGCCAAGATTCTTTAGACAACAAGTATTCGGTGTACGATCGTTTCCAAGACTTTCTGGAAAAATTTTGTTTATTTTTTTGTTATTTTTCATAATACCAAAAATTCTCTTCGTCAGCGCCATTTATATATATATATATATATATATATATATATATATATGTATATATGTATTGTTGAATATAACAGACAACTTATGTCTGGATATCCTTTGGTAGACCCTTTCAATACTCTGAATCAGAATCTTAGTTTTGGGGGGAAATTGGCCGATGAATCTGCCATAGTTTTGATTTTGACTTGGATGAACTGTATAAGTTTAACAAACAGATGGGTCTGAAAGTACTGTGTCCCAAGTACTTTCAGACCCATCTGTGTCCATCTTCAGGGGAATGAGGATAATCAGGTACAGACCATGTGTTAGTATTATAGATTCATCAGCCAAGTCCCCCCCCCCCCCGAAACTAAGATTCTGATTCGGAGTATTGAAAGGATCTACCAAAAAATATCCAGACATAAGTTGTCTGTTATATTCAACAATACTTGCCTGCAAGAGATAATGCTGCCTATATATATATATATATATATATATATATATATATATATCATCATCTTTTTATTTCACTCCTGGTAGAGGAACCCCTCCCTGGTTTCTTTCCACCTTGTTTTATCCCTAGCTAAGAGTGGTCAAGTACGACCTAGTTGGCTGTCGAGTTTGTCTCTTCACTGTTTTTTTAGCTTTTCATCTAGGTCTTTTCCATTGCCTCGAGATCCATTCTGTCGCTCTATATGCCCGCCTGGTGTCTTTACATTTCGAAAGGTGACTTGCCAATCTCTGTTTTGCTATTCCTATGGTAATGATGATGTCATTTACTCCAGTTTGCTGTCTGATCCAGGTGTTTCTTTTTCTATCACGTGAACTGATGCCGAACATAATGCGTTCCATTCTGCATTGTGCCACTCTTAGCTTTCCTATCGCTGCATTATTAAGTGCCCATGTTTCGCTACCATATGTCATAACAGGCATGATGTATTCATTGAACACTTTTTGCTTAATGTTCATTGTGGATTTTCTACTTTTCATGATGTGTCTACTTTGAAAAGGCTAATATCTTCAGGGCGATGTCTTTTAAAAGAAAATACTATACAACAAGTGAATGGGTTAGTAATTGGTGACTAAATATATAATCTTCTATCCACAACTGATGTACGATGTACGAAAACTTTATGATGGTATTGAGGTATTAAATAAGCAAGATTGGATTAGTCCACAGCAAGGTGATAAAATTGAATCACTACTTTTTAAAATCTATTTATTTAACTCTGGTCAATATCCAAGTGTATTGTTTCATTCAGTTATTTATTATTATTATTAAAACTGTGTTCTGCGGCTACAGTAGTCAAATGACGTCCCGTAGCTGCAATCAGTCCTCCATGCTAGTCCCACGCCATCTGGCCTAGTCATGCGCAAGTTGTCGTAGGCAATGAAGTTGTTTCTCTGTATGTAGTGGTCCTAGTCCCGCCTGCTTGAGGTCAGCACGTAGTGTGCCCAGCAGATTTGTGCAGTGCCGTCCTAGTCATGGTTGGTAACGGCAAAGTCTACTGCCCTCTGTGCGGGAGTGTCAGGGTCCATTCGTAGGACATGGTCTAACATAGACCGTCTTTGTTCAGCGACCTTTGTGGAGAGGGGTTTTTTGTTGCACAGCTCGTATAGTGCCTAGTTGCGGATAAGTTTTTTCGGCCAGCAGTGACCTGTGATGGAACGGAGGTGTCTGCGGTGGCACGCATCCAGCTTGTCAAGCATGGCTTTTGTTATTGCCCAGCTGTTGCTATTGTAGAGCAGTACGCGTTATAGAGACGGAGTCTAGTCTTCAACGGGATCTTGGTTCGTCGGCTCCAGAGTTTATGTAATGAATGAAACGCTACATTACCATGTATACAGCGGGCTGTGACGTCTGTAGTGCTGCAGAGCAGGGAGCCCAGAGTCTTGTTCTTGCGCTAGCTTTCATTGCCTTGTGGGTCCAATTCTGTGGCTTCTGCAAGATATACATGGCTAAACTCTGTTTTCATCTCGTTCATGAAGAGATTGTCCGTTTTCATTTTCTCTGCCGCTATTGGCTGGAGTTGATCCAGAGATTTCTTTTCTACGTCCAGGAAATCAACGTCGTCTGCATATTCCATTTCTAATGGCAGACCCAGACAAGTAGCCATAAAAAAAAACGAAAAACAATAGCAAATGTAAGGGCGATAATCCATGAGTAAAGGCTGATTGAGTTATCTCCCTTATTAATTGAAAACAAATGACAAAAAATACCTTCATAAATTCATACTCCTAGCCCTAAAACTCGAGAGATTTAGAAGTTATCTCAAAGAAGTGTATATGTAAATGTTTGTTGAATTAAATTAAGTTTTTATTTTATTGTATATACGAAAAGTCTAGTGAATATGTTAATCGGCCAAGCTATATTTTAAAATCATTGATTTAAAAATATTTCTCAAATAATATTTTTTTAAATATTTCAAAATTTTTTTTTTTTTCCCAAATATATAGACATGTGACAGAAATTAGTAAAGGAACATCTTTCTCATGATGTACCCACATAGGACTTCCCTTATTTTGTCCTTTAGTCCTCACATTCCATGAGCGATGTTTCCGACAAAGAGGGAAGAATTACTGTTTTCTGGGTCGGAATCTATCCATCTAACGCTTATCTTTTTTTTAGCTCCTTATATCAAGTGGCTTCATGCCTTGTCTGGAGCGATTTCCATTAATAAAAAAAAAAAGGACCAATATGGTTTAGATTTTAGTATGTATGTAAGGTATCATATGGATTTTAAAATTAGAAATAATATTAAATTACCAATCCAAATATACGTGGACTCAAGACTGTCCAAAAATTTCTAGTATTATATATTATAACTTTCCAAAATATCCTCCCTGTGGTTGTATATTTTAGCTAGGCTGCCGCGTCTCTTCCTCCTGTGACTGAAGAGTACCACAGCCAACCGAGAGGGTTCAGTATATTGTTTAAGTGAGTTAATTTGAAAGACTTTGATAAGTTCAGACGGTTAGCTCAGTCAGTAACGATTAAGACTGCAAGCCTCAGGTTCGCAGTTTCGATTCCCAGTGTCGGCATCAAGTTTCTTTATTGTTTATTTATTATTTATGTAAAATAAGTTTTGTACGTTTAGATCTTCACTCATTTTTTCTCTACGAGCATGCCTGCTGATGTTGTAAACAACTTTGTTGTCATTTTGCTCATTCGGTCTTTAAAGACAGGAGAATTTCTTTTTTCTCGATTTTAGTTACAGTTTATAACAATTTGGTTTATTTAATAATTTAATGATCAAACGGTGTTGTAATAATTAAAATTAAATCCTATTAAAAAAAATAAACAAAAAACGACATAGTTAAAAAAACAAGTTGTATAACAATTTGGTTTAATTAATAATTTTATGATCAAATGATATCGTAATAATTAAAATTTAACTTTCAAAATCCTATTTAAAAAAAATAAACAAAAAAGGACATAGAAAAACAATCAGAAATATTTATGGAATTCAAAGGTATCCGATCAGTCTTATTGAAAAAACGATTTTTAAAAACTTTTATTCACCCCAAACAAAGGCATATACCCACTGAGAAGGGACTACTGTGATTAGGGGCCAGATTAATAGGGGTCATCCTAAGTGGGGAGTTGTGCAGCAAGATGTTTGTTCACATTACATTTAAATTTCTCCATGTTGGTAAAATAACATTCCTTCATTGAATTGTTCTTTTAAAAATGTAAATGTTTTCTTACGCGAAAGAGAAAAGACAAAATGAGGTTCGGGGGAAAAACAAAATAAAAAAAAAAATAAAAAAACTCCTGGGCAACACCAGGTAGGTACAGCTAGTTTTATTATATTTTTGTTTTGTTTATTTTATTTTTATAGTTACTGTCTTATTTTTATTTATTAAAAAAAAAATTTTTATTTAAAAAATTTTTTTTTTTATTACTCGTATGTTTCAGCCACCCAAAAAGCGACGGCCTCTCACCGCTTATATGTTGTGGTGTAATGCAAATAGAAGCAAAGTAGTTGCCGAAGCTCCGAAACAAGGTGAGTCCTCCGCGTTCCCCATATAGACTCTAAATTTCTTACCTCACTAACGACTTGATTCGCTTGTTTGCGTGTTTCATTCATGTGTATAATTATGCTCGAGCACGGCCGTCATAATATAAGGCCTGTTAACTGAGTAAAGGTTTTCTGGTGATGTCATTGATGGTGGGAGTAATAACCACTATCAATGAGGACCGGTAGTCCCCGAAGGCGCTAACGCGCATGCGTCCATCTGTTGTCAACAAATAATGAAAGCGAGGAAACTCATGTCCATAGGATTATTCAATTACTTGGAAATCATTGTTAACTTGTTCCTGCTATCGTGACTTTATTCTCCTGCCAAGAACACGGCTGCACTTCTAAGGATTATTCATTCACTTGGAAATTTTTGTTAACTTGTTCCTTTTTTTCAAATGTATTTCCTTTTTTAGAATAAAACTGCCTAAGAATAGGGATTTGTCTTCTTCTTGTGTTTATAAACCAAGATATATTTCCGATGTAGCATAACTGATACTAATATTTTCATTCGATGTAGACCAGGTTGTCATAACAATCAACTCCAGCATTAAAATTAATCCAGAAAGAATGAACTTATTTAAAGAATGAATATTAAATCAGACAAATTATTTTTCAAAGAAATATTTTCATGGGAGTATTTAGTTTTAGGGAGTATTTAGTGTCATAAAAGTTCAAAAGATTGAGATCTGAGGAGTTAGAAGTCCAAATGTTAAGGGTCATGTGATCATGTATATATTTAAAAATTTGTTTCAGTAAGCGATTTTTATTTACCTTTTCTGACGTAAAATGGCCTTTACTTATCGTAAGACTTGTGTATCCAACATCTTTGTAGACAACATTTCAGATTATTCTTTTCGACACACAGTGTCCTTTTGCAATCGACCTCATGGATCTCCTAGGATTACCACCAACGGTGTGCTGTACTTGCTGAATAAATTCAGTTTTTTTCATCAAATGATTCTTTTTATTGATCTATTTTTCTGTATTTTTTTTTTTTTTTGTGTTTTTCAGATTTTGCTCAGATCTGTCGTAGATTAGGAGAAATCTGGCAGAGTTTGTCAGAAAAGGAGAAAATGGTAAGTTCAGGAATCCAAGCGTGACATCGTCGTAGAAATCTTTTCTTTTGCCTTTTTAATACAGATGCATCTTTGCATCTCTGCGCGCTTTATCAAAATGCTAATTCCTGTGCCGACCACGCGCGGGAATTTTGAAAAGGACTTTTAATAAGAAGTCGGTTACTGAAAGTACTTTGCGACGTACGCATCGGTCGAGAAACCTCTCTTATGAAAACTCGTACTTGCTTGGTAACCAGATTTGAAGACGGAATCATCCTTTTCTGTCTACTAACGTAGAATTAATAAGGACCAGTAGGATATCGACATATCCCCGAGCTAAATAGAGAAACCTCTATCATCTCTTTCCATACACATAAACACATTGGCCAACAAACACTTTTTTACATTTCATGTGGGTACATATCACACCACATTTCGTTTAAACAATAATCCGTCTATCTTTGAGGACCAAATTTCTGAAATAAAACTTATTTTGTTTGTGTTTCCTTCATTGTGCATTATGTTTTGTGTTTTCATTTATCAGTTCCGATCCGACAGACATATCCTCTAGCCAACAAAACATTGTTAGCTAGACTGACAAAGTTACAAAAATGGGCAAAAATATAAAATGTCTTTAGTTATGAATACGGGTCGTGACACTTTCCCTGTTATCCATGTCCTGCTTCCAGTGACTACTGACTGTTTGTAGACCTCAAAAGAATGCTCCAGGGAAAAGGATTTAGCTCCAATGAAGAAGTGATATCGGAAACTAAGGCATATTTTGAGGCCTAAGACAGGTTGTTCTACAAAAAAAAAAGCATCGAATTGTTAGCGAAACATTGGAATCAGGATGTAACCCTATAAGGGGACTATGTTGATGAATAAGTTGAATTTTGCCTAAAAGTTGTTGTTTTATTAGTTAGGCCCAGGACTTATTGAGTGGTGTGTTATTTATTTATATATATATATATATATATATATATATATAATGTTTCTACCACCTCCCACTGTACACACAATCTCCCATTACACTGAAGAATCGCGGCCAAAAATTTTGTTCTCCTTTTAAGAAAACCTTTTTATTTTTTTATATAAGGGACAATTGATATTCCTACACGTCAAAATATAGAAAATAAATAAAAGATATATTAAAATATATACCTTTCACATTAATTTTTTATACATACATATATATATATATATATATATATATATATATATGAAGCAATCCAACAAAAGATATAAGCGTCAACTAATATCTTATAATTAGTGAAACATCCGGATAAAAAACTGAAGCTCAATATACTGGATAGAGCATTAATATTATAATATAAAATGAAGTAATAAAATAAGGTGTCAATCAAATTTTATTGATTAGAGTTGCACATGTTGGGATTTCGGAACTTTGATTGGACTTTTTGTATTATTTTGATTGATTTATTTATCATTAACATTGAATATGGACACATTTCGCGACTGGATAACTTTGCCGGCCCCTTCAATTTCACATATTTGGACTGCTGTTTGTATCTTGGAGTAATGTCCTTCCTGATTATGCTTCTCAACTTGTATGACCTGGATGGACTGTATGGATTCAACAAAAGTATGTTTTTGGATTGATATGTTTGATGTTATGTATTTTTATGTATTTGTGTATATAATTTTATATATTTTCAAAGCGTAATTTTATTGCCTGTAGTAGTATAACTGCGGTAATGGTCCTCTGAAGAGAAGAATTATCTTTGAAAACTCATGAGCTAAGGACTTAAGGATGCTTTGCATGAACTTTGAATTCTAATAAAATTTGATTGACACCTTATTTTATTACTTCATTTTATATTATAATTATATATATATATATATATACACAGGATACGAGATAGGTGAAACTGAAGGAATGTATATCCAAAACGTGGATTGTTCCTTATGATAATATTGTGGGAACAGGGTGCGCTAAATCTCTCTCAAATAACAATATACACCCTTTTCCACTTTTGACCAAATCGCGTCTGTTAAAATCATCTACAAATACCAACCCGCAACGAGAAAGGAATTTGAAACAACAACCGAACGTTGGAAACAAACACATATGAACGTTCGGACAAGAATTAAAAACAAAAGAAAAAGATTGACAAAAAGACGATGACAGACGTTTTGTGTTTTCACGTTCGTATTGAAGTCACCAATGTTCTCACTTTTTTTTTTTTTTTCTGCTGATTTGCTTGCAGTCATGGAAGCAGAAGGCTAAGAAAGCAGCCGGCAAAGGCTCAACCCTGATTCGTACTGGCAAAGGAAGCAGTAAAACTGTATCAAATGCAGCTCCAGCCCCAGCTACGAGCACACTCCCCGTTGCATTGGCAAGAAGTCCCAGCACTCCAGTAGCCAAAGTAGTAAAATCTCTCACAGACGATTTGGCCATTAGTCCTGTTAAGGTAAGTTTTCACAACGTTTTTAGTTTCTATCTGGCAATGATTTCTTGACAACCTCAATAGCCTCGCCATCCAGATATACTTTCTCCACATCTGAGTTCTCATCCGTATCCATTGTCTTACATTTCTTGCACACAAGATAAACTTGCTGCTCTGGTGCCCCCACGACATAAATTCACTAGACCAACCCGACAATCTGACAAATCCTGTACTGTACATATCTCCCTAAACTTCTTGGGTCATCAGATCTCAGCCTGTCTTTATGACCCACATTACAGATCCATCGTATCATTCTCATATCATTTCTCTCCATAGGACACATTTCACTTCTATACATCATCAGATTGAGCACACGTACCTGATAGACTCTTTTCTTGGTTGACAATGGTAACGCTTTGCTAGTTAGTAATGACAGAAATTCCCTGAACTCACTCCATCCACTCCTAACTTTAAAATATTTTCTTTGGCCTTCCCCTGTCAACTGGACCTGCTACCCCAACTGTTCTACATCTATTAACCCAAGAACTGTCATCCATTATTTTAATGTGACCAAACCAACTAAGTCTCCTGTACTGTACATATCTCCATAAACTGTCTAGATTAAATCTTCCTCTTGGGTCATCAGATCTCAACCTGTCTTTATGACCCACATTACAGATCCATCGTATCATTCTCATATCATTTCTCTCCATAGAACACATATCCTCTGCCCCCAGCATGCAGGTTTCACTTCTATACATCATCAGATTCTATACATCATCAGATTCCATACATCATCAGATTCTATACATCATCAAATTGAGCACACGTACCTGACAGACTCTTTTCTTGGTTGACAATGGTAACACTCTGCTAGTTAGTAATGACAGAAATTCCCTGAACTCACTCCATCCACTCCTAACTCTTGCTATCACACCAGCATCAGCTCTTTCCTGTGCTCCAATGGTATCACCAACGTAACAAAAACTTCTGAACAACCTCAATAGCCCTGTCAACTGTTATGGGGTAAGCTGATCTACCTATCCCAGGAAAAAAATGGACTTACCCAGACAATAAATACAGTAACATCCAAGCGTCAAGGGCAGCGAAGTGTGGCAGTCAAGGGCAGCAAAGTTCATGATACGCACTTCTCTAACATACTTCTGTTGATACACTTTTATTAATTATGCCACTGTGGTTGTCTTCATTATTACCGGCCTGCAGGGCCACAACACCATCCAAATATACTTTCTCTACATCCGAGTTCTCATCCGTCTCCGTTGTCTTACCATTCTTGCACACATACGGGTTATCCTCCCTCTACCTACCAGTAATTCCACTGCACTTCTTGTATACATTAGGTAGGACCAATTAGGTTTCAGGAACCCCAGAAATAAGCAAATATGAAAAGGACGAATCCGGGTCTACACCAGTCTCTTTGACTTCCGCGCAAGCATGTGGCACCTGTAAACAAACGGATAATAAACCTTTTTTTTTTTTAAATTAAAACTATTCTGAGTTGTTTGGTTTTTGTCACAAGGTCTATTTTTAATATAGGGAAAGATTTATTTTAAGAGAATTGCTTATTTCTGGGGTTCCTGAAACCTAATTTGTTCAATAGGTATACAAGAAGTGCAGGGGAATTACAAGTACCATAAAAATTTTAGTTTTTTTTTTTTTTTTTTTTTAATGGAAATTGCTCCAGACAAGGCATGAAGCCACTTGATGTAAGGAGCTAACAAGAACAAATATGATTATCGCAAAGACAGGAGATGCCTATTGGCCTTAGTCTTCAAAAAATCAAGATTATAGGTAGGAGGAAAACAGTCAGCAGGAAAAGAGTTCCACAAGCCTGTGGTTCTCAAAAAGAAGCTATTGGAGTTGCTCCCAACTCCTTTTCCACAGGAGAATTTTTCTTTCTTCAGTCTTCAATTCGATAGATCATAACATTGTGCTGCGAGCGATGATTCTTTGGAGCTCCTAATCCTGGTGCTCAGCCCCCAGTAAGAGTTTTAAGGAGTGGAGTGACTACAGGAGTTGACAACAGTTGATCTCTCAAATTCTCTAGCCAGCCGCTTTCTGAGCAGGGGGAGTTTCCTCTTTCTGAGGAAGGGGGAGGCTTCACTTCCATACATCATAACATTGCGCTGCGAGCGATGATTCCTTGGAGCTCCTAATTCTGGTGCTCAGCCCCCAGTAAGAGTTGTAAGGGGTGGAGGGAGTACAGAAGTTGACGACTGTTGATCTCTTCAATTTGCTAGCCAGCCGCATTCTGTTGATTTCCATTTGAGCTGGTCAATATAACGTTTATAGACACCCAGATATTTTCAATTGTCACACCGATTCCATGATTTTTGTTTGGGTTTACAAAATAAAGACTGTTGCTACCAGATCAGGCTGTCTGAAGATATCAGCTTCCTTACCTAAAATGCACCAAACATTGACGTTTCATTGTTTTTTTTTCTTTTTGCAAAACTCAATCATGTTCTGCAAAATCCCAAACAAAAAAACAACCATTTCCCTCCTTCCTCGTCCCTTTCCCTCCCTTCCCACCTTTCACTCAACCAAACACCATGAATAAATACTTGAACATATAAAGAACTTGAAGCATAAAAACATTTACCATAATGACTGGATTCGGCATTAAATAACCCGAAGAGGGTTGATATGCCATAAAACAAAACAACCAAAATAAAGAAACATGAATATGAAATAAAAATTCTTCTCATTATTATTATTATTTGTTTGTTATGTCTCTTTGGGCATCTCCCCTTTAACTATCTTTTCAATTCAACTATTTAAAAAAAAAAAAAAAAAAATTAAACTCTTAGTACAGTATCGATATCCAGATCAAATTCTGTTAAATATTTCATTTGACAACTCCCAAAAGTGCCCCCTCAATTTCTCCCTCCTACCACTTTCTCTGAATTCATCCAACCTCATCTTAAACTGATCCACGCTTATTGCTGTTCTTAATCCGATCTGGCAACTTAGTCCAAAAATATATTACTACTCTGTGAGCAAAAAAAAAACTTAACTGGTTAACAGATCTAGTTTTTGAAAACTGCCTTGACAATAACCTTCCAGATCTAGGAGAAATACTAAAAAAAAACACCATAGTTAGAAATGCCATTAATTATCTTGAAAGTCTCAATCATATCACCTCTCATTCTTCTCTCCAGCAAAGTAGTCAATCCCAATTTTTCCAATCTCTCCCGGTAACTGCACTCTTTTATTTTACTTATTAGTTTTGTCACCCTTCGTTGTACGCCTTCCAGTTTCAATATTACATTGTAGTAAAATAAATTCCATGAAAAATGCCAGTATACTGAAATCATATGCCCTTAATAGGGATAAGATGAAAATTCATATACACTAAATATACAAAAGCAAGGAAATTCACAAATTTTTACACTTTTATTGTCATTAATTAAGGGTATGACTACATATCAACCAAACCATTTCATTATCACATCACTACAGTATAAATATCTATGCATGAGTGGATGAAGTGTGTGAGGTGCGCTGAAGAAAAATTCCTACCAGTAAAATACATAGCCCTGTTGTGCTCGCATACCCTTAATGACAATAAAAGTGTAAAAATTTGGGAATTTCCTTGCTTTTGTACATTTAGTATATATGAACTTTCATCTTAACCCTATTATGGGCATATGATTTCAGTATACTGGCATTTATCATGAAATTTATCATGAAATGTCACTACTTTTGTAAAGGCTATGCCTCAATACAATGGTCATTTTTAAGGTTTTTTGGAATTTTCTGGAAAACTAAGGTATATGGTAAACTGAAATTAAAATGCCATCAACTAGACCCTAGAATCTCTATCTCTGCCAAAAATCAGCTGAATCCATCAAATAGTTGATGAGATACAGGGTGGCACATACGTACGTACGTACACACGGATAACACAAAATCATGCCTGACCTTTCTGGATCTCTGGGTTGCCTTGACTAATGATGCTGAAATTCTACACACTTATAGAACCTATCAAAAAAAAAATTTTGTGCAAAGTTTTAACTGATTTGGTTTATTGGTTTTTGAGTTATGATTGATCAAAGAAATGAGATTTCTAGCATAGGCCGTTTTTGAAGTCTATTAAGGGATAGAGCGCTCTCGCGCCTCCCTTGATTAGTGAACATTCATCAAATATTTTTCATCCATTTTCAATAAAAAAAAAAAGAATAAATGTTTTCTCTCCAAAGTAAATCAAATACATACGTTGATTTGATGTAAAAATTATAAACGATTTGGTTTTAAACTTGTTATCTGCCATTTTGAATTTGACGGCTTTCTCTTTTGAATTACCATTACTTTACTTCATTTTTCTTTTTTTCTTATAAAAGGGGCTTGGGATTGAACCTGTGGATGCTGCTGCTCACCTCAAGCTGTTGGGCGAGTCCCTCAGTATCATTGGAATGAGGTTACAGGAGCACAAGGTAAATATCAATATATTAATTACAGAAATATAATTAACTAGGAGATTCTGCAATGTAAAATATGACACCACCCAATACTTTAGGTCAGCAGATTTGCCGAAAGCACTATATTTGCCCAGCATAGAGGTTATCCTATGACGAATCGGTTATGCTAGTAAGGTCATGTAGAGCGTTCATCCTCCTGAAGTATGGATGTCTTGAATTACAAGAAGGTTGGCCAGCCATGGAAAACTTGGAAGCAAGTGATTAGATAAGACCGCAGAGAGTAGAATTTTGAGACAGTTGACCCGTTGAACAGTGAGAACTGGGGAGTGAGCTTGCGAAATATCAGAAAACGCCTGAACCTTGAACAAGGGAAAAGTGACATCAAATGCCCCTTAAAAACACTTTAAAATATTCCAAAGAAGAATACTTGTCCCAGGACGAGTAAAATGAATTCCCCAAACAGAAAAGTTTTGCACCACTTTTATGTCCCCTTATAAAGATTAAAATCAAGATATAATCCTACAAGACCTTATGTCTAAAATCCTTATTCCAATTTTGATCAAGATCCATTACATGATTTTGACTCTAGAAAATGTCTAAAATTTAACGCTTAAGCTTAAGGGGTCTTAAGAAAGATTTCTTGAATTTTAATTCCTTCTTAATTGGTATCTAATGACTATGGATCAAATTTAATGCAAATCTGAAATATTTTAATTTCAAATGGGAGGTTGTGCCCAGATTATACCCTTTAAAAACATTTTTAAATATTCCAAAGAAGCTGAAATGTTGGAAATATGTCTAATACCTTAAGCTTAATGGGTCTTAAGAAGGAATTGAAATTCAAGAGATCTTTCTTAATTAGTGTCTAATGATGATGGATCAAATTTAATGCAAATCTGAAATATTATGCCCTTTAAAAACACTTTAAAATATTCCAAGCAAACTGAAATGTTGGAAATATTTATGAATTTGTCTAATACCTATGATTAAAATTTCACAAAAATCAGAGGTATTTTAATTTTCACGAATGGCTTCGGACCCTCTCTTTACTCCCTTTGTATGAAACTAAATTAAACAAAATATAGCCAACATTATCTACCGTTACGCTTTGTTCCAAAATTCATAATGATCCGTTAATTAGTTTAAGAGTGAATCCTATACGTAGAAGTATGCAACACTTACAAGAGACATAACTCCAACAAACACAGCTTAATCCATTCGAGTTACCTCCCCTCTCCAATTGGACACAATACGTCAAATACCACAGACATGACCCCAACAATAATAATTAAATAGAACAATTCTATACACTACACATAATAACAATAATAATAATAATAATAATAACTAGCGGGACCCGTGTAAATTACACGGAATTTTTAAATTTTAAAATTTTTATTTTTACTTACACCGTGTTGTGTTCGTTTTTTTTTTTAATCATTTCTTGAAAATAAAACTGAAAAAAGTGACGAAGTTATCGTCTGCCACACTGACCCTAACTCTAACGACGGGGTCAAAGTTAGCGCGGGTCCTAATGTAACAAAGCACCCTCTATTTGTTAGTTACACTTGCTTTATTATGAGCCCCCCCTTCTAGATAAGAGTGAAATATTTTTTTTAATGGTAACTCGTGTACAATCTACTAAAAAAAATTGATATGCCATCCGTTCAAAAAAATAAAAATAAAAAAAATAATACTGGCCCTCTCTACAACCAAAAGAAAACGTAAATAAACAATGCCCTTAAAAACGCCAAAATAAAAAACAAACAATAGTTTTAAGTTTAAAGCAACACAAAAAAGTAATTTTTAACCAAGTGAGTAGCATACAAAGATTCGGAAGGTCGTTGTTTTCGATGTAAGCATGACACACAAAATCACACACGCTATTGTATTAATATGTGTCTTCCCGGTCGTCCCCTCCCTACCTCTCTTCCCCTTCCTCTTAAAATGTAGAAAAAAAATCTTAGAGGTTGGTTGGGATCGAACTATAAACCAGTAGGGCAGAAGTCAAAATATACTACGTCGCTAACCGTTACGCCAGAGGGAAAAACTTAAAAACGTTTTGAAAATAAAGCGACTTGACTGTTTTTTAAATCTAGGTGCGGCACGCATGCGCAGAGCTTTTGCCGGAAGCGTGACACACGAACACACACGCTATCGTATTAATATATAGATAGTAATAATCACTGACAAAATAATTTAACAATATTTAACTACATCTAACCACTTAATCTAGTCACGCCTCAACGTTCATAAAAAAAGAAGTTTCTGCGAACGTAAACAAACCGTAATTTCCAGCCCAGTCACACACCGACGAGTGGATATATTTTTCCTGATGATGGGGGATTCCCCCCAAAATTTAAATAAAAAAAAGAAAGAAGAAAAAAAAGAAAGACAGACACCCCACCCTAGCATCACGGTCCGAACTTAACACAGGTAAATATAATAAAATTATTTGAAAATTATTGATTCCTCAATATTGTCATTATTGTGATTGTTTACCATTTTATGTACTGCCGGTGTCACCTTACCAACGCATTGTCTCCGCCTTCTAACAATACTTATTATATATATATATAATCTAGCATTATATAAATAAACTAGCGGAACCCGTCCCCCGGCGTTGCACGGGAGAAAGTACTACCTATTGCATGACGTCGAATAAAAATAGGAAACAGCCTATTGTTTTTCTTCTCTCGTCTACTGTGTTGGCAAATGTTTTAAATTTAAAAAAAATGAAAAAAGTGGTAGAGTAGAATGGGATCGAACGCTAAAACTGGCGATCATGAAACCTGCCTACCTAACGACTGCGCCACGGTTTCGGGTTAAAAATACATGTGAAAATAGGCCAATTAAGCTAAGCTTGATTATTGGCATGCGTGTTATGTTAAGATTTAGCTTCTGCCAGCCAAATATAAAGTTCAACAATGACATGGTTTAGGTCATTTGTAGTTGATGTAATGATTGGATTTGGGCAAGTTTTCTATAATATGCGTGTTAAAGGTGTATGATTTTGAAAATGTAAATGTATCGGGGTCTACCAGTATCTTGGCGTTTATTGAATTAAATAGGAAGTCGATTCGATCAAGAAATTGTAGTCGCCATGTTGAATGATTAAATGTTGCAGGAACTGTGTTCATTAATTTCATTCGCTTAATTCCGGAATGAATATAAATATAGAAGTCATAGGTAGAATTTGAAATAACGTAATCTGATATTTGCAGAAAATCATTGGAGTGAACGGGAGCGGTCATTAAGTCTTTGCGTATTGCTTTATATTATATAGTAAATTAATAGCAGGCAAATAATAAATAAGAATGGGTGTTTTGTGAAAATTAAACTGTGTGTATTAGTTCCCGGTATCGATGAGTAGAGTGACAGTACAGAATTGTTAGGGAGGAAAGTTTTTGCTACCACCTATATGGAGTTGGTTTGTCAGAGAGTCGTGAATGGTGGGCCAAATGTAATATTTAGTGTTAGCTGGGGAGAAAGAATAACAAATTTACTAAACCACGCTCGAGTGAATAAGTGTAATATAGTGGTGAGTTTAGTAGCCTGTGATGCATGTGGTTATTTTCCTATTCTCCGAGAAGGTACAGGGGAAAAATCGTCTCTACTTTATATATTAAATATTGTTCTAATTGACCATAATTTGCAATTAACTCACCAAGTTTATCACTCCACTCTCTCTCTAACTGTATGTTGTTTGCCCCTCCCTACTCTTATTTTCTCATTTTATACAGTGTCTATCAGCCTCGCTTCTGTCACTCTCTCTCTGTTTATTATAATCAAACGTAATAAGACTAACTATAAAACCCAAAATAAAAATAGTCCATTCTAAAAAAATAATATCACCGCAACTAATAATACTATTTAAGCTAGAGAGAGAGAGATAGCAAGCAGAAAAAGACTAATTTTGGATTTTTAAAAATTTAATTGGCATTGCAAACTCCATTTTTCCTGATTCAAGTAATCCAATCTGTGCTCAAAGGTACTCTTCTGCCTAACTCCCTCTCTTCAATTTTTTAACCCTCTCTTTCCTTTCCTTTTTTTTTCTTCTCCCCTTCCCACATCTTTTTTTTATTTTCCCATAACAATTAGAAACAAAATAAAAACAAAAAAAAAACAACATAACGGATAACCATTTTTTTTTTTCTTTTCAGGGTATGATAGCTGTTCAGGGTAGCTTGTCTGTGCTTTTGGACTCCATGCTCTGTGCTTTTAGCCCTCTGATGTGTCTGACCGCTGCGCTTCCCGAGATCAATGGCTGCCCGCGTGCCACGCTCGCCAAGACCTTGGACAACATTGCGTACATCATGCCGGGTCTATAACTTACACGCAAACCTCTTCATTATCGATCCATTCATTCTAAATGGTTTTCTTCATTCAAAACATCTCAAACATATGATCCTTTCAACCTCCTCCTCATCTTATTCCTCCTCGTCAATACATCTCATATCTATATCATCATGATTGTAAAGAAAAAGGGATCAAGTTTCTATTAAGCATCCCCTGACTAGAAAAGAAATTAAAAGTGTCAACATTTTTTTTATACCTGTTATTGTGGTAAACAAACATTTGTATCAAAATTTTAAAAGGAACCTCAAATTAAAAATTAATATTTAAAAAATCTTATTTTAAACTTTGTTTTTCCAACACATGCCAGCATGTAAAACAGACGTTAAACCGAATATGATGATGATTAAAAAAAACGGGAATGTACAGAAATAAGCAACATGATTCGTATTTAAATAGAGAGAAAAACATTGCTGAACGTAAGCGAACTGTATACCTGAAGAAGGCCGAAGCGCACATTGGCTGAAACGTAACCGAAATATAAATATCAACGTAAAAAGGAATAATAATTAAAATAAAAATTAGTATTTGAAAGATTTAATTAAAATTCAAAAATAATATAAATATCAACATTTATATACACAATAGTTCAAAGAGAAATGTTGAATTTTTTTCCCTCAATAAAAGTTAGCATTTTAAAAAATTTAATAAAAATTTTTTTTTAATATGTAAATACCAACATTTATGAGGACAATAGTCTAAAGAGAAATATTGACTTTTTTTCCCTCAGTAAAAGTTAGCATTTTAAAAAATTTAATAAAAAAATTTTTTTTTAATATGTAAATACCAACATTTATGAGGACAATAGTTCAAAGAGAAATGTTGACTTTTTTTCCCTCAGTAAAAGTTAGCATTTTAAAAAATTTAATAAAATTTTTTTTTTTAATATGTAAATACCAACATTTATGAGGACAATAGTCTAAAGAGAAATGTTGAATTTTTTCCCTCAGTAAAAGTTAGCATTTAAAAAATTTAATCTAAAATGTTAACAAATATATAAATATCAATATTTATGAAGGCAATAGTCCAAAGAGAAATATTGTAAACAGCTTGGCCAAGAATAAAAGAAAATGATGACTTATTTGACTTGTTTATGAAGAAACAGAAATTGGTTTTGGTGACTTGAATTTCGTAATAAAATTATTTTGTGAAATAGGAATTTTTTAAAATTTAGGTGCAAATTTAGAATTTGACCAACATGAAAATAAAAATTAATAAATATCTTTATGATGTACGTACCTGTGACAGAAAGCATATCGTACACCAAAAATCACATAAATTAATCAAGTAGTTTGTTTTTTTATTACCAAAGAAAATTAAATTTTATGGGTATCTGAGGATCATCGCTATATCAATGCTATATTAGACATTGTGGTTGCCGACCAAGTTGGAGTTATCTTCCTTGGCCGGCAACCACAATCTCTAATATGGCGTCGATATATCGACGATCCTTGTTTACCCATAAAATTTAATTTTCTTTTGTAAAAAAAAAAACAAAAAAACTATTTATTCAATTTATGTGATTTTTTTGTATGATATATGCTTTCTGTCATGGGTACATACATCGTAAAGATATTTAAAAAAAATTTTTTTCATATTAGTCGAATTCTAAACTTGCAGCAAAAGTTAATTTTAGTACTTGTCGCTAATCGATTAATAGTAAAAAACAAATACAAATGTGTAAGTAACGTGAAGGCGAGAAGCACACAAACACACCTGAACTTGACTAATTTAATTAATTTTAGATATTTATGTGTGAAAAACTCCAGAGACCTGCACACGATAACTTCCCTTTAATCTGTTTTGGTAAATAAGGGAACATGTCTCCACTCTAACAGTTTTCTTAGCCAGAATAAGTAGTTTTAGAAAAAGAAACTGAAGCGAAATAAAATATATTTGTGCCAGTAACATAGTGGAAAGAAACAATGAAAAAAATAGGCGAGTCCGAATCAAGTATCGATATGTCAGACAGATTGCTATTTGGGTCTGACTTTGAAAATCCAACAAAATAACTTTATATGTTAGATAATAAAAGCGCCTCATCCAAAAAAATTGAACAGAAAGCATTTCTCTTGACTGCAATCTCAATCCACTTCTCATTAAATTCAAAATGGTTTTACTTTATTTTCCAGCTTTGATTATCAAAACCTTTCAGTGTTTCTTTACAACCACTTCCCCATGAAAAAAATCCTCTTATTATGTTTAAATAGTTTCATTTTTGGTGTTTCAGAAAGTGGCATTATTCAAATCTGAGTGGGTGTAGATTTTTTATATAAGGGAATTAAAAAATTTTTTTTGTTTTTAACGTAGTTCACCCCAAACAAGGCAGGCCGCCACTGTAGACGTAAGGGTTACTGAGAAGAAAGAAAAGGGGAGAAGGTTGGGGGGGGGGGGTCAACCTAAACTGGGATCTGCACAGCGAGATGTCTATTTACATTAATTTTAAATTTCTGCATGTCTGTACTGTCGGGGAAACAGGGGGCAGGGAGGGAGTTCCAGAGGCCAATAGCTTTCGCAGAAAAGATAAAGGATGTTTCCGATCGTCATAAATGCTTAAAATCTCAGTGCATTTCGATAACAATTAGTTTTTATTTTATTTTAAATTTCAATACTTATTACAATGACAGCATTACGAGTGTCACCATGTTGTTTGCGTCTGTATTGAACTACGGCAGCACAAAAGGCTCACTATATGTGACATTTAAGCATGTGTGTAGTGTTACAGTCGATTTTTCTCGCAACAAATCTTTTGTTATATGCGTAACCAGCTAACGGCTGTTTTTTGTTGACATGCAGTAATAGAAGGCTCAGTTAAGTCGTTACATCTCTCCTTCTTTCTGTGGTAGTTGCAGTAGAACCGTTCTTTCTCTTTGTCTCCTGTTTCTGTCAGCATTGTAATAGTAGTTATTTTTCTTCTCTCTTAATAACTGTCATTTTAGCATTTAAAAACAAGAATACATTAATATTACTGTCGGTTTTCCATATTATTTTGTTGATTTATTTTTATTTTTACAAATATCTTAGTTCACCTCGACGATTACATAGTATTAATCCCATTCCCAGTCGGTGGGAAAGCCAGAAAAAGACACCCGTGTGATTTGATGCCCAAGAGAAAGATCTTACTAGCTATTTGCCATGTCGACTTCCTGTCATGGTACAACTTCCTGAACATGTGAGATAGACCCAACCCCATACCACCACCACCAAAAAAAACATCTGAATCTATTAGGTCTGCCAGCCAAAGAGAATGATTTCACTATCTTATTTGCTACGTGTCATTTGAGACTTCCTGCTTATAATGCAACTTCCTGAACACGTCAGCTTAAATTTCTAACTTTTAACTTCTACTGGAAAATCCCTCTTTACTTAATCTAGCGACAAAATGGAATTTTCCTTTCTTACGTCAATCTAACACAACCATGTCCAATATCTCTACGTATGAAACATCGAAAATAGGGGTCATGAAGCACCTGAGTTTTTTGTTGTTGCCGTAATTTAAACGACATGGTGACCTCCATATTATAATATAATCTATACACGACTACAGTATAATCACGTTGACACACCGAAGTTAAGCGATGTTGAGCCTGGTCAGTACTAAATGGGTGACCATTTGGGAATACCAGGTGCTGTATGTGCTTTCCGCTTATCTTGGCATTGTTTCCGGTCGTCCTGGACTTCTCCTTGCAACTGGATTCAAGCTAATGATTGAAACATTTCCGTGGATCTGTATATATATGAGCATGAATGAATAAAGTCAAGTAAATCCTTGAAACGAATTTTAGTCAAATATAATTTTGTATTTACAAAAGATTTTTGGTAATAAATTAAAGAAAACAATTTTTTATATTTCTGAA
>OY744544.1:16123945-16126445 GCA_963556195.1 Sepiola atlantica
AAAACTTTTATTGCATTATTTGAAACGGAGGTTGTCATTGAATAAGAAAAAAAAAAATCATTCACCACCCCACAAGGTCACTTTAAAGTGAATACACTATATAAGCACATTTTAGCCCCCAGCACTCCCTCCATGTGGGGGTTTACATAGGGGTTGACCTTTAACACCTTAGCTCCATGAGAACTCCCTCCATGTGTTGAAGTGAGGTAGAGGTTGATCCTGACCGTCTTAGCCAGCTCCTGCCAACTGTAGCCACTGAGGATTCTCTCAGGATGTGGAGGTGATGCAGACAGGGGTTGATCCTGACTATTTTATCCCCCTGAGCCCTCCTTCCACCGCATGTTGGGGGTGACAAAGTAGTTGATCCTGATTTTCTTAATCCTCCCATCTCCGATCATCTTGAGCACTCCTTCCTTCACATGAGTGACGGAAGGTCTAACTCTAATAATTTTCTACCCCCCTGAAATCTTGGCACCCCCCACTCCCTCTAACAATCTTAGACTTCTGACCATCCTGTGTAGGTGACATATGGAGTTGACCCTAACCATGTTAGCTCCCTGAGAGCTTCCTCTGCAGCATCTGAAAGGAGAGTAGGGGCATACGGGTTGACCCCGAATACGTTGGCAGAAAATAAGTCTTTTAAAAATTGATTGCAATATTCAATAAAGGAAAATATTGACATTTCTTTTGTATCTTTTTCCCCCTTTTTTTTTTTTTTCAATCATATTCTGTGAAAAACGATTAAAATAACTTCACTTTGACTTGATTCATGATTTTTCGTCTTTTATTTAAAAAAAAAAAAAAAAAATGACACAATACTGGTCAACTCTGATGAGGAATTTTATTCCGAAATTAATAAGATTAAAGTAAAAAAAAAAAAAAAAAATTGCATTTTAAGTTATATTTTGTTTTTTTTTCCCCACCAAATATTTTCTTAAAATGTAAAATGTTTTGTTTGAAGTCATTATTGTTACAGCTTTGATGATAATTAGCGTAATGACGCATTCAATCTGCTGTGTGTGTGTGTGTGTGGGGGGGGGGGCATCTTTTCTCTTCTTTATAGCCCGTTTCTCACAGAAGAGATGTTGCTAGTCTTTCTCTATTCTATCTTTATTTTCATGGTAGGTGCTCGACTGAGATCCAATCTCTAGTTCCCCCTGTAAAACATTCACACCAAGAACTCGTCTAGCTAAAACCATTGCAAAGAACTTTCCTTTCTCCCCTCTGTGTACCTAAGAACAAACTTTGAATCAGTTTAAGGAGAGTAGAAAGTGACTAACTTTCGGTTGACTTCTGGCAGACTCGTAACTCTTGCTTCCCTTATTTTGACCTTTAGCAATGTTTCTGACAAAGGGAGAAGAATTGCTGTTTTCTGGCTCAGAATCTATCCATAACACTTATCGTTAGCTAGTTTTTGACCTTAAAGTAGTATTTTTTAATTTTTTTTTTTTTTTAGCTCCTTGCATCAAGTGGCTTCATGCCTTGTTGGGAGCGATTTCCATTAAAAAAAAAACAAAAAAAAAAAACGGAACTTCCATGAACAAAGTTTCTTTCCTAGAACATCCCATCTGTGGAACACGATACCACGGGGCTGCTTCTCATCTTACTTTCCAATCCTCTCATAGTGTTGTTCATCGTCCAACTGACAATCTCTTTAACCCTTATCCTCGAGTGGCCTCCGAGCCTTGATAAGTGGTGACCCATTAGTATTTTCAAATTAGTATATAAAAAAGATTTTGAATCGGTTAAAAGGTATTGTTAGCCCAGAACTGAGTTATGTTCCTTGGGTTTATTTCTCAGCAATGTCAGAGGAAGAGCTCTCCTATGCGAAAGTCTATAATCTCATCTCACCAATTTAAAGCTTGATTTTAGCTTCTTTCTCTAACGTTGCTTAGAATAAATCCAAGGGAGATAACTCTTGCCCTTTTTTTTTTTCTTCAGTGTTTACTGTTTTGTTATTTAGTCAAAATTAACATATATTATGGTAAACCATTTACATAATTATACGCTAACCTTAACCCTAACCCTAAGCCATTTCAGATTCGTACGTAAATTATCACCTTTCATACACATTATAAAAATGAAATCGTCCGATCAGCAAAGATGTTTATTGGTAATTAATCTGACGTTACTAAGCTTTGGCCTTTTGGCTAAGATCAAAGTGTAGTATCTGTTCCAATGGATACTGCACCCCCATAGACTGGTATTGTCTTGGCCTTCGGGGCTTGATTTACGCCAGTCTATGGCTCTGTCCTGTGCAGTTCTAGGAGGTCCACCCTCCCAGGCTTCGCCTCCCCTCTTTAGGAAGGAGTAAGTTTATTGCTTACTGCCTGAGGCGCCCCTACCGGGCAATGCCGACGGGGCTGCCCAGGCAATTTTTAAACCCCACTTTCCCGACCCGACCTTGGGTCACATCTTACTTGTGGGTGTAAGATAAAAACTGGCCTTGTGCCTAACTCCTAGGCTAAACAATTCCAACTTTACCCATTTTAAAATGAAT
>OY744544.1:16131445-16133945 GCA_963556195.1 Sepiola atlantica
TATATATATATATATATATATATATATATATATATGTATGCACCCTCTAAATGTTAACATTTACAAAAAAAAAAGTTTGCTCATGTTACTCATCGTGTTGCCTAGAATATATATTCCAAAATTCATAATGATCGGTTCATTAGTTTAGGAGATTATATATATATATATATATATATATATATATATATATATATATATATATATATATATATATATATATTAGAGATGAAAGATGAGGATAAAAAATTGCAAAGATACAATATTTATTAGAATATCAAAAGTTCAGAGCAAGGAGCTTCATATTGTATCTTTGCAATTTTTTATCCTCATCTTTCACCTCTAAAATTGATTGCTCTATCCAATATATTGAGCTTTATATTATCACAATAGATTATTATTATTAAACGATAATTCAGTTATCGTTATTTGATTTAACATTTAAATATTATATATATATATATATATATATATATATATATATATATATATATATATATATATATATATATATATATATTGTAATCTCCTAAACTAATGAACAGATCATTATGAATTTTGGAATATATATGCAGATACCTTACTTTATATATGAATAGAAATAATTGTTCGGAAATGACATACTTACTCAGTTTTGAGGGGTTTGGGTTTCTCGTTCGTATAAAAAATGGTTTGAGTTGACCTTTGTGACGGCTGATATTGTATTTTCACTTACCGGCAGGTGTGTATAGACCATTATACACCCATGTCGTCGTAGACCCATGCTCTTTTCATCTGTTTTTAAACGCACTCTGACACCGGTTGTTTATATAAAGAGTTTATTTAAAAAGACAGTCAAAGAAGAACATCAGAAAAACAACTTGTATACATGAGAGAGAGAGAGAGAGATAAAGAGAGAGAAAGAGAAAGAGAGATAGAGAGAAAGAGAGATAGAGAGAAAGAGAGAGAAAGAGAGAGAGAGAGAGAAAGAGAAAGAGAAAGAGAGAGAGAGAGAGAGAGACAGACAGACAGACAGACAGACATCCGGATAACTCATCTCATTACATCAGCCACACCGCGCGTTGCCCCCCCCCACCCCTATCCCTTATTTAGAACAGCCGTTAGGCACGTTTTCTTTGTGTGCAATCTTGCCGGAGTAAGAGAGAAAGAGTAAGAGAGAGAGAGAGAGAGAGAGAGAGAGAGAGAGAGAGGGGGGGAGTAAAAGCCAAGGCCGGAAATCACGTGGTTCTATCAACTTCCGCTGGAATGACTTTTGACCTTTAAACTTTTTTCTCTTAAACACGGCTGTAAAGCTAATAGAGTATTGATTTACTCCTCTCCAGGAGTTAGGCACAAGGCCAGTTTTTATCTTACTCCCACAAGTAAGATGTGACCCAAGGTCGGGTCGGGAAAGTGGGGTTTAAAAATTGCCCGTGCAGCCCCGTCGGCATTCCCCGGGAGGGGCGCCTCAGGCAGTAAGCAATAAACTTACTCCTGGACCTCCTAGAACTGCACAGGACAGAGCCATAGACAGGCGTAAATCAAGGCCCGAAGGGCAAGACAATACCAGTTTATGGGGTGCAGTATCCATCGGAACAGATACTACACTTTGATCTTAGCCAAAAGAACGGTCATCACTTGTCAATGCCCGGGGGGCACTCGAGGATAAGTTGGACGCTGATCACATCAGTTGGACGATGATCACCACCACGAGAGGATTGATAGCTTGATATTAAGATTCACAAATAAAAATGAAATGACTATTTAACATAATTAACTTCATCTACAACTAGCAGGGTTAAACGGCGTTGCCCAGGGATAAGCCTGGCAACTGAAAAATGATTCTGCTAGTTGCATGAATTTAACTTTTAATTCAACAGCAACATTTTTCAACGTCATCATCGAGAGTTAACTATATTTAGGAAATTAAAACAACAAATAAATGCGTTCGAAGTATTAAACTGAAAGAAAAAAAATGTTAAAAATCACAGACTAAAGATTTCCCTAATCCACTGGCTAGGCAGAATAAAATATCGATTTGTCATATGCAATGCTATAACGGTCTAACTTCGAGAACCCGACTGACATTTTTTGGACTATTTTTGATTTAAGCATTACTTAATGTTAATTTGAAAAAATTTAGAACACAATTGTGTTCTAAATTTTTTCAAATTAACACTTACCAAAAATTAGCAAATTATTGTTTTTTTTTCTTCTGAGGATAAGAGTAAATTCTTTGAAAATCCATGGATTAAAGGACATTCTCATATTTTATTTTATTCCTTGTTTAAACAGCTGGTGATTATAATAAACTTGTAAAGTATGTAACTTTACTTTTGTTTTATTATTTCAATATTTCCCCTCTCTCCTCTCTCTCTCTCTCTTTCTCTCTCTTTCTCTCTCTCTCTCTCTCTCTCTCTCTCTCTCTCTCTATATATATATATATATATATATATATATATATGATAAAGACAGTAATAAAATGTTCCGACGTAATGGAAAATGAAAAAGGAAAACCAAAAGA
>OY744544.1:16138945-16151445 GCA_963556195.1 Sepiola atlantica
TATTTCGTACCATGTTTTTTTTTTCCGTCGTTAAAACAAACAACAAAAAAAAAAAGCAGAAACAAATAAAAAAAACTCGAATGTATTCATGGGATTTAAATTTCAACATTCCGTACGACGTTCTATCGATTTTATTGCAAAACCGATTTTTTTTAATGCCATATATTCCTCCATTGAAGTATCTTTTCAAAAATGTAAATGTTTTATTTTTACAAGAAATTAAATAATAGAAAAGGCAAAAGAGGGGGGGGGGTGTCGATGGAAGTAAAAAGACCCCCGAGCCACGCCGGGTAGATACAGTTAGTATATATATATATATATATATATATATATATATATATATATATATATATATATATATATATATATATATATATAAAGGTGAACACAGATTTCAGTGACATGTGCGTAAATCATTTTTACCTTTTTTTTTTCTTTTTCGTTTTGTTTCGATTTAAAAAGTTTTTTTTTGTTTTTTTTTACAAAAATGTTCACAACTGACGTTTAAAATCGAAAGTGCAGTTGCTGGGAATCAATCAGTTAGTAAACAATCAATGTATTGTTCTTTTTTATGACAGGGGCGCACGTAGACATTAAAAAATCTTTTTTTCTGTCTTTCTTGTAGCAAAAGGTTAATTTTTGTGCATTAAAACCTGTGACTAAAACAAACCAAAAATAAATAAATAAATAAAAACAAATAAATAAATAAATAAATAAATAAACAAATAAATTAAAAAAAAAATAAACAAACCAAAAATAAATAAATAAATAAACAAATAAATAAAAAATAGATAAATAAAAAAAATAAAAATAAAATAAATAAATAAATAAAATAAAATAAAATAAAATAAATTTAAAAAAAAATAAAAAAGTAAAATAAATAAATAAATAGTTATAAATTACTTTTCCTGGTTCAGAAGATTCAGAAATATTTTTTTTTTTTTTTTAAATATTTAAATTTGAAGAATACGTCCTTAGAATGCACCGGGCTACATTATCAGTGATGCTTTTAAGCCGTAGATCATTGAGGGCTTCAGGTCCCTTGACTCAATACCCGCTCACTAAGACGAACCAGCAGGAGCTGATCAATTTCCTGCTCGCAACCCGGCGGCAGTATTCCACATGCTTCTGCATCTGTTTCGACGTGTCAAACGATCTGGCAGCAGAGAGAAAGAAAAAAAAATGTCGACAATGAAGTTGTCTTATATACATGTGCGAAATGGGCAGCCGTTTCCGCCTTTGGTGTTTATCAATTATTCAAAAAGGATGAAACAGTTTTGATGCGCAGCGTGTCATCTTAGGTCAGTGCAGCACAAGAAATGGTGTTTTGGGAATGTTGCACTGCACAAAACTTTCCAGCAGGACCTTTGTTCAAAATATTGCAAACCTTGAAACATGTTGGAAGATTATTGCAAAATCATATATTACAGTAAAACTCCTACGCTATGACCTTGTGTTCTGTTCATAGCGTAGGATTGAGTCGCCATAGCGTAGGATAAATTAGATGACCGTGAAAATATTTGTTTCGTTAAAAGATATAGAAAGTGAATATAGGTTTGGTCAACTATAGGAATATTCCATTTGGATAATTACAGAAACTATATGTAAACAAAATGGATTTATTAGGAAAATGACGATTGATCAACGCAAATAAACATTAAATGCCTAAATATTACCAAATAAAATGTTAATAGATATTGCATGTATATCACTGCACTAAAATTATTGAATATCCTCATTATTTTCAAAATCATCCCGTTCAATGATTTCATTGAGTCTTTTATGGTTAGTCGAAATTTGGATACTTTGTTCAGTTCCATTTTCTTAATGAACATTTTTTTTTGTAGAGCAAGAACTATTTCTATATCGTAGTTATTAAAGCAACTCTTTTCTTCCATGGATGTTCGAAGGGATTCTGTATTTCTTTCTGCGGTTTCCCATGATATTTTTTGTATTAAATATATTCATTCATAGAAATATATCAATTAACTTGATAATTTGCTATTTTTTAAATTGCTAAGCTTAGTGCATAGCATAGGAAATTTATATTTAATTTTGTTCATATAGCGTAGGAAGTTCATGGTCCATAGAGTTCATAGCGTAGAAGTTTTACTGTAACATAAACAATATATTATAAGTCGGCTTGTTCTTTCCTTTGCATGTCCATTATGAGAAAGAATAAAGGAATGTGTATAGAATGAAGGAATAAGTCAGAATAAAATGATGGACCAGTTAAATGAATAGAATAGGAAGAATAAATGAATATACATATAGAATGAGCGAATAGGAGTATTAATAAAAAGAATAGATTAGAAAGAGTAAAGGAATATATATATATGGAATGAGCGAATAAAGAAAATTAATTAAATGAATAGACCAGAAAGAATAAAGGAATATACATGTAGAATAAAAGAATAAGGAAATTAATTAAATGAATAGGCCAGAAAGAATAAATGAATATACATGTAGAATAAAAGAATAAGGAAATTAATTAAATGAATAGACCAGAAAGAATAAAGGAATATCCTTATAGAATAAAAGAATAAGGAAATTAATTAAATGAATAGACCAGAAAGAATAAAGGAATATCCTTATAGAATAAGGAAATTAATTAAATGAATAGACCAGAAAGAATAAAGGAATATCCTTATAGAATAAGGAAATTAATTAAATGAATAGACCAGAAAGAATAAAGGAATATACATGTAGAATAAAAGAATAAGGAAATTAATTAAATGAATAGACCAGAAAGAATAAAGGAATATCCATATAGAATAAGGAAATTAATTAAATGAATAGACCAGAAAGAATAAAGGAATATACATGTAGAATAAAAGAATAAGGAAATTAATTAAATGAATAGACCAGAAAGAATAAAGGAATATCCATATAGAATAAGGAAATTAATTAAATGAATAGACCAGAAAGAATAAAGGAATATCCTTATAGAATAAAAGAATAAGGAAATTAATTAAATGAATAGACCAGAAAGAATAAAGGAATATCCTTATAGAATAAGGAAATTAATTAAATGAATAGACCAGAAAGAATAAAGGAATATCCTTATAGAATAAGGAAATTAATTAAATGAATAGACCAGAAAGAATAAAGGAATATACATGTAGAATAAAAGAATAAGGAAATTAATTAAATGAATAGACCAGAAAGAATAAAGGAATATCCATATAGAATAAGGAAATTAATTAAATGAATAGACCAGAAAGAATAAAGGAATATACATGTAGAATAAAAGAATAAGGAAATTAATTAAATGAATAGACCAGAAAGAATAAAGGAATATCCTTATAGAATAAGGAAATTAATTAAATGAATAGACCAGAAAGAATAAAGGAATATACATGTAGAATAAAAGAATTAGGAAATTAATTAAATGAATAGACCAGAAAGAATAAAGGAATATCCTTATAGAATAAGGAAATTAATTAAATGAATAGACCAGAAAGAATAAAGGAATATACATGTAGAATAAAAGAATAAGGAAATTAATTAAATGAATAGACCAGAAAGAATAAAGGAATATCCATATAGAATAAGGAAATTAATTAAATGAATAGACCAGAAAGAATAAAGGAATATACATGTAGAATAAAAGAATAAGGAAATTAATTAAATGAATTCGCCAGACAGAATAAAGGAATATCCTTATAGAATAAGGAAATTAATTAAATGAATAGACCAGAAAGAATAAAGGAATATCCTTATAGAATAAGGAAATTAATTAAATGAATAGACCAGAAAGAATAAAGGAACATCCATATAGAATAAGGAAATTAATTAAATGAATAGACCAGAAAGAATAAAGGAATATACATGTAGAATAAAAGAATAAGGAAATTAATTAAATGAATTCGCCAGACAGAATAAAGGAATATTTATATAGAATAAGGGAATTAATTAGATGAATTTGATCAAAAATAAAGAATAAAGTTATTAATTAGATTAAATTATTGTGAAAAATAAATAAAGATTTGATAGAATAAAAGAATACGAAAGAAAATTCGTGCATCTGCATTATTGGGGACAGGTGAAATTTACATCTTCAATTTAGAAGAGTCAGCTGAAAGGGGAGATAATTCAAACTGTTTTTTTTTGTTGTAACCATAACCCATACAGAAAATCCAAAGAATTAGTAGTAAAATAATGAAAAAAAAAAAAAGGTGCTTCTGCTGTTTAGCCCCGACATGTTAGGCCTCTCTTTTAAAGAAAATAGATAAAGAAATGGATAAACTTTGTTATGTACTTACGTGGTAGCTGAAAAGAAGACTGTACACCAAAAATTACGTAAATTCTATACAGTATTTATTAAATTGAAAATAAAAAAACGATTTTATCATTCGGTCGCCATTTCTGTTAAATCAGTAAACAAAATGTGAGTTATCTCCCTTGTCTATTTCATAAGTGATAATGTCTAACGAAACTTAAGATCGTTTTTTTTTTTTTTTTTTTTTTTTTATATATTTTAATAAATACTGGATGAATTTGCGTAATTTTTCTGTACAATCTTATTTTCAGCTAACACGTAAGTACATAATAAAGTTTATACATTTCTTTAAATATTTTAATGTCGTGCCTAAACAGCAGAAGCACCAAGAAAGGGTACTTATGCAGTTTACGAACCGGGCTGAAATAATAACGTTATAATTTAGAAAGCCATTTTTAACATGGGGAGGTGGGAGGTTGATTGACTATTCTGCTTATTAAATTATTAGGTGAAAGTACAGAATAGTTAATGAATCCCCTACCTCCCCATGTTAAGAATGGCTTTCTAAATTATAACGTTATTATTTCAGCTCGGTCCGTAAACTGCATAAGTACCTTTTTTTAAATTTATTTTCTTACTAATTCTCTGGATTTTCCTTATGGGTTATGGTTACAACAACAAAAGTTTGAATTATCTCCCCTTTCAACTGACTCTTCTAAAATAAAAAAAAATTGAAAATTTCATCTGTCCCCAATGATAGAGAAGCACCGAAAATTCTTGGGATAACAATCCTCGATAACTACAGTAAATACGATTGTAATTTTATTTCGTGCAAGTTTTGTTAGAAAAGTGAGATTTTACGTCTTAGTGAAAACAAACAATAAAAATAAATCAAAGAAAAAAAAAATGAAGGACAAGAGAATGGAAAACCAGAAAGCATCATAGACTAAAATGGAAAACCAGAATTGGAAGAAATCTTTTGAGAATTTTCGGAAGTATATTTAGTTTAATTTAGATTTAACCTGATTTTTTGTCCAATTGTCCAATTGAAGAAGCCAGGAATTACTATTTTTTCAGATAGGTTCCAAGGCTTGGAAACTAAAACACGTTACAGAATAGTTAACAGTTGAGGATTCGTAAACCAAAACAACAACCAAAAGAAACACACACATAATTTATATAAAACGCATTAGAATTAAATTCTCTATCGAACCTGCCTAGTTTTAACGTGTAGAAATAATTTGTAAGATTTTTTACCATTAAAAAATATCTTACAAATTATTTCCGCGTGTTTAAAATAGGCAAGTTCCGCCATTTTGTTTTTTGGGGTTTACAAGTTATCGAGTGTTGACTATTCTGTACTTTTATCGTCTAAAAAAAAATCTTACAAATCGTCGTGAAATTCTCTACCGAACCTGCACAGTTTTAACGTTAAAACTATGCAGGTTCGGTAGAGAATTTCATTTTATCGCGTTTTATATAAATTATGTTTTTTTTTTTAGTTTACGAGTTCGCAAGTGTTAACTATTCTGGACTGTTACCGATGTTTTGCAGATTTGAAACCATACATCCTTTTTTTTTTTTTTTTTTTGCAATTGCATTTTGAAACTTTTTATTTCACGATGAAGAAAAATAAAGTGTCTTGCATTTCTGCAACCGGATAAATCCAATGAACCAGGAAATAATCTTTTTTATTTTATTATTAAGTAAATATGAAATTTTGATTAAAAATTTGTGAGTGGGGGGGAAAAAAGGTCTTCGTAAAAATTGAACCTGATTTATTTTTTTCCAGGTGAAGACCTTATGAAAAATCGGGGGGGGGGGGGGATTTCGTCAAAACAAATGTGCGTAAGGTTTGTTGTTGTTTTTTTGTTTTTTTTTATCATTTTTTGCACATGCATAACTAAAAAATTCAAACAATTTTTGCAATGACTTCATTAAAATAAAAAAGGGGGTGCCTCTTGACATAGAAATCACCGCTCAAAAAACTGATATAAGATTGTAATTTTATGTTTTGCAGACAATTATTATTGTGCTGACGGTAATATTGCTGTATAGTTAACAGCAACGAAACAAAAGGAGAGAATCGTCAGGCTAAAGTTTTTTTTACACTTAATTGCCGTACAAGTATTTTCATAACTTACTACCTAGCTCTACTCACGTATTGAGCACTGTTGAAGTAAATACTGAAAATATCTCCTTATAATATTATATGTGGATACATGAAATAATAATAATAATAATAATAATAATAATAATATATATATATATATATATATATATATATATATCAATTATTCAAGTTCAAATATATTTACATAATGAACACAAAACAAATATTTTTTCAAAAGTGCTCAATACAAAGTAGAGCTTTTATAAAATTAAATAAACATTGGTGACAATCTACACTAATCAATTTGTGTTTCAACGCCTTAGCGTCTTCTCAAGACTGCCCATATATATTTTTATATATATATATATATATGATTATTTTTATTTACACAGACATGTACAAAATCTGCAACACTGGTATGTCGATGTTATCGATCAACAGTTATTATAAACTGAGATCTCATCAGGTAGAGTTAGAATGCTTATGTTCTTTCCAAAATATGATCTAAGGTTAAGATAGTTTATAATAACTGTTGATCGATAACATCGACATGCCAGTATCACAGATTTTGTACATGTTTGTGTAAATAAAAATAATCATATATAAACGCCCTATTTGATATTGAGCACTTTTTTATAAACCCGGTTTAAATTCTTTGGATTACTACCCTGTGGATGTTTTACCTGGATTATATATATATATATATATATATATATATATATATATATATATATATATATATATAGCCGCCGACTCGCTATTTACATTTAAAATTTCTCTCTATTTACTAACTAATTGGCTATGGCCGATGGGATAAGACCCTCGACTACGAATCAGTGGCGATTTGTGATCGGGGTTCGCGCCCACCGACCGTTGAGAATTAGTTCCTACACTGAAAATTGCGTTAGCATGAAACATCGATGTCTGTAGGTATTAAAATATTTAATAAATATTTATATATATATATATATATATATATATATATATATAATTTTCCATAATTAGAAATTTATTTCCGACAGTATAGAATATGCTATGCATTATATATATTTTTTTGTTGTTTGCGCAGGTAATATTCCTAAACAAGCAATTTATTTAGCCCACTGGGCTGGAACTAAGCAAATAATACCACAAAGTGAAAAATGTGACTTGCGCAGGATTAGAACGTGTGCCTCAGAAGAGGGGCCCGCTAACATGGGAGTCGTTTTGGACGACTTGACTAACGAGCCATACGTCCAGAGAAAGCCGCAATTGTACAAAAAAACTCATAACCTAAGCTTTGCGGAAAATCTTTGCTTACGATTTTTCTAACAATGTAACCATATCTCCTTGCTGTATCAGCAGCGATATACAATGGACATTTTTATGTTTCCAATATTGGAAAATTATTTCCAACAGTAATATTATCCGCGCAAACAAAAGCATCAACAACAAAAAAGCAACTTAATACATAACGTACTATATATATATATATATATATATATATATATATATATATATATATATATATATATATATATTTAAAAACCGGAAGTAACTAGAGTTATCCACCCTTAGATTATTTTGTTGAGAAGATGAGCAAATACAGGTCGCCATGTTGACTTTCTGTTTGAATATTACCAAAACTACGATAAAGACCTAATATTTGTTCAGTGTTATTTGATGACATAAATCATGATTTTAGTACAAAATAAATTACTTAGGCATACTATTGTAGCATAATATTGTAGGGCATGATACAATTAGAATACGTGACGTATTCTAATTGTATTATGCCCTACTTTCCACTGGAGTGATTTGGTCCTCAGCCGATTAGAAGCTCGAGCGTAGGAACACAAACCGATAAGACACACGAACATCGAAATAAAATTCTGAGATAAAAAAATCTTACAAACAGTTTTGACACATCAAAAGTATACAGGTCGGAAGAGAATTTAATTATACTGTGTTTGCTATAAATTATTTGTTATTTTAATTTTTATTTTACGAGTTTTTTTTACTGTTAACTATTCTGGACAATGACGAATCTTATTTACATTTTTAGCTGTGGTTGTAATATCAAGAAGCACTCTACACACAAAAAATATTGTACAAAAAAATTGTTCTTCAAAAACGGGGGAAAAATCATTTTTCTTTTCAAATATACAATCAAAATATTTATACATTTACAATATAAGTTGTAGATGTGTTTATCCGTTGTTATTTTATTATTATTATTATTATTATTATTATTATTATTATTATTATTATTATTATTATTATTATTATTATTATTATTATTATTATTATTATTATTATTATTATTATTTTAGGGAGGGGTACGAATTTAAATTTTTGTGAAAATTTAAATTTGACATTTATCAAAGTGTGGTTGATAACAAAAAAAAAAGAAAAGAAGATCTGATAAGGTTTTATAATTATTTTAGTGTTCAGATCAACCATTTTCATTTGGTTCAATTGTAGAATAGGGACCTGTTGTAAATTCCTAAAGAATGAACGGAATTGGTAACAGAATGGAACAACAATAATAATCCCTCCCTCATCTCTCCTTTAGAATTATTGATAGGGGGGTGTGGATGTTGTAAATTACATTATTACCTCCCCTAGATATAGGTATCTTATCGTGGCCTCCTTCGCAGGTCACCACTCCTGCTTAATAACAAAACCGGATGTTGTTTTTAAACGAACGGAAATGACTTGCACTTTTATTTCTATCTGATTCCTGATTTCTATTTAAACATGTCATTTCGACATCAAATCAACATGCAGTGAAGCAAGAGATTAGCCTAATCGACAGAAAATATAACACTTCAGCAATCTTTGTGCAAGTGTATGGGGAACAGATAAACATTTTGTTTTTTAAGACAGACAATTAATTTTATTCGAAATCTGTGCAAAATCCAAATGAATCAGGTGATAGTTTTAAATGGTCCCTATTCTACAATTGAATCCTTCAATATCGAAAAATGATACAGATTGATCATTTTTAGCGTCAAAAACAAAACAAAACAAAAAAAAAGCGAAAAAAATGTTGAATCCGTGATTAGATTTGATTCATTATCAAATTGACACACAAAAAAATTACGTTTATTTTTTGGATAAAAATATTGTAAGAAAAAAAAAAATCGTCAAAATTGTTATTTATCACTGTACAAAAAGGCAACTATCAAAAATGTGTATCAGTGACCTGTAAACAAACAAATAAATGAAAAGAATTGCTGATATGTGGCATTTTTCTATTCAAATATCTATTAAAAAAAAAACAACAAAAACACTGACTCAGGATGTGTATATTTATTTAAAAATAAATCCGTAAAATCACACTCCTAAACTATGCATTCTTAAGAACCAATTTTTTTTCCTAAAAATCTACCAGAGTCGGATCAAATGTGTAGAAAATAGAAATTGGTTGCAACGGACAGGTGTTAGGGTTAAAATGGAGAAGATGCGGGGATCGAAATTACCCAACCTGCAATCATATACACAAAAGTCCGCAAATGTCATTTTGTAACAAGATTAACACCGGGGAAAGTAATAATAATACTAATTATAATAATAATAATTATAATAGTAATAATAATAATAATAGTAATAATTTTAATAATTATAATAGTTATAATAATAATGATAATTCTTAATACCTAGTGGGCTGATAAAATATAGGTTAAGATTGGAATGTGGTTCTGAATGTGCTTTTGTTCACAAGGTGTCTTAGTACATTTTGTTTTATTTTTCTCTAATGTGGGCGCCAAATGAATGGTACTTGTTCTACGAGTAGCCTTTTCTTTATCGTCCAAAATTGAAATGTTTGCAGAAAGGGGAAGTGTCTTGATAGAAGATCTACATAAACGCAGATCAAGGGAGCAGTCTTTTGTACTAGGTAAAAAGAGTAAGTTTAGGGTTAGGGTTAGTAAGTTTTGATTTACTCCTCTCCAGGAGTTAGGCACAAGGCCAGTTTTTATCTTACTCCCACAAGTAAGATGTGACCCAAGGGTCGGGAAAGTGGGATTTAAAAATTGCCTGGGCAGCCTCGTTGGCATTCCCCGGTAGGGGCGCCTCAGGCAGTAAGCAATAAACTTACTCCTCCCCAAAGAGGGGAGGCGAAGCCTGGGAGGGTGGACCTCCTAGAACTGCACAGGACAGACCCATAGACAGGCGTAAATCAAGCCCCGAAGACCAAGACAATACCAGTCTATGGGATGCAGTATCCATCGGAACAGATACTACACTTTGATCTTAGCCAAAAGGCCAAGAACAAAAGCAAAAAAATTTTTCTGACGAAACTTATTCTTTCCAACGGTTGGACTTTCAGAGGTAATATTTCGTGCTCAGCAAAGTTTTCCTTTGACAGAAATCATAGACAGAAAGGAACCATACTTGAAAGTTAAGACATTGATGCTGACATAGGATTTCTGATAAAAAAAAAAATACTCTGTTTCAAACAGATACGCCGAATCATGAGAATCTCTTTTGCCATACTTGATTCACCGGAAGTTTTAGAAATCCATCCACTGCCATTTTGCTGCCAGTGGGGAAAGAAATCATGATATTTCTTAATACCCATTATGATGGGGAGAGATTAGCTTACGAAAGTGGGCTGATAAAATATAGGTTAAAGATTGGAGTGTGATTCTGAATGTGCTTTTGAAATTCAAGGCTGCATATGTTTTGACATATTGTGAGTTAGGAGTTGGATTGAAAAATAAACATTTGCCATTTGTGTTTGGAGAAGAAATGCGTGAAAACAAACAATTTTGATAGATGCTATCGGCGATCGAAAAATGGGAGAGCAAAGACTGTCACTGAGTCGCAAGGACATCCTGTGCATTCGCTTCCACTTGTGGGGCCTGGCGGCGCTCCCATGGTACACAAAGAAACGTGTGTGAGAGTAAGGTAATGTGAGATAATGTGAGGTAATGTTGATATATACAAGTAATAAAAGTAAGCGATGAATAGTCCTTTTTGTTTTGTGGTGAAGTTGATGCCGGTATGGACTGACTACTCAGCGTGCCGTGTTCCAGTCTTGTCAAGTCCATAGCAACAATTTCATTAGGAATGTTGGCAACCTTTATGTGGTCTGTCCTGTGAGTAACCAATACCAGCAAAAACAGAATCATGCAAATCAAAATGCAGTTTCATGTGCATTGTGTGCATCTACTCTGCCTCCTTCCCTGCAGGGTACAACATGGTCGTCTTCAAATCCAGTGTCAACAAATACTTGTAATAAACCGTCTTCGTAAGTAATCAAATTTTGTTCATTCCATTTATCATTTTGAATCCTCTCATAATATTCTTCATCATTTTCAATCCTCTCATAATATTCTTCATCATTCATCCGCCAATCCATCTATCTCATTAACCCTTATCCTCGAATAGCTTTTAGCCTTGATAAGTGGTGGCTCATTAGTAAAAAAAAATGGGTAAGATATAGGGAGTGAATAAAACAATATATATATATATATATATATATATATATATATATATATATATATATATATATATATATATGTCAGGTTCAAATTATATTCCAATAACCATGGTTTTATTTTATTATTTTTCTTTTTTCACATTTCCAAAAAACATAACATTTCTGTGAGATATATTTTTTACGGTCCGTTTCATTGTCATTAATAATTATATATATATATATATATATATATATATATATATATATATATATATATGTAAGTAAATTTCGTGTACAACAGAATCGTAGGATTAATTTTAGAGGAAGCATTATTATAATCAATGAAACAGACGAGTGGAAAAAAAAATATATATATATCGTAATCCAAGTAAAGTAGAAATCCACAAGATAAAAATCCAAAGAATTTAAACTTGGCTTATAAAAACGTGCTCAATGGTAAATAGAGCTATTTATATAATTATTTTTATTCATACAGACATGTACAAAAAAGCCGCTACACTGGCATGTCGATGTTATCGATCATTATTTATTAGAAACTAAGATCTCATCAGGCGGAAAAAAAAGTCTGAACTTTCACTTCGATATTCATATTAGGAAAGAAAGAAGAAAAAAACAGTGTAATTTTCTTTTTCTTTTTCCTTTCTTTTCATTATTTCCTAATATAAATATCGAAGTGAAAGATCAGACTTTTTTCCGCCTGATGAGATCTTACTTTCTAAGAACTATTGATCGATGAC
>OY744544.1:16166445-16168945 GCA_963556195.1 Sepiola atlantica
ATGAAAAATATCTGAGTGTGGAATTTTTACCGTTTTTATTTATTAGACAAACACGTTTTTCTTCTTTCTACGAGCAGAACAGTTGCTGCAATGGATATTGAAGCAGACTATGGGATTGGTTGTGTCGAGTTCAAATCCTGTCGGATCTATCGTCGGCATTTACGTACTAATACCTCTGAGAAGAGGTATGAGTCCACAATTTTTACCCCTAAGCTATGGGGTAAAATAGCACCCTGTGTGCAATGAATCGTTTACAATAGGTATTGTTTTTCGGAATTAAATGACCTGAAAAAAAAAGGGTTGATATGCCGTCAAACAAACCAAACCCTTTACGAGCGGAGTTTCCGAACCTCTGCTTATTTGTCTGTTGCTTGACCACACAGCTACACCAGGTGAGTTAAATTACGTTTTTTTTTTGTGAGCAAAACTTCATTCAATCCTTAGAAATTCATTCGGTGCAAAGATTATTATTATCATGTGTTTTACGGCATGTCAACCCTTCTGTGTCATTTTATGCCGAATACTTATGGGTTTGATATATAAGTAATATGTTTAAAAAAATTTTTTTTTGTACAGGCCATTTTTTTTTTGGAGGGGGGGGGGGGTGAGTATGAAAGTATGATGTGAGGGTTGTTTTTTTTTGTTTTTTTTTTCAAAAAAGTCTTTAATATTTTTTTCATTACAAAAGTTATTTCTCGCTGCTACGAAATCAATGTAATCAATTTACTAAATAATGAGCGGACCAGCAGGACCCCCATGACAATTCCACGCTGCTCTTTACATCAATCTTTATAATTTACTGTTAATAATGATATTCCTTTTGAAATAATAAATGACGACATAATTCGATTTTGGAACAATCCATTTTAAAATTGGGTAAAGTAGGAATTGTTTACCTTAGCAACATCAGATTAATCACCGATCACCAATCTTTGCTGATCGGGCGATCTTACTTTTTTTAAGTGTGTGAAAGGTTATAACAACGTACGTACGGACATGAAATGCCTTAGTGCATTATCATATAGATATTGAATATGTGTGAAAGGTGATAACGTACGTACGGACATGAAATGCCTTAGTGTATTATTATATAGATATTGAATATGTGTGAAAGGTGATAACGTACGTACTGACATAAAATGCCCTAGTTTATTATCATATAGATATTGAATATGTGTGAAAGGTGATAACGTACGTACGGACATGAAATGTCTTAGTGCATTATTATATAGATATTGAATATGTGTGAAAGGTGACAACGTACGTACGAACATGAAATTCCCTAGCATATTATTATATAGATATTGAATATGTGTGAAAGGTGATAACGTACGTACGAACATGAAATGCCTTAGTGTATTATTATATAGATATTGAATATGTGTGAAGGTGATAACGTACGTACGGAATGAAATGCCTTAGTGCATTATTATATAGATATTGAATATGTGTGAAAGGTGATAACGTACGTACGGACATGAAATGCCGTAGCGTATTATTATATAGATATTGAATATGTGTGAAAGGTGATAACGTACGTACTGACATAAAATGCCCTAGTTTATTATCATATAGATATTGAATATGTGTGAAAGGTGATAACGTACGTACGGACATGAAATGCCTTAGTGTATTATCATATAGATATTGAATATGTGTGAAAGGTGATAACGTACGTACGAACATGAAATGCCTTAGTGTATTATCATATAGATATTGAATATGTGTGAAAGGTGATAACGTACATACTGACATAAAATGCCCTAGTTTATTATCATATAGATATTGAATATGTGTGAAAGGTGATAACGTACGTACGGAATGAAATGCCTTAGTGCATTATTATATAGATATTGAATATGTGTGAAAGGTGATAACGTATGTACGAACATGAAATTCCCTAGTGTATTATTATATAGATATTGAATATGTGTGAAAGGTGATAACGTACGTACGAACATGAAATGCTTTAGTGTATTATTATATAGATATTGAATATGTGTAAAAGGTGATAACGTACGTACGAACATGAAATGCCTTAGTGCATTATTATATAGATATTGAATATGTGTAAAATGTGATAACGTACGTACGAACATGAAATGCCTTAGTGCATTATTATATAGATATTGAATATGTGTGAAAGGTGATAACGTACGTACGAACATGAAATGCCTTAGTGCATTATTATATAGATTAGCGTGACCCCGTAGAACTTCCACGGTGTTTTTTACATCAATCTGTATAATTTACTGTTTATAATTATTTAATATTTAATTATTTAATACTATTAGTAATAAATGTTTGTCAGGGTCAATACTATTAAGAAAAAATGACTCTTTTTTTTCTGTTGTAAAAATGTCATTGTCAACTAAATGTCTTCGAAATAAATGAAACGAATATATTTATCCTTTATTTATTTATTCATTTATTTATTTAAAATTACAGCATTATAAAACAATAAATATCCTTTGAATATGTGTTTTACCCCTAAGCTATG
>OY744544.1:16176445-16183945 GCA_963556195.1 Sepiola atlantica
GAGGCTGCAAGTGTCTGTGACCGACAGTACAGCATTCCTTGTCATCGGAGAACTGTGAGGTGAGATGTGCAAGGGAGATAAGGCTGAGTGGAACTGGGTGAGGTTTCCGATATTAAAGGATGTGTCCATGTCCAGAGCAGTGAAAAAGGAAGAAGATTCGCTGTCTCTTCGAGAGGAAGACCGGTGGCCCTCGTTGGCTCCTTCTTCCGGGTCATTATTGTCTGTGTCTGGGTTGGTAACGACTATCTTAGGGCCAATTTCCTGCAAGTGTTCCAATAGGGATCCAATGAAGGTATAACAGTAGTTGTATTCAGCCTGCAAAATAGAACAGACATGCATCTATTAATATATATATATATATATATATATATATATATATATATATATATATATATATATAGTCTCGGAAGTTTCTCAACCATTAAAACTATATAAAAAAAAATATATATATATATATAAAAAAAAAAAAAAAAAACAAACTTATAGTCTCAAGTCTTCCAGTGGAAAATCACTCATGTAAGTCAATTTATTTTTTACAGTTATTATATTAGTTAGTTTCTAACACTATTTTAAGGGATCATCAGTTGTTTACCATGAAAAACTGTTTCGGGAATTTAATATATATATATATATATTTAATATATATTTATATATATATATATATATATATATATATATATATATGATTTTTTTTTTTTTGAATGTGAGATGATATATATAATTATTTCCACAATCAGACAACGCCGTAGCCAACAAATCATGAAAGCCACAAACCGGATATCCTAGACTCGAGTTTCGCCCTCGTTTCGGCTCATCAGTAGAACATATCCGAACTCAGGATTCGAAACCCGAGTCACTTGCATGTGAGGCGAGTACTCTTCCACTGAGCCACTTCGCCACATACAAGAAAGTCTACACAGATTAAGCAAACTGCGGCGAAGGCCGACTGTGGAATTCCACATATATATATATTTATATATAGACTTATTAGGAGGCCATTTTAATGCAGAAATGTATTGGATATAAGCAGATTGAAAGCACAATAAGACATACAAAAGTGAAATGAGGTTTTTGGTTTCTTCCCTTTTACTATTATTATCATGATATTTTTAAATTAAATTTTTTTTTATAGTTACAAATCTTACTTGCTCTTAATGTCACTCTATGTAGGGTCCGTATAACATAATATTTCAGGAAAAATTCCCCTTTTCAGATGTGGTTTTGAACAATTTTTTTATTCAATGTGCAAAACATCTAATCACGGATCTGTCATTGCGCTGTTGTTAAACGAGAGAGGACTGGATGAGGACCCAGCATTCACTTCCATATAAAATGACATTCACTGCCATATAAAATGACATTCACTTCCATATAAAATGACATTCACTGCCATATAAAATGACATTCACTGCCATATAAAATGACATTCACTTCCATATAAAATGACATTACCTGCCATATAAAATGACATTCACTGCCATATAAAATGACATTCACTGCCATATAAAATGACATTCACTGCCATATAAAATGACATTCACTACCATATAAAATGACATTCACTGCCATATAAAATGACATTCACTGCCATATAAAATGACATTCCTGACACAGCTGCCATACAACTTACCCTGGATGTGGCACTTTTTAAATGTTTTGCACGTTTTAAAAAACAGAGTTGAAATCCATATCTGAAGAAGAGAATTTTTCCCGACATATTATGTTATATAGATCTTACATCGAGCGATATCTATATACTTATCTATATATAATATACACAATGCTTCAAGCAAACTACATCAACCTCATATATGTATATGCTTATATGAAAAATTAAGCTATATAAACAAACTAGAAGAATACTCGCCCCAGGGCGGGTAAAATTAATTCTCAGAACAGTTTTGCGCCACTTTTATTAATGCAAATCTGAAAGCGATTATTTGGTCTGCAGGGCTGGAAATTAACAAATAATACCACAAAGTAAAAAATGAGACTCGTACAGGTATATTTAGTAACATAACTCACTCACTCATCCACTCACTCACTCACTAACTCTCACACTAACACACTCACTCACCCACCCACCCACTCACACACTAACACACCTACTAACTCACTCACTCACTCACTCACTCACACACCCGCCCACCCACTCACTCACTCACACACTAACTCACTCACCCACTTACGCACTCACTCCTCACCCACTCACTCACTCACCCACTTACTCACTCACTCAGTCATTTACTCACTCACCCAATCACTCACTCACTCACTCACTCACTCACTCACTCACTCACTCACTCATTCACTCACTCACTCACCCACTCACTCACTCACTCACCCACTCACTCACTAACTCACTCACTCACTCACTCACCCACTCACTCACTCACTCACTCACTCACTCACTCACTCACTCACTCACTCATTCACTCACTCACTCACCCACTAACTCACTCACTCACCCACTCACTAACTCATTCACTAACACACTCACTAACTCACTCACTCACCCACTTACGCACTCACTCACTCCTCACTCACTCACTCACTCACTCACTCACTCACTCACTCACCCACTCACTCACTCACCCACTCACTCACTCATTCACCCACTCACTCACCCACTCACTCACTCACTCACTCACTCACTCACCCAATCACTCAATCACCCAATCACTCACTCACTCACACACTAACACACTAACTAACTCACTCACTCACTCACTCACTCACTCACTCACTCACCCAATCACTCAATCACCCAATCACTCACTCACTCACACACTAACACACTAACTAACTCACTCACTCACTCACACACTAACTCACTCACCCACTTACGCACTCACTCACTCCTCACTCACTCACTCATTCACTCACTCACTCACTCACCCACTCACTCACTCACTCACTCACTCACTCACTCCCCCACCCACCCACTCACTCACTCACCCACCCACCCACTCACTCATTCACTCACTCACTCCCCCACCCACCCACTCACTCACTCACTCACTCACTCACTATCCAGGTTTATCGTCTATGTTCCGTTTGACAAGAGGTCTGACGTTGTCTGGCTGCCCTTATACTAAGTCTCCAGTGGTCAAGATTGTGGGGGTTGACTGTGTCCATTTGCCACTGTTTACAGTCTTGCCTGATGGTTTTCTTTTCATGTCTTCCTAGGGCACCCAGCTTTCTTTTTGCTGTCCAGGTTTTTATTTACTTCCTCGCCAGGAACTTAGACACAAGGTTAGATGGGGTTTCGAAAAGCCAGCACCCTAGAGGAAGAGCACTCTGACCTACAAAAAATCCCTGAGCCGCCCGTCGGCATTCCTCGGTAGGGGCGCCTCAAGCAATTAGCAAAAAACTTAACCTCTACTCAAAGAAAGAAGGTAAAGCCTGGGAGGGTGGGCTTCCTAAGATTGAACAGAACAAAAACAACAAAAACAAAGATGGCTAAATTGTGTTTAAAAATGTAGCGCCTCCTGTCAAGGGCAGCAACTCCACATGCAAACCTCACATCATAGATAAACTTGTTGTCCATAACTTACCAATGTTGGTACTAACTGTGGCCTGTTTTTTTTAACAACACGTACAGCATTCATTATGTCCACCTCACGGTCGTCTTTGAGTCGGTCACAACATATACTGAGGGCACAGTACATGCCACATCTACTGTAACCATCCCTGAAAACAAACAAAAAAACAGGATTTTTTTAATTAGTACTTTTACTTACATGTAAAATCCACAAAAGATACGGATTACAACTGAATGTTAAAAAGACCTTTTTAATGACGATTTCTGGAAAACCTTGAATGTCTGCCCGTGAAATCAAGATCGGAGACACTACAGTCTCGCAAGGACAATCATTTAACTACCTTCGGTCAGCGATAACATCAGATGAAAGGTGTAGGGCAGACGTAAAATCTTGACTTGTCAAGTCAAAGAGTGCGTTTATGGAGCTGTCTTCTGTTCTTCAGGCCCGTACCATCTCGCTGGAGACCAGATTGAGGATACTTCGAGCGTACGTTTGGTTCATTCTGCTTTATGGATGCGAGACTTGGACTATATGTCCTAAATTTGAAACTAAACTATTTTCCATGGAGACATGGTTTATTCACCGGATGCTGAATATCAATTGGAAGCAGCAAGTAACCAATGAAGAGATGCGGAGGCGATCTGGATACAAACCTGGGCAATTAATACAGACTTTAATGAAAAGACAAATAACTTTTATCGGCCATATATATATATAGATACAAAGGACTCGAAAATTTAGTTCTTACTGGTAGAGTACCTGGCTGTAAACCAGTGGTCAGATCAAGATATAAGTTTATGGACAATATGTGTAGGTGGACAAATCAGAATGCAATGGGACGATTTCGTTCAATTGATAATAGAACAATGTGGAGGACCACAGTCGCCGATGAAGGCAGGGTGGTCCATGATGATAAAAATCCACTATAATCCTGAGCAAAACTGCAAAGTAAAGAGAAGCACGTTCTATAAAATTAATTCCCTGTACAAAACAGTTTTGCACCACTTTTATGTCCATTTACGATTTTTAAAATAAAGATATAATGATGCTAAACCTTATGTCTAAAATTTTGATCGAAATCCATTACATTATTTTGATTCCATATGTCTAGAATCCTTATTCTAATCTTGATCAAAGTCCCCTACATGATTTTGATTCTAGAAAATGTCTAAAATTTAAGGTTTAAGCCTGAAGAGGTCTTAAGATCCAATAACAAAATTCACAATCCTTTCTGCAATCCAACCATATTTGGTAAAAATGAACTTCGGTCTATGTTCGACTTGTCCGCCAAGTTTCAGCCATGAATGTCCAACAGTTTTTGTTTTATCACCGTTTAGGGATATGGGAGCCCACTTTGGTGATCATCTCATCAGTAGAAGATCCTGAATCAGACTCACATTCACCGGACCTTAACCCCCCCCCCCCAATATTTTTATTTATGGGATTATCTCAAAGATAATGCCTATCAAAACAATCCTCAGACTATTCCTAAACTGAAGATGGAGGCCATCACGGTCCAAATCGGGGCAGTGCCAAGAGAGGCGTTTGTCAAAGCTAGCGACAATTTTGCATGTCATATTCAGATGCGTTTATCATTGAATAGCGCTAAAACAAAGACTGTTGGGCATTCATGACTGAAACTTGGTGGACAAGTCAGACAAACTGAAGTTTATTTGTAACAAATATGATTGGATTGCAGAAAAAGTTGCGAATTTTATTAACTATTCCATGTGTGGCATTTTTTTGTGTGTGTGGGGGGGGGGGGAAGAGGGTCGCCCTGAAGATGCAACCCTTTTTTTTAAATTCCTTTTGTTCACACTAAACAAAGCATATTGCCACTGAAGTGTATGAGGCTGTCGTGATAGGGGCCAGATTTAAAGGGGGACAACCTGGGTGGGGAGTTGGGCAGCAAGGATGCTTGTTCACGTTACATTAACATTTCTGCATGTTTGTACAGTCGGGGAAACAGGGAGCAGGCAGGGAAGGAAATTCCAAATGTGAGTGGTTTTAAGAAAGAAGCTATTAGAGTAGAAAATCTTCCAGCATCTAAGGACCTCTACAGTGAAGGGGTGGGATTTTGCTGCTAGTCGGGCCTTTGAGAATACTTACTTTGAAATGACCACAACTGGGCTGCTTGAGTTGATCTGAGATTGCCATTCCTCCACAAGACCAAGGAGGTATGCAAATGACATTGTGTTTGGAGGCACCTTATTCGATTTGGGCCAGTTGAGCAATTGAAATATGCGAACTGGCCGGCTTTCATCTTTCGTATCCCTTGGCGGAAGAGTCACGCAATTCTGAAGGGAGATAATCACGAAAATAATGGCAACAACAGCAAAAAAAAAAAAAAAAATTAAATTAAAAAAATAACGCAAACAATATTTATAAAAATTTCAAAAATGACATAACACTCTCTTTACAGAATAACAAGTCATCATCATCATCATCATCATCATCATCATCATCATCATCATCATCGTCATCGTCATCGTCATCGTCATCATCATCATCATCATCATCATCATCATCATCATCATCATCATCATAATCATCATCAACATCATCATCATCATCAACATCATCATCATCAACATAAACACCATCATCAACATCATCATCAACATCATAATCATCATCATAAACATCATCATCATCATAAACATCATAAACATCATCATCATAAACATAAACACCATCATCATCATCATCATCATCATCATCATCATCATCATCATCATCATCATCATCATCATCATCATCATCGTTTTAACATCTGTTTTACATGCTGGCATGTGTTGGACGGCTTTAATAAATGAATTTTCAAACTAACCTATCCCTGGTCAGGTCTTTATTTATCCCGTTTTCTCTCAATTCCATTTTTATCACTTCCTCCCATGTTTCCTTGGCCTTCCCCTGTGAAATGAACCTGTTATCTTGACTGTTCCACACCTACCAACCCAAGAACTCTCATCCATTCTTTCAACGTGACCATACCATCGAAGTCTCCCTGTTCTGCACACATCTCCCTCCGCTGTCCACATTTAATCTTCCTCTGAGGTCATCAGATCTAAGCCTGCCTTTAAGGCTCACATTACGCATCCATCGTCATCATTTATCATCCTCAGCTAACCTTATGGGGAATTTTCCACATAAAGTTCTAACTTGATGTGGGCAATTCCGTTTTTGACCTTGTTTTAACCCACCCATAGCCAATCCTGTTACAGTCTATTTTACGGCATATCGACCCTTTATGTGTTATTCAATGCCGAATCCAATAATTTTGGTAAAAGTTTTTTAAATTTAATTTGAGTGTTAACAATTCTTTTGATTTTTTCACCCGATGAGCTTTTGCGCCTATTACGTCTGATAAAAAACTGCTATTATCGGTTTAATAACAGACCAAAAATAATCAACGGACGACAAAGTATGAAAATTAACAGATTTATTTAGCAAATTAACAGATTTATTTAGCAAATTAACAGATTGGAAAATGACTTGAAAGCTGCTGGATGCAAAATGATAAATGTCCGAGGCATTTTTGTTTATCTCTAAAACTGTCATGACCAAACAACCTCCAAGGGCAGATAACTCCTTTCCCTTCTTGGGTGCAAGGGAAATAACTCGTCTTTTGTTTATTGTTTTAGGTCGGCTAAGCGTCTAACACATACCCAGGATGGTAAAGAGGTAGAGAGTGCTTGAGTAATTGATAGGGTTTGGAAGTAAGGTAGACAGAAAGAAATTTAGAAAGGGCTGGGAAAGATGGATTTTGGAGTGAGGGTCGGGTGGAATAACGTTATTCAAAAAAAGAGATTAACATGGTTTGGACGTGTTTCCCGGCTACCAGACTCCAGCTATGTACAGAAATCATATAAAGAAGATTTAATTGAAGAAAGATTAAGAAGACGACCACCAAGGAGATGAGGTGACCAGATAACGGTTTGAGACTGGCATGCCG
>OY744544.1:16186445-16233945 GCA_963556195.1 Sepiola atlantica
GCGAAGCCTGGGAGGGTGGACATCCTAGAACTGCACAGGACAGACCCATAGACCGGCGTAAATCAAGCTCCGAAGGCCAAGACAATACCAGTCTATGGGGTGCAGTATCCATCGGAACAGATACTACACTTTGATCTTAGCCAAAAGGAGTTTCAAAGATAATGATTTCAAAATATAATTTTAATACAAAGTAATAAGAAATGGGTGCTTGTACAGAAAAGCGTCCGTATTACATTATCAATACCCCCCCCCCCAAAAAAAAAACAGTATTATATACTTACGCAGCAGATTTAAATAAGTATCCTCACCAAAAAGTAGGAAAAATTATCGAGTAGAACTTTAATTAAAAGCAAAATCCATTTTTCGGGAACAGTCAATTGACATTTTTGAAGGATGCCATCTTAAGGTAACCGGAGACAATTATGCCAAATGCGCTTACGTCCCCTGATTTTGTCTCCGGTTACCTTAAAATGGCGGCCTTCGAACATGTCAATTGACTGTTCCCGAAAAATGGGTTTTCCTTATAATTAAAGTTCTACTCGATAGTTTTTCCTGCTATTTTGGTGACGATACTTATTTAAATCTGCTGCGTAAGTATATAATAATGTTTTTTTTTTGTGGTATTGATAATTTAATACGCACGCTTCTCTGTACAAGCACCAAGAAATGAGTTAAAAAATAAGAATAATGAAAATAACATATCAAAGACAATGAAAAGTAATAATTCCTAAAAAATATGATAATATAAAATAATGATAAGACATTATCATATAAATAACAATAACACTAAATAATGATGACAGATTACAAAAATAAATATGAAAAATAATGATACCAAAGATAATAATTGCAAAGTTTAATGATAATTAAAAATAAGATAATAAAAATAATAAGAAATGATTTAAAAATAAGAAGAATAAAAAATACTGATTGCTAAATGTAATGATACTAAAAAATATGGATAATAAAAATTATTAAGAAATTATTAATAAAAATAATGATGATATAAAATAATTATGTCAAAATCTAATGATACAAAAGTGCAATTATGAAAAAAGAAATAAAGATAATAAAAAGAATATGATATTTTTAAATTATTTATAAAAAGTATAATAAAGATAATGATACCAAAATGTAATGATATCAAAAAATATTTTAAAAAATAATGATTAAAAAAATATGGATACTAAAAATTATTAAGAAATTATTAATAAAAAAATAATGATGATATAAAATAATAATGTCAAAATCTAATGATACAAAAGTGCAATTATATATAAAAAAAAGATAATAAAAAGAATATGATAATTTTAAATTATTTATAAAAAGTATAATAAAGATAATGATACCAAAATGTAATGATATCAAAAAATATTTAAAAAAAATAATAATTAAAAAAAATATGGATAATAAAAATTATTAAGAAATTATTAATAAAAAAATAATGAAGATATAAAATAATTATGTCAAAATTTAATGATACAAAAGTGCAATTATGAAAAAAATAAAGATAATAAAAAGAATATGATAATTTTAAATTATTTATAAAAAGTATAATAAAGATAATGATACCAAAATGTAATGATATCAAAAAATATTTTTTAAAAATAATGATTAAAAAAATATGGATGCTAAAAATTATTAAGAAATTATTAATAAAAAAATAATGATGATATAAAATAATAATGTCAAAATTTAATGATACAAATGTGCAATTATAAAAAAAAAATAAAGATAATAAAAAGAATATGATAATTTTAAATTATTTATTAAAAAGTATAATAAAGATAATGATACCAAAATGTAATGATATCAAAAAATATTTTAAAAAAATAATGATTAAAAAAATATGGATACTAAAAATTATTAAGAAATTATTAATAAAAAATAATGATGATATAAAATAATTATGTCAAAATTTAATGATACAAAGTGCAATTATAAAAAAAGAAATAAAGATAATAAAAAGAATATGATAATTTGAAATTATTTATAAAAAGTATAATAAAGATAATGATACCAAAATGTAATGATATCAAAAAATATTAAAAAAAAATAATGATTAAAAAAATATGGATGCTAAAAATTATTAAGAAATTATTAATAAAAAATAATGATTATATAAAATAATTATGTCAAAATTTAATGATACAAAATTGCAATTATGAAAAAAATAAAGATAATAAAAAGAATATGATAATTTTAAATTATTTATAAAAAGTATAATAAAGATAATGATACCAAAATGTAATGATATCAAAAAATATTAAAAAAAAATAATGATTAAAAAAATATGGATAATAAAAATTATTAAGAAATTATTAATAAAAAATAATGATTATATAAAATTATTATGTCAAAATTTAATGATACAAAATTGCAATTATGAAAAAAATAAAGATAATAAAAAGAATATGATAATTTTAAATTATTTATAAAAAGTATAATAAAGATAATGATACCAAAATGTAATGATATCAAAAAATATTAAAAAAAAATAATGATTAAAAAAGTATGGATGCTAAAAATTATTAAGAAATTATTAATAAAAAATAATGATTATATAAAATAATTATGTCAAAATTTAATGATACAAAATTGCAATTATGAAAAAAATAAAGATAATAAAAAGAATATGATAATTTAAAATTATTTATAAAAAGTATAATAAAGATAATGATACCAAAATGTAATGATATCAAATAATATTTTAAAAAAATAATGATTGAAAAAATATGGATAATAAAAATTATTAAGAAATTATTAATAAAAAATAATGAAGATATAAAATAATTATGTCAAAATTTAATGATACAAAAGTGAAATTATGAAAAAAGAAATAAAGATAATAAAAAGAATATGATAATTTTAAATTATTTATAAAAAGTATAATAAAGATAATGATATCAAAATGTAATGATATCAAAAAATATTTTAAAAAAATAATGATTATAAAAATATGGATACTAAAAATTATTAAGAAATTATTAATAAAAAATAATGATTATATAAAATAATAATGTCAAAATTTAATGATAAAGTGCAATTATAAAAAAAAAATAAAGATAATAAAAAGAATATGATAATTTTAAATTATTTATAAAAAGTATAATAAAGATAATGATATCAAAATGTAATGATATCAAAAAATATTTAAAAAAAATAATAATTAAAAAAATATGGATAATAAAAATTATTAAGAAATTATTAATAAAAAATAATGATTATATAAAATAATAATGTCAAAATTTAATGATAAAGTGCAATTATAAAAAAAATAAAGATAATAAAAAGAATATGATAATTTTAAATTATTTATAAAAAGTATAATAAAGATAATGATATCGAAATGTAATGATATCAAAAAATATTTAAAAAAAATAATGATTAAAAAATATGGATACTAAAAATTATTAAGAAATTATTAATAAAAAATAATGATGATATAAAATAAGTATGTCGAAATTTAATGATACAAAAGGGCAATTATGAAAAAAAACAAAGATAATGAAAAGAATATGATAATTTTAAATTATTTATAAAAAGTATAATAAAGATAATGATACCAAAATGTAATGATATCAAAAAATATTTAAAAAAAATAATGATTAAAAAATATGGATACTAAAAATTATTAAGAAATTATTAATAAAAAATAATGATGATATAAAATAAGTATGTCGAAATTTAATGATACAAAAGGGCAATTATGAAAAAAAACAAAGATAATGAAAAGAATATGATAATTTTAAATTATTTATGTCAAAATTTAATGATACAAAAGGGCAATTATGAAAAAAAACAAAGATAATAAAAAGAATATGATAATTTTAAATTATTTATAAAAAGTATAATAAAGATAATGATATCGAAATGTAATGATATCAAAAAATATTTAAAAAAAATAATGATTAAAAAATATGGATACTAAAAATTATTAAGAAATTATTAATAAAAAATAATGATGATATAAAATAAGTATGTCGAAATTTAATGATACAAAAGGGCAATTATGAAAAAAAACAAAGATAATGAAAAGAATATGATAATTTTAAATTATTTATAAAAAGTATAATAAAGATAATGATACCAAAATGTAATGATATCAAAAAATATTTAAAAAAAATAATGATTAAAAAAATATGGATACTAAAAATTATTAAGAAATTATTAATAAAAAATAATGATTATAAAAATAAGGATAATAAAAATAATTATGCTGAATGATGAAAAAATTATTATTCCAAAGATAATGATACAAAACTATAAGGATAATAAAAAGATATTATATGAAATTAAAAAAAAGAATAATAAAGATAATGATACCAAACTGCAATGATACAAAAATATTATAAAAGATAATAATTAAAAAATAAGAATGATAAAAATAATTATACTAAAATGTAATGATTAAAAAAACAATTATGAAAAAGTAATTATTCCAAACATAATGATACCAAACTGTAAGGATATTAAAAATATTATAATATGAAATTAAAAAGTAAAATAAAGATAAATATACAAAAAATATCATAAAAATTTATGATTTAAAAAAAAATAACAAAAATAATTATGCCAAAATCCAATGATCCCAAAAAACAACTAAGAAAAAGTTATTATTCCAAAGATAATGATACCAAATTATAAGGATATTAAAAATGATGACAATATGAAATTATTAAACAGAGGATAATAAAGGTATTGATACCAAAAATATAATTAAAAAAATATGATAAAAAATAAGGATAATGATACCAAAATGTAATGATACAAAAACAATAATGAAAAATAATAATTCTAAAGATAATGATACCAAAATATAATAATAAAAAAATGGTGATAAATATGAAAGTATAAAAAAAGGATAATAAAGATAATGATATCAAAATGTAACGACAACAAAATAATAACACTGATAAACATAATAAGATATTGAAAATAAAATAAAAATGAAAACATATTCAGACCCAAAACTAATAATTTCAGTAAATCATAATACCAAAGGAATAATGATAAAATAACGACATATATATATATATATATATATATATATATATATATATATATATATATATATATATATATATATATATATATATAATCATTATAATCAAATATAAACCAAAAGTAAACTTTTAGTAAATAGGACCTATAGTGAAAAGGTTAAGCTCAATATACGAGATAGAGCAATTATAAAGATAGAAGAAAAAAGAGTGATAAACATGTTCGAATGTCCAAATTTATTTCAAATTTCGATTGTTCAATGCAAGGTGCATTCAGTAATAGACCAGTGTTTATTATTCTTTCCTTAAGCCAAGACTTTTCAAAGATCGAAATCTTATCATCAGAGGAGAAATACAGATAGATAAGTTGGCTAGAAAGAAAATATTCACATACACATAATAGTTGTCGGCACTATAATCTATTTAGACCTTCTGGCTTCTTCAAAATGCTAACAGGACATCTACATATTGGAATTTTTTTTTCAAATATGTAGCTGTCCTGTTAGCGTTTTGAAGAGGCCAGGAGGTCGAAATAAATTATAGTGCCAACAACTACGATGTGTATGTGAATTTTTGCTCTGTTTTCCACACTGAGCTCTCATACTCGGATTTCTTACCAAAACACACGCACTATATATATATATATATATATATATATATATATATATATATATATATATATATATATATATAGAGAGAGAGAGAGAGAGAGATAGATAGATAGATAGATAGATAGATAGATAGATAGATAGATAGATAGATGAAAGAAGAGGGATAAACATGTACGAATGACAAATTTATTTCAACTTCGTTTGTTCAATGCAAGGTATACTCGGTAATAAAATTATGTTTATTATTCTTTCCTTAAGCCCAGGCTTTTCAAAGATCAAAATCTTATCATCAGAGGAATTACATAGATAGATAATTTGGCAGTGGAAAAGCCAAAATTCAAAATTTGAAAAAATATTAAGTAATGGAGAGTGATATATATATATATATATATATATATATATATATATATATATATATATATATATATATATATTATCAAATATAAACCAAAAGTAAACTTTTAGTAAATAGGACCTATAGTGAAAAGGTTAAGCTCAATATACGAGATAGAGCAATTATAAAGATAGAAGAAATAAGAGTGATAAACATGTTCGAATGTCCAAAATTATTTCAAATTTCGATTGTTCAATGCAAGGTGTATTCTGTAATAGACCAATGTTAATTATTCTTTCCTTAAGCCAAGGCTTTTCAAAGATCGAAATCTTATCATCAGAGGAGAAATACAGATAGATAAGTTGGCTAGAAAGAAAATATTCACATACACATCATAGTTGTCGGCACTATAATTTATTTAGACCTTCTGGCTTCTTCAAAATGCTAACAGGACAACTACATATTGGAATTTTTTTTCAAATATGTAGCTGTCCTGTTAGCATTTTGAAGAGGCCAGGATGTCGAAATAAATTATAGTGCCAACAACTACGATGTGTATGTGAATTTTGGCGCTGTTTTTCACATTGAGCTCTCATACTCGGATTTCTTACCAAAACACACGCACTATATATATATATATATATATATATATATATATATATATATAGAGAGAGAGAGAGAGAGAGAGAGAGAGATAGATAGATAGATAGATAGATAGATAGATAGATAGATAGATAGATAGATAGATGAAAGAAGAGGGATAAACATGTATGAATGACAAATTTATTTCAACTTCGTTTGTTCAATGCAAGGTATACTCGGTAATAAAATTATGTTTATTATTCTTTCCTTAAGCCAAGGCTTTTCAAAGATAAAAATCTTATCATCAGAGGAATTACATAGATAGATAAGTTGGCAGTGGAAAAGCCAAAATTCAAAATTTGAAAAAATATTAAGTAATGGAGAGTGATATATATATATATATATATATATATATATATATATATATATAGAGAGAGAGAGAGAGAGAGAGAGAGAAGTTTTACAAGCATAACTCAATCCCTAAACCGAGGAATATTTTAGCATGTATTTTTGTGCTTAAGATATATAAGTAAAAAACCTTAGGGAAATAAACGTTGATTAAATAAGATTTACTATAATAACAGATTTAAATATATAATTTATTAACAAATGTAATGGGTATCCAGAAGATTTCAGTACTTACCGAGGAGTCAGTCCCGAGTATCGACGGAGGATTCTGAGTCGGTCACAGAAATGGCCGAAGCAGTTTATGATTTGAAAGCCATCATCTTTTCTTTTTTTTTTTTTTGAGAAATTTTATTTTTCAACTTTCGTTTTTTTTCTTTTTGAGGTACTAAAAATTGTTTTAACCTTAACTCTAACCCTAACCTTAATCCTAACCTAACCCAAATCTAACCCTTTGCATGCTTAGTGTCGTCTGCTTTTTTAAAAGAGAGAGAAGGAGAGAGAGAGAGAGTGTATGTGTTTTGGTAAGAAATACACACACACTATATATATATATATATATATATATATATATATATATAATGGAAAATAGACAGAACTATGGAGATAAGAACACAGTAAGTAAATATAAAGAAAGTAAAGTATACAGAAAAATATAGTAAAAATATTTTTAAGAAAGTAAATAGCAAATACTTGTTGAATTTGGTAAAAGTCAAAAGCAAATTTTAGATTTGAAAAAAAAAATGGCATTGCAAAAATGAACAGCGGAAGAAAAGAAAATCTGAAAAAAGAAATTCTATTGAATAATTTTTTTTTCTGTGTGTGTCTGTGCTTTGGTGAAAAAGTGATAGAAATTGCTCATGCAGGGAATATCAACTAGCACATACTCCAAGTGACACTGGACTTCTAGAACGTTCTCAAAGTCGATAAGAGACGGGGAAAAAACGTGATTGTAGAGGTAATCATGAATTGGAGGGACGCTACCGGTTGATTTAATCGTTTAGAATTTTATATTATATCGAATTTTATATAGAATATATATTTTATATAGAATATATATTACTTTTATAGGATATATATTATTATATATATTATTATATGAATATATATGAATATATATATTAATATATATTAATATATAATATAATATAATATTAATATTAATAGTAATATAATATTATATTATATAATATTATAAAATTATAAAACTATACAAATATAAAAATATAGATACAACTAGATAAAAATAAATAGTAATAATAATAATAATAATAATAATAATAATATAAATGATAATGAATAATAAATAATAAATAATAAATAATAATAAATTTATTTAATTTAATAAATTTAATCGATTAATAAATTTAATAAATTTATTTAATAAATAATAATAAATAATAAATGATAAATAATAAAATATATAAATAATAATAAAGAATAAGTAATAAGTAATAATAATAAATAATAAATAACATAGATAAAAATAGATAAAATATAGATAAAAATATATATAAAACTATAAAAATATAGAACTATTATATAATATAATATTTATATATATATATATATATATTTATATATATATATATATATATATATATATATATATATATATATATATATATATATATATATACAGGGTGGGCAAAAATAAGGGTCCTATTTTTAAAAATTCATAACTTTTTTATTTATTGATTTAAAAAAATTTTTTTTTTAGAATAAGTAAAGGACCCCTTCCGAAGCAAGCATGAGCCGTATTAGCCCTAAGGAACGTACCCTCATTTAGAAAACATTATTTTTGCTTAAAAAACTCAAAACAGTGTAAAAAACAATACTTTAGTTTTTGTAAGTTTTAAGAAGTGTTTTTCGGCTAAAATTTGTTTTGTTTATTTCAAAAAATCTCGGAAGGGTCAGTCTACACACACATAAAGTTTGGTGAGTTTAACTTTTATTTTGTGGAAGTTATTCAAATTCAAGTTATTCAAATTTAAAGATAGGACCCTTATTTTGGCTCACCCTGTATATTTATATAAATATGAATATATATGAATATATATTATATTTTCATAGAATATATATTATTTTTATGTAGAATATATATTTTATATAGAATTTTATATTATATCGTTTAGAATTTTATAGAATGACAAAAACATATATTTTGTATAGCATCACACAGATTAATAATGTTTCGGAATTCTTTAGATTAAGATTGATAACTAGTATCATTTAGATTATTCGGACTACCATTCTCATCTCAGTTGTTATATTCACAACGTTTTGGCCGATGTAACCTCAGATCTTCTTTAAGTATCGTGTGAAGTCAATTTAAACTCTTAAGGCAAGAAAGAGTGTATTTACTTCCCTCCCACTGTGAGAAGATTTGGCACAAGGCCAGAAAATGGGGAGACTAGGCCAGCGCATAAGAGGTGACACACTCTGCCCCCTTAACAATTTGACTGAGCAGTCCCATCGGCATTCCCTGGTAAGGGTGCCTCAGGCAGTTAGCTACAAGCTAACTCCTTCCCAAAAGCGAGAAAACATGGTCTGGAAGGGTGGATCTTCTAGATCTGAACAGAACAAATACTACAGCCCGACAGAAAAAAGGCCACTGCCGTCACAATGGTCCAGTCTCTGTTGGACTGATTGGCACCGACGTATCCTCGACTGGTATGATTGGCGTAAGAAAAGCACAAATTAAAGGCAAGAAAAAGTGCTTTGAGCGACACATCTTCAGATATATAATAAGTGTGCTCATCCCTCCCTTAGTTAGTAAGCATGACTAGAACACTGCTAATATGCATGCGCAACCCCAAAGGGAGGTAATTCATCCAAACTCGACGTTGTAGTAGAATTAATACAGCTTTCTTTATATATGTAAACAAAAAGCAGACGACAACTGATTTCTTCTGAGTCTTCTGGGGGTTAAAGGTTCAATTCAATAATAAATAATAATGATAATAATAATAATAATAATAATAATAATAATAGTAATAGTAGTAGTAGTAATAGTAGTAGTAATACTAATAATAATAGTAATAATAATAATAATAATAGTAATAATAATAATAATAGTAATAGTAGTAGTAGTAATAGTAGTAGTAATAATAATAATAATAGTAATAGTAATAATAATAATAATAATAATAGTAATAATAATAGTAGTAGTAGTAGTAATAATAATAATAATAGTAATAGTAATAGTAATAATAATAATAATAATAGTAATAGTAATAATAATAATAATAATAATAGTAATAATAATAGTAGTAGTAGTAGTAGTAATAATAATAATAATAGTAATAGTAATAATAATAATAATAATAATAATAATAGTAATAATAATAGTAGTAGTAGTAGTAATAATAATAATAGTAATAGTTGTAGTAATAGTAGTAGTAATACTAATAGTAGTAGTAGTAATAATAATAATAATGATAATAATAATAATAATAATAATAATGATAATAATAATAATAATAATAATAATAATAATAATAATAATAGTAAATTAACACTTCTACCCGGTCATGGCTGACAGAACGAGAACAATCTACCCCTGTGGATTAAATAAAAGGTTCAGTTCGAAATTCCGTACAGATTTCCGAGTTTGACATAAAGATTCCCAAGTTCGAGAAGTTACACCTGAAGACGGTAGGAGGTTAAGAATCATATAATTAATGTCTTGTATTTTGTATATATATAAATAGTGTTTTTTTAAATATTTCCTTTTTCCATTCCTTCATTCAACTTTCATAAAAAAAATAAAAAAATGATTTCATAAATGTTTCATTTGTTTAACAAAATCTCGAGTCATGTTAACTGATTCTAAAATTTCGAAGTTATCGTTTCAACAGCGTTTCTAAACTGTAGTAAAATTGAAATCTCATTATCGTACACACGCGTTTCAGTGCGCTCCACTACAGATCGGACATAAAAAAACAAGATCTTCATAACACTACAAGATCGATCTTCGGCCAAGCCGTAAGACTTCGATTATAGAAAAAAAAGGAGAAAATAAAAAAAAGAAAAATATTGTCTGTACCATGAATAAGGTTTTTAAAACCGAAAATTTGGATTTCAAAAAAACCCCAAAAAACTGATTTAATAAATATTTCATTTGTTTAACAAAATCTCGCGTCATGTTTTTTTTTATTTATTTATTTTTTTTAACAAAGTTCACCCCCAAAAAGCCAGTTGCCACTGTAGACGTAAGGGGCTACTGAGAATTAGGGTGAAAGTTTGTTTTTTTTGGGAGGGGGGGGGTTGTTAACTGATTCTAAAATTTCAAAGTTATCGTTTCAACGGCGTTTCTAAGCTGTAGTAAAATTTAAATCTCAATAATATAATAGTTAATGAACACTTCTACCCGGTCATGGCTGACGGAAGGAGAACAATCTATCCCCCATGGATTAAATAAAGTTAGAAATTCCGTCTAGGTTCCCGAGCTTGACATAAAGATTCACAAATTCGAGGAGGTTACAATGGCCGAAACGTTGTGAAAATAACAACCAAGATGAGAATAGCAGCTTGAATAATCCAAACAGTACAGATATTAATAATTACTTATGAGTAGATAAATACATACATATACAGGGTGGGCAAAAATAAGGGTCCTATTTTTAAAAATTCATAACTTTTTTATTTATTGATTTTTTTTTTTTTTTTTTTAGAATAAGTAAAGGACCCCTTCCGAAGCAAGCATGAGCCGTATTAGCCCTAAGGAACGTACCCTCATTTAGAAAACATTATTTTTGCTTAAAAAACTCAAAACAGTGTAAAAAACAATACTTTAGTTTTTGTAAGTTTTAAGAAGTGTTTTTCGGCTAAAATTTGTTTTGTTTATTTCAAAAAATCTCGGAAGGGTCAGTCTACACACACATAAAGTTTGGTGAGTTTAACTTTTATTTTGTGGAAGTTATTCAAATTCAAGTTATTCAAATTTAAAGATAGGACCCTTATTTTGGCCCACCCTGTATATATTGTGTTGTTAGTCACCGGTTTTTACTACAAACATATTTTATTAAATAGGTAGACATTTTGTATCTATTTGGTACATTGATCATTCTTTCCTGAATTTTAAGAAACTGATGCAAGTCATCATCATCATCATATTCGGTTTAATGTCCGTTTCACATGCTGGCATGTGTTGGACGGCTTTTCGAAATTGACTTCCAAGCTAACCTAACTATCTAGAATATAAATATAAATGTATGCATGTATCATCTTTGAAAGATACACAAAAAAAATAAAATTTCTGTTCTTTTGGGCCGAGATTGCATTTTAGAAATTGTTTAAAATTGAAAGTAAGTAAAAAAGGTAAGAAAAAAAAATCAGTTCCTTTCTAGATCAGTGTTTCCTCTGAGAAATACTGTTTGTATTTCATTTAGGAGCACACATAAACCATAATACTTGACTCTGTTTTATAAACTCTAATTCTAGCCAGGAATCTTAAAGGCTTCAAAATCACATTCTAATATTTTACAGTCAGATATAAATATCGTTATTAGACATTTTTATCTTAAGTACCTCTCTTTATATATAAAGTTAGGTATGTGTATATGTTTATAAGTTTATATATTTGTATGTAGAGGATTCATTCCTAAACTAATTAACCAATCATTATTGATTTTGGAACACACCTTCTAGGCGTAAGGGGTCATAATGTAGGCTATATTTAGTTTAATTTAGCTTTATAAAAAGTAGGTAAAAAAAATGGTGGAAGCCCTTCATGAAAATTGAGATACTTCCGATTTTTGTAAATTTTAACAATATGTATTAGACAAGTGTTTTGTTTTTTTTATATAGTAAATCTTACTTGATTAGGCAAGACTTCTACACAGTGATCTAATGTGTGTGACCGTGTTCCATAATATATTTCGAGGAAAGACCTCTTTATCAAATTGTAAGTGTTTAAAATTTCTAAAATCCGTACGTAATATTGTTATATGCTTATACTGCAGTAAATAGCAGTGACGCCCGCAGCAAATGGAATAAAACTAAAACTAGATTTATTTTTCAAAATTTCTTATTTGATTTAAATGCGGTTCTTGTTATATTTGTTTAAATTTAATTATTTATTTATATATATATTTTTTGTGGAGGGGGTAAATAGCTAAGAGTGCTATTCAATTAATTATTTTTCTTTTTTAATATTATCTATTTAATATTTATTTATTTTTTTAATATAGGAGAGGGAGTGTGTTCGAAATTTATATACTTTTATTTTATTCTAAGAGTATTGGTCCCCCGATTTATAAAATCGGGAGACCTATGTTTTGAGGCATTTCCGTCCGTCCGTCCGTCCGTCCGTCTGTCCATCCGTCCGGATTTTTCTCCGCAACCATCTATTGAATTTCTCTGAAATTTTGCATGAAGTTGTAACTTTTGTCAGGTTAGAAAGTGACATTCTCCGAATTTAAAAAAAAACATCTGGTTAGCCCCCAGGGGGTTAAAAGGCCCCGAAATGGCAAAAAATGACATTTTTTGCCCCATAACTTTTCATCCATCCATTCAATTTCTCTGAAACTTGGCCAAAATGTGGAGGCAATTGTTCCTAATAGAAAATAAGTATCGCTGACCTTGAAAAAAATCTGGTTCGCGCCCCCAGGGGGTCAAAATCCCCCAAAATGGCTAAAAATGACCCTTTTCTCCCATAACGTTTGATCCATCCATTCAATTTTTCTGAAACTTGGCCAAAATGTAGAGGCAATTGTTCTGGATATAAAATGAGCATCCTTGACCTCAGAAAAATTCTAGTTCGCGCCCCCAGGGGCTACAATGGGGGTCAAAAATGCCCCAAATTGCCCAAATTTATTGCATTTTACACTCACCACATCGAGTCACATACAGAGGGGGACCACGCACGCGCGGCTTGTTTATTATTATTTTTTCGAATAATTTTTTTTTATAAGTTTTATTTTTATAATTAACGGATAAATGTTTTATTGCTGGTTCTTGATCTCAATTATGGGTTAATTTATATAACAATTTGTGACGTCCATGCATCATCCTGTAAATTCTCATTCTGGGATTTTGCCTTCTCTGTCAATGTAGCCCGGGATCCTAGAGCGTTTATTTACCGACGGGGGATTTCCCTCTGCGGCTAACCTTTGTGAATAAGGATAACCTATGCGGGTGGTCAACAATTATTTTATTTTATGTTTTGTTTTTTTTCAGAGCAAAGGTTAACTGCAGACGGAAATACCTCGTCGTGTCTGCGTCGATTATGTTTATTCCAGCCAGTTTACATTTCCGGTATTCAACATAAGTTGTCGAATGGAAAGTAAGTTCTGGCTAGAGTTAAAGTTTGTGACCAAAATTCAAGTATTATGGTTCATGTGTGCTTCCAAAATTAATATAAACATTATTTCTTGGAGGAGTCACTAATCTAAAAAAGAAGCAAACCATCCCTGACATGCAACCATTTTTTTCTTTTTAAAACTCATTAATATAAGAATAAAGATGCAGTGGATCAAGTCAGTTATAAAAAAAATAATATGAAAAAAAAAAAAAAATAAGTGAAAGGGAGGCAAAAAATAAGGGTAAAATTTCGACCCTTTGCCCCCAGGCTGTCAACAGAAAAATAAGAATGAGATTATTTTTTTTATCGTGCCATTACACGTCAACACCCTAGGAAAATTATTTAAAAAGAAGTAAAAGTACTATTATGGCATATGTTCTTCAGAATTGTCCGATTTATTCCCTGCTTCCTTTGTTCCAGCTCGTTTGAATCGTTGGTCTAGTGGTCCTCATCAATTCGCTGTTCAGGTACCTCGTTATCATACAGCTTCCTATTCCAGTACTTTCTTTCTAAGAACTTCAGACTTGTGGAACTCTCTTCCTGCTGACTGTTTTCCTCCTATCTATAGCCTTGGTCTTTTCAAGAGTAAGGTCAATAGACATCTCCTGTCTTTTTGCGATAATCACTTTTCGTTCTTTTTAGCTCCTTACATCAAGTGGCTTCATGCCTTGTCTGGAGCGCCCACTCCCAAACAAAACGATTCAGTATTAGGCGTTGTAGTTAACGGAATGTGTTGTAAACAGCCCCCCCCCACCCCACGCGTGTGAAAGTCTAACCTTTCCCCACGGTATTAAGGGCGGTTTGAACGTGATAGTGTCAGAGTTACCCAGCTAGTAGGGCTCTTGTGAAAATATAGGCAGAGTCAACATCAGGATCTGTTGTCCTCTGGTCGTCTCTCTGACTCTGCGTGTGGCAAGCAAAGACGCGTCAGGTGCGGGACTGCAAACCAATAGAGTGCGAGTTGCACCGTTGCTTCTGCGCCATTCCTTTGTGTGTTCTGAGCCAAACCTTCCCCGACTTTGCATGCAACTGCTGAGCCTTGCCGCTCTTGATGTCGGGAGTAAAAGCTGCAATCCTGATGGGTCGTGAATAGCTATGACCAGATTTTATTATACTAACCATTCTCTTCTTTTTCCTTCTTTCTTTCTTTCTTTCTTTCTTTCTTTAGATTTTATTATACTAACCATTCTCTTCTTTTTCCTTCTTTCTTTCTTTCTTTCTTTCTTTCTTTCTTTAGATTTTATTATACTAACCATTCTCTTCTTTTTCCTTCTTTCTTTCTTTCTTTCTTTCTTTAGATTTTATTATACTAACCATTCTCTTCTTTTTCCTTCTTTCTTTCTTTCTTTCTTTCTTTAGATTTTATTATACTAACCATTCTCTTCTTTTTCCTTCTTTCTTTCTTTCTTTCTTTCTTTAGATTTTATTATACCAACCATTCTCTTCTTTTTCCTTCTTTCTTTCTTTCTTTCTTTCTTTCTTTAGATTTTATTATACTAACCATTCTCTTCTTTTTCCTTCTTTCTTTCTTTCTTTCTTTCTTTCTTTAGATTTTATTATAGGAGTCCTTCATGCAGACCAAACAACCCTGAGGCACGATCTTCGTGAGCTTTACGCAGAAGTCCGACTTGCTCAACAACAACAACAGCAACAACAGTAGTAGTAGTAGCAGTCTTTGATAGCAGTAATGGTGTCAGTCGCTATTCTTACATCATCTAATTTCTAATAGAACTTTCATCTTCCTATATCACCACACCAACCATGTTATTATAAATGAAATAAAATATTTTAGACTTTAGAATAGAGGATCACTTTACTATATATATATATATATATGATTATTTTTATTTACACAGACATGTACAAAATCTGCGACACTGGCATGTCGATGTTATCAATCAACAGCTGTAATAAACTGAGATCTCATCAGGTAGAGGTAAAATTCGATCTTAACACCCAGACACATCTTTTCTGCTTGAAGTCTTGCCGGCCAAAGAGATAAAGAATCTCCAGGCGGAAGTCACGTGATCTCGCCGATTTCACCTTGGGGTCACCTTTGACCTTTAAGGCGTCACCTTTGACCTTTCCATTCAAACATAGTCCTTGTTACGTAATAGTTGTAATCGCATGAAAAATAGAATGTCGTTTTTATTTCCCTCTTGACAGCATGGGGGCAAAGGGTAACTTTTTTACCAAAAAAATAAATACTGTAGAGGCATTGCATAATCCTTGATATAATGAAGAAAAAAAAAAAGAATTCTAAAGACATTAATTTTTTTTTATCTTAAAGTTGTGCCCAAAAAAAATTATATATATATATATATATATATATATATATATATATATATATATATATATAGACGTAATGTTGGATTGTGTCAACTAATGGATCGGTTTCTTTCACAAAGACAATAAGAAGAAGAAGAAGAAGAAGAAGAAGAAAAAAAGATGCGTAAGCTATATTCAACTTTTACTTACATATAACCAATTGCGCTGGTTAGAGATAATAGAAAAATCTCATTTAACTTTTATAATAACTAAAAAAAAAAAACTACTCTTCGGTTTTCGGAGGAAAGAAAGAGAGAAAAATAGTAGTTCTTTATAATAACACCGCCATGAAAAAACAAACAAACAAACAACAAAATTTAAAAAAACAAAAAAAACAGCTTAAAAATTTACTCTATGGACGCTGCATCATCGTCATCGTCCTCCTCCTCCTCCTCCTCCTCCTCCTCCTCATCATCATCATCATCATCATCATCATCATCATCAGGAGGGTCTTTTCATTTCACTCCTGGTGGAGGAACCCCTCCCTAGTTTCTTCCCGCCTTGTTTTATCCCTGGCTAGGCATGGCCAAGTAGGACCTAGTCGGCTATCGAGGTCGTCTCTCCACCGGGCTTTTGGTCTTCCTCTAGATCTTTTCCATTGCCTCGAGGTCCATTCTGTCGCTCTGTATGTCCATCTGTTGTCTGTACATCTTGAGAGGTGACCTGCCCATCTACGGACTACCATACTCAAAATATCCCCAATAGTTTAAAATCAATTTTATTTACAATCGATATTAACATTGGAAAACGAATGGGATAACAAAAAAAAAAAAAACATAACCCAAAAGAAATTAAAAAAATAAAGAAACCAAATAAAATCTTTCTTTTTCTGCTTCGTTGGGATACACTTTCCGTTTCACTCACCAAAAATAAGTTGGTTCTTAACAGGGACGTGTGAACTGAGGATTTCCAACCAATCAAAAAACGGTTCAAAGTCAAAAACTAACAAGTTGATGCCAAACTGATAAGCCGATGTGAACTGAATGAACCCTATATAAGACGGGGGGGGGGGGGGGAAATGAAGAGAGTTTGCAGTGTTCTCCACAGATTCAACCAGTGCGCCCTGAAGAACCCAAAAACGTCTACTCCCCTCCGTGCTTTTGCGGCAAGAAGAAAAGAACGCTTCAAAACGTATATGCAAGCTTTCCTTGCCTTGCGCGCACCTTCTCACACACTGACAAGAAGTCAGGCGAACAGAAGCAAACCGCTATGACACACACACACAGTAACAGAACAAGGTAAAGCTACGCACACACACACACAGTATCACATTACCACTTACACGCACTAACAAATATAAACATACACATCATTAGCCTTCGTGTCTGCTTATTCACTTAACAATTCCTACCAAAGAACACGTGTTGTATAAACTTTACCAATGAACATTTCTTCACTAAAACTAACTTTTATATTGATGTAAAATTGTGGTTTTATAAATGATTTATTAATTAATCATGTTTTCCTTTATTTTTCATTCAAAAAACTTCATTCATGTTGAGTTAGCACTTGCTAGCTGGTGACGCTAATATATCCTTCCTTTGCCATTTCATTCCACTCACAAAATTCATGTTCAGCCTGGATAATCATCATCAACACCACCTTACGATAATCATCTATCCTGTAGACTCACGGAATCATTAACTCTTCTTAACGGGCACATCTTTGAAATAAATGGCTCCTTTATTTCTTGCTACACATAAGAGTTGTTTTTTTCTTTTTTGCCATTGCCGTATTTATATAGGAGTTAATCTTCGCATTGACTTTAAGACAAGCCCCTATAATATTTCGTAACAAAAGAATTGGCAAACAAAAGGAAAACTATGCCCTTTTATAAATAACATATGCATGTATTTAAGCGAGAAGAACACTTCAAAACTTACGTACAAGTTTTCCTTGCCTCGCACACACCTACTTACAGTGACAAGAAGTCAGGCGAACGAAGCAAATCACCATATCTCTCTCTCTCTCTCTCTCTCTCTCATGTCTGCTTATCTACTGAACAATTTCTAACAAAGAACACGAGTTGTATAAACTTTACCAAGGAACATTTCTTCACTAAAACTAACTTTTAAAATAGTTCTATAAATGTTTTGTTATTTAATAATGTTTTCCTTCATTTTTCATTAAAAAAACTTCATTCATGTTGAGTTAGCACTTGCTAGCTGGTGATCCTAATATATCCTTCCTTCGTCATTTCATTCCACTCACAAAATCCTAGTTCATGTATTAGATTTAGCACAGGTCATAAGTTCAGTAGTCTCCATAATACCACATTTACTCTCTGGACAAACCTACTTCAAAGATCCTCGATGGTATAAAATCAATGTTATATCTCAGTGAAGATTACATCAGGGGGGGATGGTTTTTTTTGTAATTTTCATGTACTAACTAAATGAAAGTAACAAGTTATTTTCAAAAGAGGGAATAGTTCATCAGCACAGCAAAAATAGCCTGGTCGGTCCCGTCGGTCCCGTCGGCATTCTCTCACCTCAGGCGACAGGCAATAAACTAGAACTCTGAAAGGAGGAGACGAAAGACAATAAACCATTCATCGCCTACGAAAGGAAGGGGTAATACCTGTGAGGATGCCCTCCCCTCCCCCCCTCACTGAGAACAGATACTACACTTTGAATTATTTCTTTGCTAAAAAGTATAGATACAATTATTTAAAAGTAAAAATAAGGGTCATCAATAATGTAGGGAGTCGTGATGGGGATCATCTTATGTCTATCCTACTCTTAAGTAAACGAATTTTGCCTGTTATTGGTAAAATTGTCGTTTCCCAACCAAAATGGCGGACAATAAATCGTCTACAGGTGTCCGACCTCAAAAGTGAGTAAGTTCACCCAAATAAATTGTTTTGGACTTGTTTCAAATTTACCTTAAATTATTTTAATGGAAATACAGTTGGGAAATTAGTCCCAAACAATTTATTTGGGTTTACTTACACGTTTGTGAGGTCAGAAAAAAAAAGAAGAAAACTGCAGACGATTTATTGTCCGCCATTTTGGTTTGGAAACGACAATTTTATCTTGTTCTTTTCATTCTTTCATCATTTGTTCATCATTTTCGCTTCAGCAATCACGACAATACCACATTTACTCTATCCGAGCCCTAAATCTTCTAAAATTAGAATATTTAAAAAAAAAAAATAAATAAATAATAAGGCGATTTAAAGAAGGTCCGAAAAAAATATATAAAAAGTATGAATTATCGACAAATAAAGATATACCCTTCTAGACAAGGGGAACAACTCTTGTTTGCCAATTTAAACAGATTTAAGAGTAAGACAATCGGATTGATGAAAAAGAGAGAATAAAGATACACATTGAAGTGAAAATAAGACATTACACAACTTTATCGACAAAGAAAACGTTGGATAGGGAAATACTAGTTTAAATTCAACTCGTAAGAAATACAAGTTTAAATCTGTAAGAAAGGGGGGGGGGACCAAATAAAAAGAAGATTTATCAAGGGGGACAACTCTTGTTCACAACCCCACAAGGGACAAAAAAAAAAAAAACGTAAAGAAACGCTGGTTTAAAAATATATGAAATACTTTTTTGGTGTGTATGGGGAGTGGGGGTGGGGAGCTGGGGGGGTGATACGTATTAAAAAATGATATCCAATTTCTTGGCAGTTGAAACAGATTATTTAGAATAGGACAACAAGGTAAATGTTTGCATTAACGTTTTACCGTGTATAGAATTGAACTTTTATGCCAATTTCTGAATACACGCTAAATTAAAACACACACACACACACACACACACACACACACACACACACACACGAGAATAAAGCATGAGTTGTCTCACCCTGCGAACACTACCGCTTGAATAATATGAACTAGGATCAGCAAATTTTGCTGGATTTCGAGCAAACACTAACGAATGTAATATCTGATTCATGAGAAAAGTGTAATCTTTTCATTAATACAAAAATTACGTTTTCGCAAATCAAATATTGGGGTACATTTTCAACCCCAAAGGATGGGTCGAAATATAGTTGTTTTTTTTTTTTTTGGGGGGGGGGGGTAAAATAAAGAACAATTTGTGTATGTAACACAAACTTTCAAATATTTATTAATATATATATATATATATATATATATATATATATATATATATATATATATATATATATAATGTATTTCTATGTAATTATTTTTATAGGTGATTTTCAGCTCGTTGTTATTGAGCTTACTATTATTTCAATTGTTTCACTTCCTAAGTGATTAAGATGCAGAAAACAGCATTATTAAACTTCAAAGGACGTATTTTTCGTTAATATATATATTAGGAAGTGAAACAATTGAAATAATAGTAAGCTCAATAACAACGAGCTGCAAATCATCCAATAAAAATAATTACATAGAAATACATTACATATTTGGGTGATAAAAAAAATCGTACATATTTCTACACAGAGCGTCTTGGCCCAGTGGTAGAACGCTGGACTATAGACATGAACATAGAGGGTTCGATCTCTGTGTAAGTTAGCCATGCTGATGGATTACTTTTATGTACGTATAAAATTAATATATTATAATAATTAATATTGATTAATATATATATATTATATATATATATTATATATGTATATAATGAAATGAAGGCTTAAATATTTATGAATAATTCAGGTGAGGGTAGAGCCATTACACTTGACATTTCAAAGGCGTTCGACAGAGTGTGGCATTCTGGTCTCGTACACAAACTTCAGGGTTATGGTATTGATGGTGAGGTTTTTGACATTATTAGGTCTTTTCTTTCTGATCGAAGCTTGTGAGTAACTTAAGACGGTGTTTCTTCATTCTCTGTTCCTATCGATGCTGGTCTTTCTCAGGACTCTATTCTAGGCCCAACACTGTTTCTTCTCTATATAAATGATCTTCCAGAGAATATTGTTCAGAAAATTAACATCTATGCTGATGATACCACTCTCTATTCTGGTGTTGCTTCTCGCCCATCTCCCTCGGATCAGTCGAAATATGCAGCTGATCTAGAAATTGACCTGGGTTCAGTTGTGGATTGGGGTACGAAATGGTTTGTTTCATTTAATCCAATTAAGACTCAGCTCATGTCTTTCAATCGTAGGTGTGCCCCTTTTCTTCCTAAGATTCTCATGGATGGCTCTGCTCTTGAGGAGAAATCGACTCTGAAACTTCTTGGTCTTTCTTTCTCATCAAATCTTTCTTGGAGTTCATACATTAGATCCATTGCTCTTTCTGCTTCTCGTAAAGTCGGTTCTCTCTATCGCCCTAAACACTTTCTCACACCTGAAGCTATTCTCTATCTCTACAAATCCACAATCAGACTATGTATGGAGTACTGTTGTCATATTTGGGCTCGTGAATCTCTGTCCCATTTGAGGTTTCTTGATAAGGTGCAGAAACGTATCTGTAATTAGATTGGCCCTACCCTTTCTTCTTCTTTACACCCTCTCTCTCTCTAACAGACGTGATGTTGCTAGTCTCAGTCTTTTCTATAAATACTATTATGGCATGTGTTCTTCAGAATTATGTGATCTATTCCCCGCTTCTTTTGTTCCAGCTTGTTTGACTCGTTGGTCTAGTGGTGTCCATCAATTCGCTGTTTTGAACCCTCATTGTAATATAGCTTCCTATTCCAGTAGCTTCTTTTCAAAAACTACAGGCTTGTGGAACTCTTTCCCTGCTGACTGTTTTCCTCCTACCTATAACCTTGGTCTTTTCAAGACCAAGGCCAATAGGCATCTCCTGTCTTTGCGATAATCGTATTTGTCCTTGTTAGCTCCTTACATCAAATGGCTTCATGCCTTGTCTGGAGTGATTTCCATAGAAAAAAAATATATATATATAAAATATGAAATATATATATATATGAAATATATATATATATATATTGAAATAAAGGCTGAAGAATGTTTTTGTTTTTTCACCCTGAAATACTTACTTTCCGAACTCTAAACACACGTACAACCATATCTGGATATTTCCACGTTCTGCAGTATTTAACGCCGATCGGACCGTACTTCTTTTCTTGGTTAACTTCTTTTGGCCAAAAACAGGGGTAGGCCTGTCAAGTATGAAAGAAAGGAAGTGAATGAAGACGGTTTTTATAATTCGGATCGATTCGACTAGGTATCAATTTCCAAAAGCAAAGACGAAGTCTAATACTTAACATTTAAAAATTTAATTTAAAAAAAAAATGCAATAGAGCTATCAATAAATCTGGATTACCCATGATTTCTCCCAACTTCCCCAGAAATATGTGTAAAAGTTATTTCGTTACGAAATTATCATTGAATCATAGAACGATATAACCTTCATTTAATACTTATATATATATATATATATATATATATATATATATATATATATATATATATATATATATATATATATATATTTATATATATATATATATATATATTTTTTTTTTTTGTCGCTCCTCGTAAAATAAGTAGAGCACTCTAAATGGTAGTACAAACACAGCATGACGTCACTTACTTTATAATGCATCATTCCTTCTTTAATAGAAGTAGAATGCCTGGATATCGTGCCACTTTTAAATGTGTTAAAATTATCATTGTTTATCAGCTATTCAAATATTGGCCGCGAGGTTAACGACGTTGGATTTGAGTTGAAAAATACTTGTAATCCAGGGTTTCGAATCGTACTACTGGTAATGAATAGTCATATCTCTATGCTGATGAGTCCTGATTGAAAAGGGACGAAACGTATACATACATAGATAATAAACAATAACAAATATTTTATATTATATATATATATATATATATATATATATATATATATATATATATATATATATATTTATTTATTTTGGTACAGAAAAATTAGTACAACATTCGTACCGTCGGTTTCAAGCACAGAAGGACTTAGCCATCCGGCTCTCTTTAGCTTCTTTTGTACTAATTTTTCTGTACCAGAATAAATAAATATTACACTATTAATTTTTAATTTCTAACTTTAATTCTCAATTAATCGTGCACTCTGCTGGGATTTTTCCTGCTATATTACAAAGAATTTATATATATATATATATATATATATATATATATATATATATATAATTAATTATAAATATTTGTTTTTCATCTACGTACGCATACGTTTCATCCTTACGGGAGTCGTCAGTGTAGAGAAGAATTATTTACACCGGTCGCCGGACTCGAACTCCGGAACACGAGTTATATTTCAAACTCAAATTCCAATATCTTTGCCCTCATGGCCGTTGTCAATAACTCGGTAAATCAGCGAGAGATTAATCCTATTTAAAGACAGCTGTCTTAGAGAGTTCGACTTTTAAAATTACATTGCATTTAAGCCACGATGACAGCTGTGTTAATACTACTCGCTACAGAGCCCAACCTAGTTTGGGGGCGACTTGTGAGTTTTTATAAAAAATATATATTTAGATATACACTCTTTATAACCCCTGAAATTGTTTCACATTGCAAGCTCAATAAGGTTGTGTTACAAGCTTCAGAGCATATATACTTTTTAATTATATTCAGTGGCCGAAGGAAAAATCAATACATTACTATAATTTTTGTTCATTTTATTTTTCTCAATTTCCATCACTTTTCGACTTCTACGAATACCTTCATTTACAATAAATATCATTCAATTCTTATCCATAGACACATGTGTTTCATTCTATTTTACAGGGAATCATCAGTGTGGAGGGTGATTGATCTGCTGGTCACACGATTCGAAACCCTCAGACCCAAGTGAATATTTTAACTTCAGTCTGAATGCTTAAAACGATGCGAGCCACCAAACCAACCACATTGAAGGAAGAGAATTAAGATCTATTTATGTCTTAGTAAGAGGACACACATAAAAGGCTGTCAGCAACAGTGTTCAACGACACGTTAGTCGGAACTTAGCATTACGCATTTTAAATTTGACAGCCCAGTTTTCTAATTCTCTTTAAAGCGCCTGTCTTAGTATTAAAGGGGCTAAACAATATTACGATAAATATTATTAAATTTGTATCCGAAGACGCATGTGTTTCATCCTTTTTATCGGAATCATCAGCGTGGAGGATTATTGTTCTGCAGGTCAAACGATTCGAAACCCTCAGACTCAAGTTTATATTAAAAAAAAAAAATGTTTTTAAGGTAAATAAATAATTTATTTTTAAAAACAAATAATTTGCGTTGTGCAAGGTTTTCTAAATATTTTATTAAAAAATATTCTCTTTATTATTGCTATTCTGCCAACGCTTCAAATGTGTGACTTTTCAATATATATATATATATATATATATATATATATATATATATATATATATATATATATATATATATATATTACGATAAATATCATTAAATTCTCATCAACAGGCACATGTGTTTCGTCCTTTTTATGGGAATCATCAGCGTGGAGGATTATTGCTCTGCAGGTCACATGATTCTGAAACCCTCAGACCCAAGTCAACATTTTAACTTTTGTCTGACCGCTTAGGACGGTGCGGCCACCAAACCAACCCCCTTGAAAGAAGAGGATTAAGATATATTTATGTCTAAGTAAGGGGACACGCATAGAAGGCTAGTACGAAAATATACTTATGGCAAGTAAGCTACATAAAAACGTTCATTTTTTCATTCTCAAAGGAAATCATCAGGCTACTTGCTCTATTAAGTTCTACTCACGTATTAAGCATTGTTGAAGTAGAAACTGAAAATGTATATATTATACGAGTGTACACTCTCCATCAAAAATGTCAGAAAATAATTGTGCTTCGTCAGTGTTCGCACCAATGTTCATAAATAATATCATTTTTTTCCTTTTTAAAACTTTCCAGTTTGAGACGTTTTCTTTCTTATTTTTTCTTTTAACTTAAACGACTGAGACGTTATTTTATATGACTAGTAGTGCGAACACTGGCGAAGCATAATTTTTTTTTGTAACTTTACTGATTGAGATGTTATTTTATATGACTAGTAGTGCAAACACTGGCGAAGCATACATTTTTTTTGTAACTTTACTGATTGAGACGTTATTTTATATGACTATTAGTGCGAACACTGGCGAAGCATACATTTTTTTTTTGTAACTTTACTGATTGAGACGTTATTTTATATGACTAGTAGTGCGAACACTGGCGAAGCATACATTTTTTTTGTAACTTTACTGATTGAGACGTTATTTTATATGACTAGTAGTGCAAACACTGGCGAAGCATAATTTTTTTTTGTAACTTTACTGATTGAGACGTTATTTTATATGACTAGTAGTGCAAACACTGGCGAAGCATAATTTTTTTTGTAATTTTACTGATTGAGACGTTATTTTATATGATTAGTAGTGTGAACACTGGCGAAGCATACATTTTTTTTGTAACTTTACTGATTGAGACGTTATTTTATATGACTAGTAGTGCGAACACTGGCGAAGCATAATTTTTTTTGTAACTTTACTGATTGAGATGTTATTTTATATGACTAGTAGTGCAAACACTGGCGAAGCAAACATTTTTTTTGTAACTTTACTGATTGAGACGTTATTTTATATGACTAGTAGTGCGAACACTGGCGAAGCATAATTTTTTTTGTAACTTTACTGATTGAGACGTTATTTTATATGACTAGTAGTGCGAACACTGGCGAAGCATATATTTTTTTTGTAACTTTACTGATTGAGACGTTATTTTATATGATTAGTAGTGTGAACACTGGCGAAGCATACATTTTTTTTGTAACTTTACTGATTGAGACGTTATTTTATATGACTAGTAGTGCAAACACTGGCGAAGCATAATTTTTTTTTTGTAACTTTACTGATTGAGACGTTATTTTATATGACTAGTAGTGCGAACACTGGCGAAGCATAATTTTTTTTGTAATTTTACTGATTGAGACGTTATTTTATATGATTAGTAGTGTGAACACTGGCGAAGCATACATTTTTTTTGTAACTTTACTGATTGAGACGTTATTTTATATGACTAGTAGTGCAAACACTGGCGAAGCATAATTTTTTTTTTGTAACTTTACTGATTGAGATGTTATTTTATATGACTAGTAGTGCAAACACTGGCGAAGCATACATTTTTTTTGTAACTTTACTGATTTAGACGTTATTTTATATGACTATTAGTGCAAACACTGGCAAAGAATACATTTTTTTTTCTGTGATTTTTGACAGAAGGTGTACACTAGTTGCTAAAATAACTTACCCGAGAAAATTTCACGTCATTTAATAAAACAATCGTATGAACTTTATAGTCATAGACTAAACGCCAGATATCTCGTACTGTGTTCTTCATCGGCCATTGGGTTACAATGTAATTATTTCGATTCCAATAACCCTGAAAAAAAAAAGAAGAATGGTAAAAACAATTTGAAAAAAATTTGAGAAACAAGAACATAAGTCAGTCTTGAGACTACATATCTCCGCCTGACAATGTAAGGATGGGCCAAAGTTTTATCTGAGTCTTATTTCTCGATATTGTCATAAAAAAGACACGAAGCATAGACACTGTATTTAGGTTTTATTAAGTACGTATGAAGAAATTAGCATAAACATGAATATTTATAAGCAGGGGCAGTCCATTATTACACCAAAGGGAGGAAGGATAGGATGTTCGCCACAATGAAGTATTCCCAGAATTATACCATGTAAAAGATGATAACTCAAAAACTATATATCTGATCAGGTTGAACATTTTTCATGGTGGTTACTGTTATCGAAGAGCATCAGATGCAGACATCAAATTTGAAAAAATCGAAAGTTGAAATTCCGTTAAAATTTTGACCATGATTAAAATTTTAACGGTCAAGGTCAAGGTCATATAACGTCAAGACTTCATTGGCTATAATATGGACCAAATATCGAGTCTCTGTGACGAAAAGAACCAAAATTATCACCAAAAGTGTGACTTTCATCTTATCAATGACCTTGATCTTGACTTTGACATCCCAAAATTAAATTATTTCTAAGTTAGACCATGACTAATATTTTGACCAAGTTTGGTGACAATTGGTCAAGTGATGTGGACATTAGGCTGCATACAATCAGAGAAGCGAACAAACTTGACTGAAAACATAACCTCTTCTGTTGGGATTAACTATCCCTGGAAAGAAAGTTCAATTCTCGCACGTGAGAATGCAGTAACAATTATGTAGATAAGTGCAAAATAGAAACAGGGGAACAGCTTTTGTGAGAAGGAACACAACAACAATCCTATATAAGTTTAAAACAGTTTTACTTGTGAGAAAAAATGAGGGCATAAATATACAACAAATGGTGAGTTCAAAGTTCAGAAAGGAGGAAGTTAATTTAGGTTTGCGAAAACGTGCTTCATGAACTTATCTTGTGGGAGTTCTGGTAACAGGTTGCACGTGCGCCCGTCTCCATTCTGGCTCTTGTCGAGATGTAGTCATTCAGTCCAAGATGGTTGGTAACAAGAAGGAGTGGGGGCTCTCTGCGACTGCCGTCGAGGGTTTTCTCACAGAAGCATCCAGCTGCGGTCCTACCAGGTTCAAAAGGTGGGTCGAAAACAGACTGGGACACAGCGTGCAAGTGTTTTTATGGGCTGACTCACGTGACCCCTAAGGGAGTAGGGGTTGGGATGCCTGACAGCCAATCCGTGAGACCCTTAAGGGACAAGGCTGCAGCCAGTCAGTGAGGGGGACGTTAATAAATTCCAATACTTTGGCAGAAGTAAAAAAAACAATTTTCTTACAGGAGTGGGCAGTAGAGATGGGCGGTGAGCGTAGAGATGGGCGGTGGGCGTAGAGATGGGAGGACGACAAGGAGAAAATCAACCATTGGCCATAACCCTAACAGGGGGAAGAAGCATATAAATACGTAACAAGCTGTACCTACTCGGCGTTGCCCGGGAGTCTGTTTACTTTCTTTTGTTTCATTTTTCCTTTTCAACTAAACCAGATTTTTTACTAAATTATATTTATTTTTGTATATAGGATTTTGAAAGTTAAATTCAAGTATTATAGAAACATAGAAACATAGATGAATTCTGGTAGAAGGACATGAGTCGTCTTATGGCACCAGCTCCTTGTCTTCATCTTTGTATGCGTCCAGTGACGACAGCAGCCTTATAGTTGAATTTGATTTCTTGATCAATCCAGAACCCATCCAACCGCTTCTCAAATATCTTTACAGTTTCGGCTTCAATTACACTTGATGGCAATCTATTCCACAAATCAACACAGCGATGGCTGAATGAATATTTTTTCAGGTTCAAACGTGCCTGTTTCTTGTAAAGCATCTGACTGTGTCCCCTGTTTCCCACTCTTGTATTTTTTCTAGTCAATAGTTTATCTGCATTGAAATCATATTTTCCAGAGAGCAATTTATAGCACTCAATCATGTCCCCACGTATTCTTCTATAGACCAAACTTGGCAATTTCAGAGCTTTAAACCTTTCTTCATAACTCTGATCGTACAGTCCTGGAACAAGTTTAGTAGCTCGCCTTTGTACATTTTCTATCATTTCAATGTGTTTGTTTTTATATGGTGCCCACACTTGATTAGCATATTCAATATGAGGCCTCACAAGCTCTTTAAACAATATAACCAATGAACTTCGATCGAGGTATTCAAAACATCTGCGGATTAAACCGAGTATTTTGTTGGCTTTGTTTACTTTCTCTTTCACGTGTTCTTCGAAATTTAGCCTATTGTCTATTACAATACCAATGTCTTTTTCCAAGTTCGTATAATCCATGGGTTGTAGACAATCATTCAGAGTATATTGAAAGCAATTTTTAGTGTTCTGTTTAGTACCTATACACATAATCTTGCATTTTTCTGGATGGAATTTTAACTGCCATTTTTCAGACCAATCATACATGCAATGGATATCTTCCTGTAGTTTCTGACAATCTTCATAGTCTCTGATTTCACGAAATAATTTGGTATCGTCAGCATATAAAAAAGTTTCACTGTCATTCTTCATAGACTCAGGGAGGTCGTTTATATATACAACAAACAAAAGAGGACCCAAAACGGATCCTTGAGGGGTACCACTGGTCACATCCATGACCGCAGAGCTCTCGTTGTTCACTATTATGGTATCGGTTGGTCATTAAATTATTAATTGAATTACATTGTTATACAATTGCAAATGGTGTTTGTGCATAAAAAAAACACAGGTGAAAATCGCAGTTCAAACTAAAAAATTCTTTGATATACTTACGTATCAGGTAGAAATAGATATCTTCACCAAAAAATTAGATAAAATTATCGAGTTGAATTTTAATTAAAAATAAAAATCAGTTTTATCGTATTTTTCTGATTCCATTGGCCCACGTTTACGGCTTCTTAGGAGACTTACCTCCCCTGTTTTACGTAACTCCTCAAAGTTGTTATCAGTCCAATGGCGAATCATGCAAAATTCTAAGAGTTTTTATTTGGAATTTCGATTTTCACCTGCGTTTTTTTAAATGTACAAGTTCCCTACAAATAATTGTTGTTAAGATAATGTTGTTTTAATGTCTATTTATAAAATTCTTGGAGGCAAATAGTTTCCAAAACTTTCAATGCATGAGGATTTTTGCTAAGAATTTTAAAGTTAGGAATGGCTTCTATGTTTCCAAATTCCTTTCAAATTTCGAAAGATTAAAATTGCTGACTTATTTACAATAAAAACGGGGCGATTTAGTCGTTTCGAAGCCAAAATGGCGAACAACAAACCGTCTGCTAATTTCTGATTTTTTTCCGACCTCACAAATGTGTAAGTTAACCCAAATAAATTGTTTTGGACTGTATTTTCCTTAAAATAATTTATGGTAAATTTGAAATTAGTCCCAAAACAGTTTATTTGGGTTTACTTACTCATTTGTGAATTCGGAAATTAGCAGACGATTCCTTGTCCGCCATTTTGACTGCGAATTGACTAAATCGCCGGAAACGGAATGCAATCTCGTTGATTCAATTTCGTAATTAAATAATTTTTTTAAAATTTCGTTTTGTTTTATGTTATTGCATTTTTGATTTCAATAAATATTTGATTAATATAAATAAAAAAAATATGTAAGGGGAGAGAAACACACAGACACACGGGAAGTGGTCACACAATGTTATTAATATAGAATTAAAAGACTTTATCCAATTTACGCATTAACATCTGTTTCATACATCTGCTAGCAGGGTTACCAGTCGTTGTCCGGGATCGTGGAAATAAACATAGAATAGTTAAAAAAAAGTTTGTGTACCATCTTTCTTTTAAAACTTCTCTCTCTCCCTCTCTCTGTCCTTCTTACTCTCTCTCTCTCTGTCTGTCTGCCTCTCTCTCTCTCTCTATCTTACTCTCTCTCTCTGTCTCTCTCTCTCTCTATTACTCTCTCTCTCTCTGTCTGTCTCTCTCTCTCTTACTCTCTCTCTCTATCTCTCTCTCTCTATATATATATCCTTCTTACTCTCTCTCGCTCTCTCTCGCTCTCTCTCTTTCTCTCTATCTCTCTCTTTCTGTCTCTATATCTCTCTATATCTTTATCTCTCTCTCCCTCTCTCTCTATCTCTCTCTCTCTTTCCCTCTATCTCTCTCTCCCTCTCTCTCTATCTCTCTCGGTCTATCTCACTTTCTCTCTCTCTTTCTGTCTCTCTCTCTCTTTCTATCTCTCTCTCTTTCTCTCTCTCTCTCTCTCTCTCTTTCTCTCTATCTCTCTCTCTTTCTGTCTATCTCTCTCTCTTTCTCTCTCTCTTTCTCTCTCTATCTTCCTCTCTTTCTCTTTCATGTTACTTTTTAAGGACACCCCTCCCTCAACTGCTCCCTCTCTCTAATGCATGTGTAAACTTTTGAAGCTGCCTAAACGTATAATAGAAAAAAAAGAAAAAACAATTTTTTAAATAAAAATAATCGGCAGCAGCCGATCAAGTGTCATGCTTTATGCCACGATTAGATGGATCTGTCGTGTCAGGCTGGAAGACGACACTCTCCTCGAGACTCTTCTATCTAAGCTTAGTATAAAATGAAATATCTGACGTCCTTGAGCTGGACAGGATGAGATGGCTTGGCCATGTCGAGCAAAGTTCCAGATGGATCTCCCGGGGTCAGAGACATGTCCATCGCATCAAGTCGGCAGGCTGGAAGAGCAAAGCTCTCTTAGGATGAGCTGTGTAAACGCGACCATGCGATCTTGGGAATTGCAAACTTTGATCCTCGCGACCGCCGAGCCTGGAGTGGAAGACTTTGATCAAGACTGACAGACAGACCCCACCCGCTGATAGAGGACTAATCAAAGGCCTGTTCAAAATAAATCAGATGATGATGATGATGATGATGATGATGGGGGTGGGGGTGGTGGTGGTGATGATGATGATAATGATGATGATGATGATGATGGTGGTGGTGGTGATGATGATGATGATGATGATGATGATGGTGGTGGTGGTGGTGGTGGTGATGATGATGATGATGATGATGATGATGATGGTGGTGGTGGTGGTGGTGATGATGATGATGATGATGATGCTGATGGGGGTCTATCTCCCAAATCGTAGGAGTTTGTGACATATTTCCTTTTTATGGATGTCTGACGCTAATGCGGACCCCACACTATTAAATAAATACTTACATCTACGTATACTCCGTTGATAAAGTCACTATCATCACTCTTGTCATTACTCAACAAATATGGACGGGCTCTTTCGGCTGAAAAAAAAAAAAAGAAAGAAAAGAAAATCAGATATCAAAATTAAGAGATCATTTAATACAATGAGTAAATTGCTTCTCAAAATTTTAAATGGTGATTGAGCATTACTGAAAGTTTTGAAGCAGTCATAAATGTAACGATGGGGACTCTCTTTGAAACCTTCAGTTATACATAGGTGCTCAATAAATCCCGGGCCTGACATATAGATAATAATAATAACTAGACCACCCGTGACCCGTTGGGTCAGTTTGTTATATTAGCTATGGAATTCATGTATGAGCGTGACACTTGTGGCATAAAGAAAATAGTTTTTTTTTACATAACAGAAGCATTTCTATGAAAGTATATTAAAATGAAAAAAGAATATAGATAGATTTCTATGAGTCGTTCTGTTTATTATAATTGTTTTTTTTTTTAAATTACAGTTACTGAATTATAAGTGGTTGGTTAGGGCGATTTGAGAAAGGAAGGGGGTACAGCAGGCGTTCTCGCGTACGTAACGAAAACAGAGGGAGTAGGAGTGGTGAAATCTATGAGAGGGAAAGTGGGAGGTGGTTTCGTTCACCGACCGCTAGTATGGCTGATATTAATAATGAGTGTTGTTTTTTGTTTGTTTGTTTTTGTTTTTTAAAAGGGAGGAGTTTTTTTGAAACTACGACAGACTTTACGAGGTCCTCCCGTTGAATGTTTTTAGCCGTGAAGAAAACAAATAAACTATTTGATGAAATTAAATGAAATTGTTTAAAAATTTCCAGAATGAAAAATTTCATGCGTTCGTTAATCATAATAGAGAATAACGGAATTGGAATAACAGATTGAAGACGATGCTATTTACGCATGCGCAACCGGATGTTGAAAACCGGAAAGCTGAAAGCTGATTGCAAACATACAAGACCAATAGACTTTTAGTATTATATAGATAATAAAAAAAAAATCTATATGATTTTTATAAAGTACTAACCTTCAAATGGCAGGTGTTAAAATCAGAGCCCAATCGGATTATTAGTTTACAAATTACAGTTATGTAAGTGAAGCAGATTTTGAAGATGATAAAAAAATCTTAATTTTGTTTGTTGATAAAGCATTGCTTTCTGATGAGAAAAATACTGTTCATGCAAAGCTTGATAAGTGTTATTTGGACTCTGCTATGTCGGAAACGACAGTTAAGAGGTGGTGTGCTGACTTTAAACGCAAATGATGCTGAATGCTGAGGTCGCCCCAAATTCGTCAGTCGAACTGGAAAATTTTTTTAAAAGTCTACAAACTCGTTTTTCTTGCCGATTTTAAATTGAAGTTGTTGTAGATCAACTGTGAGCAAATGCAGCACCCACTTTGAACACAGCTTTCTCATTGACAAATGTTCCTGCAAAATGGTGAATACACCTTCACCTTCTGATATCTTTAACTCCTCTGCTGTGAGATAGCAGAGGAGTTAAAGATATCAGAAGGTGAAGGTGTATTCACCATTTTGCAGGAACATTTGTCAATGAGAAAGCTGTGTTCAAAGTGGGTGCTGCATTTGCTCACAGTTGATCTACAACAACTACGTGTCAGCAATTCAGAGCATTGTCGATTCGGCCTACAAGTTCACAAGTAACATGAATTGGAACAAATACATAGAAGACATTGCCAAGGCTGCTGCAAATAAAGTGGGCTCCCTCTACCGAGCTAGAAAACTTCTCACACCTGACAGTATCCTATATCTCTACAAACTAAAGCCACCATCTGCCCATGCATGTAGCATTGTTGCCACATATGGGCTGGTGCACCAACCACTAGTCTCTCCCTTTTAGACACGGTCAAAAAAAGAGTTGCTAATCTAATAGGTCCCTCACTATCCACCAAGCTCCAGCTCCTGTCCCATCGCCGCAATGTTGCATCCTTGTGCCTGTTTGACAAATACTTCAATGGAATGTGCTCCGATGAACTTGCTGCTCCGGTGCCCCCTCGACGTATAAATACACTCGACCAACCCGACAATCAGCTAAATCCCATCCATTCACCGTGGAGGCCCCCAGATGCCAGAAAGCCTTCTACTCCAATAGCTTTTTTTTTTCACTCAGGCTGCCATCCTTTGGAACTCCCTCCCTGCTCCCTGTTTCCCCGACGTTACTGACATGCATAAATTTAAAACTAATGTGAACAAGCATCTTGCTGCGCAGCTCACAATTCAGGATGCCCCCCCCCCCCAAACTTTCAGCCTAATTCTCAGTAGCCAGTTACGTCTACAGTGGCGACTTGCGTTGTTTGGGGTGAACTAAGTTTAAAAAAAAAAAGAAAGAAGAAAAAAAAGTCAGCTGAGTGGACAACAACAGGTGAAAGAAGCCGTCAAAAGCGACCAAAGACGCAAACAACATATAACGAGCAGGTTCTCTGTCTGTCTGTCCGTCGGCGATAAGTTTTGTAAACGTAAGAGAGGGGGGAGGGGCGGGGGGAGGGGGGCTCGGATAATTACTATTTAATTAATTATTTTTTTCAAGTTAGCGTTAATAATAATTGTATACGTTAGAATTACGTTGGTAAACTATTAATTACTTAAATTAGATTAAACAACATTAAACAACATTAAATAACATTAAATAACATTAAACAACATTAAATAACATATAAATAAAGCAGAAAGAAATTTCAAGACGAGGTTGCGATTCGAACAGACAAAGACGCAAACATAAGATAGCCTCCATATGTTTGGATGCACAAGGTATTTTCTTCTTTCATCGATTACCTTGGGAAAAAAAACAATAATCACTAGCGAATATTATATAGTATATATTATTATATTATATATATTATATATATTATATATATATTATATTGGTGCAGAATTAAAATATTTGAATACAGAATGAACAAAATAAAGAAAAAAATAAGCATAATACAAAATAAAGGATGATAATAAATCACAAATCAAATAAAGTAAATGTTAAATAAAGAAAACATTCAAATATATTTGAAGATAAAGAAAATCTATAATAGAAAACGTATATACTTATAATATAACGAGCAGTTTCTCTGTCTGTCTGTCTGTCTGTCTGTCTGTCTATCTGTCTGTCTGTCTGTCTGTCCGTCGGCAAGAATTTTTGTAAACGTAAAGCTGATAATTACTATTTACATAATTTTTTCAAGTCAGCGTTCATAATCTTTGTATACCTTATAATTACGTTGAGAAACTGTTAATTACTATATTTAGATTAAATAACATTAAATAACATAAATAAAGTAGAAAGAAATTTCAAGACGAGGTTGCGATTCGAACAGACAAAGACGCAAACATAAGATAGCCTCCATATTTTTGGATGCACAAGGTATTTCTTTTCATCGATTACCTTCGGAAAGAAAGAATAATCAATAGCGAATATTATATATATTATATTGTATATATTATATTGTATATATTATATTGTATATATTGTATATATTGTATATATTATATTGTATATATTATATTGGTGCGTTTGAAGGAAGAAATCACTCCAAAGTGGCCACAAATGAAGAAGAAAAAAGTGCTCTTTCACCAAGACAGTGCACCATGTCACAAGTAGATCACAACAACTACATGAATAGCATTTCGAATTGCTTCTGCATCCAATCTATTCTCCAGATGTGGCTCGCTTCCCAACGATTACTGGCTGTTTGCAGATCTCAAAAGAATGCTCCAGGGAAAGAGGTTTGGCTCCAATAAAGAAGTGACGTCGGTAAATTGAGGCGTATATTGAGGCCAAAGTCAAATCGATCTAAAAAAAAGGTATCGAATTCTTAGAGAAGCATTGGAATCAGTGTATCACCCACGACAGAGACTATGTTGATGAATAAAGTTGAATTCTGCCTAAAAAAACTTTGTTTTATGAGTTAGGCCCAAGACTTATTGAGTGAAATTAAGGGAATCTTGCTTAATTGGTGTCTAATGGCTATGGATAAGATTTAATGTAAATCTGAAATATTTGTATTTTTAAATAAGATGTTGTGCCCATATTATGGCCCTTTAAACACTCTTTTAGAATACTCCCCCAAAACCGAAATTTGGGGAATATTTATTAATGTATATCTAATACCTATTGTTCAAATTTCACAAAAAACAGAGGTATCTGAATTTTCACGAAGGGCTCGCTCCTTTTGCCCCGTTTGCATAAAATTTAATTAAACTAAATATAGTCTCCATATTACACACCCTTACGCCTAGCATCCATGTTTGTGGTGTGTAAAGACACATCTAAATTAAATGGCCATGCTAAGAAAAGAGAGTCACTCTTTCTCAAAATGCTCATAGAGACATTAATAAATATTAGAGAGCGATTGAATCAACATAGAGTGAGAGTCAAGAGAAATATATAGGTATCTAAGAGGAAAAGATAGTTGACTTGTTCAGTTAATTACAAATTACGGCTAATTAGAAGAATTAAAACAGAATTATTTTCCAAACATAACTTAATCCCAGGTCTAAGGTATGCGTTAGCATGTATTTTGTGTTATTAAAATAGATAGGAAAAATATGTAGGAAGACAAACGTTGATGAAACTCGCATCTCAATTAATATAAAGTTAGGTAAGTGTATATGTTTATATATTTGTATGTACAGGATTCACTCTTAAACTAATAAACCAATCATTATGAATTTTGGAACGAACCTGCTAGGCGTAAGGGGTCGTAATGTGGGTTATATTAATACTTATATTTCAGTAATAAATTAAAAGCACTTAATAAATAGGAAGTTGTTTCCTGATCACCCTGGGTATATCAGCATTGTTTGTTAATTACTTATCGGCATTGTTCCCGCTAATTAGCAACAGTGTTTTAACTATTAATCACCATTGTTTTTGAATTAAAGAAAATTACGTTTGATTTTTACTAATCACTAAACCAAACGCTTAGGTATACGAGGACGGAGCTGTTAGAAAACGAACTCACACTTGAAGCGTCGTCGTCGCTGAACAATTGGTGTCTCAGTTGAGAGAGACGTCGAGCAAGGTTTACGCCGAACCTATTCTCTCCGCTTACAATCGAAATGCCATGGCTTATCTGCGAGAAAAGACATCAATTCTAGCTGCCTATTGTATCTCCCTCAAAACTGACTGCGGCTTTACCTATTCAAAAATCTTCATAATACAATACTTACTTTGGTGTATTCAAAAACATTCCTTTTTTTATTTCTTTTTGTTTTTGGCGGTAAAATAAAGATAAAAACAAAATGGCGTCTATTTATATCTGTGTCTGTTGTCGTTGTTATTATTTTTTTTTATGTTTGTTGATTCGATCGGTGTTGTGAATAGGTAATTGTATTTTTGTATTTTTCAAGGGCGACTTGAAATGAACTTTGTCGTCTGCTTACCTGTTTAATCAACAGGTGAGATTTTTTGTCAGGTAAATTGAGTAATAGCAGACAGAGAATCTCGCTAAGAACCGATTCTTTCACTAAAGAAAAAAACAAAACAAGCTGAACACTTGATGCAATTGTTATTGCTAATATCAGAGACTGCTTCATTATTTCTTCTCGTCATGTTGCATTACCCGTTCTTTCAGGGTACCCAGTAAGGTCCAACAAGAATGACAAAGAACAGAACGTATATGAAAAAACTTTGGTGTTCTTTATTTGCACTTACCGGATGGTTTACGCCGGCTACGCACACATATTAAACAATCTTTTGACATATTTTTGTCTCATGAAAGTCTTTTTCTTGCTGAGGTCACAGACTTGGTTTCCGCTAGAAACTCGTTCGTATATACATCCGATTGGAAAGCAATTCGCTCTGCATTGTCTATCCGAGAGTGAACTGAAGCAATTGTTCTACAAGCAGTTTGGTGAAGTGCAAGTCAGGGGATTCCTTGATAGTACCAACTTGCTTATCAGCCGCATTTTTAGTCAGCGGAGACAAAAGTCTAACAGCAAGACGGGCTTGGGTACCATAGCCAATAAAGCTTCATCGGTGCCATAAACATCGGTAAACTCCCATTCTTCCGGTACATCGATACTCCGATCACCAAGCGTTTCGGCTCTTCGCGTTTTTGAAACCGCCGTCTTCCAAGTCTATTTGCACTGCGGGACCTTCTCCTTTTTAACAGTTATCAAGTCATCTTTTTTTTTCTTTCTCAACGTCCCACCCACAATGGACTTGTTCACGATGCATTTTTGCCACTCTTCATTATCTTACAGTCATACCTGTAAGAGCGTTTGATAACTTTGTATATTAATCACCCCTCGCCGCCTTAAAAAGAATGAGATTCTACTTTTTTAGGCGATTACTTGTGGAAACCTTGAAAAACTTGCCGGAAAGAAGCCCCCCCCCCCCAAAAAAAAAACAACAACAAAAAAACAAAAAACAAACAAAAAACAAAACAAAAAACAAACAAAAAACAATTATTTTAGAATTTAGAATGAGGGATCAGTTTGATATATATATATATATATATATATATATATATATATATATATATATATATAAATTTAACGTAAATTGATCCCCCATTTTCGGACCATTCGAGCTTTTGTCAATTGAGTAATAGCAGATATAGAATCTCGCCGAGAAAAGATACTTTGACCTTAAAAAAAAAACAAATTAAACAAACAAAAAACAAACAAGCGAAACACTTGATGCAATTGCGATTGCTTATATCCGCTCCTCTGAGCTGAGAGTGCTTCATTATTTCTTCTCGTCATACCTGTGTAAGAGTGCTCAATATTGCAGTGCGAGATTTAGATTTAACGAAGCCTGCGGAGCAAAAAAAACGATTTCTGCTGTTCTCTGCAAGATCACGCATCATCTTAATGTAACATTTTATATACTATTAAAAAGTCGTGGTGTTTTTTGAGTTTGATTCTTATGCAAAGAGAGCCGTGATTGGTTGACCAAAAAGGAATAGGCAGAGTACCCATTACTAAGGCAGTAGTTTTTTACGATTTCAATATCCGAGTTCGAATCTCACGTGAGTCTACGGGATTTCTTTTCAAGCGGATACATGTTTTATAAATTTAAAGAAATTAACATAACAAAAAAAAAAACATTGCATAAATATATATATTTTTAACTAATAAACCCTTTTTTTTGTGATAATCCGCAACAAAAGTAGATGTAAAGGGTATCCGGCATTAGTTCAAAGCGAATTATTTTTGCTTAAAAACATAGTTTCTAAAATTAGTTGCCAATAAACAAATATGTAAGTACATTCATCGCAGTTACTTACTCTCTAATGCAAATTTTAAGTAACATTTTTTTTTTCAATGAAATTTAACAAATATTTTTCAAACTAAGTGACCTTTTTTGATAAGCAACAATAAAAGTAGACGTGAAGGGTATTCGGCATTAGTTCAAAGCAAAACATAATTTCTAAATGTTTTTTGTCAATAAAAACAATACGTAAATACATTCATTGTATAATTTTGGTTATTCGGACTACATTTCTCATCTTGAGTGTTATCATCACAACGTTTCGACCGATGTAACCTCCGGCCTTCTTCAGGTGTATCTCTTCGAACTTGGGAATATTTCTGGTTTAAGGCTCCCAAAATTCTTACTAGAACTGTCCGCACAGTGGATATAGTACTAAGTTAAATTCAGTGCTAAGTGATAGTCTTCTGAAGGTTGAAGGTTCAATCCTCGGTGTGGGCGATACGAAAAATTACAAATTACTCAAGTCATGGCTGACGGAACAAGAGCATGCTACCCCTGTGGATTAAATAAAGGGTTCCGTTCGAAATTCCGTCCAGATTCTCGAGTTCGACAGAAATATTCCCGAGTTCAAAGAGATACACCTGAAGAAGACCGGAGGTTACGCTCAAGATGAGAAATGTAGTCCGAATAACCAATATTATACAAATTATCAATCCTCATCTAAAAAATTCAGAAATAAAACATTCATCATAGTTACTTACTCTCTTATGCCAATTCTAAGTAGCATATTTTTTTCAATGAAATTTCATAAATATTTTTTTTTCATACTAGCTATAAAGTGGTAGAATCTAGGTAAAGATGGTAATTGACATACCCAGGTACTGTAGCGACGCCGCTCAAGGAGTGGGTATAAACTCGTAAAACAAGCGGAAAACAAACAATAACTGATGCAGACTAGGAAATCTCCAGTTATTTGCGTATTCACTTGATAGCGAGAAATTAAATACATTTCTCGATGCAACCATGCAGTTATATTCTAAAAGTAAATTTGGTGCTTCTATAATAAAAAGCCGAAAAAAAAGTTTTTCTTGTCTTTTAGTGTTGGAGAGGTAAATAAGGGGCAGGTAACTCTTACAACACATTTTAAACACGATTTTCCAGTAATCAAAACTGATGGCTTTAATTGGCGTTGCACATGTGGCTACTGTGCAAGGAGAACGTCGATTAGACATAAAAGGGTTAGGGTTAGGGTTTAGGGTTAGGGTTAGGGTTTAGGGTTAGGGTTAGGGTTTTGGGTTAGGGTTAGGGTTAGGGTTTTGGGTTAAGGTTAGGGTTTAGGGTTAAGGTTAGGGTTTAAGGTTAGGGTTAGGGTTAGGGTTTAGGGTTAGAGTTAGGGTTAGGGTTAGGGTTATGGTTAGGGTTAGGGTTAGGGTTTAAGGTTAGGGTTAGGGTTAGGGTTTAAGGTTAGGGTTAGGGTTTAGGGTTTAGGGTTAGAGTTAGGGTTTAGGGTTGGGGTTAGGGCTTAGGGTTTAGGGCTTAGGGCTTAGGGTTAGGGTTTAGGGTTAGGGTTAGGGTTAGAAAAATATTGTTCGAAAGCTAGAGCTGTTGTGAAGAGTTACTTGACCCTTATTTACCTCTCCAACACTAAAAGACAAGAAAAACTTTTTTCAGCTTTTTATTATAGAAGCACCGTAAATTTGCATGAAGCACCATGGCATGACTTTGTTGACCGGCTTGATTCTGTTGTTGGCATTGGTCTACCCCCCCTCCACCCCACACCCGATTCTTTTTAAGAATCAGGTACTTACGGGAGGGACCACAAGAAGTGAAATTGGTGAATGGGCAAGATTCGCACAGGTCATCACGTGGGTAACCACTTCAGCACCACCATCTCCCAGAGGGAAGATGTAACGAATATGAAGTAAAGTTCTTTTGTATATCATAAACGACTCCGACGTCAGACGTCTTCAAGTTAAGGTCGGGTAAAGAGAGAAAGGCGGAAGTTTACGTTACAGGATGATATAGGTTGTTTTGTGAATCACACTAAAATCATGCTCTCACATCTGTCTTATGGCGCGTTTTTTTTTCTTGCATGTTTCTATTTCTTATTTCATGGACAGGATACACCCAGGATCAATGTGATCTTGGATTTAAAAAACACACAAAGAAAACGACGTAATTTGTATTAATCGGTTAATACCTTTGACCCGCTTCTTTCTGTTTTGTTAGCATTGACTTCTTTAATTTTTTTGAGAATCAGGTACTCACAGGACCAGGTAACCGAAGTTAAGCAAAGTTTATACTTTAAACGTAAATTCGTATGAATCAGCGTCAGGTACGACTCTTTTGACCGGATCGATTCTGTTGTTGGCATTTGTTTCCCCCGGTTCTTTTTAGAATCAACTAATTACTGGAGGGACCACGGGAAGGTTGTCAACATCCATAAGTGGAAGTGGTGCCATGGAAGAATTTAGTAAAAGTATGGAAGCAGAAAATAGACACAAAATTACGGATACTAAAAATAATGGAGGGGGTTCTTAAAACTACCCTACCCCCCCCCCCCCCCCCAAAAAAAAGAAAAAGTGGTTATAAAATGAGAATTTTTTTCCTGGGGATCAAAAGAAAAGTATGGAAGAACAGGTACTTATATCGATCTTGACCCAGTTTTCGCGAGTTTCTTGTCGGAAGCGTTCGGCTATCCCATGCAAACGCCCGAGAGATTACGAGCCGATTTGTACCAGACGACAATTTTGATACGGTGCTGCGTCCTATGATTGTAAGTTATATTTTCAAGAAATTTTCTAAAAGAAACAACAGCAAAAAAACAAAACAAGCAAAACATAGCGAAGTTACTGTTATCAAATAAATATTTTTTGTTACTTTGATACGTTGCTGCGTCCTATAATTTTTAGTTATATTTGCAAGAAATTTTTTAAACAACAAAACAAATAAAACAAGCAAAACAGAGCGAAATTACTGTTATCAAATAAATATTTTTGACCCTAACCCTAAACCCTAACCTTAACCCTAAACCCTAACAAAAAAAAAACAAAAAAAAAAAACACAAAAAGCAAGTAAAACATTAAAATCATAGGACGCAGCACCGTATCAAAATTGTCGTCTGGTACAAATCGGCTCGTCATCTCTCGGGCGTTTGCGTAGGTTGCCGAACGCTTCCGACAAGAAACTCACGAAAACTGGGTCAAGATCAAAAGAAAAGTATGGAAGAACATTATGACAAAAATACAAAATGCAAAAAAGAGTCTCAAATGCAAGGAGAACTTACGTGGTTGTAACATGATGTCACGACTCTTACTTCTGTTCTCTTGTCGATGTCCTCCAGCACAATCACCAATTGACAGTTTAGGCACCACCTGGTTTAATGTCTGCAAGCAGGAATTGGATTAAGACAAACTGAGATGCATTCCAATTGTTTGGTTAACATTAATGGCGGACATACCTCAATTCTCAATGGTTTGAAATAAAAATAATTATCAGAATTCAGGGCTTCCATAGTTTGTAGGAATTCAGATTTGTTAGCAAATTTTATAAAAGTGAATCGCCCAGATAGTTAAATAGATAGCTTGAGGTGTCCACATTGCGGGAGACGATGATAAAAACACAAGTGAACAAAAGTTAAGGTAACTCACATGAAATTCTGAAGCAAATTCATTGGCCGTATTTGGTCTTTTCTCAGACAGTCTTTGGATTAGAGACGATGCAGTGTAAATGGAACTACTGCACTGCATGTAAAGGGCTAATGTATCGTAGATCAACCTATATTGCACCTGCGGTGAAAAAGAGGGGAAAAAACAAAAGAGAGAGAGAGAAAAAAAACAAAGGATGAATTTTCGTGAAATTTGCAAACGTTCATTATTTAAAAACAATAGATATGTCACACACACGCGCATGCGCACGCACGCACGCACGCACGCACACACGACGGACACACACGTACACATACGCACACGTACACATACGTACACACACACACTCTCTCTCTTCTTTTTCTTGGATTTTCTGCCTTCACCATGAATGAAATGAGTACTCATATGGCTGTACAGTTCAATCCATGATCAACACAATCTGCCACAAGCAAAACAAGAGAGAGAGAGAGAGAGAGAGAGAGAGAGAGAAAGAAAGAATGAGAGAGTTTTTGGTGTTATGTCCCTTCAAACTGCCCCCCCCCCCCCCATAGGTACTAATGTGACTGTAATAAAAACTTTTCAGTGGATACCAAGTCGGGAGGCTGAGATGGGGGGAACGAATAAATAAAAAATAAAATATTTTTTGTTAAAGATTAAAACGAAGAAATATATAAAAAAAAAACTTTTCTTTTTCGGAGTACGATAGGGTTGGTTTGTTTTGTTTTACGGCTTCTCAACCACTTATGTTGGGTTTGGCTGTTTTGTGGCATATCAACCGTTTTCCTGTTATTTAACGCCGAATCTGGTCATTTTAGTAAAACTTTTAATGCTTCAAGTTCTTTATATGTTTAAATATTCACACCCCCCACCCCACACACACACTCTCTCTTCTTTTTCTTGGATTTTCTGCCTTCACCATGAACGAGTACTCATATGGCTGTACAGTTCAATCATGGATCAACACAATCTGCCACGAGCAGAACAAGCGAGAGAGAGAGAGAGAGAGAGAGAGAGAGAACAGGAGGGATAAATATATATATAGAGAGAGAAGGAGAGATAGAGAGAGAGACAGAGAGAAAGAGTGAGAGAGAGAGAGAGATCTGTTTTGGGTGTTATGTCCCTTCAAACTGCCCCCCTCTCTGATGAAGTCTCATAAAAGAACCAGAAACTTATCATAAAGAGATAAGTGTTCTGGGCATGAGGCTAAACTGCCACTCCCACTCCCCGGGGAAGGTGTTCCCTCATTTAAAAAAAATCAAGTATAGAGTACCTCCCCCTCACCTTAAAGAAATGACACCCATGGAATCGTTAATAAAATTCGCAATCATTTTTGCAATCCAACCATGGTCGACAGTCTTATTGCCAGCCAACACTGGCTTCCTAATGGTAATTCTATTCATGAGGTTTAAAGGGAGTAACTCTGGACCCTACATCCTTTCTCAGACTATGGGGCCTAACATATATGTATAGTAGACATGATTTAATCTTAGCTTTATTTGTCCCAATGACACAAGAGTAGACAGCGGATTGGCTAGTTTAATTATGCAATTAGACATCGTAAGGATTTGAAATGATATAGCCAGTTGCATATTAAAACCTTGAAAAGAACAGTCATAATGCAATGTCCGGATAGATAAGGGCGTTTAGACCAGTCGTGTCACCTCTGAGAATAACCAGAAGCAACTCATATTGTAACGAGATTATTGGAAAAAGCAGGATAGTGATAATAGATGGAAACGTGGTGTAGGTCAGGGGTGTGGGTTGGCGTTGCATTTAGAATGCGACTGCGATTGTTGTTTGCGAATATTATGTTTTGGTATTTCAGTATATTTATACGTTAATTGATTGTCACAAGGTTGAGGCTTAGATTTAAAGGAGTGGGTACGCATCGTGTTTGGAATGTGACTGCGATTATTTTGATTATAGCAAGGTTGAGGCTTAGATTAAAAGGAGTGGGTAGACATCGTGTTTGGAATGTGACTGCGATTATTTTGATTATAGCAAGGTTGAGGCTTAGATTAAAAGTAGTGGGTAGACATCGTGTTTGTAATGTGACTGCGATTATTTTGATTATAGCAAGGTTGAGGCTTAGATTTAAAGGAGTGGGTAGACATCGTGTTTGTAATGTGACTGCGATTATTTTGATTATAGCAAGGTTGAGGCTTAGATTAAAAGGAGTGGGTAGACATCGTGTTTGGAATGTGACTGCGATTATTTTGATTATAGCAAGGTTGAGGCTTAGATTTAAATTGTAAACATTTGTTTTGTTTTCATTTTGAAGTATGCTCATTAAGGAATGTTTCAAAAACAATTGCAGCCGTATGTCACCGATCGAGAAAACGATTTTGGATCGGTGGAAGCAAATTTTGAAATGACTCAGTAAAAGATTTTGGATGGCTGGAAGTAAATTTTGAAATAACTGAGTTAAAAATTTTGGATGGGTGGAAGCAAATTTTGAAATAAGTGAGTAAAAGATTTTGGATGGGTGGAAGTAAATTTCGAAATAAGTGAGTAAAAGATTTTGAATGGGTGGTAGCAAATTTCGAAATAAGTGAGTTAAAGATTTTGGATGGGTGGAAGCAAATTTCGAAATAAGTGAGTAAAAGATTTTGAATGGGTGGTAGCAAATTTTGAAATAACTGAGTTAAAGATTTTGGATGGCTGGAAGTAAATTTTGAAATAACTGAGTTAAAGATTTTGGATGGATGGAAGCAAATTTTGAAATAACTGAGTTAAAGATTTTGGATGGGTGGTAGCAAATTTTGAAATAAGTGAGTAAAAGATTTTGGATGAGTGGAAGCAAATTTTGAAATAACTGAGTTAAAGATTTTGGATGGGTGGTAGCAAATTTTGAAATAACTGAGTTAAAGATTTTGGATGGGTGGTAGCAAATTTTGAAATAACTGAGTTAAAGATTTTGGATGGGTGGTAGCAAATTTTGAAATAACTGAGTTAAAGATTTTGGATAGGTGGTAGCAAATTTTGAAATAAGTGAGTAAAAGATTTTGAATGAGTGGAAGCAAATTTTGAAATAACTGAGTTAAAGATTTTGGATGGGTGGAAGCAAATTTTTAAATAAGTGAGTAAAAGATTTTGGATGGGTGGTAGCAAATTTCGAAATAAGCGAGTAAAAGATTTTGGATGAGCGGAAGCAAATTTTGAAATAACTGAGTTAAAGATTTTGGATGGGTGGAAGCAAATTTTGAAATAAGTGAGTAAAAAATTTTGGATGAGTGGAAGCAAATTTCGAAATAAGTGAGTAAAAGACCAGAACAGTGATTTTATGGTAAAACTTACTGGAGTCCGGATCATGTGTTTACGCGAGGTGTGCATGTGCAAAATAGCACCAAAGACATCGACGTAGTCCTCCACTTCGAGTTGTTTGAGACAGTAATCCACTGCTATGAAAATAGCGGTTCGTGCCCCACCACTTCTGTCAGCAACAGAAAGAAAAAAATGTCAAAGTTTAATTCAAGTACTTAAAAATGATTACATCAATAGAATATATAGAATACAGGAAAATAAAACAAAATAAGGATCAAACATTTGAAGAATTGTATGGATAAAGGATTTGCATAATGATAGAGATCAAATATTTGAAGCATGGTAGGAATCAATGATTTGAATCAGTAGGAATCAAAAATTTGAATCATGGTAGAAACCAAAGATTTGAATCATGGTAGAGATCAAATATTTCAAGTATAGCAGGGATCAAACAATTGAATCATGATAGAGATAAAATATTTGAAACATAGTAGGGATCAAAGATTTCAATCCTGGGAGGGTCAAGCATTTGAATCATGGTACAGATCAAGTATTTATAGCATAGTAGGGATCAAGGATTTTAAGCACGGCAGGGATCAAGGATTTTAAGCATTGTAGAGATCAAGGATTTAAAGTATAGTAGGGATCAAACAATTGATCATGATAGAGATAAAATATTTAAAGCATAGTATGGATCAAGTATTTCAAGCATGGTAGGGATCAAGGATTTAAATCCTGGGAGGGGTCAAGAATTTGAATCATGGTAAATCAAGTATTTAAAGCATAGTAGGGATCAAGGATGTTAAGCACGACAATGATCAAGGATTTGAAGCATTGTAGAGATCAAAGATTTCAAGCATGGTAGGGATCAAGGATTTGAATCATGGTATGAATCAAGTATTTGAATCATTGCATAGATCAAAAACTTGAATCATGGTATAAATCCAACATTTTAATCATGGTAGAAATAAAATATTTAAAGCATGGTAGGGACCAAACATTTGACTCATGATTAATATAAAGTATATGAAGCATCGAAAAATAAAGTATTTGAAACATGATTGTGATGCAAGTCAAAATATTGTGAAAATCCAAATATTCTCAAAATACAAAATATTCTCAAAACCAAAATATTGTGTAAATAAAAAATATTGTTGAAAATCAAAATATTGTCAAAATCAAAAATACTATAAAAATGAAAATATCGTCAAAATAAAAATAACGTTAAAATAAAAATATTTTAAAAATCAAAACACTGTAACAATCAAAATATCGTCAAAA
>OY744544.1:16238945-16241445 GCA_963556195.1 Sepiola atlantica
TCATATATATTATCATATATAGTAGTATATATATTATTATATATACTATCATATATAGTATTATATATAGTATTATACATAGTATCATATATAGCATTATATATAGTATTATATATAGTACTATATATAGTATTATATATAGTATCATATATAGTATTATATATAGTATTATATATAGTACTATATATAGTATTATATATAGTATCATACATGGTATTATATATAGTATCATATATATTATCATATATAGTATTATATATAGTATTATATATAGTATCATATATAGTATTATATATATTATCATATATAGTATTATATATAGTATCATATATAGTATTATACATAGTATCATATATAGTACTATATATAGTATTATATATATTATCATATATAGTATCATATATAGTATTATATATAGTATCATATATAGTATTATACATAGTATCATATATAGTATCATATATAGTATTATACATAGTATCATATATATTATCATATATAGTATCATATATAGTATTATACATAGTATCATATATAGTATTATACATAGTATCATATATATTATTATATATAGTATTATACATAGTATCATATATAGTATTATATATAGTATTATACATAGTATCATATATAGTATTATATATAGTATCATATATATTATCATATATAGTATTATATATAGTATTATATATAGTACTATATATAGTATTATATATAGTATCATATATAGTATTATATATATTATCATATATAGTATTATATATAGTATTATATATAGTATTATACATAGTATCATATATAGTATTATATATAGTATTATATATATTATCATATATAGTATTATATATAGTATCATATATAGTATTATATATAGTATCATACATGGTATTATATATAGTATCATATATATTATCATATATGGTATTATATATAGTATTATATATAGTATTATACATAGTATCATATATAGTATTATATATAGTATTATATATATTATCATATATAGTATTATATATAGTATCATATATAGTATTATACATATTATCATATATAGTATTATATATAGTATTATATATAGTATTATACATAGTATCATATATATTATTATATATAGTATTATATATAGTATTATACATAGTATCATATATAGTATTATACATAGTATCATATATAGTATTATATATAGTATTATATATAGTATCATATATCACAACTCAGATTTTAATGTGAGGAAAATCCAGCTCCCCAAATAGGGTCACTGGATCAGGACAAAAATGAAAATGACCTCTGTCTAGAATGGATTTCTTCTTCACTGACCGAGGACAGAAAATATAGAAGTGTACTACTAGAACAGAAACTACACTTTGCTCCTATATATACGTGAGAATGTGGCCCAATGGTTCCGTGTTCATTTTGTAGCCTCATCCTTTGAATCGTGTCATCTCTGCTTACACCGACACTGCTTTCAATAATTCTGCATTTCTTCTTGCCAGGAGAAGCGCAGTTTAGGTGACGGTGGTTAAGTGGATAACGACACGGACTGAAGACCTGGGTGTCCCAAGTTCGAATCCAGTCGGTTCCACAGTACCACTTTCGCTTAGAGATGTTGGCAACCTTTTCGTGGTCCTTCTCGTAAGTACCTGATGTCTTTCCATAAATATTTCTAACTAGGAAAACATTGAGAAAACTAATGCCAACACCAGAATTATCTGATTCACACAAAAGAAGAAGGAGAAGTGCAGTTGAGAGTTGCACAACCATTGCATGATAACAACACATTATCATGCAGGAATCCTTTCACGTGTTCATTGTCTCTCAAAACGAAAGAAGTTCAAAAGACAAGAAGGTTAGGAAACCTCTGGTAAAAAAAAAAATGTAAAATGGTCAACCATAGTCGAGGGCGACCCAAAGGTTCCCTTTTCATTAGCTACTACACCGGGATGTAGGGGAGGGCGCCACTGTTTGCCCAGGATTACTCCACTTACCCTTGATCCCCATCTTATGATGTTGAGTGTTTAGCAAGGGGACATCAAGTACCATTTTTTGTAAGTCTTTGATATGTCTCGGCCGAGGATTGAACCCTGGTTTCTTGAGACATTAGCAAACACTCTTACCATTATGTCGAATGGAGATCTTTGGCGGAGGCACTAAAAATGCAAAAATCTAACAAGTCCTGTGATGTGTATCAATATAAGTGTAAATATGTGCTAATGTATGGCGTCGAAACCTGGGCCATCACTGCCGGCGCACTAAAGAAACTACACCGTAATGACAAGACAATGGTCAGATTGATCTGTTTGGTGAGGCCTGAATAGAGCATACCTTTTGGGTCTCTACACGCGCAAGTCAACTTGGAAAGCCCCTCGGACATCATGCAGAAGAGCAGACTGCGTTGGTTGGGGCACGTTGAGCGCAGCAATGGCTGGATTGTTAAAGTCCAATAGTTGAATGTGCCAGCAGAGAAGACCACAACTGGCAGACCCAAGTTGTCTTGGGAGGA
>OY744544.1:16246445-16251445 GCA_963556195.1 Sepiola atlantica
AATAAATCGTATGAAGAAGAAATATATATATATATATATATATATATATATATATATATATATATATATATATATATATATATATATATATATATATATATAATTTTATATGTACATAAAAGTAATCTATCAACTCGTGTTTCCGGCTCACAGCTGTCATCAGCATGGCTAACTTAGACAAGGATCGAACCTTCGATTTTGATGTGTATAGTCTGGCGTTTTACCTCCGGACTATGACGCCTTGCCTAGATGTTACCTAAATATTTTAAGGTAACTTATGTAATTGTTTTTATTGATGATGGTAGCGTTTGTTATATTGCTTACTACTATTTCGATTGTTCACTTCCTAAGTGATACAGGTTCATACAGAAGATTGCATTATTAGTCGCCCTTAACTTTATCGGACGTATTTTTCGTTTATATATATTTTTTTTGTTAATTTTATACGCACTTAAAATTCATAAAGATCCCTTTATTAGTTTAGGAGATAACCTTGTACATTTATATATATATATATATATATATATTTTTATTATTTTTTTTTTTTTAGTTTTAATGGTTGAGAAACTTCCGAGACATATATATATATATATATATATATTACCCTGTATATCAAAACTAAACTAATGAATGGATCATTATGAATTTTGGAATATATTTTCTAGGCAATAGGTACATCAATCTTTGTAAACTTTACCATTTAGGGGGTGCGCCAACCCAAACTTGCACCCACCCTTCTACCCCAAAAAACTTTTAAAATAAGTTAGATGAAAAAAAATTTAATAGAGAAAAGAATTGTTTTACAGTTTCTTTATAGCACCTACCCCTTCCCTAACCCCTTCTCTAACCCCTTCCCTAACCCCTTCTCTAACCCTAACCCTTCCCTAACCCCTTCCCTAACCCTAACCCCTTCTCTAACCCCTTCTCTAATCCCTTCTCCTAACCCTAACCCCTTCTCTAACCCCTTCTCTAATCCCTTCTCCTAACCCTAACCCCTTCTCTAACCCCTTCCCTAACCCTAACCCCTTCTCTAATCCCTTCCCTAACCCTAACCCCTTCTCTAACCCCTTCCCTAACCCTAACCCCTTCTCAGATTCATAAATGTTTCCATATGTACGCCCTCAACACTAAACAGATGGAAACAATGGTTTTTGACGCCAACTGGGTAATACACTTATGTGATAGATATTCACACTTACCGGATTCAGAGCACCCGTGATCCCTTGTTTGTTAAGTAGCCATTTGTAAGAGATCAAAAGCACATACTAAATCTTTGTTTTTTTTGTAGGTGTTAATAATTTGCCCGTGCGGACACCGACTGACCGACCGACCTGTTTTAAAAAGCGAGATGCAAAAACAGTCGTTTTCCTTGGCCTTTTGGCTGGGAGGAAAGTGTAGTATCTGTTCTGATACCACATTTCATCCTTTGTTTTTGTCCTGGGTCAGGGAAGCAAAAATCCTTCTAGATTGAGGCAATCTTTTATTTTTGTTCCAATCCAGAGTTCCTCTTTTTGGGGAGCATTAAAAAACGACCTTGTGTCTAACTCTGCCCTCGTGGGGAGGCAAGTAAATAGGAACAACGAGGCAGACGGAAAACGGCGGTGAAAGTGAACAGACGAGAAAGAGATTCGTCGAGAGAGAAAAAAATTGCAACTGATATTTTGGGAATTCTTGGATGGAGTAAGTTTAGGGAATTTCTGCCCTTATTAACCGGCAGAGTGTCACCAGTGTCAACCAAGGGAAGGGTTTTTAAAGGGTTTGTATGAAGTGTGATAATGTATGGAAGTGAAACCTGGCCCGTGAATATGACGATGAAACAATGGATGAGAGTGCTTGGGTTAGTATCTGTAGAACAGTTGAGGTAGCAGGGACAGTTGGTAGGGTCAGGTCAAAGTAAACATGGAAGGAAGTGATAAGGATGGATTTCAGAGAAAGAAGGATACATAAAAACCTGGACAGAGATAGGTTCATTTGGAAGTCAATTTCTAAAAGCCGTCCAACACATGCCAGAATGTCAAATGGACGTTAAAACGAATATGATGATGATGATGATGGTGATGGTGATGATGATGATGATGATCATGATGATCATGATGATGATGATGATATTACTTAGCCTCCTCTCAAATGTCCCAACAGACAACAATCGAAACGTTCTGTAAATACAAAAGACAGTGTGAATAAGAGTCCAAACTAAATTAAACCAAATATAACCCACATTACGACCCTTTACACCCAGCAGCTGTGTTCCAAAATTCACAATGACCGGTTAATTAGTTTAGGAGTGAATCCTGTACATATAAATATATAAACCTATACACATTCTCTACCGTTATCTTCATGGTAGGTGCTCGACTGAGCTCAAATCTATGGTCCCTCTTGTAAAACATTCACAATAAGAACCCACCTAGCTACTATCATTGTCAATAATTCCCTTTTCTCCCTCTGCGTGCCCAAGACGAAACGAAACTTCCATGGGCAGAGCTTCTTTCCTAGGAGTGTCCGTCTGTGGAACACAGTTCAGAGAGTCTGCTTCCCTGCTGACTACAATATGGTCGTCTTCAAGTCCAATGTAAACAAGTTCTTGTTGAACCGTCCCCGGTAAAAAATCAATTTCTGCCCTGCTACGACCTTCGTGCCGGTGAACGCGATGTTGTCTCACCATCCACCAGTCAAACTCTTTAACCCCTATCCTCGAGTCAAACTCTTTAACCCTTATCCTCGAGTCAAACTCTTTAACCCCTATCCTCGAGTCAAACTCTTTAACCCCTATCCTCGAGTCAAACTCTTTAACCCCTATCCTCGAGTCAAACTCTTTAACCCCTATCCTCGAGTCAAACTCTTTAACCCTTATCCTCGAGTCAAACTCTTTAACCCCTATCCTCGAGTCAAACTCTTTAACCCCTATCCTCGAGTCAAACTTTTTAACCCCTATCCTCGAGTCAAACTCTTTAACCCCTATCCTCGAGTCAAACTCTTTAACCCCTATCCTCGAGTCAAACTCTTTAACCCTTATCCTCGAGTCAAACTCTTTAACCCTTATCCTCGAGTCAAACTCTTTAACCCCTATCCTCGAGTCAAACTTTTTAACCTCTATCCTCGAGTCAAACTCTTTAACCCCTATCCTCGAGTCAAACTCTTTAACCCCTATCCTCGAGTCAAACTCTTTAACCTCTATCCTCGAGTCAAACTCTTTAACCCCTATCCTCGAGTCAAACTCTTTAACCTCTATCCTCGAGTCAAACTCTTTAACCCCTATCCTCGAGTCAAACTTTTTAACCCCTATCCTCGAGTCAAACTCTTTAACCCCTATCCTCGAGTCAAACTCTTTAACCCCTATCCTCGAGTCAAACTCTTTAACCCCTATCCTCGAGTCAAACTCTTTAACCCCCTATCCTCGAGTCAAACTCTTTAACTCCTATCCTCGAGTCAAACTCTTTAACCCCTATCATTGAGTCAAACTCTTTAACCCCTATCCTCGAGTCAAACTCTTTAACTCCTATCCTCGAGTCAAACTCTTTAACCCCTATCCTCGAGTCAAACTTTAACCCCCTATCCTCGAGTCAAACTCTTTAACCCCTATCCTCGAGTCAAACTCTTTAACCCCTATCCTCGAGTCAAACTCTTTAACCCCTATCCTCGAGTCAAACTCTTTAACCCTTATCCTCGAGTCAAACTCTTTAACCCCTATCCTCGAGTCAAACTTTTTAACCCCTATCCTCGAGTCAAACTCTTTAACCCCTATCCTCGAGTCAAACTCTTTAACCCCTATCCTCGAGTCAAACTCTTTAACCCCTATCCTCGAGTCAAACTCTTTAACCCCTATCCTCGAGTCAAACTTTTTAACCCCTATCCTCGAGTCAAACTCTTTAACCCCTATCCTCGAATCAAACTCTTTAACCCCTATCCTCGAGTCAAACTCTTTAACCCCTATCATTGAGTCAAACTCTTTAACCCCTATCCTCGAATCAAACTCTTTAACCCCTATCCTCGAGTCAAACTCTTTAACCCCTATCCTCGAGTCAAACTTTAACCCCCTATCCTCGAGTCAAACTCTTTAACCCCTATCCTCGAGTCAGACTCTTTAACTCCCCTATCCTCGAGTCAAACTCTTTAACTCCCCTATCCTCGAGTCAGACTCTTTAACTCCCCTATCCTCGAGTCAAACTCTTTAACTCCCCTATCCTCGAGTCAAACTCTTTAACCCCTATCCTCGAGTCAAACTCTTTAACCCCTATCCTCGAGTCAAACTCTTTAACCCCCTATCCTCGAGTCAAACTCTTTAACCCCTATCCTCGAGTCAAACTTTAACCCCCTATCCTCGAGTCAAACTCTTTAACCCCTATCCTCGAGTCAAACTTTAACCCCCTATCCTCGAGTGGCCTTTGGGCCTTGATAAGCGGTGACCTTTAATGTAAATAAAAAACCCAAAAAACCATACCTAACTGTATATAAAATAGAGATTGTATAAATAATGGTAGAAAAGCCAAACTTCATCTCAGACGGCCCGAACTTACAGCGATCGAAACGCCGTATGAATACCAAACACGATGTGGATAAGAGTCCAAATAATATAAACAACAGCAACCGCGTGTCTCCGAAACAATATCGATAATCATAACGCCACAATATATTCGATGGTTTATAATAAATTATTTTGGCAAAATGCTAAACGCCTTAATGCGAATAGAAGTTCTATAAATTGATATTAGTGCAGATAATGGTGCAGGGTGTTGAGCTGTAAGCAACTGCTTGCACGAATGACTGCACAACTCACTGCATGGCAACTGATGCAGTAGGAATAAAAGAGTTTCAGGCAATAATCCATAAAATAACAAAATCGGGTAATGGCACCACGGGAATTATCAGATTTTTACCATTAGATTCAAGGATGATTATATTAGTGCTACTACCACTATGACTAGTACTGCTACTTCAACTAATTATATTAATATATAGACGAGCAGGACCCTGTGGAAATTCCATGGTTGCTTTCTTTT
>OY744544.1:16258945-16373945 GCA_963556195.1 Sepiola atlantica
TCTGACAAAGGGAAAAGAATTGCTGTTTACTGGGTCGGAATCTGTCCATCTAACACTTATCGTTGGCTAATTTTTTACCTTGAAGTGGCATTCCTTTTAGCTCCTTACATCAAGTGGCTTCATGCCTTGTCCGGAGCGATTTTTAAGATGAGGATGAATAATTTGTATTATTTGGATAATTATAGAGAGTAGAAAGTGGATCTTACGTTTACTTTCGACAGCCTCGTAACTCTTGCTTCCCTTATTTTATCCTTTAGTCCTCGCATTCCATGAGCTATGTTTCTGACAAAGAGGGAAGAATTGCTGTTTTCTGCGTCGGAATCTATCCATCTAACACTTACCTTTGACTAGTTTTTAACTTTGAATGGCAATTTTCTTTTTAGCTCCTAGTGGCTTCATGCCTTGTCTGGAGCGATTTCCATAAAAAAAGCTCTGGAAAACTTCTTTAAGTTATTAAAATCATCCTTATTTAAGCAAAAGGAGTGGCTTCTGGGGCTTAATGTGATCTATTTGTGACCCCCCTTTTTTTCTCCTCTAACTTGTCGCTAGTCTTCATTTCACTATTTTATTTTTAATCACAGTTCATTAATTTTCATTCCTCGATATTTACTCTGACGAGTGTGGACGAAAGCCGGATCAGTAGATTAATGTAATTATAACATTTTCTCTATGTTTTAATGGTTTGATGACGGTGATTTGATGATTACCATCAAACTCCACAAACCATGATAGTTCGGCTATGTATTACGACATCAAACTCTAATGAACACCATACTACAAGGTTGGGTGCATGGTCTCGCAGAGAAGGACGCCCAAGAAAGCAGTGGATGGACAATGCGCTAGAATGGACAGGAGTATAAGTAGAAGAAGTGATGTGAATTGCTAATGATCGTGGGAGATGGAGGTGGAAGGAAATCGTACGAATATCTGCCAGACTCCCCGACGACATCCCTTGACGTTATGCGATATGAATCAAATAAGTCAATCAATGTACGCCTGAAAAAAAAAAAAGCCATTATTTGATGGAGAACGTAATATATATATATATTTCGAAATGTAGTCACTTTTATATGTGGCCCGTTTTCTTTTTAATCTAACGCGTGTTTGTTTGTCTTTTGAGAGAGGTTAACGGCCTGGCTGATTTGTGTTTGTTTGTCTTTTGAGAGAAGTTAACAGCCTGGCTAATTTGTGTTTGTTTGTCTTTTGAGAGAGGTAAACAGTCTGGCTTATTTGTGTTTGTTTGTCTTTTGAGAGAGGTTAACGGTCTGGCTGATTTGTGTTTGTATGTCTTTTGAGAGAGGTTAACAGCCTGGCTGATTTGTGTTTGTTTGTCTTTTGAGAGAGGTTAACGGCCTGGCTGATTTGTGTTTGTTTGTCTTTTGAGAGAAGTTAACAGCCTGGCTAATTTGTGTTTGTTTGTCTTTTGAGAGAGGTTAACTGCCTGGCTGATTTGTGTTTGTTTGTCTTTTGAGAGAGGTTAACGGCCTGGCTGATTTGTGTTTGTTTGTCTTTTGAGAGAGGTTAACGGCCTGGCTGATTTGTGTTTGTATGTCTTTTGAGAGAGGTTAACAGCCTGGCTGATTTGTGTTTGTTTGTCTTTTGAGAGAGGTTAACGACCTGGCTGATTTGTGTTTGTTTGTCTTTTGAGAGAGGTTAACGGCCTGGCTGATTTGTGTTTGTTTGTCTTTTGAGAGAGGTTAACGGCCTGGCTGATTTGTGTTTGTTTGTCTTTTGAGAGAGGTTAACGGCCTGGCTGATTTGTGTTTGTTTGTCTTTTGAGAGAGGTTAACAGCCTAGCTAATTTGTGTTTGTTTGTCTTTTGAGAGAGGTTAACGGCCTGGCTGATTTGTGTTTGTTTGTCTTTTGAGAGAAGTTAACAGCCTGGCTCATTTGTATTTGTTTGTCTTTGGAGAGAGGTTAACAGCCTAGCTGATTTGTGTTTGTTTGTCTTTTGAGAGAGGTTAAGGCCTGGCTGATTTGTGTTTGTTTGTCTTTTGAGAGAGGTTAACGGCCTGGCTGATTTGTGTTTGTTTGTCTTTTGAGAGAGGTTAACGGCCTGGCTGATTTGTGTTTGTTTGTCTTTTGAGAGAGGTTAACAGCCTAGCTGATTTGTGTTTGTTTGTCTTTTGAGAGAGGTTAACGGCCTGGCTGATTTGTGTTTGTTTGTCTTTTGAGAGAGGTTAACGGCCTGGCTGATTTGTGTTTGTTTGTCTTTTGAGAGAGGTTAACAGCCTAGCTGATTTGTGTTTGTTTGTCTTTTGAGAGAGGTTAAGGCATGGCTGATTTGTGTTTGTTTGTCTTTTGAGAGAGGTTAACGGCCTGGCTGATTTGTGTTTGTTTGTCTTTTGAGAGAGGTTAACGGCCTGGCTGATTTGTGTTTGTTTGTCTTTTGAGAGAGGTTAACTGCCTGGCTGATTTGTGTTTGTTTGTCTTTTGAGAGAGGTTAACGGCCTGGCTGATTTGTGTTTGTATGTCTTTTGAGAGAGGTTAACGGCCTGGCTGATTTGTGTTTGTTTGTCTTTTGAGAGAGGTAAACGACCTGGCTGATTTGTGTTTGTTTGTCTTTTGAGAGAGGTTAACGGCCTGGCTGATTTGTGTTTGTTTGTCTTTTGAGAGAGGTTAACAGCCTAGCTGATTTGTGTTTGTTTGTCTTTTTAGAGAGGTTAAGGCCTGGCTGATTTGTGTTTGTTTGTCTTTTAAGAGAGGTTAACGGCCTGGCTGATTTGTGTTTGTTTGTCTTTTGAGAGAGGTTAACGGCCTGGCTGATTTGTGTTTGTTTGTCTTTTGAGAGAGGTTAACAGCCTAGCTGATTTGTGTTTGTTTGTCTTTTGAGAGAGGTTAAGGCCTGGCTGATTTGTGTTTGTTTGTCTTTTGAGAGAGGTTAATGGCCTGGCTGATTGTAGTAACAAAGATAATTGATGCCTGTCTCCCCCTTGGAGTAATAATGGAATGTTCTACATTCGTGTATATTAAGAGTGAATGTTAAAACACTATTTGTCTAGCTAAGCAACAAATGGTTAAATAAAGCTTATCCTTAAGTTATATTCGGCGTCCAGTTTTTATCACAATTTATTTAACCATTCGTTATGGAACGTTACTTGAAACCCGATCGTCTAGACCTTGATACGGCCGATTCGGAATCTACTGACAAATGGCGGCATTGGAGAAAAATGTTCGAAGGATTCCTTACAGCTCTACAGTTATCTTCAAACGCGGCTTTAACAGGTACTGAGAAATATACCCTTCTTTTACATCATGTCTCTACTGCTATTTATAGAAATTTATCTGAATGTGAAAATTATGAAACTGCGGTGGACATTTTAGAAGCCATGTTTGTCAAGAAAAAAAATACTATTTTTGCTAGACATTTACTTGCTACCCGGCGTCAACAACCAGAAGAAAGCCTTGAACAATACCTTCAGATTCTAAAGACGTTAAGTCGCGAGTGTGAATTTACAGCCTTAACTGCGAACCAAGCGAGAGATGTTTTTATCAGGGACGCATTTATTAATGGAATACAGTCCAACCAAATAAGACAAAGACTACTAGAGAATAAAAACCTAGACTTACCAACAGCTTATGAACAAGCTCTAACGTTGGACATGGCACAGAAGCAGTCTGTCTTCTATTTACAACCCGATATTTTGGGAGCTGCTATCGTAGCCCCTCCTCTGCATGTTCAAAATTCTTCCATTGTCCAAGATGCTGCCACCCCCCTTTCTAACGATCACGAACAACTTATCACTGCCGCCTCAGCTGGATCCACATGCTACTTTTGTGGCCTTCGTATACATGCTCGTTCGTCCTGCCCGGCTCGAGATGTTAGATGCCACAAGTGTGATAAGCAGGGACATTTTTCGAAAGTTTGCCGGTCAGCTTCTCAAAAAAAACGTTCGGCTACTCTTGCTACTGTAGCACCAATTACAATATCAGCTGCATTCCCCGGCTGCCTCTCAAAAACAATCGTGAGGGTAAAAATCAATGGATTGACTATTCATGCGCTTATTGATACAGGCAGTTCCGAAAGTTTTATTAATGCCAGTATTGTAAAAGCAAATAAATGGGAAATATTTCCTTGTTCCAACCAAATATCAATGGCAAATTCATCTTTATCGTCCCATGTAATTGGATATTGCATGGTTAACCTGAAACTAAAAGGAAACTCCTATCAAGGGATTAAATTATCAGTAATGAAAAACCTCTGCTGCGAAGTGATTTTGGGTCACAATTTTCTAAAACAACATTCATGCGTTGAAATTCCTTTTGGTGGCCCCAAGCCAGTCCTAAGCGTATGTGGACTAGCAGCTGTCAAAGTGCGGCACCCGTCACTTTTTACAAACTTAACTCCTGACTGCAAACCAATAGCAATAAAATCAAGACGCTATTCAGAAACGGACAAACAGTTCATAGCAGCAGAAGTAACAAAACTACTTAAGGAAGGAATTATAGAGCCAAGTGAATCTCCATGGCGAGCACAGGTCCTCGTAACAGCCACTGAAAATCACAAGAAAAGGATGGTCATTGACTATTCCCAGACCATCAACAGATACACATTACTCGATGCCTATCCACTGCCTCGTATTGACGAAATGATTTCTAATATTGCAAAATATCACACTTTCAGTACTTTAGATCTCAGAAGTGCCTACCATCAGGTACCTATCAAGCCAGAGGATAAGCCCTACACGGCATTCGAGGCCTGCGGTCGCCTATATCAGTTCTGCCGAATTCCTTTTGGGATAACAAATGGTGTGGCTAGCTTCCAGAGGGTAATAGATGAAATAATCTCCAATGAAAAATTGAAGGGTACTGTTGCATATATAGACAATGTCACAGTATGCGGACATAACCAAGCTGAACATGACCACAACCTTAAACGATTCATGGCTGCCGTCAAGAAATATAATCTGACTTTGAACAGTGAAAAATGTTCCTACAACTTGAAAAGCATCAAATTATTGGGATACATTGTCAAAAATGGCACCATGACGCCGGATCCCGAGCGACTGAAACCGCTAATGGAATTACCAATCCCTGGAAACATGCCCTCTTTACGACGAGCCCTCGGTATGTTTGCTCACTACTCCCAATGGGTTGCGTCTTTTTCAGAAAAAATACACCCATTGACACAAGTATCTACTTTTCCGTTGTCCTGTTCCGCCATCAGAGCATTTCAAAACATGAAAAGGAACATTGCTCAGTCTGCCATTTCTGCTGTGGATCCTTTTATCCCTCTATTAGTTGAGACGGATGCCTCCGACTGTGCGATAGCTGCCTCACTGAGACAATCCGGTCGTCCTGTAGCTTTTTTTTCAAGAACACTTTCGAAATCCGAGCGACGACACTCTGCAATAGAAAAAGAAGCGTACGCCATAGTTGAGGCATTACGAAAATGGAGGCATTACTTAATCGGCCGACATTTTGAATTAATCACTGACCAAAAGTCGGTCTCGTTTATGTTTAACCCAAAAACAACGAGTAAAATAAAAAACGAGAAAATAGCGAGATGGAGAATGGAGCTTTCTTGCTACTCCTTTGACGTCACTTACCGCCCTGGTAAGGAGAATGCCGCGGTCGACGCGCTTTCAAGGGTGTGTGGCCTGGTAACTGGCTCAGATGATCTTCAGTATATACACAGGGAATTGTGTCACCCAGGTATCACAAGAATGATTCACGTAGTCAGGAGCAGAAACTTGCCATATTCTGTTGAAGACGTAAAAAGAATTACGAACTCTTGTCGGATATGCGCAGAAAATAAGCCCAGGTTCTACAAACCTCCTCCAGCAACACTCATTAAGGCCACACAGCCTTTTGAAAGACTTAACCTGGATTTTAAGGGCCCTTTACCCTCTAAAACTAAAAATAAATACATGCTCACAATAATAGACGAGTACTCAAGATTTCCGTTCGTCATCCCCTGCCCAGACGTAACGGCTGCAACAGTAATTCAAGGCCTCTGCTCCATTTTTGCCGTTTTTGGAGTGCCTGCATATATACATTCAGATCGTAGGTCTGCTTTTATGTCGGACGAACTCAAGCAGTTTCTGCATGAACGAAGAGTAGCTGTAAGTAGAACAACTCCTCACAATCCTCAAGGAAACGGACAGTGCGAAAGATACAATGGTATAATATGGAAGACAGTACAGTTGGCGGCAGCAAATCGCAATAGTCCGATCTCCGATTGGGAAAGTCTCATCCCCATGGCCTTATACGCTATTAGGACTCTATTATGTACAGCGACAAACGCTACCCCACATGAGAGATTCTTCTCGTTCCCACGACGAAGCTCAGCAGGCACATCACTTCCCTCGTGGCTTGCACAACCTGGCACAGTTTTATTAAAACGTCATGTTCGTCATAGTAAACATGACCCATTGGTAAGCGAGGTACAATTAATCGAAGCGAACCCTCAGTATGCACTGGTCAGAAATTCAGAAGGAAGGCAATCTACTGTCTCCTTAAGGGATCTAGCCCCAGCAGGAAATGTATATGAACGTAGAACTGCTTCAGATGGATATAGAGCTCCGGTTCGTGGAACAAGTCCGACCCTCTTAGGTGATCGTGTGCCAGATACGTCAAGTTCAGAGTCCCAACAAAACGAATCTGAATATACTAACAGAGTCGTCTCTGACTCTAGTTCGGACGACAGATGGGTACCACGAAAGCGGTTTCACCCAATATCTGAGACAGATACTCAATCTTCAGACACCAGGCGACCGAAGCGCCGTAGAAAACGAGAGCGATTTGGAGCAAGATATTTTAGCCCTAAACCAGCCACACAAGACAGTCCCGAAACGTCGTCAGGTCCCGAGGAGCCTAGATTAGAAATGGATGTCGGGCACGAACAACCAAGACGCCCTCAAAGAACCCGCAGGAGGCCAGGTCGATGGGATGATTTTGTTCCCTACGAATAAGAAGATAGATGGGGGAGAATGTAGTAACAAAGATAATTGATGCCTGTCTCCCCCTTGGAGTAATAATGGAATGTTCTACATTCGTGTATATTAAGAGTGAATGTTAAAACACTATTTGTCTAGCTAAGCAACAAATGGTTAAATAAAGCTTATCCTTAAGTTATATTCGGCGTCCAGTTTTTATTACACTGATTTGTGTTTGTTTGTCTTTTGAGAGAGGTTAACAGCCTGGCTGATTTGTGTTTGTTTGTCTTTTGAGAGAGGTTAACAGCCTGGCTGATTTGTGTTTGTTTGTCTTTTGAGAGAGGTTAACAGCCTGGCTCATTTGTGTTTGTTTGTCTTTTGAGAGAGGTTAACGGCCTGGCTGATTTGTGTTTGTATGTCTTTTGAGAGAGGTTAACGACCTGGCTGATTTGTGTTTGTTTGTCTTTTGAGAGAGGTTAACGGCCTGGCTGATTTGTGTTAGTTTGTCTTTTGAGAGAGGTTAACGGCCTGGCTCATTTGTGTTTGTTTGTCTTTTGAGAGATGTTAACGGCCTGGCTGATTTGTGTTTGTTTGTCTTTTGAGAGAGGTTAACGGCCTGGCTGATTTGTGTTTGTTTGTCTTTTGAGAGAAGTTAACAGCCTGACTTATTTGTGTTTGTTTGTCTTTTGAGAGAGGTTAACTGCCTGGCTGATTTGTGTTTGTTTGTCTTTTGAGAGAGGTTAACGGCCTGGCTGATTTGTGTTTGTTTGTCTTTTGAGAGAGGTTAACAGCCTGGCTGATTTGTGTTAGTTTGTCTTTTGAGAGAGGTTAACGGCCTGGCTCATTTGTGTTTGTTTGTCTTTTGAGAGATGTTAACAGCCTGGCTGATTTGTGTTTGTTTGTCTTTTGAGAGAGGTTAACGGCCTGGCTGATTTGTGTTTGTTTGTCTTTTGAGAGAAGTTAACAGCCTGACTTATTTGTGTTTGTTTGTCTTTTGAGAGAGGTTAACTGCCTGGCTGATTTGTGTTTGTTTGTCTTTTGAGAGAGGTTAACGGCCTGGCTGATTTTTGTTTGTTTGTCTTTTGAGAGAGGTTAACGGCCTGGCTGATTTGTGTTTGTATGTCTTTTGAGAGAGGTTAACGGCCTGGCTGATTTGTGTTTGTTTGTCTTTTGAGAGAGGTTAACGACCTAGCTGATTTGTGTTTGTTTGTCTTTTGAGAGAGGTTAACGGCCTGGCTGATTTGTGTTTGTTTGTCTTTTGAGAGAGGTTAACAGCCTAGCTGATTTGTGTTTGTTTGTCTTTTGAGAGAGGTTAACGGCCTGGCTGATTTGTGTTTGTTTGTCTTTTGAGAGAGGTTAACGGCCTGGCTGATTTGTGTTTGTTTGTCTTTTGAGAGAAGTTAACAGCCTGACTTATTTGTGTTTGTTTGTCTTTTGAGAGAGGTTAACTGCCTAGCTGATTTGTGTTTTTTTGTCTTTTGAGAGAGGTTAACGGCCTGGCTGATTAGTGTTTGTTTGTCTTTTGAGAGAGGTTTACGGCCTGGCTGATTTGTGTTTGTATGTCTTTTGAGAGAGGTTAACGGCCTGGCTGATTTGTGTTTGTTTGTCTTTTGAGAGAGGTTAACGACCTGGCTGATTTGTGTTTGTTTGTCTTTTGAGAGAGGTTAACGGCCTGGCTGATTTGTGTTTGTATGTCTTTTGAGAGAGGTTAACGGCCTGGCTGATTTGTGTTTGTATGTCTTTTGAGAGAGGTTAACGACCTGGCTGATTTGTGTTTGTTTGTCTTTTGAGAGAGGTTAACGGCCTGGCTGATTTGTGTTTGTTTGTCTTTTGAGAGAGGTTAACAGCCTAGCTGATTTGTGTTTGTTTGTCTTTTGAGAGAGGTTAAGGCCTGGCTGATTTGTGTTTGTTTGTCTTTTGAGAGAGGTTAACGGCCTGGCTGATTTGTGTTTGTTTGTCTTTTGAGAGAGGTTAACGGCCTGGCTGATTTGTGTTTGTTTGTCTTTTGAGAGAGGTTAACAGCCTAGCTGATTTGTGTTTGTTTGTCTTTTGAGAGAGGTTAACAGCCTGGCTGATTTATGTTTGTTTGTCTTTTGAGAGAGGTTAACGGCCTGGCTGATTTGTGTTTGTTTGTCTTTTGAGAGAGGTTAACGGCCTGGCTGATTTGTGTTTGTTTGTCTTTTGAGAGAGGTTTACAGCCTAGCTGATTTGTGTTTGTTTGTCTTTTGAGAGAGGTTAAGGCCTGGCTGATTTGTGTTTGTTTGTCTTTTGAGAGAGGTTAACGGCCTGGCTGATTTGTGTTTGTTTGTCTTTTGAGAGAGGTTAACAGCCTGGCTGATTTGTGTTTGTTTGTCTTTTGAGAGAAGTTAACAATCTGTCTTATTTGTGTTTGTTTGTCTTTTGAGAGAGGTTAACAGCCTGGCTGATTTGTTTGTTTGTCTTTTGAGAGAGGTTAACGGCCTGGCTGATTTGTGTTTGTTTGTCTTTTGAGAGAGGTTAACGGCCTGGCTTATTTGTGTTTGTTTGTCTTTTGAGAGAGGTTAACAGTCTGTCTTATTTGTGTTTGTTTGTCTTTTAAGAGAGGTTAACGGCCTGGCTGATTTGTGTTTGTTTGTCTTTTGAGAGAGGTTAACAGCCTGGCTGATTTGTGTTTGTTTGTCTTTTGAGAGAGGTTAACGGCCTAGCTGATTTGTGTTTGTTTGTCTTTTGAGAGAGGTTAACAGCCTGGCTGATTTGTGTTTGTTTGTCTTTTGAGAGAGGTTAACAGCCTAGCTGATTTGTGTTTGTTTGTCTTTTGAGAGAGGTTAACAGCCTGGCTGATTTGTGTTTGTTTGTCTTTTGAGAGAGGTTAACAGCCTGGCTGATTTGTGTTTGTTTGTCTTTTGAGAGAGGTTAACAGCCTGGCTGATTTGTGTTTGTATGTCTTTTGAGAGAGGTTAACGACCTGGCTGATTTGTGTTTGTTTGTCTTTTGAGAGAGGTTAACAGCCTGGCTGATTTGTGTTAGTTTATCTTTTGAGAGAGGTTAACGGCCTGGCTGATTTGTGTTTGTTTGTCTTTTGAGAGAGGTTAACGGCCTGGCTGATTTGTGTTTGTATGTCTTTTGAGAGAGGTTAACGGCCTGGCTGATTTGTGTTTGTTTGTCTTTTGAGAGAGGTTAACGACCTGGCTGATTTGTGTTTGTTTGTCTCTTGAGAGAGGTTAACGGCCTGGCTGATTTGTGTTTGTTTGTCTTTTGAGAGAGGTTAACAACCTCACTGATTTGTGTTTGTTTGTCTTTTGAGAAAGGTTAACGGCCTGGCTGATTTGTGTTTGTTTGTCTTTTGAGAGAGGTTAACAGCCTAGCTGATTTGTGTTTGTTTGTCTTTTGAGAGAGGTTAACGGCCTGGCTGATTTGTGTTTGTTTGTCTTTTGAGAGAGGTTAACGGCCTGGCTGATTTGTGTTTGTTTGTCTTTTGATAGAGGTTAACAGCCTGGCTGATTTGTGTTTGTTTGTCTTTTGAGAGAGGTTAACGGCCTGGCTGATTTGTGTTTGTTTGTCTTTTGAGAGAAGTTAACAGCCTGGCTAATTTGTGTTTGTTTGTCTTTTGAGAGAGGTTAACTGCCTGGCTGATTTGTGTTTGTTTGTCTTTTGAGAGAAGTTAACAGCCTGACTTATTTGTGTTTGTTTGTCTTTTGAGAGAGGTTAACTGCCTGGCTGATTTGTGTTTGTTTGTCTTTTGAGAGAGGTTAACGGCCTGGCTGATTTGTGTTTGTTTGTCTTTTGAGAGAGGTTAACGGCCTGGCTGATTTGTGTTTGTATGTCTTTTGAGAGAGGTTAACGGCCTGGCTGATTTGTGTTTGTTTGTCTTTTGAGAGAGGTTAACGACCTAGCTGATTTGTGTTTGTTTGTCTTTTGAGAGAGGTTAACGGTCTGGCTGATTTGTGTTTGTTTGTCTTTTGAGAGAGGTTAACAGCCTAGCTGATTTGTGTTTGTTTGTCTTTTGAGAGAGGTTAACGGCCTGGCTGATTTGTGTTTGTTTGTCTTTTGAGAGAGGTTAACGGCCTGGCTGATTTGTGTTTGTTTGTCTTTTGAGAGAAGTTAACAGCCTGACTTATTTGTGTTTGTTTGTCTTTTGAGAGAGGTTAACTGCCTGGCTGATTTGTGTTTTTTTGTCTTTTGAGAGAGGTTAACGGCCTGGCTAATTTGTGTTTGTTTGTCTTTTGAGAGAGGTTTACGGCCTGACTGATTTGTGTTTGTATGTCTTTTGAGAGAGGTTAACGGCCTGGCTGATTTGTGTTAGTTTGTCTTTTGAGAGAGGTTAACGACCTGGCTGATTTGTGTTTGTTTGTCTTTTGAGAGAGGTTAACGGCCTGGCTGATTTGTGTTTGTATGTCTTTTGAGAGAGGTTAACGGCCTGGCTGATTTGTGTTTGTATGTCTTTTGAGAGAGGTTAACGACCTGGCTGATTTGTGTTTGTTTGTCTTTTGAGAGAGGTTAACGGCCTGGCTGATTTGTGTTTGTTTGTCTTTTGAGAGAGGTTAACAGCCTAGCTGATTTGTGTTTGTTTGTCTTTTGAGAGAGGTTAAGGCCTGGCTGATTTGTGTTTGTTTGTCTTTTGAGAGAGGTTAACGGCCTGGCTGATTTGTGTTTGTTTGTCTTTTGAGAGAGGTTAACGGCCTGGCTGATTTGTGTTTGTTTGTCTTTTGAGAGAGGTTAACAGCCTAGCTGATTTGTGTTTGTTTGTCTTTTGAGAGAGGTTAAGGCCTGGCTGATTTGTGTTTGTTTGTCTTTTGAGAGAGGTTAACAGCCTAGCTGATTTGTGTTTGTTTGTCTTTTGAGAGAGGTTAACAGCCTGGCTGATTTGTGTTTGTTTGTCTTTTGAGAGAGGTTAACAGCCTGGCTGATTTGTGTTTGTTTGTCTTTTGAGAGAGGTTAACAGCCTGGCTGATTTGTGTTTGTATGTCTTTTGAGAGAGGTTAACGACCTGGCTGATTTGTGTTTGTTTGTCTTTTGAGAGAGGTTAACAGCCTGGCTGATTTGTGTTAGTTTATCTTTTGAGAGAGGTTAACGGCCTGGCTGATTTGTGTTTGTTTGTCTTTTGAGAGAGGTTAACGGCCTGGCTGATTTGTGTTTGTATGTCTTTTGAGAGAGGTTAACGGCCTGGCTGATTTGTGTTTGTTTGTCTTTTGAGAAAGGTTAACGACCTGGCTGATTTGTGTTTGTTTGTCTCTTGAGAGAGGTTAACGGCCTGGCTGATTTGTGTTTGTTTGTCTTTTGAGAGAGGTTAACAACCTCACTGATTTGTGTTTGTTTGTCTTTTGAGAAAGGTTAACGGCCTGGCTGATTTGTGTTTGTTTGTCTTTTGAGAGAGGTTAACAGCCTAGCTGATTTGTGTTTGTTTGTCTTTTGAGAGAGGTTAACGGCCTGGCTGATTTGTGTTTGTTTGTCTTTTGAGAGAGGTTAACGGCCTGGCTGATTTGTGTTTGTTTGTCTTTTGAGAGAGGTTAACAGCCTGGCTGATTTGTGTTTGTTTGTCTTTTGAGAGAGGTTAACGGCCTGGCTGATTTGTGTTTGTTTGTCTTTTGAGAGAAGTTAACAGCCTGGCTAATTTGTGTTTGTTTGTCTTTTGAGAGAGGTTAACTGCCTGGCTGATTTGTGTTTGTTTGTCTTTTGAGAGAAGTTAACAGCCTGACTTATTTGTGTTTGTTTGTCTTTTGAGAGAGGTTAACTGCCTGGCTGATTTGTGTTTGTTTGTCTTTTGAGAGAGGTTAACGGCCTGGCTGATTTGTGTTTGTTTGTCTTTTGAGAGAGGTTAACGGCCTGGCTGATTTGTGTTTGTATGTCTTTTGAGAGAGGTTAACGGCCTGGCTGATTTGTGTTTGTTTGTCTTTTGAGAGAGGTTAACGACCTAGCTGATTTGTGTTTGTTTGTCTTTTGAGAGAGGTTAACGGCCTGGCTGATTTGTGTTTGTTTGTCTTTTGAGAGAGGTTAACAGCCTAGCTGATTTGTGTTTGTTTGTCTTTTGAGAGAGGTTAACGGCCTGGCTGATTTGTGTTTGTTTGTCTTTTGAGAGAGGTTAACGGCCTGGCTGATTTGTGTTTGTTTGTCTTTTGAGAGAAGTTAACAGCCTGACTTATTTGTGTTTGTTTGTCTTTTGAGAGAGGTTAACTGCCTGGCTTATTTGTGTTTTTTTGTCTTTTGAGAGAGGTTAACGGCCTGGCTGATTTGTGTTTGTTTGTCTTTTGAGAGAGGTTTACGGCCTGGCTGATTTGTGTTTGTATGTCTTTTGAGAGAGGTTAACGGCCTGGCTGATTTGTGTTTGTTTGTCTTTTGAGAGAGGTTAACGACCTGGCTGATTTGTGTTTGTTTGTCTTTTGAGAGAGGTTAACGGCCTGGCTGATTTGTGTTTGTATGTCTTTTGAGAGAGGTTAACGGCCTGGCTGATTTGTGTTTGTATGTCTTTTGAGAGAGGTTAACGACCTGGCTGATTTGTGTTTGTTTGTCTTTTGAGAGAGGTTAACGGCCTGGCTGATTTGTGTTTGTTTGTCTTTTGAGAGAGGTTAACAGCCTAGCTGATTTGTGTTTGTTTGTCTTTTGAGAGAGGTTAAGGCCTGGCTGATTTGTGTTTGTTTGTCTTTTGAGAGAGGTTAACGGCCTGGCTGATTTGTGTTTGTTTGTCTTTTGAGAGAGGTTAACGGCCTGGCTGATTTGTGTTTGTTTGTCTTTTGAGAGAGGTTAACAGCCTAGCTGATTTGTGTTTGTTTGTCTTTTGAGAGAGGTTAAGGCCTGGCTGATTTGTGTTTGTTTGTCTTTTGAGAGAGGTTAACGGCCTGGCTGATTTGTGTTTGTTTGTCTTTTGAGAGAGGTTAACAGCCTGGCTGATTTGTGTTTGTTTGTCTTTTGAGAGAGGTTAACGGCCTAGCTGATTTGTGTTTGTTTGTCTTTTGAGAGAGGTTAACAGCCTGGCTGATTTGTGTTTGTTTGTCTTTTGAGAGAGGTTAACAGCCTAGCTGATTTGTGTTTGTTTGTCTTTTGAGAGAGGTTAACAGCCTGGCTGATTTGTGTTTGTTTGTCTTTTGAGAGAGGTTAACAGCCTGGCTGATTTGTGTTTGTTTGTCTTTTGAGAGAGGTTAACAGCCTGGCTGATTTGTGTTTGTATGTCTTTTGAGAGAGGTTAACGACCTGGCTGATTTGTGTTTGTTTGTCTTTTGAGAGAGGTTAACAGCCTGGCTGATTTGTGTTAGTTTATCTTTTGAGAGAGGTTAACGGCCTGGCTGATTTGTGTTTGTTTGTCTTTTGAGAGAGGTTAACGGCCTGGCTGATTTGTGTTTGTATGTCTTTTGAGAGAGGTTAACGGCATGGCTGATTTGTGTTTGTTTGTCTTTTGAGAGAGGTTAACGACCTGGCTGATTTGTGTTTGTTTGTCTCTTGAGAGAGGTTAACGGCCTGGCTGATTTGTGTTTGTTTGTCTTTTGAGAGAGGTTAACAACCTCACTGATTTGTGTTTGTTTGTCTTTTGAGAAAGGTTAACGGCCTGGCTGATTTGTGTTTGTTTGTCTTTTGAGAGAGGTTAACAGCCTAGCTGATTTGTGTTTGTTTGTCTTTTGAGAGAGGTTAACGGCCTGGCTGATTTGTGTTTGTTTGTCTTTTGAGAGAGGTTAACGGCCTGGCTGATTTGTGTTTGTTTGTCTTTTGAGAGAGGTTAACAGCCTGGCTGATTTGTGTTTGTTTGTCTTTTGAGAGAGGTTAACGGCCTGGCTGATTTGTGTTTGTTTGTCTTTTGAGAGAAGTTAACAGCCTGGCTAATTTGTGTTTGTTTGTCTTTTGAGAGAGGTTAACTGCCTGGCTGATTTGTGTTTGTTTTTCTTTTGAGAGAGGTTAACGGCCTGGCTGATTTGTGTTTGTTTGTCTTTTGAGAGAGGTTAACGGCCTGGCTGATTTGTGTTTGTATGTCTTTTGAGAGAGGTTAACAGCCTGGCTGATTTGTGTTTGTTTGTCTTTTGAGAGAGGTTAACGACCTGGCTGATTTGTGTTTGTTTGTCTTTTGAGAAAGGTTAACGGCCTGGCTGATTTGTGTTTGTTTGTCTTTTGAGAGAGGTTAACAGCCTAGCTGATTTGTGTTTGTTTGTCTTTTGAGAGAGGTTAAGGCCTGGCTGATTTGTGTTTGTTTGTCTTTTGAGAGAGGTTAACGGCCTGGCTGATTTGTGTTTGTTTGTCTTTTGAGAGAGGTTAACGGCCTGGCTGATTTGTGTTTGTTTGTCTTTTGAGAGAGGTTAACAGCCTAGCTGATTTGTGTTTGTTTGTCTTTTGAGAGAGGTTAAGGGCTGGCTGATTTGTGTTTGTTTGTCTTTTGAGAGAGGTTAACGGCCTGGCTGATTTGTGTTTGTTTGTCTTTTTAGAGAGGTTAACGGCCTGGCTGATTTGTGTTTGTTTGTCTTTTGAGAGAGGTTAACGACCTGGCTGATTTGTGTTTGTTTGTCTTTTGAGAGAGGTTAACGGCCTGGCTGATTTGTGTTTGTATGTCTTTTGAGAGAGGTTAACGGCCTGGCTGATTTGTGTTTGTATGTCTTTTGAGAGAGGTTAACGACCTGGCTGATTTGTGTTTGTTTGTCTTTTGAGAGAGGTTAACGGCCTGGCTGATTTGTGTTTGTTTGTCTTTTGAGAGAGGTTAACAGCCTAGCTTATTTGTGTTTGTTTGTCTTTTGAGAGAGGTTAAGGCCTGGCTGATTTGTGTTTGTTTGTCTTTTGAGAGAGGTTAACGGCCTGGCTGATTTATGTTTGTTTGTCTTTTGAGAGAGGTTAACGGCCTGGCTGATTTGTGTTTGTTTGTCTTTTGAGAGAGGTTAACAGCCTAGCTGATTTGTGTTTGTTTGTCTTTTGAGAGAGGTTCCAGCCTGGCTGATTTGTGTTTGTTTGTCTTTTGAGAGAGGTTAACAGCCTGGCTGATTTGTGTTTGTATGTCTTTTGAGAGAGGTTAACGACCTGGCTGATTTGTGTTTGTTTGTCTTTTGAGAGAGGTTAACAGCCTGGCTGATTTGTGTTAGTTTATCTTTTGAGAGAGGTTAACGGCCTGGCTGATTTGTGTTTGTTTGTCTTTTGAGAGAGGTTAACGGCCTGGCTGATTTGTGTTTGTATGTCTTTTGAGAGAGGTTAACGGCCTGGCTGATTTGTGTTTGTTTGTCTTTTGAGAAAGGTTAACGACCTGGCTGATTTGTGTTTGTTTGTCTCTTGAGAGAGGTTAACGGCCTGGCTGATTTGTGTTTGTTTGTCTTTTGAGAGAGGTTAACAACCTCACTGATTTGTGTTTGTTTGTCTTTTGAGAAAGGTTAACGGCCTGGCTGATTTGTGTTTGTTTGTCTTTTGAGAGAGGTTAACAGCCTAGCTGATTCGTGTTTGTTTGTCTTTTGAGAGAGGTTAACGGCCTGGCTGATTTGTGTTTGTTTGTCTTTTGAGAGAGGTTAACGGCCTGGCTGATTTGTGTTTGTTTGTCTTTTGAGAGAGGTTAACAGCCTGGCTGATTTGTGTTTGTTTGTCTTTTGAGAGAGGTTAACGGCCTGGCTGATTTGTGTTTGTTTGTCTTTTGAGAGAAGTTAACAGCCTGGCTAATTTGTGTTTGTTTGTCTTTTGAGAGAGGTTAACTGCCTGGCTGATTTGTGTTTGTTTGTCTTTTGAGAGAAGTTAACAGCCTGACTTATTTGTTTTTGTTTGTCTTTTGAGAGAGGTTAACTGCCTGGCTGATTTGTGTTTGTTTATCTTTTGAGAGAGGTTAACGGCCTGGCTGATTTGTGTTTGTTTGTCTTTTGAGAGAGGTTAACGGCCTGGATGATTTGTGTTTGTATGTCTTTTGAGAGAGGTTAACGGCCTGGCTGATTTGTGTTTGTTTGTCTTTTGAGAGAGGTTAACGACCTAGCTGATTTGTGTTTGTTTGTCTTTTGAGAGAGGTTAACGGCCTGGCTGATTTGTGTTTGTTTGTCTTTTGAGAGAGGTTAACAGCCTAGCTGATTTGTGTTTGTTTGTCTTTTGAGAGAGGTTAACGGCCTGGCTGATTTGTGTTTGTTTGTCTTTTGAGAGAGGTTAACGGCCTGGCTGATTTGTGTTTGTTTGTCTTTTGAGAGAAGTTAACAGCCTGACTTATTTGTGTTTGTTTGTCTTTTGAGAGAGGTTAACTGCCTGACTGATTTGTGTTTTTTTGTCTTTTGAGAGAGGTTAACGGCCTGGCTGATTTGTGTTTGTTTGTCTTTTGAGAGAAGTTTACGGCCTGGCTGATTTGTGTTTGTATGTCTTTTGAGAGAGGTTAACGGCCTGGCTGATTTGTGTTTGTTTGTCTTTTGAGAGAGGTTAACGACCTGGCTGATTTGTGTTTGTTTGTCTTTTGAGAGAGGTTAACGGCCTGGCTGATTTGTGTTTGTATGTCTTTTGAGAGAGGTTAACGGCCTGGCTGATTTGTGTTTGTATGTCTTTTGAGAGAGGTTAACGACCTGGCTGATTTGTGTTTGTTTGTCTTTTGAGAGAGGTTAACGGCCTGGCTGATTTGTGTTTGTTTGTCTTTTGAGAGAGGTTAACAGCCTAGCTGATTTGTGTTTGTTTGTCTTTTGAGAGAGGTTAAGGCCTGGCTGATTTGTGTTTGTTTGTCTTTTGAGAGAGGTTAACGGCCTGGCTGATTTGTGTTTGTTTGTCTTTTGAGAGAGGTTAACGGCCTGGCTGATTTGTGTTTGTTTGTCTTTTGAGAGAGGTTAACAGCCTAGCTGATTTGTGTTTGTTTGTCTTTTGAGAGAGGTTAAGGCCTGGCTGATTTGTGTTTGTTTGTCTTTTGAGAGAGGTTAACGGCCTGGCTGATTTGTGTTTGTTTGTCTTTTGAGAGAGGTTAACGGCCTGGCTGATTTGTGTTTGTTTGTCTTTTGAGAGAGGTTTACAGCCTAGCTGATTTGTGTTTGTTTGTCTTTTGAGAGAGGTTAAGGCCTGGCTGATTTGTGTTTGTTTGTCTTTTGAGAGAGGTTAACGGCTTGGCTGATTTGTGTTTGTTTGTCTTTTGAGAGAAGTTAACAGCCTGGCTGATTTGTGTTTGTTTGTCTTTTGAGAGAGGTTAACAGTCTGTCTTATTTGTGTTTGTTTGTCTTTTGAGAGAGGTTAACAGCCTGGCTGATTTGTTTGTTTGTCTTTTGAGAGAGGTTAACAGCCTGGCTGATTTGTGTTTGTTTGTCTTTTGAGAGAGGTTAACGGCCTGGCTTATTTGTGTTTGTTTGTCTTTTGAGAGAGGTTAACAGTCTGTCTTATTTGTGTTTGTTTGTCTTTTAAGAGAGGTTAACGGCCTGGCTGATTTGTGTTTGTTTGTCTTTTGAGAGAGGTTAACAGCGTGGCTGATTTGTGTTTGTTTGTCTTTTGAGAGAGGTTAACGGCCTAGCTGATTTGTGTTTGTTTGTCTTTTGAGAGAGGTTAACAGCCTGGCTGATTTGTGTTTGTTTGTCTTTTGAGAGAGGTTAACAGCCTAGCTGATTTGTGTTTGTTTGTCTTTTGAGAGAGGTTAACAGCCTGGCTGATTTGTGTTTGTTTGTCTTTTGAGAGAGGTTAACAGCCTGGCTGATTTGTGTTTGTTTGTCTTTTGAGAGAGGTTAACAGCCTGGCTGATTTGTGTTTGTTTGTCTTTTGAGAGAGGTTAACGACCTGGCTGATTTGTGTTTGTTTGTCTTTTGAGAGAGGTTAACAGCCTGGCTGATTTGTGTTAGTTTATCTTTTGAGAGAGGTTAACGGCCTGGCTGATTTGTGTTTGTTTGTCTTTTGAGAGAGGTTAACGGCCTGGCTGATTTGTGTTTGTATGTCTTTTGAGAGAGGTTAACGGCCTGGCTGATTTGTGTTTGTTTGTCTTTTGAGAGAGGTTAACGACCTGGCTGATTTGTGTTTGTTTGTCTCTTGAGAGAGGTTAACGGCCTGGCTGATTTGTGTTTGTTTGTCTTTTGAGAGAGGTTAACAACCTCACTGATTTGTGTTTGTTTGTTTTTTGAGAAAGGTTAACGGCCTGGCTGATTTGTGTTTGTTTGTCTTTTGAGAGAGGTTAACAGCCTAGCTGATTTGTGTTTGTTTGTCTTTTGAGAGAGGTTAACGGCCTGGCTGATTTGTGTTTGTTTGTCTTTTGAGAGAGGTTAACGGCCTGGCTGATTTGTGTTTGTTTGTCTTTTGAGAGAGGTTAACAGCCTGGCTGATTTGTGTTTGTATGTCTTTTGAGAGAGGTTAACGGCCTGGCTGATTTGTGTTTGTTTGTCTTTTGAGAGAGGTTAACGACCTGGCTGATTTGTGTTTGTTTGTCTTTTGAGAGAGGTTAACGGCCTGGCTGATTTGTGTTTGTTTGTCTTTTGAGAGAGGTTAACAGCCTAGCTGATTTGTGTTTGTTTGTCTTTTGAGAGAGGTTAAGGCCTGGCTGATTTGTGTTTGTTTGTCTTTTGAGAGAGGTTAACGGCCTGGCTGATTTGTGTTTGTTTGTCTTTTGAGAGAGGTTAACGGCCTGGCTGATTTGTGTTTGTTTGTCTTTTGAGAGAGGTTAACAGCCTAGCTGATTTGTGTTTGTTTGTCTTTTGAGAGAGGTTAAGGGCTGGCTGATTTGTGTTTGTTTGTCTTTTGAGAGAGGTTAACGGCCTGGCTGATTTGTGTTTGTTTGTCTTTTGAGAGAGGTTAACGGCCTGGCTGATTTGTGTTTGTTTGTCTTTTGAGAGAAGTTAACGGCCTGGCTGATTTGTGTTTGTTTGTCTTTTGAGAGAGGTTAACGGCCTGGCTGATTTGTTTGTTTGTCTTTTGAGAGAGGTTAACGGCATAGCTGATTTGTTTGTTTGTCTTTTGAGAGAGGTTAACGGCCTGGCTGATTTGTGTTTGTTTGTCTTTTGAGAGAGGTTAACGGCCTGGCTGATTTGTGTTTGTTTGTCTTTTGAGAGAGGTTAACAGTCTGTCTTATTTGTGTTTGTTTGTCTTTTGAGAGAGGTTAACAGCCTGGCTGATTTGTTTGTTTGTCTTTTGAGAGAGGTTAACGGCCTGGCTGATTTGTGTTTGTTTGTCTTTTGAGAGAGGTTAACGGCCTGGCTGATTTGTGTTTGTTTGTCTTTTGAGAGAGGTTTACGGCCTGGCTGATTTGTGTTTGTTTGTCTTTTGAGAGAGGTTAACAGTCTGTCTTATTTGTGTTTGTTTGTCTTTTGAGAGAGGTTAACAGTCTGTCTTATTTGTGTTTGTTTGTCTTTTGAGAGAGGTTAACAGCCTAGCTGATTTGTGTTTGTTTGTCTTTTGAGAGAGGTTAACGGCCTGGCTGATTTGTGTTTGTTTGTCTTTTGAGAGAGGTTAACGGCCTGGCTGATTTGTGTTTGTTTGTCTTTTGAGAGAGGTTAACAGCCTGGCTGATTTGTGTTTGTTTGTCTTTTGAGAGAGGTTAACGGCCTGGCTGATTTGTGTTTGTTTGTCTTTTGACAGAAGTTAACAGCCTGGCTAATTTGTGTTTGTTTGTCTTTTGAGAGAGGTTAACTGCCTGGCTGATTTGTGTTTGTTTGTCTTTTGAGAGAAGTTAACAGCCTGACTTATTTGTTTTTGTTTGTCTTTTGAGAGAGGTTAACTGCCTGGCTGATTTGTGTTTGTTTATCTTTTGAGAGAGGTTAACGGCCTGGCTGATTTGTGTTTGTTTGTCTTTTGAGAGAGGTTAACGGCCTGGCTGATTTGTGTTTGTATGTCTTTTGAGAGAGGTTAACGGCCTGGCTGATTTGTGTTTGTTTGTCTTTTGAGAGAGGTTAACGACCTAGCTGATTTGTGTTTGTTTGTCTTTTGAGAGAGGTTAACGGCCTGGCTGATTTGTGTTTGTTTGTCTTTTGAGAGAGGTTAACAGCCTAGCTGATTTGTGTTTGTTTGTCTTTTGAGAGAGGTTAACGGCCTGGCTGATTTGTGTTTGTTTGTCTTTTGAGAGAGGTTAACGGCCTGGCTGATTTGTGTTTGTTTGTCTTTTGAGAGAAGTTAACAGCCTGACTTATTTGTGTTTGTTTGTCTTTTGAGAGAGGTTAACTGCCTGGCTGATTTGTGTTTTTTTGTCTTTTGAGAGAGGTTAACGGCCTGGCTGATTTGTGTTTGTTTGTCTTTTGAGAGAAGTTTACGGCCTGGCTGATTTGTGTTTGTATGTCTTTTGAGAGAGGTTAACGGCCTGGCTGATTTGTGTTTGTTTGTCTTTTGAGAGAGGTTAACGACCTGGCTGATTTGTGTTTGTTTGTCTTTTGAGAGAGGTTAACGGCCTGGCTGATTTGTGTTTGTATGTCTTTTGAGAGAGGTTAACGGCCTGGCTGATTTGTGTTTGTATGTCTTTTGAGAGAGGTTAACGACCTGGCTGATTTGTGTTTGTTTGTCTTTTGAGAGAGGTTAACGGCCTCTCTGATTTGTGTTTGTTTGTCTTTTGAGAGAGGTTAACAGCCTAGCTGATTTGTGTTTGTTTGTCTTTTGAGAGAGGTTAAGGCCTGGCTGATTTGTGTTTGTTTGTCTTTTGAGAGAGGTTAACGGCCTGGCTGATTTGTGTTTGTTTGTCTTTTGAGAGAGGTTAACGGCCTGGCTGATTTGTGTTTGTTTGTCTTTTGAGAGAGGTTAACAGCCTAGCTGATTTGTGTTTGTTTGTCTTTTGAGAGAGGTTAAGGCCTGGCTGATTTGTGTTTGTTTGTCTTTTGAGAGAGGTTAACGGCCTGGCTGATTTGTGTTTGTTTGTCTTTTGAGAGAGGTTAACGGCCTGGCTGATTTGTGTTTGTTTGTCTTTTGAGAGAGGTTTACAGCCTAGCTGATTTGTGTTTGTTTGTCTTTTGAGAGAGGTTAAGGCCTGGCTGATTTGTGTTTGTTTGTCTTTTGAGAGAGGTTAACGGCCTGGCTGATTTGTGTTTGTTTGTCTTTTGAGAGAAGTTAACAGCCTGGCTGATTTGTGTTTGTTTGTCTTTTGAGAGAGGTTAACAGTCTGTCTTATTTGTGTTTGTTTGTCTTTTGAGAGAGGTTAACAGCCTGGCTGATTTGTTTGTTTGTCTTTTGAGAGAGGTTAACAGCCTGGCTGATTTGTGTTTGTTTGTCTTTTGAGAGAGGTTAACGGCCTGGCTTATTTGTGTTTGTTTGTCTTTTGAGAGAGGTTAACAGTCTGTCTTATTTGTGTTTGTTTGTCTTTTAAGAGAGGTTAACGGCCTGGCTGATTTGTGTTTGTTTGTCTTTTGAGAGAGGTTAACAGCGTGGCTGATTTGTGTTTGTTTGTCTTTTGAGAGAGGTTAACGGCCTAGCTGATTTGTGTTTGTTTGTCTTTTGAGAGAGGTTAACAGCCTGGCTGATTTGTGTTTGTTTGTCTTTTGAGAGAGGTTAACTGCCTGGCTGATTTGTGTTTGTTTGTCTTTTGAGAGAGGTTAACGGCCTGGCTGATTTGTGTTTGTTTGTCTTTTGAGAGAGGTTAACGGCCTGGCTGATTTGTGTTTGTATGTCTTTTGAGAGAGGTTAACGGCCTGGCTGATTTGTGTTTGTTTGTCTTTTGAGAGAGGTTAACGACCTAGCTGATTTGTGTTTGTTTGTCTTTTGAGAGAGGTTAACGGTCTGGCTGATTTGTGTTTGTTTGTCTTTTGAGAGAGGTTAACAGCCTAGCTGATTTGTGTTTGTTTGTCTTTTGAGAGAGGTTAACGGCCTGGCTGATTTGTGTTTGTTTGTCTTTTGAGAGAGGTTAACGGCCTGGCTGATTTGTGTTTGTTTGTCATTTGAGAGAAGTTAACAGCCTGACTTATTTGTGTTTGTTTGTCTTTTGAGAGAGGTTAACTGCCTGGCTGATTTGTGTTTTTTTGTCTTTTGAGAGAGGTTAACGGCCTGGCTAATTTGTGTTTGTTTGTCTTTTGAGAGAGGTTTACGGCCTGACTGATTTGTGTTTGTATGTCTTTTGAGAGAGGTTAACGGCCTGGCTGATTTGTGTTAGTTTGTCTTTTGAGAGAGGTTAACGACCTGGCTGATTTGTGTTTGTTTGTCTTTTGAGAGAGGTTAACGGCCTGGCTGATTTGTGTTTGTATGTCTTTTGAGAGAGGTTAACGGCCTGGCTGATTTGTGTTTGTATGTCTTTTGAGAGAGGTTAACGACCTGGCTGATTTGTGTTTGTTTGTCTTTTGAGAGAGGTTAACGGCCTGGCTGATTTGTGTTTGTTTGTCTTTTGAGAGAGGTTAACAGCCTAGCTGATTTGTGTTTGTTTGTCTTTTGAGAGAGGTTAAGGCCTGGCTGATTTGTGTTTGTTTGTCTTTTGAGAGAGGTTAACGGCCTGGCTGATTTGTGTTTGTTTGTCTTTTGAGAGAGGTTAACGGCCTGGCTGATTTGTGTTTGTTTGTCTTTTGAGAGAGGTTAACAGACTAGCTGATTTGTATTTGTTTGTCTTTTGAGAGAGGTTAAGGCCTGGCTGATTTGTGTTTGTTTGTCTTTTGAGAGAGGTTAACAGCCTAGCTGATTTGTGTTTGTTTGTCTTTTGAGAGAGGTTAACAGCCTGGCTGATTTGTGTTTGTTTGTCTTTTGAGAGAGGTTAACAGCCTGGCTGATTTGTGTTTGTTTGTCTTTTGAGAGAGGTTAACAGCCTGGCTGATTTGTGTTTGTATGTCTTTTGAGAGAGGTTAACGACCTGGCTGATTTGTGTTTGTTTGTCTTTTGAGAGAGGTTAACAGCCTGGCTGATTTGTGTTAGTTTATCTTTTGAGAGAGGTTAACGGCCTGGCTGATTTGTGTTTGTTTGTCTTTTGAGAGAGGTTAACGGCCTGGCTGATTTGTGTTTGTATGTCTTTTGAGAGAGGTTAACGGCCTGGCTGATTTGTGTTTGTTTGTCTTTTGAGAAAGGTTAACGACCTGGCTGATTTGTGTTTGTTTGTCTCTTGAGAGAGGTTAACGGCCTGGCTGATTTGTGTTTGTTTGTCTTTTGAGAGAGGTTAACAACCTCACTGATTTGTGTTTGTTTGTCTTTTGAGAAAGGTTAACGGCCTGGCTGATTTGTGTTTGTTTGTCTTTTGAGAGAGGTTAACAGCCTAGCTGATTTGTGTTTGTTTGTCTTTTGAGAGAGGTTAACGGCCTGGCTGATTTGTGTTTGTTTGTCTTTTGAGAGAGGTTAACGGCCTGGCTGATTTGTGTTTGTTTGTCTTTTGAGAGAGGTTAACAGCCTGGCTGATTTGTGTTTGTTTGTCTTTTGAGAGAGGTTAACGGCCTGGCTGATTTGTGTTTGTTTGTCTTTTGAGAGAAGTTAACAGCCTGGCTAATTTGTGTTTGTTTGTCTTTTGAGAGAGGTTAACTGCCTGGCTGATTTGTGTTTGTTTGTCTTTTGAGAGAAGTTAACAGCCTGACTTATTTGTGTTTGTTTGTCTTTTGAGAGAGGTTAACTGCCTGGCTGATTTGTGTTTGTTTGTCTTTTGAGAGAGGTTAACGGCCTGGCTGATTTGTGTTTGTTTGTCTTTTGAGAGAGGTTAACGGCCTGGCTGATTTGTGTTTGTATGTCTTTTGAGAGAGGTTAACGGCCTGGCTGATTTGTGTTTGTTTGTCTTTTGAGAGAGGTTAACGACCTAGCTGATTTGTGTTTGTTTGTCTTTTGAGAGAGGTTAACGGCCTGGCTGATTTGTGTTTGTTTGTCTTTTGAGAGAGGTTAACAGCCTAGCTGATTTGTGTTTGTTTGTCTTTTGAGAGAGGTTAACGGCCTGGCTGATTTGTGTTTGTTTGTCTTTTGAGAGAGGTTAACGGCCTGGCTGATTTGTGTTTGTTTGTCTTTTGAGAGAAGTTAACAGCCTGACTTATTTGTGTTTGTTTGTCTTTTGAGAGAGGTTAACTGCCTGGCTTATTTGTGTTTTTTTGTCTTTTGAGAGAGGTTAACGGCCTGGCTGATTTGTGTTTGTTTGTCTTTTGAGAGAGGTTTACGGCCTGGCTGATTTGTGTTTGTATGTCTTTTGAGAGAGGTTAACGGCCTGGCTGATTTGTGTTTGTTTGTCTTTTGAGAGAGGTTAACGACCTGGCTGATTTGTGTTTGTTTGTCTTTTGAGAGAGGTTAACGGCCTGGCTGATTTGTGTTTGTATGTCTTTCGAGAGAGGTTAACGGCCTGGCTGATTTGTGTTTGTATGTCTTTTGAGAGAGGTTAACGACCTGGCTGATTTGTGTTTGTTTGTCTTTTGAGAGAGGTTAACGGCCTGGCTGATTTGTGTTTGTTTGTCTTTTGAGAGAGGTTAACAGCCTAGCTGATTTGTGTTTGTTTGTCTTTTGAGAGAGGTTAAGGCCTGGCTGATTTGTGTTTGTTTGTCTTTTGAGAGAGGTTAACGGCCTGGCTGATTTGTGTTTGTTTGTCTTTTGAGAGAGGTTAACGGCCTGGCTGATTTGTGTTTGTTTGTCTTTTGAGAGAGGTAAACAGCCTAGCTGATTTGTGTTTGTTTGTCTTTTGAGAGAGGTTAACAGCCTAGCTGATTTGTGTTTGTTTGTCTTTTGAGAGAGGTTAAGGCCTGGCTGATTTGTGTTTGTTTGTCTTTTGAGAGAGGTTAACGGCCTGGCTGATTTGTGTTTGTTTGTCTTTTGAGAGAGGTTAACGGCCTGGCTGATTTGTGTTTGTTTGTCTTTTGAGAGAGGTTAACAGACTAGCTGATTTGTGTTTGTTTGTCTTTTGAGAGAGGTTAAGGCCTGGCTGATTTGTGTTTGTTTGTCTTTTGAGAGAGGTTAACAGCCTAGCTGATTTGTGTTTGTTTGTCTTTTGAGAGAGGTTAACAGCCTGGCTGATTTGTGTTTGTTTGTCTTTTGAGAGAGGTTAACAGCCTGGCTGATTTGTGTTTGTTTGTCTTTTGAGAGAGGTTAACAGCCTGGCTGATTTGTGTTTGTATGTCTTTTGAGAGAGGTTAACGACCTGGCTGATTTGTGTTTGTTTGTCTTTTGAGAGAGGTTAACAGCCTGGCTGATTTGTGTTAGTTTATCTTTTGAGAGAGGTTAACGGCCTGGCTGATTTGTGTTTGTTTGTCTTTTGAGAGAGGTTAACGGCCTGGCTGATTTGTGTTTGTATGTCTTTTGAGAGAGGTTAACGGCCTGGCTGATTTGTGTTTGTTTGTCTTTTGAGAAAGGTTAACGACCTGGCTGATTTGTGTTTGTTTGTCTCTTGAGAGAGGTTAACGGCCTGGCTGATTTGTGTTTGTTTGTCTTTTGAGAGAGGTTAACAACCTCACTGATTTGTGTTTGTTTGTCTTTTGAGAAAGGTTAACGGCCTGGCTGATTTGTGTTTGTTTGTCTTTTGAGAGAGGTTAACAGCCTAGCTGATTTGTGTTTGTTTGTCTTTTGAGAGAGGTTAACGGCCTGGCTGATTTGTGTTTGTTTGTCTTTTGAGAGAGGTTAACGGCCTGGCTGATTTGTGTTTGTTTGTCTTTTGAGAGAGGTTAACAGCCTGGCTGATTTGTGTTTGTTTGTCTTTTGAGAGAGGTTAACGGCCTGGCTGATTTGTGTTTGTTTGTCTTTTGAGAGAAGTTAACAGCCTGGCTAATTTGTGTTTGTTTGTCTTTTGAGAGAGGTTAATTGCCTGGCTGATTTGTGTTTGTTTGTCTTTTGAGAGAAGTTAACAGCCTGACTTATTTGTGTTTGTTTGTCTTTTGAGAGAGGTTAACTGCCTGGCTGATTTGTGTTTGTTTGTCTTTTGAGAGAGGTTAACGGCCTGGCTGATTTGTGTTTGTTTGTCTTTTGAGAGAGGTTAACGGCCTGGCTGATTTGTGTTTGTATGTCTTTTGAGAGAGGTTAACGGCCTGGCTGATTTGTGTTTGTTTGTCTTTTGAGAGAGGTTAACGACCTAGCTGATTTGTGTTTGTTTGTCTTTTGAGAGAGGTTAACGGCCTGGCTGATTTGTGTTTGTTTGTCTTTTGAGAGAGGTTAACAGCCTAGCTGATTTGTGTTTGTTTGTCTTTTGAGAGAGGTTAACGGCCTGGCTGATTTGTGTTTGTTTGTCTTTTGAGAGAGGTTAACGGCCTGGCTGATTTGTGTTTGTTTGTCTTTTGAGAGAAGTTAACAGCCTGACTTATTTGTGTTTGTTTGTCTTTTGAGAGAGGTTAACTGCCTGGCTTATTTGTGTTTTTTTGTCTTTTGAGAGAGGTTAACGGCCTGGCTGATTTGTGTTTGTTTGTCTTTTGAGAGAGGTTTACGGCCTGGCTGATTTGTGTTTGTATGTCTTTTGAGAGAGGTTAACGGCCTGGCTGATTTGTGTTTGTTTGTCTTTTGAGAGAGGTTAACGACCTGGCTGATTTGTGTTTGTTTGTCTTTTGAGAGAGGTTAACGGCCTGGCTGATTTGTGTTTGTATGTCTTTTGAGAGAGGTTAACGGCCTGGCTGATTTGTGTTTGTATGTCTTTTGAGAGAGGTTAACGACCTGGCTGATTTGTGTTTGTTTGTCTTTTGAGAGAGGTTAACGGCCTGGCTGATTTGTGTTTGTTTGTCTTTTGAGAGAGGTTAACAGCCTAGCTGATTTGTGTTTGTTTGTCTTTTGAGAGAGGTTAACAGCCTGGCTGATTTGTGTTTGTTTGTCTTTTGAGAGAGGTTAACAGCCTGGCTGATTTGTGTTTGTTTGTCTTTTGAGAGAGGTTAACAGCCTGGCTGATTTGTGTTTGTATGTCTTTTGAGAGAGGTTAACGACCTGGCTGATTTGTGTTTGTTTGTCTTTTGAGAGAGGTTAACAGCCTGGCTGATTTGTGTTAGTTTATCTTTTGAGAGAGGTTAACGGCCTGGCTGATTTGTGTTTGTTTGTCTTTTGAGAGAGGTTAACGGCCTGGCTGATTTGTGTTTGTATGTCTTTTGAGAGAGGTTAACGGCATGGCTGATTTGTGTTTGTTTGTCTTTTGAGAGAGGTTAACGACCTGGCTGATTTGTGTTTGTTTGTCTCTTGAGAGAGGTTAACGGCCTGGCTGATTTGTGTTTGTTTGTCTTTTGAGAGAGGTTAACAACCTCACTGATTTGTGTTTGTTTGTCTTTTGAGAAAGGTTAACGGCCTGGCTGATTTGTGTTTGTTTGTCTTTTGAGAGAGGTTAACAGCCTAGCTGATTTGTGTTTGTTTGTCTTTTGAGAGAGGTTAACGGCCTGGCTGATTTGTGTTTGTTTGTCTTTTGAGAGAGGTTAACGGCCTGGCTGATTTGTGTTTGTTTGTCTTTTGAGAGAGGTTAACAGCCTGGCTGATTTGTGTTTGTTTGTCTTTTGAGAGAGGTTAACGGCCTGGCTGATTTGTGTTTGTTTGTCTTTTGAGAGAAGTTAACAGCCTGGCTAATTTGTGTTTGTTTGTCTTTTGAGAGAGGTTAACTGCCTGGCTGATTTGTGTTTGTTTTTCTTTTGAGAGAGGTTAACGGCCTGGCTGATTTGTGTTTGTTTGTCTTTTGAGAGAGGTTAACGGCCTGGCTGATTTGTGTTTGTATGTCTTATGAGAGAGGTTAACGACCTAGCTGATTTGTGTTTGTTTGTCTTTTGAGAGAGGTTAACGACCTGGCTGATTTGTGTTTGTTTGTCTTTTGAGAGAGGTTAACGGCCTGGCTGATTTGTGTTTGTTTGTCTTTTGAGAGAGGTTAACAGCCTAGCTGATTTGTGTTTGTTTGTCTTTTGAGAGAGGTTAAGGCCTGGCTGATTTGTGTTTGTTTGTCTTTTGAGAGAGGTTAACGGCCTGGCTGATTTGTGTTTGTTTGTCTTTTGAGAGAGGTTAACGGCCTGGCTGATTTGTGTTTGTTTGTCTTTTGAGAGAGGTTAACAGCCTAGCTGATTTGTGTTTGTTTGTCTTTTGAGAGAGGTTAAGGGCTGGCTGATTTGTGTTTGTTTGTCTTTTGAGAGAGGTTAACGGCCTGGCTGATTTGTGTTTGTTTGTCTTTTGAGAGAGGTTAACGGCCTGGCTGATTTGTGTTTGTTTGTCTTTTGAGAGAGGTTAACGACCTGGCTGATTTGTGTTTGTTTGTCTTTTGAGAGAGGTTAACGGCCTGGCTGATTTGTGTTTGTATGTCTTTTGAGAGAGGTTAACGGCCTGGCTGATTTGTGTTTGTATGTCTTTTGAGAGAGGTTAACGACCTGGCTGATTTGTGTTTGTTTGTCTTTTGAGAGAGGTTAACGGCCTGGCTGATTTGTGTTTGTTTGTCTTTTGAGAGAGGTTAACAGCCTAGCTTATTTGTGTTTGTTTGTCTTTTGAGAGAGGTTAAGGCCTGGCTGATTTGTGTTTGTTTGTCTTTTGAGAGAGGTTAACGGCCTGGCTGATTTATGTTTGTTTGTCTTTTGAGAGAGGTTAACGGCCTGGCTGATTTGTGTTTGTTTGTCTTTTGAGAGAGGTTAACAGCCTAGCTGATTTGTGTTTGTTTGTCTTTTGAGAGAGGTTAAGGCCTGGCTGATTTGTGTTTGTTTGTCTTTTGAGAGAGGTTAACAGCCTAGCTGATTTGTGTTTGTTTGTCTTTTGAGAGAGGTTAACAGCCTGGCTGATTTGTGTTTGTTTGTCTTTTGAGAGAGGTTAACAGCCTGGCTGATTTGTGTTTGTTTGTCTTTTGAGAGAGGTTAACAGCCTGGCTGATTTGTGTTTGTATGTCTTTTGAGAGAGGTTAACGACCTGGCTGATTTGTGTTTGTTTGTCTTTTGAGAGAGGTTAACAGCCTGGCTGATTTGTGTTAGTTTATCTTTTGAGAGAGGTTAACGGCCTGGCTGATTTGTGTTTGTTTGTCTTTTGAGAGAGGTTAACGGCCTGGCTGATTTGTGTTTGTATGTCTTTTGAGAGAGGTTAACGGCCTGGCTGATTTGTGTTTGTTTGTCTTTTGAGAAAGGTTAACGACCTGGCTGATTTGTGTTTGTTTGTCTCTTGAGAGAGGTTAACGGCCTGGCTGATTTGTGTTTGTTTGTCTTTTGAGAAGGGTTAACAACCTCACTGATTTGTGTTTGTTTGTCTTTTGAGAAAGGTTAACGGCCTGGCTGATTTGTGTTTGTTTGTCTTTTGAGAGAGGTTAACAGCCTAGCTGATTTGTGTTTGTTTGTCTTTTGAGAGAGGTTAACGGCCTGGCTGATTTGTGTTTGTTTGTCTTTTGAGAGAGGTTAACGGCCTGGCTGATTTGTGTTTGTTTGTCTTTTGAGAGAGGTTAACAGCCTGGCTGATTTGTGTTTGTTTGTCTTTTGAGAGAGGTTAACGGCCTGGCTGATTTGTGTTTGTTTGTCTTTTGAGAGAAGTTAACAGCCTGGCTAATTTGTGTTTGTTTGTCTTTTGAGAGAGGTTAACTGCCTGGCTGATTTGTGTTTGTTTGTCTTTTGAGAGAAGTTAACAGCCTGACTTATTTGTTTTTGTTTGTCTTTTGAGAGAGGTTAACTGCCTGGCTGATTTGTGTTTGTTTATCTTTTGAGAGAGGTTAACGGCCTGGCTGATTTGTGTTTGTTTGTCTTTTGAGAGAGGTTAACGGCCTGGCTGATTTGTGTTTGTATGTCTTTTGAGAGAGGTTAACGGCCTGGCTGATTTGTGTTTGTTTGTCTTTTGAGAGAGGTTAACGACCTAGCTGATTTGTGTTTGTTTGTCTTTTGAGAGAGGTTAACGGCCTGGCTGATTTGTGTTTGTTTGTCTTTTGAGAGAGGTTAACAGCCTAGCTGATTTGTGTTTGTTTGTCTTTTGAGAGAGGTTAACGGCCTGGCTGATTTGTGTTTGTTTGTCTTTTGAGAGAGGTTAACGGCCTGGCTGATTTGTGTTTGTTTGTCTTTTGAGAGAAGTTAACAGCCTGACTTATTTGTGTTTGTTTGTCTTTTGAGAGAGGTTAACTGCCTGGCTGATTTGTGTTTTTTTGTCTTTTGAGAGAGGTTAACGGCCTGGCTGATTTGTGTTTGTTTGTCTTTTGAGAGAAGTTTACGGCCTGGCTGATTTGTGTTTGTATGTCTTTTGAGAGAGGTTAACGGCCTGGCTGATTTGTGTTTGTTTGTCTTTTGAGAGAGGTTAACGACCTGGCTGATTTGTGTTTGTTTGTCTTTTGAGAGAGGTTAACGGCCTGGCTGATTTGTGTTTGTATGTCTTTTGAGAGAGGTTAACGGCCTGGCTGATTTGTGTTTGTATGTCTTTTGAGAGAGGTTAACGACCTGGCTGATTTGTGTTTGTTTGTCTTTTGAGAGAGGTTAACGGCCTGGCTGATTTGTGTTTGTTTGTCTTTTGAGAGAGGTTAACAGCCTAGCTGATTTGTGTTTGTTTGTCTTTTGAGAGAGGTTAAGGCCTGGCTGATTTGTGTTTGTTTGTCTTTTGAGAGAGGTTAACGGCCTGGCTGATTTGTGTTTGTTTGTCTTTTGAGAGAGGTTAACGGCCTGGCTGATTTGTGTTTGTTTGTCTTTTGAGAGAGGTTAACAGCCTAGCTGATTTGTGTTTGTTTGTCTTTTGAGAGAGGTTAAGGCCTGGCTGATTTGTGTTTGTTTGTCTTTTGAGAGAGGTTAACGGCCTGGCTGATTTGTGTTTGTTTGTCTTTTGAGAGAGGTTAACGGCCTGGCTGATTTGTGTTTGTTTGTCTTTTGAGAGAGGTTTACAGCCTAGCTGATTTGTGTTTGTTTGTCTTTTGAGAGAGGTTAAGGCCTGGCTGATTTGTGTTTGTTTGTCTTTTGAGAGAGGTTAACGGCCTGGCTGATTTGTGTTTGTTTGTCTTTTGAGAGAAGTTAACAGCCTGGCTGATTTGTGTTTGTTTGTCTTTTGAGAGAGGTTAACAGTCTGTCTTATTTGTGTTTGTTTGTCTTTTGAGAGAGGTTAACAGCCTGGCTGATTTGTTTGTTTGTCTTTTGAGAGAGGTTAACAGCCTGGCTGATTTGTGTTTGTTTGTCTTTTGAGAGAGGTTAACGGCCTGGCTTATTTGTGTTTGTTTGTCTTTTGAGAGAGGTTAACAGTCTGTCTTATTTGTGTTTGTTTGTCTTTTAAGAGAGGTTAACGGCCTGGCTGATTTGTGTTTGTTTGTCTTTTGAGAGAGGTTAACAGCGTGGCTGATTTGTGTTTGTTTGTCTTTTGAGAGAGGTTAACGGCCTAGCTGATTTGTGTTTGTTTGTCTTTTGAAAGAGGTTAACAGCCTGGCTGATTTGTGTTTGTTTGTCTTTTGAGAGAGGTTAACAGCCTAGCTGATTTGTGTTTGTTTGTCTTTTGAGAGAGGTTAACAGCCTTGCTGATTTGTGTTTGTTTGTCTTTTGAGAGAGGTTAACAGCCTGGCTGATTTGTGTTTGTTTGTCTTTTGAGAGAGGTTAACAGCCTGGCTGATTTGTGTTTGTATGTCTTTTGAGAGAGGTTAACGACCTGGCTGATTTGTGTTTGTTTGTCTTTTGAGAGAGGTTAACAGCCTGGCTGATTTGTGTTAGTTTATCTTTTGAGAGAGGTTAACGGCCTGGCTGATTTGTGTTTGTTTGTCTTTTGAGAGAGGTTAACGGCCTGGCTGATTTGTGTTTGTATGTCTTTTGAGAGAGGTTAACGGCCTGGCTGATTTGTGTTTGTTTGTCTTTTGAGAGAGGTTAACGACCTGGCTGATTTGTGTTTGTTTGTCTCTTGAGAGAGGTTAACGGCCTGGCTGATTTGTGTTTGTTTGTCTTTTGAGAGAGGTTAACAACCTCACTGATTTGTGTTTGTTTGTCTTTTGAGAAAGGTTAACGGCCTGGCTGATTTGTGTTTGTTTGTCTTTTGAGAGAGGTTAACAGCCTAGCTGATTTGTGTTTGTTTGTCTTTTGAGAGAGGTTAACGGCCTGGCTGATTTGTGTTTGTTTGTCTTTTGAGAGAGGTTAACGGCCTGGCTGATTTGTGTTTGTTTGTCTTTTGAGAGAGGTTAACAGCCTGGCTGATTTGTGTTTGTATGTCTTTTGAGAGAGGTTAACGGCCTGGCTGATTTGTGTTTGTTTGTCTTTTGAGAGAGGTTAACGACCTGGCTGATTTGTGTTTGTTTGTCTTTTGAGAGAGGTTAACGGCCTGGCTGATTTGTGTTTGTTTGTCTTTTGAGAGAGGTTAACAGCCTAGCTGATTTGTGTTTGTTTGTCTTTTGAGAGAGGTTAAGGCCTGGCTGATTTGTGTTTGTTTGTCTTTTGAGAGAGGTTAACGGCCTGGCTGATTTGTGTTTGTTTGTCTTTTGAGAGAGGTTAACGGCCTGGCTGATTTGTGTTTGTTTGTCTTTTGAGAGAGGTTAACAGCCTAGCTGATTTGTGTTTGTTTGTCTTTTGAGAGAGGTTAAGGGCTGGCTGATTTGTGTTTGTTTGTCTTTTGAGAGAGGTTAACGGCCTGGCTGATTTGTGTTTGTTTGTCTTTTGAGAGAGGTTAACGGCCTGGCTGATTTGTGTTTGTTTGTCTTTTGAGAGAAGTTAACGACCTGGCTGATTTGTGTTTGTTTGTCTTTTGAGAGAGGTTAACGGCCTGGCTGATTTGTTTGTTTGTCTTTTGAGAGAGGTTAACGGCATAGCTGATTTGTTTGTTTGTCTTTTGAGAGAGGTTAACGGCCTGGCTGATTTGTGTTTGTTTGTCTTTTGAGAGAGGTTAACGGCCTGGCTGATTTGTGTTTGTTTGTCTTTTGAGAGAGGTTAACAGTCTGTCTTATTTGTGTTTGTTTGTCTTTTGAGAGAGGTTAACAGCCTGGCTGATTTGTTTGTTTGTCTTTTGAGAGAGGTTAACGGCCTGGCTGATTTGTGTTTGTTTGTCTTTTGAGAGAGGTTAACGGCCTGGCTGATTTGTGTTTGTTTGTCTTTTGAGAGAGGTTTACGGCCTGGCTGATTTGTGTTTGTTTGTCTTTTGAGAGAGGTTAACAGTCTGTCTTATTTGTGTTTGTTTGTCTTTTGAGAGAGGTTAACAGTCTGTCTTATTTGTGTTTGTTTGTCTTTTGAGAGAGGTTAACAGCCTAGCTGATTTGTGTTTGTTTGTCTTTTGAGAGAGGTTAACGGCCTGGCTGATTTGTGTTTGTTTGTCTTTTGAGAGAGGTTAACGGCCTGGCTGATTTGTGTTTGTTTGTCTTTTGAGAGAGGTTAACAGCCTGGCTGATTTGTGTTTGTTTGTCTTTTGAGAGAGGTTAACGGCCTGGCTGATTTGTGTTTGTTTGTCTTTTGAGAGAAGTTAACAGCCTGGCTAATTTGTGTTTGTTTGTCTTTTGAGAGAGGTTAACTGCCTGGCTGATTTGTGTTTGTTTGTCTTTTGAGAGAAGTTAACAGCCTGACTTATTTGTTTTTGTTTGTCTTTTGAGAGAGGTTAACTGCCTGGCTGATTTGTGTTTGTTTATCTTTTGAGAGAGGTTAACGGCCTGGCTGATTTGTGTTTGTTTGTCTTTTGAGAGAGGTTAACGGCCTGGCTGATTTGTGTTTGTATGTCTTTTGAGAGAGGTTAACGGCCTGGCTGATTTGTGTTTGTTTGTCTTTTGAGAGAGGTTAACGACCTAGCTGATTTGTGTTTGTTTGTCTTTTGAGAGAGGTTAACGGCCTGGCTGATTTGTGTTTGTTTGTCTTTTGAGAGAGGTTAACAGCCTAGCTGATTTGTGTTTGTTTGTCTTTCGAGAGAGGTTAACGGCCTGGCTGATTTGTGTTTGTTTGTCTTTTGAGAGAGGTTAACGGCCTGGCTGATTTGTGTTTGTTTGTCTTTTGAGAGAAGTTAACAGCCTGACTTATTTGTGTTTGTTTGTCTTTTGAGAGAGGTTAACTGCCTGGCTGATTTGTGTTTTTTTGTCTTTTGAGAGAGGTTAACGGCCTGGCTGATTTGTGTTTGTTTGTCTTTTGAGAGAAGTTTACGGCCTGGCTGATTAGTGTTTGTATGTCTTTTGAGAGAGGTTAACGGCCTGGCTGATTTGTGTTTGTTTGTCTTTTGAGAGAGGTTAACGACCTGGCTGATTTGTGTTTGTTTGTCTTTTGAGAGAGGTTAACGGCCTGGCTGATTTGTGTTTGTATGTCTTTTGAGAGAGGTTAACGGCCTGGCTGATTTGTGTTTGTATGTCTTTTGAGAGAGGTTAACGACCTGGCTGATTTGTGTTTGTTTGTCTTTTGAGAGAGGTTAACGGCCTGGCTGATTTGTGTTTGTTTGTCTTTTGAGAGAGGTTAACAGCCTAGCTGATTTGTGTTTGTTTGTCTTTTGAGAGAGGTTAAGGCCTGGCTGATTTGTGTTTGTTTGTCTTTTGAGAGAGGTTAACGGCCTGGCTGATTTGTGTTTGTTTGTCTTTTGAGAGAGGTTAACGGCCTGGCTGATTTGTGTTTGTTTGTCTTTTGAGAGAGGTTAACAGCCTAGCTGATTTGTGTTTGTTTGTCTTTTGAGAGAGGTTAAGGCCTGGCTGATTTGTGTTTGTTTGTCTTTTGAGAGAGGTTAACGGCCTGGCTGATTTGTGTTTGTTTGTCTTTTGAGAGAGGTTAACGGCCTGGCTGATTTGTGTTTGTTTGTCTTTTGAGAGAGGTTTACAGCCTAGCTGATTTGTGTTTGTTTGTCTTTTGAGAGAGGTTAAGGCCTGGCTGATTTGTGTTTGTTTGTCTTTTGAGAGAGGTTAACGGCCTGGCTGATTTGTGTTTGTTTGTCTTTTGAGAGAAGTTAACAGCCTGGCTGATTTGTGTTTGTTTGTCTTTTGAGAGAGGTTAACAGTCTGTCTTATTTGTGTTTGTTTGTCTTTTGAGAGAGGTTAACAGCCTGGCTGATTTGTTTGTTTGTCTTTTGAGAGAGGTTAACAGCCTGGCTGATTTGTGTTTGTTTGTCTTTTGAGAGAGGTTAACGGCCTGGCTTATTTGTGTTTGTTTGTCTTTTGAGAGAGGTTAACAGTCTGTCTTATTTGTGTTTGTTTGTCTTTTAAGAGAGGTTAACGGCCTGGCTGATTTGTGTTTGTTTGTCTTTTGAGAGAGGTTAACAGCGTGGCTGATTTGTGTTTGTTTGTCTTTTGAGAGAGGTTAACGGCCTAGCTGATTTGTGTTTGTTTGTCTTTTGAGAGAGGTTAACAGCCTGGCTGATTTGTGTTTGTTTGTCTTTTGAGAGAGGTTAACAGCCTAGCTGATTTGTGTTTGTTTGTCTTTTGAGAGAGGTTAACAGCCTGGCTGATTTGTGTTTGTTTGTCTTTTGAGAGAGGTTAACAGCCTGGCTGATTTGTGTTTGTTTGTCTTTTGAGAGAGGTTAACAGCCTGGCTGATTTGTGTTTGTATGTCTTTTGAGAGAGGTTAACGACCTGGCTGATTTGTGTTTGTTTGTCTTTTGAGAGAGGTTAACAGCCTGGCTGATTTGTGTTAGTTTATCTTTTGAGAGAGGTTAACGGCCTGGCTGATTTGTGTTTGTTTGTCTTTTGAGAGAGGTTAACGGCCTGGCTGATTTGTGTTTGTATGTCTTTTGAGAGAGGTTAACGGCCTGGCTGATTTGTGTTTGTTTGTCTTTTGAGAGAGGTTAACGACCTGGCTGATTTGTGTTTGTTTGTCTCTTGAGAGAGGTTAACGGCCTGGCTGATTTGTGTTTGTTTGTCTTTTGAGAGAGGTTAACAACCTCACTGATTTGTGTTTGTTTGTCTTTTGAGAAAGGTTAACGGCCTGGCTGATTTGTGTTTGTTTGTCTTTTGAGAGAGGTTAACAGCCTAGCTGATTTGTGTTTGTTTGTCTTTTGAGAGAGGTTAACGGCCTGGCTGATTTGTGTTTGTTTGTCTTTTGAGAGAGGTTAACGGCCTGGCTGATTTGTTTTTGTTTGTCTTTTGAGAGAGGTTAACAGCCTGGCTGATTTGTGTTTGTATGTCTTTTGAGAGAGGTTAACGGCCTGGCTGATTTGTGTTTGTTTGTCTTTTGAGAGAGGTTAACGACCTGGCTGATTTGTGTTTGTTTGTCTTTTGAGAGAGGTTAACGGCCTGGCTGATTTGTGTTTGTTTGTCTTTTGAGAGAGGTTAACAGCCTAGCTGATTTGTGTTTGTTTGTCTTTTGAGAGAGGTTAAGGCCTGGCTGATTTGTGTTTGTTTGTCTTTTGAGAGAGGTTAACGGCCTGGCTGATTTGTGTTTGTTTGTCTTTTGAGAGAGGTTAACGGCCTGGCTGATTTGTGTTTGTTTGTCTTTTGAGAGAGGTTAACAGCCTAGCTGATTTGTGTTTGTTTGTCTTTTGAGAGAGGTTAAGGGCTGGCTGATTTGTGTTTGTTTGTCTTTTGAGAGAGGTTAACGGCCTGGCTGATTTGTGTTTGTTTGTCTTTTGAGAGAGGTTAACGGCCTGGCTGATTTGTGTTTGTTTGTCTTTTGAGAGAAGTTAACGGCCTGGCTGATTTGTGTTTGTTTGTCTTTTGAGAGAGGTTAACGGCCTGGCTGATTTGTTTGTTTGTCTTTTGAGAGAGGTTAACGGCATAGCTGATTTGTTTGTTTGTCTTTTGAGAGAGGTTAACGGCCTGGCTGATTTGTGTTTGTTTGTCTTTTGAGAGAGGTTAACGGCCTGGCTAATTTGTGTTTGTTTGTCTTTTGAGAGAGGTTAACAGTCTGTCTTATTTGTGTTTGTTTGTCTTTTGAGAGAGGTTAACAGCCTGGCTGATTTGTTTGTTTGTCTTTTGAGAGAGGTTAACGGCCTGGCTGATTTGTGTTTGTTTGTCTTTTGAGAGAGGTTAACGGCCTGGCTGATTTGTGTTTGTTTGTCTTTTGAGAGAGGTTTACGGCCTGGCTGATTTGTGTTTGTTTGTCTTTTGAGAGAGGTTAACAGTCTGTCTTATTTGTGTTTGTTTGTCTTTTGAGAGAGGTTAACAGTCTGTCTTATTTGTGTTTGTTTGTCTTTTAAGAGAGGTTAACAGCCTGGCTGATTTGTGTTAGTTTGTCTTTTGAGAGAGGTTAACGGCCTGGCTGATTTGTGTTTGTTTGTCTTTTGAGTGAGGTTAACGGCCTGGCTGATTTGTGTTTGTTTGTCTTTTGAGAGAGGTTAACGGCCTGGCTGATTTGTATTTGTTTGTCTTTTGAGAGAAGTTAACAGCCTGGCTGATTTGTGTTTGTTTGTCTTTTGAGAGAGGTTTACGGCCTGGCTGATTTGTGTTTGTTTGTCTTTTGAGAGAGGTTAACAGCCTGGCTGATTTGTGTTTGTTTGTCTTTTGAGAGAGGTTAATGACCTGGCTGATTTGTGTTTGTTTGTCTTTTGAGAGAGGTTAACGGCCTGGCTGATTTGTGTTTGTTTGTCTTTTGAGAGAGGTTAACGGCCTGGCTGATTTGTGTTTGTTTGTCTTTTGAGAGAGGTTAACGGCCTGGCTGATTTGTGTTTGTTTGTCTTTTGAGAGAGGTTAACAGCCTGGCTGATTTGTGTTTGTTTGTCTTTTGAGAGAGGTTAACGGCCTGGCTGATTTGTGTTTGTTTGTCTTTTGAGAGAGGTTAACAGCCTGGCTGATTTGTGTTTGTTCGTCTTTTGAGAGAGGTTAACGGCCTGGCTTATTTATATGAGCTTTTTGTCCTTCTTTTGTCAGAAGTGTATTTGGTGATGTTAGGATTTGACTTGAAATAGAAGACTTATATCAAATCCGTTACCAAAGTCGCTGGAAAAATGGTTGGATCATTTTATCGCTCTGAAAGATATCTCACGCCTGATGCAATCTTGGACCACCCTGAAAGATTAGGAAAGACGAATTCACACCGAACTTTGCCTGCAATCTGTTCACCTCCGTTCTCCCCCGAGGTTGACTCCAAACTGATCGTCTTCTCTCAGAGGTTCCAACTCATCAACTGTCCTAAACTCACCTGCTGTAAAACTAACTTAGATTGCCGTAAACTAATGTACTGTCGTCAAATGTCGTAAAAAACTCTCTACCCTAAACGTCTTTAGTCATATAGGAACTCTTATATCCGGTCTTTTTGTCTCTTTGGCCACTCCCACCCATTCTACTTTTTGATCGTCTTGGTGTGAGTTGGTGAATCATTTACCCCCATTATCTTTCCACCCATCTTACATGCGACGGCTCCCTCCTCCCGTGAATCATTTCTCATCACCGTACGTCAAAAGTATCACAAGCATTGATTTCCCTGATTCTTTTTAGAATTAGGTACTGACAGGAGGGACCACGTGAAGGTAGCCAACATTCATAAGTAAAAGTGGTGCTATGGAAACGACTGGATTCGAACTTGGAACACTCAGATCATCAGTCAACGGTGGTATCCCCCTCCTAAAAAAAAGTTACGTAGGGGAACCATTTTACATTAGACGCATAGAAAATTGGAACCTTGCTTAAGAATTGAACTATTGATTTTTCAAAAGTTTTTTTGTAATCTAAAAAACCTAGTGCTTAATCGATAAGAATCAGAAAAAAAATTTGAATAATAAACTTTGCAGTGTGTGTGTGGGGGGGGTGGTATTTTATATACATCTGCTCAAAGGTGATTTTTATACTTACATCAACGTAATTGGCATTTATATAATCCGTTGTGAAGCCCTGGGGAATTTCCCGCAGACTTATTCGAGCATGATCATCTGCAAGGAAAAAGATAGATTTTGGTAAATTTTACTGCTATTCAACTTTATCATTTGAAATAATCTGAAAAAAATTTAAATAATCAATATATATATATAAAATTTATCAAAACATTTCAAAAAAATTTCAATTAAAAAAAAAAAATCAATATATATATATATATATATATATATATATATATATATATATATATATATGTAAAGGAGTAAGGTGACCAACATTTGTAAAAAGTTTTTTTCAACATTTATTTATTATTTTGTTATTTCATCATTTTATCATTTTATATAACGCGTTTCAAGCGGTGATCCGCATTCACCGGATATGTAAATCCATTTGCAGAAATGTCTTTCGATTTGAAACAGTGTCGTTTCATTCTTTTTTATTTTCTCCTCAAATGAAACAACACTCTTTCAAATTGAAATACATTTCTTCAAATGGATTTACATATCTGATGATAGCGGACCACCGCTTGAAACGCGTTATATAAAATGATAAAATGATAAAATAACAAAATAATAAATAAATGTTGAAAAAAACTTTTTACAAATGTTGGTAGCCTTACTCCTTTACATATATACTTTTCTCTCGTTGGAACTGCACTACCCTCTTTTCTTTCTTTCTCTCTCTCTCTCTCTCTCTCTCTCTCTCTCTCTCTCTCTATATATATATATATATATATATATATATATATATATATATATATATATATATATATATATATATATATATATATATATATACTGGTTGGTTGCATTCCAATGAGAAAAAAATTCAATCCACAGTCAAAATGTTTAATTTTTTCATTTCTTTATTTCTTTATTTCAGCGAATGCCTATATGTTTTTCATCTCGTCTTACGCGTGTTTCGCAACCCGGTAAGAAAAAAGTAGTTTTTGGTCTACCAAGCTGTTCTTCAGAGAACAATCATTTAACAATAGAAAATAAATAGGAAGAAAGATGGTCAAGAAAGATAAGAATTACTTTTAAATCATTGTTCTCTGAAGAGAATCTTTGTAGACCAAAGACTCCTTTTTTCTTACTGGGTTGCGAAACGCGCGTAAGACGTAATAAAAAATATATATAATTATAAATATTTGTATACGTTTCATCCTTTCGGAATCGTCAGTGTAGACATAATTATTCAAGCCAGTTGCAGGATTCGAAACCTCGGAACAAGTCATGTTTTTTTTTTAAATTTTCTTTTTATAACTCAAATTCCGACGTCTTAACCTTCATGGCCAACTACATAATCGGTGAGAGTTTTAAATCTATTGTGTTCAGCTAATGAAAGAACATCCCTTAAAGCTATGATTTTGACGGCTGTATTAATACTACTCACTACAGTACCCAGCCTAGATAGGGGGTGACACACACACACATACATATATATATATATATATATATATATATATATATATATATATATATATATTGGTACAGAAAAATGAGTACAACATTAATACCGTCGGTTTCAAGCTCAGAAGGACTTAGCCATCCGGCTCTCTTCAGCTTATGTTGTCACTTGTTTCAGAAATGTGAAGTCACGTGTCATTCTCGTTTGGACGCGTTATTTGCTTAGAGTGTTGTGTATGTTTGTTTAAATTTAGTGTAAGGAAGGTTTAATAAGGTTGGAAAAAAGGGGGTGAAATGTAACAGTTGAGATTTTAAAGTGGAAAAGAATGTTGGTATGTGTATATGTTTATATATTTGTATGTACAGGATTCACTCCTAAACTAATTAACCGATCATTATGACTTTTGGAACACAGCTGATAGGCGTAAGGGTGTGTAATGTAAGCTATATTTTGTTAAATTTAGTTTAATGTAAAAGAGTAAAAAAGGTTTCGGAAGTCCTTCGTGAAAATTCGGATATCTCTGATTTTTGGGAAATTTTAACAATATATATTAGACATCAATTAATAAATATTCTCCAAATTTCAATTTCTTCAAAATATTTAAAAAGGATTTAAGGGGACGTAATACGAGAAAAAAACCTTCCATTTGAAAATTCAAATATTTCAGATTTTCATTGAGTTTGATCCATAGTCGTTAGACACCAATTAAGCAAGATTCCCTGAATTTCAATTTCTTCTTAAGACCCCCTTAAGCTTAAGCCTTAAATTTGAGACATTTTCTAGAATCAAAATCATGTAACAGATTGCGATCAAAATTCGAATAAGGATTCTATACATTTAAGAATTTTTTTTTTTTAACATAGTTCACCCTAAACAAGGCAAGTTGTCACTTTAGACGTAAGAAGCTACTGAGAATTAGTATATAAGTTTTTTTTTTTTGGGGGGGGGGGGGGGCATCCTAAATTGGGAGATGTGCAGCGAGATGCTTGTTCACATTAGTTTTAAATTTCTGCATGTCGGTACAGTCGGGGAAACAGGGAGCAGGAAGGGAGTTCCAAAGGCCGGCAGCACGAAGAAAAGAAGCTATTAAAGTAGAAGGCTCTCCAGCGTCTGTGGACCCCCACAGTGAATGGATGGGATTTAGCTGATTGTCGTGTTGGTCGAATGTATTTATGTCAACAAGGGGGCACTAGAGCAGCCAAGTTAATCGGAGCACATTCCATTGAAGTACTTGTAAAAAGAAGCACAAGGATGTAACATTGCGGCGAGGGGACAGGGGCGGGAGCTTGGTGGATAGTGAGGGACCTATTAGATTAGCGACTATTTAGTCTTCGTAAGGGCACATAAAGTGTTGCAAAACTGTTCTTTTCGGGGGATTAATTTTGAGGCTTGAGAGGAACTGAATTTGGTTTGAAACAACCCCCCTTTATAGGAGAAAATCCGATCACTTGGCAATTTTTGCACCAATCCCCTTTTTCATGAGAGGTTGTCTGTATCCTTCTAGTTCTTATTTACTTGCATCCCCACGAGGACAGAGTTAGACACAAGGTCGGTTTTTAATGTGGAAAAAATCCAGCTCCCCAAAAAGGACAGAAAAGATCAAGTGTAGTATCAGAACAGATACTACACTTAACCAAAAACCCCAAAGGGACAGTTTATAAACCCCTAAAAACCAACTGGAACTAAACGTGATTTGTTGCCAATTCCACACCTCTTTTCCCCTGTCCGACATTAACTCTGCAAATTTGTTTACTTGGACCAAGCGAGCACCTTACACCTGAAAGCTGCCAGAATGACCGTTTCTGAAACTAATGGAACTAATTTATGGCCAGTTTGGAGTTTCCTCTGCATTTCGAATTTCTTGCTGACTAAGCTATTTGCCATTAACGTCTTTGAATCTCTTGAATCTCGGAAGAATTTTGATATTACTCAAAAACAAGATATAAAGATAGAATAGACGTGTCTTTGACCCGCTGGGTCACAGCCACTATCACTATCTATTCTACTTTGATTTAATTCGAAAATTCATAAACTACGACATCTTTTAAGACATCCTTCATGCATAACCAAAAATAATTACTTTACTTCTATATTATTATTTGTACTCACTAGGAGTTCTCACACAGATCATCGTCAGTGATTGCTCACCGACAACAACCAGTGGTATTTCCTGGAGTCTGAGTGACAACAAGCTTCCCCAGATTTCCAGTATTCTTAATCTCTTTTCGATAACGATGCGGTATCGCAACAGCCTCTTACCATTGATTTCTCGTTGGTAAGGACAATGGGTCTTCTCTGGGATTTGGGTGGCAATAAGCCCCCTCCCCAATGTCCCAGCATTCTCCGCACTTTTCCAGTGGAGGTCTAGTTTGTGCTGTCCCTCCTCGGTCTTCTCATCCTCCTCGACCCTCTACAAATATTTTGTCTGGTGTCAGCCTAGGCCTGCACCATTTAAAAAATTATTTTTTGTACTAACTAGTTCTCACACAAGTCATCGTCAGTGATTGCTCACTGATAATCACCGGTGGTGTTCCCTGTAGTCTGAGTGACAATAAGCCTCCCCAGATTTCCAGTACTCTTCAACTCTTTTCGATAACCATTGCAAATGACTTTGCAGTATCGCAACAGCCGCTTACCATTGATTTCTCGCTGGTAACGATCATTGGTCTTCTCTGGGATTTGGGTGGCAATAAGCGTCCCCAAGATCCCAGTACTCTGTGCACTCTTCCAGTGGAGGTCTGGTTAGTGCTCTCTCTCTCCTCTGTCTTCCCATCCTCCTTTACCCTTCACGACTATTTTGTGTGGTATCAACCGAGGCTGGTGCCATCACATTTTTTTTGGGGGGGGGGGTAAGGGTCAGTTTATTATTATTATTATTATTATTATTATTATTATTATTATTATTATTATTATTATTATTATTAATAACTTCTACTTCCATTTAAAAAATAATTTGAATAAGAAACAATCGTTGCTTCCATTAAACACTGAAAAACAACAACAAAAAAAAAAAACTTGATTCAGTGAAAAGTCAAAAACGAAACATCAGCGGATAGCATTACTTCCGGTTGACGACGCTATAAAATAAATAAGCATTTTCTTTCTCTCTCTATCTATGTATTCATATCTATCTATCTATCTATCTATCTATCTATCTATCTACCCTTTATATCTATCTATCTCCCCTTTATATCTATCTATCTATCTATTTCCCCTTTATATCTATCTATCTATCTATTTCCCCTTTATATCTATCTATCTATCTATCTATCTATCTATCTATCTATCTCTCTATCTCTCTATCTCTTTCAAACACACTAATTATCGTAAATTCTTTTCTTTTCTCCTAATACATATTTTAAGATATAAGAGCAGATAAACAAAAAGATACAATTTGTGTGTTTTCAACTATGTATTAATGTTTAGAGTATGGTCTCTGTGTGTTTCGAGTACGACCGAGCTAGTGTATGCAACTGTTTCTCTCCGACCAGCTCGCCTGTGTCACTCAATAAGTTTAACGTCTCATGTGGAATGCACATCACCACAAACACATGTTGGACATGCTGACAACAAACAAATGGTGCAAATACTATCAGACATTGTATGGAGTACTGTTGTCATATTCTGGGCTGGTGAATCTCTGTCCCATTTGTGGGTTCTTGATGAGGTGCAGAAACGGATCTCTAATTTGATTCGTCCCACCCTTTCTTCTTCTCTGCACTCTCTCTCTCACAGATGTGATGTTGCTAGTCTCAGTCTTTTCTCTAAGTACTATTATGGGATGTGTTCTTCAGAATTCCCTTCTTCTTTTGTTCCAGCTCGTTTGACACGTTGGTCTAGTGGTCTCCATCAATTCGTTGTTTTGATGCCTCATTGTAATACAGCTTCCTATTCCAGTAGCTTCTTTCCAAGACCTGCAGGCTTGTGGAACTCTCTTCTTGCTGATTGTTTTCCTCCTACCTATAATCTTGGTCTTTTCAAGACCAAGGCCAATAAGCATCTTCTGTCTTTGCGATAATCGTATTTGTTCTTGTTAGCTCCTTACATCAAATAGCTTCATGCCTTGTCTGGAGCGATTTCTATAAAAAAAAAAGATTATGATTTGCAGACAGCGAGCAGCGCTTTTCAGCCACGATTTTACTGCTGAACCGAGTGCATAGTGAATATATATATATATATGTATATATGAATATATATATATATATATATTCATATATAAATATTTGTTATTGTTTATTATCTATGTACCTTTACGTTTCGTCCTTTTTCAATCGGGACTCATCAGCATAGAGATATGACTATTCACTACCAGTCATGCGATTCGAAACCCCGGATTACAAGTATTTTTCAACTCAAATCCGACATCTTTAACCGCTCGGCCAATTGTAAGCAACGAATAAACGATGATAATTTTAAGACTTTATAAGCGGTTTTAACGTCTAGAGCACTCTACTTCTTTTTAAGGGAAGGAACGATGCATTATAAAGCAAGTGACGTCAAGCTGTGTTAATACTACCATTACAGTGCTCTACTTTTTTGAGGAGCGACAAATAATATATATATATATATATATATATATATATATATATATATATTATAATATAAAATGAAGTAATAAAATAAGGTGTCAATCAAATTTTATTAGAATTCAAAGTTCATGCAAAGCATCCTTAAGTCCTTAGCTCATGAGTTTTCAAAGATAATTCTTCTCTTCAGAGGACCATTACCGCAGTTATACTACTACAGGTAATAAAATTACGCTTTGAAAATATATAAAATTATATACACAAATACACAAAAATACATAACATCAAACATATCAATCCAAAAACATACTTTTGTTGAATCCATACAGTCCATCCAGGTCATACAAGTTGAGAAGCATAATCAGGAAGGACATTACTCCAAGATACAAACAGCAGTCCAAATTTGATTGGACTTTTTGTATTATTTTGATTGATTTATTTATCATTAACATTGAATATGGACACATTTCGCGACTGGATAACTTTGCCGGCCCCTTCAATTTTACGTATTTGGACTGCTGTTTGTATCTTGGAGTAATGTCCTTCCTGATTATGCTTCTCAACTTGTATGACCTGGATGGACTGTATGGATTCAACAAAAGTATGTTTTTGGATTGATATGTTTGATGTTATGTATTTTTGTGTATTTGTGTATATAATTTTATATATTTTCAAAGCGTAATTTTATTGCCTGTAGTAGTATAACTGCGGTAATGGTCCTCTGAAGAGAAGAATTATCTTTGAAAACTCATGAGCTAAGGACTTAAGGATACTTTGCTTGAACTTTGAATTCTAATAAAATTTGATTGACACCTTATTTTATTACTTCATTTTATATTATAATATTAATGCTCTATCCAGTATATTGAGCTTCAGTTTTTTATCCGGATGTTTCACTAATTATAAGATATTAGTTGACGCTTATATCTTTTGTTGGATTGCTTCATATATATATATATATATATATATATATAGTAGTATATATATATATATATATATATATATATATATATATATATATATATATATAGTAGTATGAAAATATATTTATGGCAACAACAAACCTCAGATTTCGTTTTTGAACTTTTCCTTCTCGCGAGTCTCTATTTACTTGCCTCCCCACGAGGGCAGAGTTAGACACAATGTCAGTTTTTAATGTGGGGAAAATATAGCTCCCGAAAAAGAGGCACTTTGGATTGGGACAAAAATAAAAATATAGAGACTAGATTATTCTACTAATTAACCCACAGCTAGGAGGAGAAAGATTGGATTCATACCTTCCCCCAAAGTATTAGTGAAATTGATATAAATACTCAATTGTGATTTGCAGACAGCGAGCAGCGCTTTTCAGTCACGATCTTACTACTGAACCAAGTTCATAGTGAATACATACATATATATATATATAGTAATATGAAAATATGTTTATGGCAAGTAAGATACATAGAGGCGTCCATGTTTCATTCCCGCAGGAAATCATCAGGCTAAGAGCTAAATGCAGATGTAGACACTTGTGGATTAAATAAAATGATCCATTCGAAATTGCATATGGATTTCTGAGTTCGACAAGATACACCTGAAAAAGTTTGGAGGCTACATCGGCCGAAACGTTGTGAGAATAATCCAAACAGAGATTTTTTTTTTACAAATGATTCGTCATTTGTAGCTTCATATAAAAAGTGGATAATTCGCCTGTTCGAAAGCGAAAAACTCAGAACGTCTCTAGCGTCCAGGGCATTAGGTTGAGAGAGAGAGAGAGAGAGAGAGAGAGAGAGAGAGAGAGAGAGAGAGAGAGAGAGAGAGAGAGAGATATTTAGCGACAATAGGTCTTTGTTTTTGTTCGAGGCAGTATCGCTGGGTGACGCGGAGCTTTTGGTCGTTAGGTAACTAAATATATTTAAATTGGGTACCATGAAGTGAAAATCCACAAATCAGAATACGAGCAATATCCTGTTAAAACTTTCTCACTCCAGTTGGACAATGAACAATATCACGAAAGGATTGGAAACGATAGGGGGGAATGGACAACATTTGATTATTTAAGAGGACGGCTCAACAAATATTTGTTAACATTGAACTTGAAAACGACCGTGTTGTAGTCAGCTGGGAAGCAGTTCACTGGTATTGTGTTCCACAGATGGGAAGTTCTAAGAAAATAAACTTTGTTAATGTAAGTACAGTTTGGCTTTAGGTACACAGGGGGAGAAAGAGAAGTTCAGTTTGGCTTTAGGTACACAGGGGAAGAAAGGGAAGTTCAGTTTGGCTTTAGGTACACAGGGGGAGAAAGGGAAGTTCAGTTTGGCTTTAGGTACACAGGGGGAGAAAGGGAAGTTCAGTTTGGCTTTAGGTACACAGGGGGAGAAAGGGAAGTTCACTTTGGCTTTAGGTACACAGGGGGAGAAAGGGAAGTTCAGTTTGGTTTTAGGTACACAGGGGAAGAAAGGGAAGTTCAGTTTAGCTTTAGGTACACAGGGGGAGAAAGGGAAGTTCAGTTTGGCTTTAGGTACACAGGGGGAGAAAGGGAAGTTCAGTTTGGCTTTAGGTACACAGGGGGAGAAAGGGAAGTTCAGTTTGGCTTTATGCACGCAGGGGGAGAAAGGGAAGTTCAGTTTGGCTTTATGCACGCAGGGGGAGAAAGGGAAGTTCAGTTTGGTTTTAGGTACACAGGGGAAGAAAGGGAAGTTCAGTTTAGCTTTAGGTACACAGGGGGAGAAATGGAAGTTCACTTTGGCTTTAGGTACACAGGGGGGGGGGGAAGGGAAGTTCAGTTTGGTTTTAGGTACACAGGGTGAGAAAGGGAAGTTCAGTTTGGCTTTAGGTACACAGGGGGAGAAAGAGAAGTTCAGTTTGGCTTTAGGTACACAGGGGGAGAAAGGGAAGTTCAGTTTGGTTTTAGGTACACAGGGGGAGAAAGGGAAGTTCAGTTTGGTTTTAGGTACACAGGGGGAGAAAGGGAAGTTCAGTTTGGCTTTAGGTACACAGGGGGGAAAGGGAAGTTCAGTTTGGCTTTAGGTACACAGGGGGAGAAAGGGAAGTTCAGTTTGGTTTTAGGTACACAAGGGAGAGAAAGGGAAGTTCAGTTTAGTTTTAGGTACACAAGGGAGAGAAAGGGAAGTTCAGTTTAACTTAAGTACACAGGGGGAGAAAGAGAAGTTCAGTTTGGCTTTAGGTACACAGGGGGAGAAAGGGAAGTTCAGTTTGGCTTTAGGTACACAGGGGGAGAAAGGGAAGTTCACTTTAGCTTTAGGTACACAGGGGGAGAAATGGAAGTTCACTTTGGCTTTAGGTACACAGGGGGAGAAAGGGAAGTTCACTTTAGCTTTAGGTACACAGGGGGAGAAATGGAAGTTCAGTTTGACTTTAGGTACACAGGGGGAGAAAGGGAAGTTCACTTTGGCTTCAGGTACACAGGGGGAGAAAGAGAAGTTCAGTTTGGCTTTAGGTACACAGGGGGAGAAATGTAAGTTCAGTTTGGCTTTAGGTACACAGGGGGAGAAAGGGAAGTTCAGTTTGGCTTTAGGTACACAGGGGGAGAAATGGAAGTTCACTTTGGCTTTAGGTACACAGGGAGAGAAAGGGAAGTTCAGTTTGGCTTTAGGTACACAGGGGGAGAAAGGGAAGTTCTTTTCAGTGATTGTAGCTAGACGAGTTCTTGTTGTGAATGTTTTACGGGTGGGGGTGGGTCATAGATTGAAGCTACCGCATCTATCATTGAAGCTCAGTCGAGCACCTACCATGAAAATAACGATAGAGTAGAGAAAGACTAGCAACATCTCTTCTGTGAGAATGAGACTGTAGGGAAGAGAAGAAATCATCTCCCACTAGTTGGAATGCTATTGATATATAGATACATAGGTAGGTAGTTGGAATGCTATTGATATATAGATACATAGGTAGGTAGTTGGAATTCTATTGATATATAGATACATAGGTAGGTAGTTGGAATGCTATTGATATATAGATACATAGGTAAGTAGTTGGAATGATATTGATATATAGATACATAGGTAAGTAGTTGGAATGCTATTGATATATAGATACATAGGTAGGTAGTTGGAATGCTATTTATATATAGATACATAGGTAAGTAGTTGGAATGCTATTGATATATAGATACATAGGTAGGTAGTTGGAATGCTATTGATATATAGATACATAGGAAGGTAGTTGGAATGCTATTTATATATAGATACATAGGTAGGTAGTTGGAATGCTATTGATATATAGATACATAGGTAGGTAGTTGGAATGCTATTGATATATAGATACATAGGTAGGTAGTTGGAATTCTATTGATATATAGATACATAGGTAGGTAGTTGGAATGCTATTGATATATAGATACATAGGAAGGTAGTTGGAATGCTATTTATATATAGATACATAGGTAGGTAGTTGGAATGCTATTGATATATAGATACATAGGTAGGTAGTTGGAATGCTATTTATATATAGATACATAGGTAGGTAGTTGGAATGCTATTGATATATAGATACATAGGTAGGTAGTTGGAATGCTATTGATATATAGATACATAGGTAGGTAGTTGGAATGCTATTGATATATAGATACATAGGTAGGTAGTTGGAATGCTATTGATATATAGATACATAGGTAGGTAGTTGGAATGCTATTGATATATAGATACATAGGTAGGTAGTTGGAATGCTATTGATATATAGATACATAGGTAGGTAGTTGGAATGCTATTGATATATAGATACATAGGTAGGTAGTTGGAATGCTATTGATATATAGATACATAGGTAGGTAGTTGGAATGCTATTTATATATAGATACATAGGTAGGTAGTTGGAATTCTATTGATATATAGATACATAGGTAGGTAGTTGGAATGCTATTGATATATAGATACATAGGTAGGTAGTTGGAATGCTATTGATATATAGATACATAGGAAGGTAGTTGGAATGCTATTTATATATAGATACATAGGTAGGTAGTTGGAATTCTATTGATATATAGATACATAGGTAGGTAGTTGGAATGCTATTTATATATAGATACATAGGTAGGTAGTTGGAATGCTATTGATATATAGATACATAGGTAGGTAGTTGGAATGCTATTGATATATAGATACATAGGTAGGTAGTTGGAATGCTATTGATATATAGATACATAGGTAGGTAGTTGGAATGCTATTTATATATAGATACATAGGTAGGTAGTTGGAATGCTATTGATATATAGATACATAGGTAGGTAGTTGGAATGCTATTGATATATAGATACATAGGTAGGTAGTTGGAATGCTATTGATATATAGATACATAGGTAGGTAGTTGGAATGCTATTGATATATAGATACATAGGTAGGTAGTTGGAATTCTATTGATATATAGATACATAGGTAGGTAGTTGGAATGCTATTGATATATAGATACATAGGTAGGTAGTTGGAATGCTATTGATATATAGATACATAGGTAGGTAGTTGGAATGCTATTTATATATAGATACATAGGTAGGTAGTTGGAATTCTATTGATATATAGATACATAGGTAGGTAGTTGGAATGCTATTGATATATAGATACATAGGTAGGTAGTTGGAATGCTATTGATATATAGATACATAGGAAGGTAGTTGGAATGCTATTTATATATAGATACATAGGTAGGTAGTTGGAATGCTATTGATATATAGATACATAGGTAGGTAGTTGGAATGCTATTGATATATAGATACATAGGTAGGTAGTTGGAATGCTATTGATATATAGATACATAGGTAGGTAGTTGGAATGCTATTGATATATAGATACATAGGTAGGTAGTTGGAATGCTATCGATATATAGATACATAGGTAGGTAGTTGGAATTCTATTGATATATAGATACATAGGTAGGTAGTTGGAATGCTATTGATATATAGATACATAGGAAGGTAGTTGGAATGCTATTTATATATAGATACATAGGTAGGTAGTTGGAATTCTATTGATATATAGATACATAGGTAGGTAGTTGGAATGCTATTAATATATAGATACATAGGTAAGTAGTTGGAATGCTATTGATATATAGATACATAGGTAGGTAGTTGGAATGCTATTGATATATAGATACATAGGAAGGTAGTTGGAATTCTATTGATATATAGATACATAGGTAGGTAGTTGGAATGCTATTGATATATAGATACATAGGTAGGTAGTTGGAATGCTATTGATATATAGATACATAGGTAGGTAGTTGGAATGCTATTGATATATAGATACATAGGTAGGTAGTTGGAATGCTATTGATATATAGATACATAGGTAGGTAGTTGGAATGCTATTGATATATAGATACATAGGTAGGTAGTTGGAATGCTATTGATATATAGATACATAGGTAGGTAGTTGGAATGCTATTGATATATAGATACATAGGTAGGTAGTTGGAATGCTATCGATATATAGATACATAGGTAGGTAGTTGGAATTCTATTGATATATAGATACATAGGTAGGTAGTTGGAATGCTATTGATATATAGATACATAGGAAGGTAGTTGGAATGCTATTTATATATAGATACATAGGTAGGTAGTTGGAATTCTATTGATATATAGATACATAGGTAGGTAGTTGGAATGCTATTAATATATAGATACATAGGTAAGTAGTTGGAATGCTATTGATATATAGATACATAGGTAGGTAGTTGGAATGCTATTGATATATAGATACATAGGAAGGTAGTTGGAATTCTATTGATATATAGATACATAGGTAGGTAGTTGGAATGCTATTGATATATAGATACATAGGTAGGTAGTTGGAATGCTATTGATATATAGATACATAGGTAGGTAGTTGGAATGCTATTGATATATAGATACATAGGTAGGTAGTTGGAATTCTATTGATATATAGATACATAGGTAGGTAGTTGGAATGCTATTGATATATAGATACATAGGTAGGTAGTTGGAATGCTATTGATATATAGATACATAGGTAGGTAGTTGGAATGCTATTAATATATAGATACATAGGTAGGTAGTTGGAATTCTATTGATATATAGATACATAGGTAGGTAGTTGGAATGCTATTGATATATAGATACATAGGTAGGTAGTTGGAATGCTATCGATATATAGATACATAGGTAGGTAGTTGGAATTCTATTGATATATAGATACATAGGTAGGTAGTTGGAATGCTATTGATATATAGATACATAGGAAGGTAGTTGGAATGCTATTTATATATAGATACATAGGTAGGTAGTTGGAATTCTATTGATATATAGATACATAGGTAGGTAGTTGGAATGCTATTAATATATAGATACATAGGTAAGTAGTTGGAATGCTATTGATATATAGATACATAGGTAGGTAGTTGGAATGCTATTGATATATAGATACATAGGAAGGTAGTTGGAATTCTATTGATATATAGATACATAGGTAGGTAGTTGGAATGCTATTGATATATAGATACATAGGTAGGTAGTTGGAATGCTATTGATATATAGATACATAGGTAGGTAGTTGGAATGCTATTGATATATAGATACATAGGTAGGTAGTTGGAATTCTATTGATATATAGATACATAGGTAGGTAGTTGGAATGCTATTGATATATAGATACATAGGTAGGTAGTTGGAATGCTATTGATATATAGATACATAGGTAGGTAGTTGGAATGCTATTAATATATAGATACATAGGTAGGTAGTTGGAATGCTATTGATATATAGATACATAGGTAGGTAGTTGGAATGCTATTGATATATAGATACATAGGTAGGTAGTTGGAATGCTATCGATATATAGATACATAGGTAGGTAGTTGGAATTCTATTGATATATAGATACATAGGTAGGTAGTTGGAATGCTATTGATATATAGATACATAGGAAGGTAGTTGGAATGCTATTTATATATAGATACATAGGTAGGTAGTTGGAATTCTATTGATATATAGATACATAGGTAGGTAGTTGGAATGCTATTAATATATAGATACATAGGTAAGTAGTTGGAATGCTATTGATATATAGATACATAGGTAGGTAGTTGGAATGCTATTGATATATAGATACATTGGTAGGTAGTTGGAATGCTATTCATATATAGATACATAGGTAGGTAGTTGGAATGCTATTGATATATAGATACATTGGTAGGTAGTTGGAATGCTATTCATATATAGATACATAGGTAGGTAGTTGGAATGCTATTGATATATAGATACATAGGAAGGTAGTTGGAATTCTATTGATATATAGATACATAGGTAAGTAGTTGGAATGCTATTTATATATAGATACATAGGTAGGTAGTTGGAATTCTATTGATATATAGATACATAGGTAGGTAGTTGGAATGCTATTAATATATAGATACATAGGTAAGTAGTTGGAATGCTATTGATATATAGATACATAGGTAGGTAGTTGGAATGCTATTGATATATAGATACATAGGTAAGTAGTTGGAATGCTATTGATATATAGATACATAGGTAGGTAGTTGGAATGCTATTGATATATAGATACATTGGTAGGTAGTTGGAATGCTATTCATATATAGATACATAGGTAGGTAGTTGGAATGCTATTGATATATAGATACATAGGAAGGTAGTTGGAATTCTATTGATATATAGATACATAGGTAGGTAGTTGGAATGCTATTGATATATAGATACATAGGTAGGTAGTTGGAATGCTATTGATATATAGATACATAGGTAGGTAGTTGGAATTCTATTGATATATAGATACATAGGTAGGTAGTTGGAATGCTATTGATATATAGATACATAGGTAGGTAGTTGGAATGCTATTGATATATAGATACATAGGAAGGTAGTTGGAATGCTATTTATATATAGATACATAGGTAGGTAGTTGGAATGCTATTGATATATAGATACATAGGTAGGTAGTTGGAATGCTATTGATATATAGATACATAGGTAGGTAGTTGGAATGCTATTCATATATAGATACATAGGTAGGTAGTTGGAATGCTATTGATATATAGATACATAGGTAGGTAGTTGGAATGCTATTGATATATAGATACATAGGTAGGTAGTTGGAATGCTATCGATATATAGATACATAGGTAGGTAGTTGGAATTCTATTGATATATAGATACATAGGTAGGTAGTTGGAATGCTATTGATATATAGATACATAGGAAGGTAGTTGGAATGCTATTGATATATAGATACATAGGTAGGTAGTTGGAATGCTATTGATATATAGATACATAGGTAAGTAGTTGGAATGCTATTGATATATAGATACATAGGTAGGTAGTTGGAATGCTATTGATATATAGATACATAGGTAAGTAGTTGGAATGCTATTGATATATAGATACATAGGTAGGTAGTTGGAATGCTATTTATATATAGATACATAGGTAAGTAGTTGGAATGCTATTGATATATAGATACATAGGTAGGTAGTTGGAATGCTATTGATATATAGATACATAGGTAAGTAGTTGGAATGCTATTGATATATAGATACATAGGTAGGTAGTTGGAATGCTATTAATATATAGATTTTTGTAACAGTGTAGCTGAGAAGTAAATTCATTATTTTGGCTATAGTGAAAAACAGAAGTCCAACAGCGACATTGGAAAAGGGCCATATTGGCATGGTTTGGGGAACTTGCGGGCCAAGATGAACTCTAAGGAATCTTCCCGCTCTCTCTGTATATAGGGTTATCTGTTATATATATATATATATATATATATATATACCTAGGCAGCATCTTCTCTTGTAGACAAGTTTTGTTGAATATAAGAGACAACTCATGTCTAGATATCCTTTGGTAGATCCTGATTCAGACTATTGAAAGGATCTACTAAAGGATATCTGGACATGAGTTGTCTCTTATATTCAACAATATATATATATATATATATATAAATATATATATATATATATATATATATATATATATATATATATATATATATATATATATATATATAAGCTGTTTGGTCTGATACATCCTCCCTTTTCTAAGATACATTTTGAGCTATGTAATTAAGAAGTAGAGAAGAGAGTTTTTATTTTTTATTTCCTTCCTTAAATGACTCAAGATGAGTGAGAAAATATCCTTCAGTTCAATTATTGTCTATTCAAAATTTCCGCTGAAATGAACGAACAAAGAAATTATATTTCCATTTGTCTGAGATTTTTCTTTTTTTTGACTGAAGTGCTGTAATTGTTCTATTTTCATTCACTGCAATATTTTTTTCATTTTTTTTTTTTTTTGTCTAAACGTTTTTTTTTCTGTCTGATTTCTTTTGGGGTTCGACTCGACTATGCTGATCATTGTTGTTCTTTTATCGCAACATTTAAACCACTGAATTTTTGCATTGGCCATTGTGAAGTAGTATTTAAAAATAAATTTAAAAAAAACAAATAAATTCTTGACCTACTTTCCAAATCTTTAACGAAAGAATGTTTGTTTTTGTTTTTTGAGAAGGGGAGATTTTTTCCCGAAATATTAAATTTTTTTCCACCGTCCTGGATTTTTATACAAGCTACTATGAAAACCAGCATATGAAAAACGAGAACAAATAAAATCTTGACCTACCTCCAAAATTTTTGCAAATAAGGTTAACGTTTTTATACACAGGCTACTATGACAATCAGCAAGTTAACAAAACGAAAACAAATAAAATCTTGACCTACCTCCAAAATTTTTGCAAATAAGGGTAACATTTTTATACATAAGCTACGATTATAACCAGCATGTGAAAAAGAGAACAAATAAAACCTTGACCTATTTCCAACTTTTTAGCAAATAATAGTAACTTTTTAGCAAATAATAGTAATTTTTTAAAACATAGGCTACTATGACAACTAGCAAGAGAACAAAAAGTTTCAACATTTTTACGACTGCTGCAATCCCCACTATGACTATCTTTATTACAAGACGTCACCAATTACTTCAGAGAGACGAACAGCTGTCTCTGTTTACGTAAAGGATCCGTGGGGATCAAAGAATGCCCCCACCCACCCCCGATCCCGCAAGTGTTACACTTCGACGAAGTAGAAGGAGTCTGTCAGCAATTTTTAGGTTTGCGTCTGTAGCGGTCATAATAACTTATTTTCTTACTCGGAGAAATGTCCCTGTTAGGCAATTTGATCACACACTGACCAATCAGGGCGCAGTGATTTCATCTGTGCTCTGATCAACTATTTTGACCCCTTTTGGGAATCACGGTCGGTCAAGAGAGAAATCTCGGAAAGAAACGACAAAAGACGTCCCCTTTTCCCTCTCCTGTCTCTGTCCACTGGACGCCTAAGCATCGACTATCTTCACCTGATGATAACTGCTGACAGACTTCCATCAGTCCAAAGAACTTTCTACTTTTCCTTTCCTCACTCGGACACTGTCCAACTTTCTTAGACCCATATTAAACGATATAGGTAATTCAATAAACCCTTTTGTTGTTTTTATTAATAAATCGAATTATCTCCCCTTTCGATTCACTCCTCTAGAAATAAGGAAGGAAATTTTGTTTTGTCGCCATTTTGTTGCCATAATGCAGAAGCACCAAAGAAAGTTCAAAATGTAAGGGAGATAACTCATATTTTTACCTTTTTTTGTTAAAATAGAAATTATGTCCTTTACATTTTGATATAAATTGGTAAGTAGTTATAAATAACAAAATAACCCAGAGTGTAAAGGTCTTAAAATAGTACGGTTTATTCCAACGTATATATCTTGTACAAGTGATAAAACTTGGTAAGTAGTTATAAATAACAAAATAACCCAGAGTGTAAAGGTCTTAAAATAGTACGGTTTATTCCAACGTATATATCTTGTACAAGTGATAAAACTTGGTAAGTAGTTATAAATAACAAAATAACCCAGAGTGTAAAGGTCTTAAAATAGTACGGTTTATTCCAACGTATATATCTTGTACAAGTGATAAAACTTGGTAAGTAGTTATAAATAACAAAATAACCCAGAGTGTAAAGGTTTTAAAACAGTACGGTTTATCCCAACGTATATATCTTGTACAAGTGATATAACTTGGTAAGTAGTTATAAATAACAAAATAACCCAGAGTGTAAAGGTCTTAAAATAGTACGGTTTATTCCAACGTATATATCTTGTACAAGTGATATAACTTGGTAAGTATTTATAAATAACAAAATAACCCAGAGTGTAAAGGTCTTAAAATAGTACGGTTTATTCCAAAGTATATATCTTGTACAAACAATAGTAACTACAGGTAATCCAATAGGATTTAACAGAATACAATCGAATGCCACATACGACTGTTCGTAGTCGTATTTATTGTCCAGACTAGTTCACTTATTTAGTGACTGAGGGGAGTCCGGTATCTCATTACAACATATTTCATGCCATTTAGGTTATTATTCAAAATGGTCTCCAATATAATAATCTTTCTTTGCTAGAATAATTATTTATGGAAAGAAACTGAAGCGAATTACACTTTTTTCGTTAATTACTAATAATATAGAGAACAGCTATTATAAGTCTGTCTGTACCGATGAAATAAAATCATTTAAACTCCTATGGTTGACCTTCACTCTAGACCTGAAATGGAAGACTTACATCAAATCTGTTGCTAAGCTCGCTGGGAAAATGGTTGGATCATTCTATCGTTTCAGGAAGTACATCACCACCTGTATAAGATCCAGATACGTCCTAAGATGGACTACTGTTGCCACATCTGGGAAGGTGCCGCTCGGAGCACTCTTTCCGGCCTCAGCACTAGTCTCTCTCTGCTGTATCGTTATGTTCATGGTAGATGATGACTGAACTCCAATCAAGAAACCAAAGAAAACTTCCACGAACAAAGTTTATTTTCCTAGAAAATCCCATCAGTGGAACAAGATACCACCAGACTGCTTCCAACTGACTACAACATGGTCGTCTTCAAGTCTAATGTAAACTTGCTGAGCCGCCCTCTTGGATAATCAATTCCTCTTAAGCAATCTTCTGTCCATCTCACCCATTGTTTGCAGCCATCTCGTGGTGGCGATCATCGTCCAACTGGCGATCTTTATCCTCGAGTGGCCCCCGGGCCTTGATAAGCAGTAACTTATCTTATAGAAAAAGAGATTTTGTCCGTCCGTCACAATATTTTGAAACGTAATAAATACATTGCAGACTTTGTCTTGTTTCGAAATATCAGAATTGACTAATTTTAGAAATGGAGAATATTGCATTCATAGTAAATAATAAATTCCCAACAAATAAAGCGGATGCCATGACCGGAAATCGAAATCGAAACCAAAATCTTGAAATCTGCAGTCTAATGTTCTAATAACTGAGCTATTTGGACTTTCTCATAAGCTTAAAGAATTACTTTAACAAAATAATTATAGCTTTGGTGTGACGTCATAGATTTATGATTTAGGTCATGTTTCAAAACATGAATTCAAACATAAGTGATGATTAAAAAAATAAATAAATGTATGGTTAAACATTATCAATAACGTTGGAAATTATTTTAATAGTCCAACACAATTTATTTTGCTTTAACTACACATTGGCGTTAAAAACAATTTAATATTTAATATGTACTAGAATTTGGGTCCGTAATACTAGTTAGTGAAAAAAATACTAGTTAGTGAAAAAAATACTAGTTAGTGAAAATAATACTAGTTAGTGAAAAAAATACTAGTTAGTGAAAATAATACTAGTTAGTGAAAATAATACTAGTTAGTGAAAAAAATACTAGTTAGTGAAAAAAATACTAGTTAGTGAAAATAATACTAGTTAGTGAAAATAATACTAGTTAGTGAAAATAATACTAGTTAGTGAAAAAAATACTAGTTAGTGAAAATAATACTAGTTAGTGAAAATAATACTAGTTAGTGAATAAAATACTAGTTAGTGAAAAAAATACTAGTTAGTGAAAATAATACTAGTTAGTGAAAAAAATACTAGTTAGTGAAAATAATACTAGTTAGTGAAAAAAATACTAGTTAGTGAAAATAATACTAGTTAGTGAAAAAAATACTAGTTAGTGAAAATAATACTAGTTAGTGAAAAAAATACTAGTTAGTGAAAATAATACTAGTTAGTGAAAAAATACTAGTTAGTGAAAATAATACTAGTTAGTGAAAAAATACTAGTTAGTGAAATAATACTAGTTAGTGAAAAAAATACTAGTTAGTGAAAAAAATACTAGTTAGTAAAAAAAATGCGTATTTTTACAGACTAAGTTAACAAACAAAACAAAAAAAAAGAAGAAAAAAAAAGAAATCAATGTTTACTTACATGGCACAATATCTTTTTGGTTATTCAACCACGAATTCTCAGGTGCTGTTGATACTGTACAGTGCGTATCTGGTTTGTGATTTAATAAGGCCTGTAATTAGAAAGTAAAAGAAAGAAAAATAAAGAAAGTTTAACCATATTTCTCTATATATAAAAGTCGACATTTTTTTACTAGCGGATATTTATTTAGGCTGTTTAAATGTATTTGCACAAAAAAGTAGAATTTGAACTTTTTTAGGGGGTAAACTGCGCCGGGTAAGATAGTACAAATTTACCTAAAAGTCAATGTTTGTTTGTTTGTTTGTTTGTTTGTGTCTTATAGAAATTGATATGCTAACAATTAGAACATTTGGCACTTGTTCACTTGACGAAGCAGCTGAAATTATTTGTTTTCAATTTTGAAGAGTTACACTCAAAACAGCGACGATAATCCACAGATATAATTTCTGCGAACCCCCTGGAAGCTATTTTCAAACAAATTTCCGAACTGTATCCTCTTTAATAAAAGAAGAAAAAAAACCCTTAAAAGTGACTTTATTGGAAAGAATGACAAATTATTTTTATTGCAAAGAATGACAAATTATTTTATAATGAAAACTTTGTTTTATAACATTTCAAATTATGAAAACTTCGTTTTAGAACATTTTCAATTATTAAAAAAAAATCGTTTTATAACATTTTAAATTCTAAAAATTTTTAGAAACTATTTTATGACAATGTTAAAAAAAATCACTGAGCATTTAAAATTAAAAAAATCACTGAACATTTTAAATTAAAAAAAATCACTGAACATTTTAAATAAAAAAAAATCACTGATCATTTAAAATAAAAAAAAAACACTGAACATTTAAAATTAAAAACAATCACTGAACATTTTAAATTAAAAAAAATCACTGAACATTTTAAATTAAAAAAAAATCACATTTTAAATTATAAAAAACCACTATTACAATGTTTTTCTTTCAGAAACTATATTTTATTAAATAAATAAATTTATTAAAATGTTTTAATCTATTTGTCGTTTCGTTACTTCCGGTTGATTATCTGTTTGAACTCTTCAAAATTGAAAACAAATAAATTCAGCTGTTTTATCAAGTGCACAAGTGCCGAACATTCAAATAAGTTTCAATAAGGGTAACATTTTTCAAGACATTTAAACACCATTAAAATTTTCGGTGTTTCTGTATTATTGGGAACAGATGAAATTTGCATCTCTAATTTAGAAGAGTCAGTTGAAAGGGGAGATAATTCAAACTGTTTTTTTTGCTGTAACCATAACCCATAAGGAAAATCTAGAGAATAAGTGAGAAAATAAATTTAAAAAAGGGTGCTTATGCAGTTTACGGACCGGACTGAAATAATAACGACATAATTTAGAAAGCCATTCTTAACATGGAGAGGTGGAGGGTTGATTAACTATTCTATTTATTAAATTGTTAGGTGAAAGTACAGAATAGTTAATTAACCCCCTACCTTTCCATGTTAAGAATGGCTTTCTAAATTATAACGTTATTATTTCAGCCCGGTCCTTAAACTGCATAAGTACCCTTTGTGTAATTTATTTTCTTACTAATTCTCTGGATTTTCCTCATGGGTTATGGTTACAACAACAAAAGTTTGAATTATCTCCCTTTTCAACTGACTCTTCTAAAATGAAAATGAAAATTTAATCTGCCCCAATAATACAGAAGCACCAATTTTTTCTTAGATTCCATCTGGGGTCACTAGGGGCAATTATCGGTAAGGTCCATGAAATAACTGAAAAAAGAAGAAGAAAGGAAATTCATTTTAAAAAAATAGTTTTTCTTCCTTTCATAAAAAAAAAATACAACTAAACCAAGAATATCTCAGTGAAGAATTTATTAAAAAAAAAAAGATTTAAATAATTCTTTTGTTGGTATTTTCTTAACATAATAAAATAATAACAGATTCGTTTCGATTCGTTGAAACCATTTTCCGTTTTACAGAAACGCAGCAGTAAATAGTTTTTTTTTTTTTAAACACCAACGTGCTAACAGTTTTTTTTTCATTACTTGACCTCATATTCCAAAATGTTATTTTAAACTTTTCTTTGAAGGCAAAAATTGTAACTATGACTATATTTCAAATTATTTATGACCAGCTATAAATCTCCAGACAGGCAACGCCGGGTGAATACCGCTAATTCTACCAAATGGAAACGTAAAGAAAAAACGTTAGGTTTGAAAACGTCTGGCTTCCTATAGCTGTGACTGAAACATGGTTTGCAAATGTGTAGCCAAATAAGGTTTGTATAGATAAAAATCTTTATGATCATTAAACAGCTCTGTTTATTATTGAGCACTCTTATATAAACACAGTAAAGATTCTCTAGATTATTTTTTTATCTGGATCCGCTGATAACTAATGAAATTTAAATTAATGAAAATTATAGATTAATCATATAAACATTTTGTTGTTTTTTTGTTTTGTTTTTGTTTATGGCATATCAACCCTTTTCGGGTTATCTTATGCTGATTCAGTAATTTCCGTACAAGTTCTTCTGCTTCAACTTTTGAATATTTTTTATAATTTTTCTATGGTGCAAATTTCTCTTTGGTTTGATTATTTTCATCAGTTTAATGACATTATTTTGTTATTTTAGTTACTTTTATGACATTGTCATTATTTTAATACATTTTACGACAGTGTGTTATTATTTTAATTAGTTTTATGACATTATTTTGTTATTTTAGTTACTTTTATGACATTGTCATTATTTTAATACATTTTACGACAGTGTGTTATTATTTTCATCAGTTTAATGACATTATTTTATTATTTTAGTTACTTTTATGACATTGTCATTATTTTAATAAATTTTATGACAGTGTGTTATTATTTTAATTAGTTTTATGACATTATTTTGTTATTTTAGTTACTTTTATGACATTGTCATTATTTTAATACATTTTATGACAGTGTGTTATTATTTTAATTAGTTTTATGACATTATTTTGTTATTTTAGTTACTTTTATGACATTGTCATTATTTTAATACATTTTACGACAGTGTGTTATTATTTTAATTACGTTTATGACATAATTTTGTTATTTTAGTTACTTTTATGACATTGTCATTATTTTAATACATTTTACGACAGTGTGTTATTATTTTAATTAGTTTTATGACATTATTTTGTTATTTTAGTTACTTTTATGACATTGTCATTATTTTAATACATTTTACGACAGTGTGTTATTATTTTAATTAGTTTTATGACATTATTTTGTTATTTTAGTTACTTTTATGACATTGTCATTATTTTAATACATTTTACGACAGTGTGTTATTATTTTAATTACGTTTATGACATAATTTTGTTATTTTAGTTACTTTTATGACATTGTCATTATTTTAATAAATTTTATGACAGTGTGTTATTATTTTAATTAGTTTTATGACATTATTTTGTTATTTTAGTTACTTTTATGACATTGTCATTATTTTAATACATTTTATGACAGTGTGTAATTATTTTAATTAGTTTTATGACATTATTTTGTTATTTTAGTTACTTTTATGACATTGTCATTATTTTAATACATTTTACGACAGTGTGTTATTATTTTAATTACGTTTATGACATAATTTTGTTATTTTAGTTACTTTTATGACATTGTCATTATTTTAATACATTTTACGACAGTGTGTTATTATTTTAATTAGTTTTATGACATTATTTTGTTATTTTAGTTACTTTTATGACATTGTCATTATTTTAATACATTTTACGACAGTGTGTTATTATTTTAATTAGTTTTATGACATTATTTTGTTATTTTAGTTACTTTTATGACATTGTCATTATTTTAATACATTTTACGACAGTGTGTTATTATTTTAATTAGTTTTATGACATTATTTTGTTATTTTAGTTACTTTTATGACATTGTCATTATTTTAATACATTTTACGACAGTGTGTTATTATTTTAATTACGTTTATGACATAATTTTGTTATTTTAGTTACTTTTATGACATTGTCATTATTTTAATACATTTTACGACAGTGTGTTATTATTTTAATTAGTTTTATGACATTATTATTGTTATTTTAGTTACTTTTGTGACATTGTCATTATTTTAATACATTTTACGACAGTGTGTTATTATTTTAATTAGTTTTATGACATTATTTTATTATTTTAGTTACTTTTATGACATTGTCATTATTTTAATACATTTTACGACAGTGTGTTATTATTTTAATTAGTTTTATGACATTATTTTGTTATTTTAGTTACTTTTATGACATTGTCATTATTTTAATACATTTTACGACAGTGTGTTATTATTTTGATTAGTTTTATGACATTATTTTGTTATTTAAGTTACTTTTATGACATTGTTATTATTTTAATACATTTTACGACAGTGTGTTATTATTTTAATTAGTTTTATGACATTATTTTGTTATTTTAGTTACTTTTATGACATTGTCATTATTTTAATACATTTTACGACAGTGTGTTATTATTTTAATTAGTTTTATGACATTATTTTGTTATTTTAGTTACTTTTATGACATTGTCATTATTTTAATACATTTTACGACAGTGTGTTATTATTTTAATTACGTTTATGACATAATTTTGTTATTTTAGTTACTTTTATGACATTGTCATTATTTTAATACATTTTACGACAGTGTGTTATTATTTTAATTAGTTTTATGACATTATTATTGTTATTTTAGTTACTTTTGTGACATTGTCATTATTTTAATACATTTTACGACAGTGTGTTATTATTTTAATTAGTTTTATGACATTATTTTGTTATTTTAGTTACTTTTATGACATTGTCATTATTTTAATACATTTTACGACAGTGTGTTATTATTTTAATTAGTTTTATGACATTATTTTGTTATTTTAGTTACTTTTATGACATTGTCATTATTTTAATACATTTTACGACAGTGTGTTATTATTTTGATTAGTTTTATGACATTATTTTGTTATTTAAGTTACTTTTATGACATTGTTATTATTTTAATACATTTTACGACAGTGTGTTATTATTTTAATTAGTTTTATGACATTATTTTGTTATTTTAGTTACTTTTATGACATTGTCATTATTTTAATACATTTTACGACAGTGTGTTATTATTTTCATCAGTTTAATGACATTATTTTATTATTTTAGTTACTTTTATGACATTGTCATTATTTTAATAAATTTTATGACAGTGTGTTATTATTTTAATTAGTTTTATGACATTATTTTGTTATTTTAGTTACTTTTATGACATTGTCATTATTTTAATACATTTTATGACAGTGTGTTATTATTTTAATTAGTTTTATGACATTATTTTGTTATTTTAGTTACTTTTATGACATTGTCATTATTTTAATACATTTTACGACAGTGTGTTATTATTTTAATTACGTTTATGACATAATTTTGTTATTTTAGTTACTTTTATGACATTGTCATTATTTTAATACATTTTACGACAGTGTGTTATTATTTTAATTAGTTTTATGACATTATTTTGTTATTTTAGTTACTTTTATGACATTGTCATTATTTTAATACATTTTACGACAGTGTGTTATTATTTTAATTAGTTTTATGACATTATTTTGTTATTTTAGTTACTTTTATGACATTGTCATTATTTTAATACATTTTACGACAGTGTGTTATTATTTTAATTACGTTTATGACATAATTTTGTTATTTTAGTTACTTTTATGACATTGTCATTATTTTAATACATTTTACGACAGTGTGTTATTATTTTAATTAGTTTTATGACATTATTTTGTTATTTTAGTTACTTTTATGACATTGTCATTATTTTAATACATTTTACGACAGTGTGTTATTATTTTAATTAGTTTTATGACATTATTTTGTTATTTTAGTTACTTTTATGACATTGTCATTATTTTAATACATTTTACGACAGTGTGTTATTATTTTAATTACGTTTATGACATAATTTTGTTATTTTAGTTACTTTTATGACATTGTCATTATTTTAATACATTTTACGACAGTGTGTTATTATTTTAATTAGTTTTATGACATTATTATTGTTATTTTAGTTACTTTTGTGACATTGTCATTATTTTAATACATTTTACGACAGTGTGTTATTATTTTAATTAGTTTTATGACATTATTTTGTTATTTTAGTTACTTTTATGACATTGTCATTATTTTAATACATTTTACGACAGTGTGTTATTATTTTAATTAGTTTTATGACATTATTTTGTTATTTTAGTTACTTTTATGACATTGTCATTATTTTAATACATTTTACGACAGTGTGTTATTATTTTGATTAGTTTTATGACATTATTTTGTTATTTAAGTTACTTTTATGACATTGTTATTATTTTAATACATTTTACGACAGTGTGTTATTATTTTAATTAGTTTTATGACATTATTTTGTTATTTTAGTTACTTTTATGACATTGTCATTATTTTAATACATTTTACGACAGTGTGTTATTATTTTAATTAGTTTTATCACATTATTTTGTTATTTTAGTTACTTTTATGACATTGTCATTATTTTAATACATTTTACGACAGTGTGTTATTATTTTAATTAGTTTTATGACATTATTTTGTTATTTTAGTTACTTTTATGACATTGTCATTATTTTAATACATTTTACGACAGTGTGTTATTATTTTAATTAGTTTTATGACATTATTTTGTTATTTTAGTTACTTTTATGACATTGTCATTATTTTAATACATTTTACGACAGTGTGTTATTATTTTAATTAGTTTTATGACATTATTTTGTTATTTTAGTTACTTTTATGACATTGTCATTATTTTAATACATTTTACGACAGTGTGTTATTATTTTAATTAGTTTTCTGACGTTATTTTGTTATTTTAGTTACTTTTATGACATTGTCATTATTTTAATACATTTTATGACAGTGTGTTATTATTTTTATCAGTTTTATGACATTATTTTGTTATTTTAGTTACTTTTATAACATTGTCATTATTTTAATACATTTTACGACAGTGTGTTATTATTTTAATTAGTTTTATGACGTTATTTTGTTATTTTAGTTACTTTTATGACATTGTCATTATTTTAATCTATTTTACGACAGTGTGTTATTATTTTAATTAGTTTTATGACGTTATTTTGTTATTTTAGTTACTTTTATGACATTGTCATTATTTTAATACATTTTACGACAGTGTGTTATTATTTTAATTAGTTTTATGACATTATTTTGTTATTTTAGTTACTTTTATGACATTGTCATTATTTTAATACATTTTACGACAGTGTGTTATTATTTTAATTAGTTTTATTACATTATTTTGTTATTTTAGTTACTTTTATGACATTGTCATTATTTTAATACATTTTACGACAGTGTGTTATTATTTTAATTAGTTTTATGACATTATTTTGTTATTTTAGTTGCTTTTATGACATTGTCATTATTTTAATACATTTTACGACAGTGTGTTATTATTTTAATTAGTTTTATGACGTTATTTTGTTATTTTAGTTACTTTTATGACATTGTCATTATTTTAATACATTTTACGACAGTGTGTTATTATTTTAATTAGTTTTATGACATTATTATTGTTATTTTAGTTACTTTTGTGACATTGTCATTATTTTAATACATTTTACGACAGTGTGTTATTATTTTAATTAGTTTTATGACATTATTTTATTATTTTAGTTACTTTTATGACATTGTCATTATTTTAATACATTTTACGACAGTGTGTTATTATTTTAATTAGTTTTATGACATTATTTTGTTATTTTAGTTACTTTTATGACATTGTCATTATTTTAATACATTTTACGACAGTGTGTTATTATTTTGATTAGTTTCATGACATTATTTTGTTATTTAAGTTACTTTTATGACATTGTTATTATTTTAATACATTTTACGACAGTGTGTTATTATTTTAATTAGTTTTATGACATTATTTTGTTATTTTAGTTACTTTTATGACATTGTCATTATTTTAATACATTTTACGACAGTGTGTTATTATTTTAATTAGTTTTATGACATTATTTTGTTATTTTAGTTACTTTTATGACATTGTCATTATTTTAATACATTTTACGACAGTGTGTTATTATTTTAATTAGTTTTATGACATTATTTTGTTATTTTAGTTACTTTTATAACATTGTCATTATTTTAATACATTTTACGACAGTGTGTTATTATTTTAATTAGTTTTATGACGTTATTTTGTTATTTTAGTTACTTTTATGACATTGTCATTATTTTAATACATTTTACGACAGTGTGTTATTATTTTAATTAGTTTTATGACGTTATTTTGTTATTTTAGTTACTTTTATGACATTGTCATTATTTTAATACATTTTACGACAGTGTGTTATTATTTTAATTAGTTTTATGACGTTATTTTGTTATTTTAGTTACTTTTATGACATTGTCATTATTTTAATACATTTTATGACAGTGTGTTATTATTTTTATCAGTTTTATGACATTATTTTGTTATTTTAGTTACTTTTATGACATTGTCATTATTTTAATACATTTTACGACAGTGTGTTATTATTTTAATTAGTTTTATGACATTATTTTGTTATTTTAGTTACTTTTATGACATTGTCATTATTTTAATACATTTTACGACAGTGTGTTATTATTTTAATTAGTTTTATGACATTATTTTGTTATTTTAGTTACTTTTATGACATTGTCATTATTTTAATACATTTTACGACAGTGTGTTATTATTTTAATTAGTTTTCTGACGTTATTTTGTTATTTTAGTTACTTTTATGACATTGTCATTATTTTAATACATTTTATGACAGTGTGTTATTATTTTTATCAGTTTTATGACATTATTTTGTTATTTTAGTTACTTTTATAACATTGTCATTATTTTAATACATTTTACGACAGTGTGTTATTATTTTAATTAGTTTTATGACGTTATTTTGTTATTTTAGTTACTTTTATGACATTGTCATTATTTTAATCTATTTTACGACAGTGTGTTATTATTTTAATTAGTTTTATGACGTTATTTTGTTATTTTAGTTACTTTTATGACATTGTCATTATTTTAATACATTTTACGACAGTGTGTTATTATTTTAATTAGTTTTATGACATTATTTTGTTATTTTAGTTACTTTTATGACATTGTCATTATTTTAATACATTTTACGACAGTGTGTTATTATTTTAATTAGTTTTATTACATTATTTTGTTATTTTAGTTACTTTTATGACATTGTCATTATTTTAATACATTTTACGACAGTGTGTTATTATTTTAATTAGTTTTATGACATTATTTTGTTATTTTAGTTGCTTTTATGACATTGTCATTATTTTAATACATTTTACGACAGTGTGTTATTATTTTAATTAGTTTTATGACGTTATTTTGTTATTTTAGTTACTTTTATGACATTGTCATTATTTTAATACATTTTATGACAGTGTGTTATTATTTTAATTAGTTTTATGACATTATTTTGTTATTTTAGTTACTTTTATGACATTGTCATTATTTTAATACATTTTACGACAGTGTGTTATTATTTTAATTAGTTTTATGACATTATTTTGTTATTTTAGTTACTTTTATGACATTGTCATTATTTTAATACATTTTACGACAGTGTGTTATTATTTTAATTAGTTTTATGACATTATTTTGTTATTTTAGTTACTTTTATGACATTGTCATTATTTTAATACATTTTACGACAGTGTGTTATTATTTTAATTAGTTTTATTACATTATTTTGTTATTTTAGTTACTTTTATGACATTGTCATTATTTTAATACATTTTACGACAGTGTGTTATTATTTTAATTAGTTTTATGACATTATTATTGTTATTTTAGTTACTTTTGTGACATTGTCATTATTTTAATACATTTTACGACAGTGTGTTATTATTTTAATTAGTTTTATGACATTATTTTATTATTTTAGTTACTTTTATGACATTGTCATTATTTTAATACATTTTACGACAGTGTGTTATTATTTTAATTAGTTTTATGACATTATTTTGTTATTTTAGTTACTTTTATGACATTGTCATTATTTTAATACATTTTACGACAGTGTGTTATTATTTTGATTAGTTTCATGACATTATTTTGTTATTTAAGTTACTTTTATGACATTGTTATTATTTTAATACATTTTACGACAGTGTGTTATTATTTTAATTAGTTTTATGACATTATTTTGTTATTTTAGTTACTTTTATGACATTGTCATTATTTTAATACATTTTACGACAGTGTGTTATTATTTTAATTAGTTTTATGACATTATTTTGTTATTTTAGTTACTTTTATGACATTGTCATTATTTTAATACATTTTACGACAGTGTGTTATTATTTTAATTAGTTTTATGACATTATTTTGTTATTTTAGTTACTTTTATAACATTGTCATTATTTTAATACATTTTACGACAGTGTGTTATTATTTTAATTAGTTTTATGACGTTATTTTGTTATTTTAGTTACTTTTATGACATTGTCATTATTTTAATACATTTTACGACAGTGTGTTATTATTTTAATTAGTTTTATGACGTTATTTTGTTATTTTAGTTACTTTTATGACATTGTCATTATTTTAATACATTTTACGACAGTGTGTTATTATTTTAATTAGTTTTATGACGTTATTTTGTTATTTTAGTTACTTTTATGACATTGTCATTATTTTAATACATTTTATGACAGTGTGTTATTATTTTTATCAGTTTTATGACATTATTTTGTTATTTTAGTTACTTTTATGACATTGTCATTATTTTAATACATTTTACGACAGTGTGTTATTATTTTAATTAGTTTTATGACATTATTTTGTTATTTTAGTTACTTTTATGACATTGTCATTATTTTAATACATTTTACGACAGTGTGTTATTATTTTAATTAGTTTTCTGACGTTATTTTGTTATTTTAGTTACTTTTATGACATTGTCATTATTTTAATACATTTTATGACAGTGTGTTATTATTTTTATCAGTTTTATGACATTATTTTGTTATTTTAGTTACTTTTATAACATTGTCATTATTTTAATACATTTTACGACAGTGTGTTATTATTTTAATTAGTTTTATGACGTTATTTTGTTATTATAGTTACTTTTATGACATTGTAATTATTTTAATCTATTTTACGACAGTGTGTTATTATTTTAATTAGTTTTATGACGTTATTTTGTTATTTTAGTTACTTTTATGACATTGTCATTATTTTAATACATTTTACGACAGTGTGTTATTATTTTAAATAGTTTTATGACATTATTTTGTTATTTTAGTTACTTTTATGACATTGTCATTATTTTAATACATTTTACGACAGTGTGTTATTATTTTAATTGGTTTTATGACATTATTTTGTTATTTTAGTTACTTTTATGACATTGTCATTATTTTAATACATTTTACGACAGTGTGTTATTATTTTAATTAGTTTTATTACATTATTTTGTTATTTTAGTTACTTTTATGACATTGTCATTATTTTAATACATTTTACGACAGTGTGTTATTATTTTAATTAGTTTTATGACATTATTTTGTTATTTTAGTTACTTTTATGACATTGTCATTATTTTAATACATTTTACGACAGTGTGTTATTATTTTAATTAGTTTTATGACATTATTTTGTTATTTTAGTTGCTTTTATGACATTGTCATTATTTTAATACATTTTACGACAGTGTGTTATAATTTTAATTAGTTTTATGACGTTATTTTGTTATTTTAGTTACTTTTATGACATTGTCATTATTTTAATACATTTTATGACAGTGTGTTATTATTTTTATTAGTTTTATGACATTATTTTGTTATTTTAGTTACTTTTATGACATTGTCATTATTTTAATACATTTTACGACAGTGTGTTATTATTTTAATTAGTTTTATGACATTATTTTGTTATTTTAGTTACTTTTATGACATTGTCATTATTTTAATACATTTTACGACAGTGTGTTATTATTTTAATTAGTTTTATGACATTATTTTGTTATTTTAGTTACTTTTATGACATTGTCATTATTTTAATACATTTTACGACAGTGTGTTATTATTTTAATTAGTTTTCTGACGTTATTTTGTTATTTTAGTTACTTTTATGACATTGTCATTATTTTAATACATTTTATGACAGTGTGTTATTATTTTTATCAGTTTTATGACATTATTTTGTTATTTTAGTTACTTTTATAACATTGTCATTATTTTAATACATTTTACGACAGTGTGTTATTATTTTAATTAGTTTTATGACGTTATTTTGTTATTTTAGTTACTTTTATGACATTGTCATTATTTTAATACATTTTACGACAGTGTGTTATTATTTTAATTAGTTTTATGACGTTATTTTGTTATTTTAGTTACTTTTATGACATTGTCATTATTTTAATACATTTTACGACAGTGTGTTATTATTTTAATTAGTTTTATGACATTATTTTGTTATTTTAGTTACTTTTATGACATTGTCATTATTTTAATACATTTTACGACAGTGTGTTATTATTTTAATTAGTTTTATGACATTATTTTGTTATTTTAGTTACTTTTATGACATTGTCATTATTTTAATACATTTTACGACAGTGTGTTATTATTTTAATTAGTTTTATTACATTATTTTGTTATTTTAGTTACTTTTATGACATTGTCATTATTTTAATACATTTTACGACAGTGTGTTATTATTTTAATTAGTTTTATGACATTATTTTGTTATTTTAGTTACTTTTATGACATTGTCATTATTTTAATACATTTTACGACAGTGTGTTATTATTTTAATTAGTTTTATGACATTATTTTGTTATTTTAGTTGCTTTTATGACATTGTCATTATTTTAATACATTTTACGACAGTGTGTTATTATTTTAATTAGTTTTATGACGTTATTTTGTTATTTTAGTTACTTTTATGACATTGTCATTATTTTAATACATTTTATGACAGTGTGTTATTATTTTTATCAGTTTTATGACATTATTTTGTTATTTTAGTTACTTTTATGACATTGTCATTATTTTAATACATTTTACGACAGTGTGTTATTATTTTAATTAGTTTTATGACATTATTTTGTTATTTTAGTTACTTTTATGACATTGTCATTATTTTAATACATTTTACGACAGTGTGTTATTATTTTAATTAGTTTTATGACATTATTTTGTTATTTTAGTTACTTTTATGACATTGTCATTATTTTAATACATTTTACGACAGTGTGTTATTATTTTAATTAGTTTTATTACATTATTTTGTTATTTTAGTTACTTTTATGACATTGTCATTATTTTAATACATTTTACGACAGTGTGTTATTATTTTAATTAGTTTTATCACATTATTTTGTTTTTTTAGTTACTTTTATGACATTGTCATTATTTTAATACATTTTACGACAGTGTGTTATTATTTTAATTAGTTTTATGACATTATTTTGTTATTTTAGTTGCTTTTATGACATTGTCATTATTTTAATACATTTTACGACAGTGTGTTATTATTTTAATTAGTTTTCTGACGTTATTTTGTTATTTTAGTTACTTTTATGACATTGTCATTATTTTAATACATTTTATGACAGTGTGTTATTATTTTTATCAGTTTTATGACATTATTTTGTTATTTTAGTTACTTTTATGACATTGTCATTATTTTAATACATTTTACGACAGTGTGTTATTATTTTAATTAGTTTTATGACATTATTTTGTTATTTTAGTTACTTTTATGACATTGTCATTATTTTAATACATTTTACGACAGTGTGTTATTATTTTAATTAGTTTTATGACATTATTTTGTTATTTTAGTTACTTTTATGACATTGTCATTATTTTTATACATTTTACGACAGTGTGTTATTATTTTAATTAGTTTTATTACATTATTTTGTTATTTTAGTTACTTTTATGACATTGTCATTATTTTAATACATTTTACGACAGTGTGTTATTATTTTAATTAGTTTTATGACATTATTTTGTTATTTTAGTTACTTTTATGACATTGTCATTATTTTAATACATTTTACGACAGTGTGTTATTATTTTAATTAGTTTTATAACGTTATTTTGTTATTTTAGTTACTTTTATGACATTGTCATTATTTTAATACATTTTATGACAGTGTGTTATTATTTTTATCAGTTTTATGACATTATTTTGTTATTTTAGTTACTTTTATGACATTGTCATTATTTTAATACATTTTACGACAGTGTGTTATTATTTTAATTAGTTTTATGACATTATTTTGTTATTTTAGTTACTTTTATGACATTGTCATTATTTTAATACATTTTACGACAGTGTGTTATTATTTTAATTAGTTTTATGACATTATTTTGTTATTTTAGTTACTTTTATGACATTGTCATTATTTTAATACATTTTACGACAGTGTGTTATTATTTTAATTAGTTTTATCACATTATTTTGTTTTTTTAGTTACTTTTATGACATTGTCATTATTTTAATACATTTTACGACAGTGTGTTATTATTTTAATTAGTTTTATGACATTATTTTGTTATTTTAGTTGCTTTTATGACATTGTCATTATTTTAATACATTTTACGACAGTGTGTTATTATTTTAATTAGTTTTCTGACGTTATTTTGTTATTTTAGTTACTTTTATGACATTGTCATTATTTTAATACATTTTATGACAGTGTGTTATTATTTTTATCAGTTTTATGACATTATTTTGTTATTTTAGTTACTTTTATGACATTGTCATTATTTTAATACATTTTACGACAGTGTGTTATTATTTTAATTAGTTTTATGACATTATTTTGTTATTTTAGTTACTTTTATGACATTGTCATTATTTTAATACATTTTACGACAGTGTGTTATTATTTTAATTAGTTTTATGACATTATTTTGTTATTTTAGTTACTTTTATGACATTGTCATTATTTTTATACATTTTACGACAGTGTGTTATTATTTTAATTAGTTTTATTACATTATTTTGTTATTTTAGTTACTTTTATGACATTGTCATTATTTTAATACATTTTACGACAGTGTGATTATTTTAATTAGTTTTATGACATTATTTTGTTATTTTAGTTACTTTTATGACATTGTCATTATTTTAATACATTTTACGACAGTGTGTTATTATTTTAATTAGTTTTATAACGTTATTTTGTTATTTTAGTTACTTTTATGACATTGTCATTATTTTAATACATTTTATGACAGTGTGTTATTATTTTTATCAGTTTTATGACATTATTTTGTTATTTTAGTTACTTTTATGACATTGTCATTATTTTAATACATTTTACGACAGTGTGTTATTATTTTAATTAGTTTTATGACGTTATTTTGTTATTTTAGTTACTTTTATGACATTGTCATTATTTTAATACATTTTACGACAGTGTGTTATTATTTTAATTAGTTTTATGACATTATTTTGTTATTTTAGTTACTTTTATGACATTGTCATTATTTTAATACATTTTACGACAGTGTGTTATTATTTTTATCAGTTTTATGACATTATTTTGTTATTTTAGTTACTTTTATGACATTGTCATTATTTTAATACATTTTACGACAGTGTGTTATTATTTTAATTACGTTTATGACATAATTTTGTTATTTTAGTTACTTTTATGACATTGTCATTATTTTAATACATTTTACGACAGTGTGTTATTATTTTAATTAGTTTTATGACATTATTTTGTTATTTTAGTTACTTTTATGACATTGTCATTATTTTAATACATTTTACGACAGTGTGTTATTATTTTAATTAGTTTTATGACATTATTTTGTTATTTTAGTTACTTTTATGACATTGTCATTATTTTAATACATTTTACGACAGTGTGTTATTATTTTAATTAGTTTTATGACATTATTTTGTTATTTTAGTTACTTTTATGACATTGTCATTATTTTAATACATTTTACGACAGTGTGTTATTATTTTAATTACGTTTATGACATAATTTTGTTATTTTAGTTACTTTTATGACATTGTCATTATTTTAATACATTTTACGACAGTGTGTTATTATTTTAATTAGTTTTATGACATTATTATTGTTATTTTAGTTACTTTTATGACATTGTCATTATTTTAATACATTTTACGACAGTGTGTTATTATTTTAATTAGTTTTATGACATTATTTTATTATTTTAGTTACTTTTATGACATTGTCATTATTTTAATACATTTTACGACAGTGTGTTATTATTTTAATTAGTTTTATGACATTATTTTGTTATTTTAGTTACTTTTATAACATTGTCATTATTTTAATAAATTTTACGACAGTGTGTTATTATTTTAATTAGTTTTATGACATTATTTTGTTATTTTAGTTACTTTTATGACATTGTCATTATTTTAATACATTTTACGACAGTGTGTTATTATTTTGATTAGTTTTATCACATTATTTTGTTATTTAAGTTACTTTTATGACATTGTTATTATTTTAATACATTTTACGACAGTGTGTTATTATTTTAATTAGTTTTATGACATTATTTTGTTATTTTAGTTACTTTTATGACATTGTCATTATTTTAATACATTTTACGACAGTGTGTTATTATTTTAATTAGTTTTATGACATTATTTTGTTATTTTAGTTACTTTTATGACATTGTCATTATTTTAATACATTTTACGACAGTGTGTTATTATTTTAATTAGTTTTATGACATTATTTTGTTATTTTAGTTACTTTTATGACATTGTCATTATTTTAATACATTTTACGACAGTGTGTTATTATTTTAATTAGTTTTATGACGTTATTTTGTTATTTTAGTTACTTTTATGACATTGTCATTATTTTAATACATTTTACGACAGTGTGTTATTATTTTAATTAGTTTTATGACGTTATTTTGTTATTTTAGTTACTTTTATGACATTGTCATTATTTTAATACATTTTACGACAGTGTGTTATTATTTTAATTAGTTTTATGACGTTATTTTGTTATTTTAGTTACTTTTATGACATTGTCATTATTTTAATACATTTTATGACAGTGTGTTATTATTTTATCAGTTTTATGACATTATTTTGTTATTTTAGTTACTTTTATGACATTGTCATTATTTTAATACATTTTACGACAGTGTGTTATTATTTTAATTAGTTTTATGACATTATTTTGTTATTTTAGTTACTTTTATGACATTGTCATTATTTTAATACATTTTACGACAGTGTGTTATTATTTTAATTAGTTTTCTGACGTTATTTTGTTATTTTAGTTACTTTTATGACATTGTCATTATTTTAATACATTTCATGACAGTGTGTTATTATTTTTATCAGTTTTATGACATTATTTTGTTATTTTAGTTACTTTTATAACATTGTCATTATTTTAATACATTTTACGACAGTGTGTTATTATTTTAATTAGTTTTATGACGTTATTTTGTTATTTTAGTTACTTTTATGACATTGTCATTATTTTAATACATTTTACGACAGTGTGTTATTATTTTAATTAGTTTTATGACGTTATTTTGTTATTTTAGTTACTTTTATGACATTGTCATTATTTTAATACATTTTACGACAGTGTGTTATTATTTTAATTAGTTTTATGACATTATTTTGTTATTTTAGTTACTTTTATGACATTGTCATTATTTTAATACATTTTATGACAGTGTGTTATTATTTTTATCAGTTTTATGACATTATTTTGTTATTTTAGTTACTTTTATGACATTGTCATTATTTTAATACATTTTACGACAGTGTGTTATTATTTTAATTAGTTTTATGACATTATTTTGTTATTTTAGTTACTTTTATGACATTGTCATTATTTTAATACATTTTACGACAGTGTGTTATTATTTTAATTAGTTTTATGACATTATTTTGGTATTTTAGTTACTTTTATGACATTGTCATTATTTTAATACATTTTACGACAGTGTGTTATTATTTTAATTAGTTTTATTACATTATTTTGTTATTTTAGTTACTTTTATGACATTGTCATTATTTTAATACATTTTACGACAGTGTGTTATTATTTTAATTAGTTTTATGACATTATTTTGTTATTTTAGTTACTTTTATGACATTGTCATTATTTTAATACATTTTACGACAGTGTGTTATTATTTTAATTAGTTTTATGACATTATTTTGTTATTTTAGTTGCTTTTATGACATTGTCATTATTTTAATACATTTTACGACAGTGTGTTATTATTTTAATTAGTTTTATGACGTTATTTTGTTATTTTAGTTACTTTTATGACATTGTCATTATTTTAATACATTTTATGACAGTGTGTTATTATTTTTATCAGTTTTATGACATTATTTTGTTATTTTAGTTACTTTTATGACATTGTCATTATTTTAATACATTTTACGACAGTGTGTTATTATTTTAATTAGTTTTATGACGTTATTTTGTTATTTTAGTTACTTTTATGACATTGTCATTATTTTAATACATTTTACGACAGTGTGTTATTATTTTAATTAGTTTTATGACATTATTTTGTTATTTTAGTTACTTTTATGACATTGTCATTATTTTAATACATTTTATGACAGTGTGTTATTATTTTTATCAGTTTTATGACATTATTTTGTTATTTTAGTTACTTTTATGACATTGTCATTATTTTAATACATTTTACGACAGTGTGTTATTATTTTAATTAGTTTTATGACATTATTTTGTTATTTTAGTTACTTTTATGACATTGTCATTATTTTAATATATTTTACGACAGTGTGTTATTATTTTAATTAGTTTTATGACATTATTTTGTTATTTTAGTTACTTTTATGACATTGTCATTATTTTAATACATTTTACGACAGTGTGTTATTATTTTAATTAGTTTTATTACATTATTTTGTTATTTTAGTTACTTTTATGACATTGTCATTATTTTAATACATTTTACGACAGTGTGTTATTATTTTAATTAGTTTTATCACATTATTTTGTTATTTTAGTTACTTTTATGACATTGTCATTATTTTAATACATTTTACGACAGTGTGTTATTATTTTAATTAGTTTTATGACATTATTTTGTTATTTTAGTTACTTTTATGACATTGTCATTATTTTAATACATTTTACGACAGTGTGTTATTATTTTAATTAGTTTTATTACATTATTTTGTTATTTTAGTTACTTTTATGACATTGTCATTATTTTAATACATTTTACGACAGTGTGTTATTATTTTAATTAGTTTTATCACATTATTTTGTTATTTTAGTTACTTTTATGACATTGTCATTATTTTAATACATTTTACGACAGTGTGTTATTATTTTAATTAGTTTTATGACATTATTTTGTTATTTTAGTTACTTTTATGACATTGTCATTATTTTAATACATTTTACGACAGTGTGTTATTATTTTAATTAGTTTTATGACATTATTTTGTTATTTTAGTTACTTTTATGACATTGTCATTATTTTAATACATTTTACGACAGTGTGTTATTATTTTAATTAGTTTTATGACGTTATTTTGTTATTTTAGTTACTTTTATGACATTGTCATTATTTTAATACATTTTATGACAGTGTGTTATTATTTTTATCAGTTTTATGACATTATTTTGTTATTTTAGTTACTTTTATGACATTGTCATTATTTTAATACATTTTACGACAGTGTGTTATTATTTTAATTAGTTTTATGACATTATTTTGTTATTTTAGTTACTTTTATGACATTGTCATTATTTTAATACATTTTACGACAGTGTGTTATTATTTTAATTAGTTTTCTGACGTTATTTTGTTATTTTAGTTACTTTTATGACATTGTCATTATTTTAATACATTTCATGACAGTGTGTTATTATTTTTATCAGTTTTATGACATTATTTTGTTATTTTAGTTACTTTTATAACATTGTCATTATTTTAATACATTTTACGACAGTGTGTTATTATTTTAATTAGTTTTATGACGTTATTTTGTTATTTTAGTTACTTTTATGACATTGTCATTATTTTAATACATTTTACGACAGTGTGTTATTATTTTAATTAGTTTTATGACGTTATTTTGTTATTTTAGTTACTTTTATGACATTGTCATTATTTTAATACATTTTACGACAGTGTGTTATTATTTTAATTAGTTTTATGACATTATTTTGTTATTTTAGTTACTTTTATGACATTGTCATTATTTTAATACATTTTATGACAGTGTGTTATTATTTTTATCAGTTTTATGACATTATTTTGTTATTTTAGTTACTTTTATGACATTGTCATTATTTTAATACATTTTACGACAGTGTGTTATTATTTTAATTAGTTTTATGACATTATTTTGTTATTTTAGTTACTTTTATGACATTGTCATTATTTTAATACATTTTACGACAGTGTGTTATTATTTTAATTAGTTTTATGACATTATTTTGGTATTTTAGTTACTTTTATGACATTGTCATTATTTTAATACATTTTACGACAGTGTGTTATTATTTTAATTAGTTTTATTACATTATTTTGTTATTTTAGTTACTTTTATGACATTGTCATTATTTTAATACATTTTACGACAGTGTGTTATTATTTTAATTAGTTTTATGACATTATTTTGTTATTTTAGTTACTTTTATGACATTGTCATTATTTTAATACATTTTACGACAGTGTGTTATTATTTTAATTAGTTTTATGACATTATTTTGTTATTTTAGTTGCTTTTATGACATTGTCATTATTTTAATACATTTTACGACAGTGTGTTATTATTTTAATTAGTTTTATGACGTTATTTTGTTATTTTAGTTACTTTTATGACATTGTCATTATTTTAATACATTTTATGACAGTGTGTTATTATTTTTATCAGTTTTATGACATTATTTTGTTATTTTAGTTACTTTTATGACATTGTCATTATTTTAATACATTTTACGACAGTGTGTTATTATTTTAATTAGTTTTATGACGTTATTTTGTTATTTTAGTTACTTTTATGACATTGTCATTATTTTAATACATTTTACGACAGTGTGTTATTATTTTAATTAGTTTTATGACATTATTTTGTTATTTTAGTTACTTTTATGACATTGTCATTATTTTAATACATTTTATGACAGTGTGTTATTATTTTTATCAGTTTTATGACATTATTTTGTTATTTTAGTTACTTTTATGACATTGTCATTATTTTAATACATTTTACGACAGTGTGTTATTATTTTAATTAGTTTTATGACATTATTTTGTTATTTTAGTTACTTTTATGACATTGTCATTATTTTAATATATTTTACGACAGTGTGTTATTATTTTAATTAGTTTTATGACATTATTTTGTTATTTTAGTTACTTTTATGACATTGTCATTATTTTAATACATTTTACGACAGTGTGTTATTATTTTAATTAGTTTTATTACATTATTTTGTTATTTTAGTTACTTTTATGACATTGTCATTATTTTAATACATTTTACGACAGTGTGTTATTATTTTAATTAGTTTTATCACATTATTTTGTTATTTTAGTTACTTTTATGACATTGTCATTATTTTAATACATTTTACGACAGTGTGTTATTATTTTAATTAGTTTTATGACATTATTTTGTTATTTTAGTTACTTTTATGACATTGTCATTATTTTAATACATTTTACGACAGTGTGTTATTATATTAATTAGTTTTATTACATTATTTTGTTATTTTAGTTACTTTTATGACATTGTCATTATTTTAATACATTTTACGACAGTGTGTTATTATTTTAATTAGTTTTATCACATTATTTTGTTATTTTAGTTACTTTTATGACATTGTCATTATTTTAATACATTTTACGACAGTGTGTTATTATTTTAATTAGTTTTATGACATTATTTTGTTATTTTAGTTACTTTTATGACATTGTCATTATTTTAATACATTTTACGACAGTGTGTTATTATTTTAATTAGTTTTATGACATTATTTTGTTATTTTAGTTACTTTTATGACATTGTCATTATTTTAATACATTTTACGACAGTGTGTTATTATTTTAATTAGTTTTATGACGTTATTTTGTTATTTTAGTTACTTTTATGACATTGTCATTATTTTAATACATTTTACGACAGTGTGTTATTATTTTAATTAGTTTTATGACATTATTTTGTTATTTTAGTTACTTTTATGACATTGTCATTATTTTAATACATTTTACGACAGTGTGTTATTATTTTAATTAGTTTTATGACATTATTTTGTTATTTTAGTTACTTTTATGACATTGTCATTATTTTAATACATTTTACGACAGTGTGTTATTATTTTAATTAGTTTTATGACATTATTTTGTTATTTTAGTTGCTTTTATGACATTGTCATTATTTTAATACATTTTACGACAGTGTGTTATTATTTTAATTAGTTTTATGACGTTATTTTGTTATTTTAGTTACTTTTATGACATTGTCATTATTTTAATACATTTTATGACAGTGTGTTATTATTTTTATCAGTTTTATGACATTATTTTGTTATTTTAGTTACTTTTATGACATTGTCATTATTTTAATACATTTTACGACAGTGTGTTATTATTTTAATTAGTTTTATGACGTTATTTTGTTATTTTAGTTACTTTTATGACATTGTCATTATTTTAATACATTTTACGACAGTGTGTTATTATTTTAATTAGTTTTATGACATTATTTTGTTATTTTAGTTACTTTTATGACATTGTCATTATTTTAATACATTTTATGACAGTGTGTTATTATTTTTATCAGTTTTATGACATTATTTTGTTATTTTAGTTACTTTTATGACATTGTCATTATTTTAATACATTTTACGACAGTGTGTTATTATTTTAATTAGTTTTATGACATTATTTTGTTATTTTAGTTACTTTTATGACATTGTCATTATTTTAATATATTTTACGACAGTGTGTTATTATTTTAATTAGTTTTATGACATTATTTTGTTATTTTAGTTACTTTTATGACATTGTCATTATTTTAATACATTTTACGACAGTGTGTTATTATTTTAATTAGTTTTATGACATTATTTTGTTATTTTAGTTACTTTTATGACATTGTCATTATTTTAATACATTTTACGACAGTGTGTTATTATTTTTATCAGTTTTATGACATTATTTTGTTATTTTAGTTACTTTTATGACATTGTCATTATTTTAATACATTTTATGACAGTGTGTTATTATTTTTATCAGTTTTATGACATTATTTTGTTATTTTAGTTACTTTTATGACATTGTCATTATTTTAATACATTTTACGACAGTGTGTTATTATTTTAATTAGTTTTATGACATTATTTTGTTATTTTAGTTACTTTTATGACATTGTCATTATTTTAATACATTTTACGACAGTGTGTTATTATTTTTATCAGTTTTATGACATTATTTTGTTATTTTAGTTACTTTTATGACATTGTCATTATTTTAATACATTTTATGACAGTGTGTTATTATTTTTATCAGTTTTATGACATTATTTTGTTATTTTAGTTACTTTTATGACACTGTCATTATTTTAATACATTTTACGACAGTGTGTTATTATTTTAATTAGTTTTATGACGTTATTTTGTTATTTTAGTTACTTTTATGACATTGTCATTATTTTAATACATTTTACGACAGTGTGTTATTATTTTAATTAGTTTTATGACATTATTTTGTTATTTTAGTTACTTTTATGACATTGTCATTATTTTAATACATTTCATGACAGTGTGTTATTATTTTAATTAGTTTTATGACATTATTTTGTTATTTTAGTTACTTTTATGACATTGTCATTATTTTAATACATTTTACGACAGTGTGTTATTATTTTAATTAGTTTTATGACATTATTTTGTTATTTTAGTTACTTTTATGACATTGTCATTATTTTAATACATTTTATGACAGTGTGTTATTATTTTTATCAGTTTTATGACATTATTTTGTTATTTTAGTTACTTTTATGACATTGTCATTATTTTAATACATTTTATGACAGTGTGTTATTATTTTAATTAGTTTTATGACATTATTTTGTTATTTTAGTTACTTTTATGACATTGTCATTATTTTAATACATTTTACGACAGTGTGTTATTATTTTAATTACGTTTATGACATAATTTTGTTATTTTAGTTACTTTTATGACATTGTCATTATTTTAATACATTTTACGACAGTGTGTTATTATTTTAATTAGTTTTATGACATTATTATTGTTATTTTAGTTACTTTTGTGACATTGTCATTATTTTAATACATTTTACGACAGTGTGTTATTATTTTAATTAGTTTTATGACATTATTTTGTTATTTTAGTTACTTTTATGACATTGTCATTATTTTAATACATTTTACGACAGTGTGTTATTATTTTAATTAGTTTTATGACATTATTTTGTTATTTTAGTTACTTTTATGACATTGTCATTATTTTAATACATTTTACGACAGTGTGTTATTATTTTAATTAGTTTTATGACATTATTTTGTTATTTTAGTTACTTTTATGACATTGTCATTATTTTAATAAATTTTACGACAGTGTGTTATTATTTTAATTAGTTTTATGACATTATTTTATTATTTTAGTTACTTTTATGACATTGTCATTATTTTAATACATTTTACGACAGTGTGTTATTATTTTAATTAGTTTTATGACATTATTTTATTATTTTAGTTACTTTTATGACATTGTCATTATTTTAATACATTTTACGACAGTGTGTTATTATTTTAATTAGTTTTATGACATTATTCTGTTATTTTAGTTACTTTTATGACATTGTCATTATTTTAATACATTTTACGACAGTGTGTTATTATTTTAATTAGTTTTATGACATTATTTCGTTATTTTAGTTACTTTTATGACAGTGTCATTATTTTAATACATTTTACGAGTGTGTTATTATTTTAATTAGTTTTATGACATTATTTCATTATTTTAGTTACTTTTATGACATTGTCATTATTTTAATACATTTTACGAGTGTGTTATTATTTTAATTAGTTTTATGATATTATTTTGTTATTTTAGTTACTTTTATGACATTGTCATTATTTTAATACATTTTACGACAGTGTGTTATTATTTTAATTAGTTTTATGACATTATTTTATTATTTTAGTTACTTTTATGACATTGTCATTATTTTAATACATTTTACGACAGTGTGTTATTATTTTAATTAGTTTTATGACATTATTTTGTTATTTTAGTTACTTTTATGACATTGTCATTATTTTAATAAATTTTACGACAGTGTGTTATTATTTTGATTAGTTTTATGACGTTATTTTGTTATTTTAGTTACTTTTATGACATTGTCATTATTTTAATACATTTTACGACAGTGTGTTATTATTTTGATTAGTTTTATGACATTATTCTGTTATTTTAGTTACTTTTATGACATTGTCATTATTTTAATAAATTTTACGACAGTGTGTTATTATTTTAATTAGTTTTATGACATTATTTTATTATTTTAGTTACTTTTATGACATTGTCATTATTTTAATAAATTTTACAACAGTGTGTTATTATTTTAATTAGTTTTATGACATTATTTTGTTATTTAAGTTACTTTTATGACATTGTTATTATTTTAATACATTTTACGACAGTGTGTTATTATTTTAATTAGTTTTATGACATTATTTTATTATTTTAGTTACTTTTATGACATTGTCATTATTTTAATAAATTTTATGACAGTGTGTTATTATTTTGATTAGTTTTATGACGTTAGGTTATTGTTTTAATTAATTTATGTCATTATGCTATTATTTTATTATATTATTATTTTTATTACTTTAATGGCCTTATTTGTATTATTTTAAATAGTTTTATGACATTAGCTTATTATTGTTATTAATTTTATGATATTATGTCACTGTTTTAAATAGTTTTATGACATTATATTATCTCAATTAGTTTTATGACATTATGTTACTAAATTAATTAATTGAATAACATTATGTTTTTATTTTAATTAGTTTTATGACATTATGTTATTGCTTTAAATAGTTTTATGTAATTATTTTATTATTTAATTAATTCAATGAAATGATGTTACTAAATTAATTAATTAAATCACATTATGTTTTTATTTTGATTAGTTTTATGACATTATTTAATAATTTTAATTAGTTTTATGACATTATTTTATAATTTTAATTAGTTATAGGACATTATGTTATTATCTTAATCAGTTTTATGACATTATTTCATTATTTTTATTTCATTATTTCATTATTTTTTTTATACATTAGATCATATATTTACCCTTAAATGCTTTAGTTTTTATATTGGTTTGACATCGGAGATATTGATTACCTATTTAACGGGTGTGCTGATGCAACATCATACTAATACCTACTCACACTTGCCAACAGGCTCGTCGCAGATGTGAAACAAGTTGCAGTTTGACACATTTTCATTGAATATTATATTAAATAGGCATTGAATTGGAATGTGTCATATTTGAAACAAAACGTATTTAAGGATCAATTAGTTTTATTGAATTATATTATAATAATTAGTTTTCTGGCATTATGCCATCATTTGAATTGGTTTTATGACATTATTTTATTATTTTAATTAGTTTTATGACATGTCATTATTTTAATTAGTTTTATGACATGTCATTATTTTAATTAGTTTTTATGACATGTCATTATTTTAATTAGTTTTATGGCATATCATAATTTTAATTAGTTTTATGACATGTCATTATTTTAATTATTTTAATGACATATCATTATTTTAATTAGTTTTATGACATGTCATTCTTTTAATTAGTTTTATGACATTTCATTATTTTAATTAGTTTTATGACATGTCATTCTTTTAATTAGTTTTATGACATGTCATTATTTTAATTAGTTTTATGACATGTCATTATTTTAATTAATTTAATGACATGTCATTATTTTAATTAGTTTTATGACATGTCATTATTTTAATTAGTTTTATGGCATGTCATTATTTTTATTAGTTTATGGCATATCATTATTTTAATTAGTTTTATGACATGTCATTATTTAAATTAATTTAATGGCATATCATTATTTTAATTAGTTTTATGACATGTCATTCTTTTAATTAGTTTTATGACATGTCATTATTTTAATTAGTTTTATGACATGTCATTATTTTAATTAGTTTTATGGCATTTCATTATTTTAATTAGTTTTATGACATGTCATTATTTTAATTAGTTTTATGACATGTCATTATTTTAATTAGTTTTATGAAATGTCATTATTTTAATTAGTTTTATGGCATGTCATTATTTTAATTATGTTTTGATATTAATTAATTGTACGACATTATTTTTAAAAAAATTTCTACTGCATATCAACTTTTTTTCAATGAGTAGTATGTATACAACAGATTCCATTTGACCAATAGATGGAACCCTGAAAAGTACTGTTATCAGTCCGGGTCAGAGAGAATCTGAGTGTAGTGGTTACTATTGAGCTGTCCGGCACACACTCGTTCGGCTGTAAGAGATCTTAGTTCCGTTTTTGATTTATGATCACGTGGGGTTCTGAGAGGACCAAATCACGTGATCACAACGCCTTTCGGTGTCGGGGCCAATTATGTCTCTTGGATACAAATTGTCTCCTACGCAGCTATCATAAAAGGAATTAACTCCGTTCGTGTGTTTTTAGTGTATATAGGTACGGTGTCGAGTATGCTTTGTTCTCGTCCAATAAGTGAGATCCCCACTCAAAAAAAGAAAAAGAAAAAGAAAAAGAAAAAGAAAAAGAAAAAGAAAAAGAAAAAGAAAAAGAAAAAGAAAAAGAAATAAATTAGTCTTTAATACTTATCTTGATTAGAATTTGCGTTTTTTTTAAATTTTAAGTTCAGTTGTGCATCACGTGGGAATGCCGTGTTCAATTGTTGCGTCAGCACATTTTAAGGATATTTGAATTCTAATGCAGCAAGCTATATAACAAACAATGTACTGCCTTTTTTGTTTTCTGTATCCAATTATAACCTGATAACTAATCATACATAACCCTAACCCTAACTAATCATACCTAGAGGAGCTTCTGATGGTAGATAGATAGATAAGTGGGCACACACACACATATATATATATGTATGTATGTATGTAAAATGAAAAAAGCAAAGCAAAAAGCTATGTGATTTATGTATTCATCAACGTTTCGTCTTTATTGAAAGACTTTCTCAGGATGAAGAAAGCACTGTAGAAAAATCATACAGAATATTAATTTTGATATGTCAGAAAGTATCCAGACTTCGGCATGGTTGTTGACGTGAACAAGCAGAGAATGAAAATCATGATTTTGATTATAGCGTAATCAGCAGTGGCCCGTCTCCTTCAAAGGCTGCGAAATGAATTATTGTTTTCTTCATGGAGATGGATGCCTAACATGTCAGAGCGAAACTAAAGAAGCAACATATATATATATATATATATATATATATATATATATATATATATATATATATATATATATATATATATATATATATATATATATATATTTCTTTCCAAATATGATCTACGGTTAAGATCGGATTCTAACTCTGCTTGATGAGATCTCAGTTTATAATAGCTGTTGATCGATAACATCGACATCCCAGTGTCGCAGATTTTGTACATGTCTGTGTAAATAAAAATAATCATATTTGATATTGAGCACTTTTTATAAACCCGGTTGAAATTCTTTGGATGTTTTACCTGGATTATATATATATATATATATATATATATATATATATATATATATATATATATATATATATATATATATATAGAGAGAGAGAGAGAGAGAGAGAGAGAGAGAGAGAGAAAGAGATCGATTTCAACAATCTAAGCCGAGCTAAATGGGTGACTCAACTGCCTAACATTTATGTTTTTGATAAAATATGTATGTTTATATTTACTATACTATATATATATATATATATATATATATATATATATATATATATATTGTAATCTTGAAGATTTTGCACAAAGTGCACGCCTCCCCCTCCCGCAAATTCAAAATGGCGTATTAGTGGGTTCTCCCACGTGTTAGTTTTTGCTCTCTTTTTATTTGTTTTTTGTTTGTTTTCACCCAAAAATAACCACTGTATAGTGTAGGTTTTTTCGAGACACTTTAATCCAAAGACTTTTTACTCTTTGTGAATTTTTTCTGATGATTTTGTAATGTTTCAGAGACGATATTGACATAAAAATGTTGTTTGGCATAAGACAAATGAAACGGACCGTAAAAAATATATCTCACGGAAATATTATGATTTTTGGAAATGTGAAAAAATAAAAATAATAAAATAAAACCATTGTTATTGGAATATAATATGAACTGACTTATTATATATATATATATATATATATATATATATATATATATATATATATATATATATATATATATATGGGAAGAGAAGGATGAAGGTAATCCGACGTGATGGTAAAATGAAAAAGGAAAACCAAAAAATGGATGTTTTTTATGTGTACATCAACGTTTCGTCTTTATTTATAAGACTTCATCAGGATGATGATATAGAGAAAAGATGTCATGCAAGTACAGATACATGTAGGGTAGACATATTGGGAGGAAAAATAAAATAAAATGAAAGTAATGGCCACTACTTGGTGGACGTCCGTACTTGTTAGAGAATAAAAATGAATGAAGAAAATGAGTGGGGAAAAAATGGAATGATGGGGTGAGCAAGGACTACTGTGGCTGGTGGTAAGAGAAAGAGGTGGGGGATGAGCAGGGGTAAAGTGGATGGCAGAGAGAGAGTGGAGGAAGAGGGGGGAGGGAGGTGTTTGACCAGATGGCTGCGGTCAAGATTGAAGGGGAAAAGTAAGTTGGAATGTTTGTGTGTGGGGGGTGTATGCAGGGAAAGGAGGATGGGTAGAGAGGGAGGGGGGCCTGTGATTTTGGTGGATGGGCGAAAGTTATGGTCTTAGAGAGCGTTTTGAGAAAATGAGGGAATTTAAGAAGAGGTATGGGAGAAAATAGTTGAGAGGGGGAGTGGCCATTATTTTCATTTTATTTTATTTTTCCTCCCAATATGTCTACCCTACATGTATCTGTACTTGCATGACATCTTTTCTCTATATCATCATCCTGATGAAGTCTTATAAATAAAGACGAAACGTTGATGTACACATAAAAAACATCCATTTTTTGGTTTTCCTTTTTCATTTTACCATATATATATATATATATATATATATATATATATATATATATATATATATATATATATATATATATATATATCAATTTGAATAACTGTATTCGCATTTACTCAAAATTCAAAGAATTTTTTTAAATTAGCCGTGAAAGGGAAAGTATTTGTTTTTTTTATTTTTTTGGCTTTAAAAGATTTTCGCATCTTGAAATTTTGTAATCTTGAAGATTTTGCACTAAGTGCACGCCTCCCCCTTCCTCCCGCAAAATGTAATTAGTGTTGTTGTTGTTGTTGATGTTAATTCTCACAAAGGATGTTGTACAAGATAAACAAACCACCATTTCTACTACTACCACTAATAAAAAAAACTATTAAAAAAAAAATAATAAAAAATAAAATAAATAATCTTAACAAGAAAAGGGTTTCCGTTATTTTTCACCACCACCCCACCCCTACCCCTACCCCTACCCCAACCTCTCTCCGCACAAATTCTTTTTACGATGTTGCAAAGAGGAGGGGGTTGCTCGATGAAACAAAGGGGAAAATATCCTTTGAGTTTATCAATTAACTTTTGGCGGGCAGATGATTCGTTGGAGAGATTTTTTTTTTTTTACTTTTCTAACAGATTAGCAAGATGATGTTTTTTATTTATTTATTTATTTATTTTTTTTAATTAAAAATTTTTTTTTTTTTTTTAAATTAAATTTTTTTTTTTTTTTTTGTCTTGAGGCGGTGGGGAACGGGTTCGATCCTGATATTCTGCTGACAAAAAAAAAGGGTGCACGCGGGGAGTGGTAATGACGAAACGTGGTTTCTAGTCAATTCAGAGACATGTTTTGTTTTCAGTTTTTTTTTTTTGTTACCTGTGTGTTTTTTTGTTACCTGTTGATCTGAATCACTCAAGCGAAACATATTAGTCATGAAGGAGCAGAAAGAACGCAAACACTTGTTTGTGTACATTTGCTGAAGTGCATCATGTTGACGATGGGTGAGAGGGTTATGAGTTAATACCAACTTTAAGGAAACCCTAAAAAAACGCTCGGCACTATTTCAAAACACCTTATTTTATAAACTATATGTTTATTTGTATATACAGGATTCATTCCTAAACTAATTTGTAGCGGTCATAAACATAGACCTATTTTCTCCCTCCGAAAATAGTCCCCATTGAGTGAGCTGGTCACACACTGACCAATCAGCCTGCAGGGCGCACGGATCTATTCTGTCGGCTGAAAAAACTACTTCAGCCCCTTTGGGAATCACGTTCGGTCGGCAGAGAGACCCCGGCAAGCAACGAGGAAACACTTCTCTCTCTCTCTCTCTCTCTCTCTCTCTCTCTCTCTCTCTCTCTCTCTCTCTCTCTCTCTCTCCTGTCCACTGGACGTTACAGCAACTACTATCTTCGCCTGGAGATAACTGCTCAGACTTTCAGCAACTCTAGGAACTTCTACATTTCATTTCCTCACTCGGACACTATCCAATTTTCTTCCACCTATACCAAACGGTATAGGTAACTTTATTGAATAAACCCTTTTCGTTGTTGTTATAAAAAGGTTTTGTTATTTCATTTCGTGACTTAAACATAAGAAGGGACAACGTCCCTTCCTTACAAATTAACCAATCATTATGAATTTTGCAATACAGCTGCTAGGCACAAGGAGTCATAATGTGGGCTACAGGGCTGGCGGGACAGTTATAAAAGTGGGGGGGGGGGTTCTTCCAGAAAGTGGGGGGGGGGCGGTTAAACACATGCATATCAATTTAATTATTGATGACTGTAAAGTGGGGGGGGGAAGTAAAAAAGTGAGGGGGCTTGAGCCCCCTGTCCCCCCCCCCCCCGGTGCCGCCGTCCATGGGCTATATTTAGTTTAATTTAGTTTTGTTAGTGACGACAGATTTACCTCATTTTTAAGATTCAAAGTAAAAAAGGGTCAGGTCAGCATATCTCCCTCTGGTTGACATTGTATACCCACAGGTCAGGTCAAGGTGTTTTTGGCAACACGTGTCGTGGTGGACGAATGTTTGCCCCAACCAAAACCTTGAGGCACGGAAAGATCAATGTCAATCAGAGGAGATATGTTATGTGTTTTGCTGTGGCTGCACGTGGAATCCCTGCTTTCGTAGAATCCAAAAGGTCGCAGGGTGCAAGATATTGCATTAGTTATTAATGACAAAGTTCAGGAATTAAAAGAAAAAAAAAACCAAGGAAGCTGTTTACTTACGATCGACACATTGGGGCTTTCTGGTAGGAACGCGTCCGATACCTTAAAAAAGGTCGACTCCACTCTGGGAAGAGCCAGCAAAAAGAGGGAGAAAAAATCAGTGAGATTTCTCGGACCTCGCGAGAACTATAACAAGGTCACGAGACCTGACCCTTTTTTCTAAGGGGGCACAGCTCAGAATCTTAAAAGGGAATACCCTTGAAAGGAGGTAACTCTGTCGTCCCTACAGTATGGAACGGGCGCAAAAGGGGGTGGAAGCGCTTCGTAAAAATTAACTAACTCAATCTTATATCTAGAATCCTTATTCCAATTTTGATTAAAATCCATTATACGGTTTAGATTCTAGAAAATGTCTAAAATTTAAGACTTAAGCTTATGGGGTCTTAAGAAGAAATTAAGATTCAGGGAATCTTGCAAGGCATTTTGTCTGTTTTTTTAAGTTTATATATATATATATATATATATATATATATATATATATATATATATATATATATATATATATATAAAATATGAAACTAAAAGTATACTAAAAATATGGAGTCTGTCCAGTTGGTGAATGTCCGTTGATAAGGTGTCCAGTGAAAGGAGATACCTTATCAACGGACATTCACCAACTGGACAGACTCCATATTTTTTTACACGCATACTCTTACTCTCCATTACTTTATATTTTTTCAAATTTTGAATTTTGGCTTTTCCACTGCCAACTTATCCATCTATGTAATTCCTCTGATGATAAGATTTTAATCTTTGAAAAGCCTTGGCTTAAGGAAAGAAAAATAAGCATGTTTTTACCGAGTACACCTTGCATTGAACAATCGAAGTTGAAATAGATTTGTAATTCGTACATCTTTATCTCTCTTCTTTCATTTATCTTTATATATATATATATATATATATATATATATATATATATATATAATCAAATATGAAACTAAAAGTAAACTTTTAGTAGATAGAACCTATAGTGAAATGGTTTAAGCTCAATATACGAGATAGAGCAATTATAAAGATAGAAGAAAGAAGAGTGATAAACATGTACGAATGTCCATGTACGAATGGCTTAAGGAAAGAATAATAAACATAATTTTATTACAGAATATACCTTGCATTGAACAATCGAAGTTTGAAATAATTTGGACATTCGTACATGTTTATCACTCTTCTTTCTTATATATATATTTTATAAACGTAATCCATGGACACGTGTTTCTGGCTAACTTAGACAAGGATCGAACCTTCGATGATGATGTCAATAGTCTGGTGTTTTACCCCCAGGTGACGTCTTGCCTGGAAATATATACGATTATATATATATATTTATATATATATTAGCTTTTCAAAATATTATGTTGTATTATTGATTTAAAGTTTGATGGTAATATAGGAGTGATAAATGAAAAAAAAAACATAAAACATATATATATATATATATATATATATATATATATATATTATCCGCTGACATTAAGTGATTAGATTTTTTTAATTTTAAAAGCAAGAGGAATATACATAACTTCCTAAATTCAATGGAATCTTTTTTCTTTCTTTTAATAGAAGCAAAGCTGAAGATGGATTTTATTTATTATTTTTTCAAATTTCAACTGTTTCTTTCTGTTTTGTAAGAAATTGCTGATTCATAGAGAATGTGGTGGGGTGGGGGTGAATATGTTAGAAGAAAAAAACAAACAAAAAACAAAAAAAAACAACAAAAAAAAAACACCCGATCCAAACGTGTAAGATTTAACTATTTTTTTCTGAAGACTTTTAATGAAATTCATCTTTTTCTTAAAAAAAAAAAATGAATAAAAATTGATGAAGTCTAAGTGCTTTGCTAAAAGTGTATTTTTATTGTCTTCTAAAAACGTTAATGTTTGAAATGTGTATAAAGTGGATTATTGCGTCATTTTAATTCTTTTTCAGCTACTGTACAGAATGTTCAAGAGAAATTTGATGATTGTTTGATATTCTTCCATTTCAGAACCATTTGAAGCATTTAATAGTGGTAAAATGCAACGGATAGCTGTTTCTGGTGGGTTTGAGTGCTGGAGACAATGGACAACCGGAAAGCACCGGAATATTGGATAAAAGTGACCTGCATCATGAAAATCCTAGATCAGTGTTCTTCTTAAATATTGGTCGAGTAGACCCACTAGTAAATAATTTGGTTAGTTGAAAATAACAGGAAATGAAAGTTAAGGTGAGGTCAACTTGGTGACATCGAGGTTAGCTTGACTCGACCGTAGAAATTGGTAGAAATAGATGTGATGTCACATGGCTCGAAGAGAGAGTGGGTGAGAGAAGTCGTCAGTTTGATTGGAAGCCTAGAAATGCGAACATGTTATTTTGAAATGTCCTGATAAGATATGGTAAAGCAGGATTTATCGACCTTTCTACTTGTCAGTGATTTGGAAGAAGAACAAGGCGAATAAACCTCCTCTGTCTTCAACAGTTTTCTCTTGACTTCGTCCTTTTTCAAGATATGAAAGAACTTAATTGCAGGCGGCGTTTCCTCAGTTTGGCAAAATCAAGGAAAAGGAGCGTACAGAAGCAAGCAGTATATGGTAAGATCATATACCTTCATGTATGGCACAAGGTTGAAGCGTAACACACCTTGAATACCTTTATAGATGTGAGATGTGAGCTGGAGTATTGTGACAGAGATCTGGAAACAGTGACTAGCAGAAAGAATCATATCATACGTTCTAACTGTGGCTGCACAACAAAATTCGTCAAGAAGCTGAAAAAATAGAGTGCGGCAAGATCCAGACAAAGCTGCAAAATAGGGCGTGGCAAGATCCAGACAAAGCTGCAAAATCGGGCGTGGCAAGATCTAGACAAAGCTGCAAAATAGGGCGTGGCAAGATCCAGACAAAGCTGTAAAATAGGGTGTGGCAAGATCCAGACAAAGCTGCAAAATAGGGCGTGGCAAGATCCAGACAAAGCTGTAAAATAGGGTGTGGCAAGATCCAGACGAAGCTACAAAATAGGGCGTGGCAAGATCCAGACAAAGCTGCAAAATAGGGCGTGGCAAGATCCAGACAAAGCTGCAAAATCGGGCGTGGCAAGATCCAGACAAAGCTGCAAAATAGGGCGTGGTAAGATCCAGACAAAGCTGTAAAATAGGGTGTGGCAAGATCCAGACAAAGCTGCAAAATAGGGCGTGGCAAGATCCAGACAAAGCTGTAAAATAGGGTGTGGCAAGATCCAGACAAAGCTGCAAAATAGGGCGTGGTAAGATCCAGACAAAGCTGTAAAATAGGGTGTGGCAAGATCCAGACAAAGCTGCAAAATAGGGCGTGGCAAGATCCAGACAAAGCTGTAAAATAGGGTGTGGCAAGATCCAGACGAAGCTGCAAAATAGGGCGTGGCAAGATCCAGACAAAGCTGTAAAATAGGGCGTGGCAAGATCCAGACAAAGCTGTAAAATAGGGCGTGGCAAGATCCAGACAAAGCTGCAAAATAGGGCGTGGCAAGATCCAGACAAAGCTGTAAAATAGGGCGTGGCAAGATCCAGACAAAGCTGCAAAATAGGGCGTGGCAAGATCCAGACAAAGCTATGTGCATTTTTGTGAGAGAGATAAGCGTCAGAGTTAAAACTATACAGAAAGACCTGAACAAGGGCCAACTCACTGCCAAATTCTTCTTGGCCCTCTTTTATTTGCTTAGCACAGCTGTTACTATGTCAATACACATGCGTTGAAACAAAGGTAGGTAATACATCAAAACTCGACGCAGTAGTAGCCTTAGCACAGCTTTTGTTTTATGTGTAAATAAGAAGCAGATGACAACTGATTTTTTCTAAATTAATTTAACTACAAAGTTTTAGTAAAGGAAGTAATTAACCAATGTAGAAGAAAATTGTATCAACATTTTAAAATTGTAGAACACAGCTCTATGTTTTTTTTTGAACTTCGAATTTGTTTGCATTTTTCAAATATTTAAACTTATTAGGGGAAATTTGGTAAGTACTGTCAACTACTTTGACATTAGGGTCAACTATGATATTTCTATGTCAACCGCTATTTATCTTTATTTTTAACTAATCGACCTTGATTTGTTTGACTTTCAAAAATCTGGGTTGTAACATATGTATGAGAGAGTGTGAGAGAGTAGTGGATAGCATGTTTCGGAGCACGCAGTATGTAACTTTACTTTTTGCATTATTCCAATATTTCCTATATATATATATATATATATATATATATATATATATATATATATATATATATATATATTTCTTGAATGTGAGATGATATATATAATTATTTCCACAATCAGACAACGCCGCAGCCCACAACCTATGAAAGAAACAAATCGGAAGTCCTAGACTCGAGTTTCGCCCTCCTTTGGGCTCATCAGTAGAACACATCCGAACTCAGGATTCGAAACCCGAGTCACTTGCATGGTAAGCGAGTACTCTGCCACTGAGCTACCTCGCCACATACAAGAATGTCTATTAATTTACACAGATCAAGCAAACCGCGGCGATGACCGACTGTGGAATATACCTACTCTTTTCAACAAGGGGTGTAGTCATCCAACTACTATGAACCCAGGCCAATGTCTCACAAGTAGGATTTTATACTCGCTAGGACGATGTCATCCAACAAGCTAACCAAGCGAGCAAATAAATATAAGATTTCTTGAATGTGAGATGATATATATAATTAGTTTGCTTAATCTGTGTAAATTAATAGACATTCTTGTATGTGGCGAGGTAGCTCAGTGGCAGAGTACTTGCTTACCATGCAAGTGACTCGGGTTTCGAATCCTGAGTTCGGATGTGTTCTACTGATGAGCCCAAAGGAGGGCGAAACTCGAGTCTAAGACTTCCGGTTTGTTTCTTTCATAGGTTGTGGGCTGCGGCGTTGTCTGATTGTGGAAATAATTATATATATCATCTCACATTCAAGAAATCTTATATTTATTTGCTCGCTTGGTTAGCTTGTTGGATGACATCGTCCTAGCGAGTATAAAATCCTACTTGTGAGACATTGGCCTGGGTTCATAGTAGTTGGATGACTACACCCCTTGTTGAAAAGAGTAGGTAAATTCCACAGTCGGTCATCGCCGCGGTTTGCTTAATCTGTGTAAATTAATAGACATTCTTGTATGTGGCGAGGTAGCTCAGTGGCAGAGTACTCGCTTACTATGACTTACTCGGGTTTCGAATCCTGAGTTCGGATGTGTTCTACTGATGAGCCCAAAGGAGGGCGAAACTCGAGTCTAGGACTTCCGGTTTGTTTCTTTCATAGGTTGTGGGCTGCGGCGTTGTCTGATTGTGGAAATAATTATATATATATATATATATATATATATAAATGAATTTTTCATTTAAAATTTGTACGATTGTTGATTTTCAAAATACTTCCTTACTTAAAAAAAAGCGCCAATCTGCGCATAACATCGCCAGGACTAAACATATAACGTCGTAAGAACTTGACGTATATTCGATCCCTCAGGGTTAATACCACCAATATGAGGAGGAAGAAAAGAAGAAAAAAAACTATAAGACAGTCTCGCCTGACAAGGTTGTATTACAACGAAAAAAAAAAAAATGAATTTTTCATTTAAAATTGCACGATTGTTGATTTTCAAAATATTTCACTTTAATACATTCTAATCCGTGCTTCAAAGATGTTGATTTCCTTACTTATATATATATTATATATAGGTCATTTAAGAAGAGGACAGAACTTAAGTAACCTCAATTAAGGCAACACCACATTGTGTATTGTCCGTTGTTGAAACTCTTACTCCAGGTACTTAATTTCCCTGATGATCTGCCAAGCAAGGACCTGCTTGGTAGTGAAACACGTGTAGGAAAAAACTCTTTAATTTGGATGTATATGATAAATAAATAAGCTTTGAAAGAAAAAGTCTTTTGTAGAGATGAATGATCTCCTGAACGATATGGTTTGATAAACCTTCAAAAAATCACACACACACACACACACACACACACACACACACTCACACACACACACACACACACACACACACACATATATATATATTATTTCATGTATCCACATAAAATGTTATAAGAAGATATACTATTTTATGAATCGATTTTCAGTATTTATTTCAACAGTGCTCAATACGTGAGTAGAGCTAGGTAGTAAGTTATGAAAATATATTTATGGCAATTAAGCTACACAGAGGCTTCCGCATTTCATCCCTGTACAGAATCGTCAGGCTAATAATTTTAGCCTGACGATTCCCTACGAGAATGAAACGCTGAAACCTCTGTGTATCTTAATTGCCATAAATATATTTTCATAACTTACTATATATATATATATATATATATATATAATATTTATTTATAAAATATTATTATATAGCCCCTTTACTAAGGCTGGCCACTCTGAGTGAATTTAATAACAAGCAGTACTACTAGCTTCAGTGCGAGATCCAACACGATTTGTTGTTGTTGTTGATCACTCTCCGCCGCTTGCTGTGAATACCCGCCGACTTGGCATTTACAAAGTTAAATTCCTCCTAAAATTCCAAGCTAATTTCTGGTGGCCAACTGGTAACTCTCTTGACTACGAATCAGTGACGATTTGTGATCAGAGTTCGCGCTTGTCGACCGTCGGGAATTAGCTTCCTGCACTGAAGATTACGTAAGCATGAAACATCGATGTCTGTAGGTAATAAATAATTGATATTTATTTATAAAATATTATATATATATATATATATATATATATATATATATATATATATATATATATATATATATATCACAATGAGAATAGAAAAATTCTATTTGAGATGTGATCTCTGAGTATATTTCCTGCTCCCTGTCAACATGAATAAGTCCACAGATAGAAAATGACACATGTGCATTTTTGCTGTATTCTTGTTTAATGTAAATGAATCCTTTTATGTTTATAAGTGAGATTTTTATATTCTGTTTTGCTAATCATTGAATAGAATGTGATACTTTGATAAAGTGTCCACATTAGAACTTTTATGTTGGTTTACTGTCACTATATTTAATAAGCACACTCTTGTGTTGCTCCTGGAAGTCAGTCCCAGAGATTAGGTCTGTACACAGACCATTAAATATGTTCAGACGAACATCTTGGTACTCACGTCCACTGAGGTAGAAGACAAGAATACACATTCCTTCAATTAATATCGTTTGTACACCAACTGCAATATTTTGTAGTGCAGCTGATATTAATAATGAATTGCCCACTGTCCCTGGTGATAACGGCTGCCGACTTTTCTGTTGTGTCTGCGGTGGAAAGGGGACAGTGGCTATCCCAAGCAAGCAGTTGTAGACAGACATCCGGGACAGCGAAGTGAGTCATGTTCGGTTATGCAAATGATTCATTTTGCTGACCAATCGATGATATTTTGGGTTCGATATAAACTTCGGGATAGCCACCTATATAATAATAACAACAAGAACATAAGTCAGTCGTGAGACTGCATTCCTACACATGACAATGTAAGGATGGGCCAAAGTTTTATCTGAGTCTTACTTTTCCATATTTTAGGAAGTATTCTCGAAGTTATGCCATGGAAATGTTGATAAATCGAAAACTATTTATCTGATCAGGTTGAAATTTTGCAGGGTGACGGACTTAATTACGAACCGGAATTAATTACAAATCTAAATCTAAATATGCTTTACGAATTTTCTTAAATGATAAAATATACTACAAATTTCTTTACAAAATATGATTAATATACGAATTTACACATTTCTTTAAAAAATATGATTAATATACGATTTTACACATTTCTTTAAAAAATATGATTAATATACGACTTTACACATTTCTTTAAAAAATATGATTAATATACGACTTTACACATTTCTTTAAAAAATATGATTAATATACGATTTTACACATTTCTTTAAAAAATATGATTAATATATGACTTTACACATTTCTTTAAAAAATATGATTAATATACGACTTTACACATTTCTTTAAAAAATATGATTAATATATGAGTTTACACATTTCTTTAAAAAATATGATTAATATACGACTTTATAAATTCTTGATGATAAAATGAAATAAAACTTTTTTTTTTAATTCGTACAATATAATTTTGCAAATGAAAGAAATAAAATGAGATTTATTAGTTGAATAACAAATAAGATTGATAAATTAAGTCCAAGTTGTAATTAATTTCGAGTTGTAATAACTTCCGGTTTGTAATTACTTCCGGGTTGCAATTTATTCCGAACCCCATTTTGCATGATGGTTAAATTTAGATTAAATTTAGAAATATCAGAAGTTGAAATTCCGTCAAAATTTCAACCGTGACCGAACTTGTCAAGATCAAGGGGCAAAGCTATATAAGATGCGGGACTTCATTGGTTACAATATGGGCCAAGTACTGAGTCTCTATGATGAGCAGAACTGAAGCTATCGCCAAAAGTGTGACTTTCGCATTTTTCGTGAACTTGACGTTTTACCTAGATAGCTCCAAATTCAGAGATAAGACACTCGGGACAACAGAGGGAGCTGCGTCCTGTTATGCAAATGAGTTATTTTGTTGACTAATCAATGACGTTTTGGGTTCGATATAAGCAAGCGTATTTTGCCTATTCAGACAATTAGTTTGTCGACTAGCCTGTTACTCAGTTCCCATTGTAAGCTCGCTCCCCCCATTGTGACAGCCGATGTCTATTGAAGGCAGTGTTCATTGAAAGTCCTGCTCTTTGACGGCTACAGGTTCAATCCTGATGGTCGGTGTTTAGTTCTACGTATGACTCTACATAGGTTGGGGTTATTTTTGAAATGCGTCTGAACAGGATATTCTCGCTTAAATAAAGGAAATGTGTATAAAACGACGCTAAGCCGATTAAGAGATGAAAGAAGGAATTAGAACTAAAAGTAACAAAAAAAAAACACAAAAAAACAAACAAATTAGAAGCAAACCTTGTTGCCAAAATCAACACAATGTAAAAAAAAAAGAAAAAGAAAGTCTCTTGCTTTTCTGCCAAAGTGAAACAATCAATCTGGGTCCAGATAAGAAAAGAAAACATGTTGTCGTAACTTGGTTTATTTTCCTAGTTCGGCCTCATTAGCATTAGAAGGAGATTTTGATCTTGTTTTTATTATAAGAGATGTTTTTCATTTCTTTGGGGATTTCGACTCTATTTTCTTCTTGTTGTAATACAATGAAGCCCGAGTTTTATTGCTATATACTGGTTAATCCTAAGTGTCGGATGCAAGAGAAATCATCCCCTTTCTCGTTTCTTGTCAGTGCAAAGTTACTTCCCTTGCTGTCCAAAATGAGCAAGGCAGTTTTTTTTTGTTATAAAAAGAATGCTTTTTATTTCTTAGTTAAATTCATTTACAAATGACAAAACGGGTCTCGTACCTGCGCGGCTGTGTCACACGTACTCTGTCTTTTTATCCACGAACCAATCTGTCTGTCTATCAGGATCTTTTCGCCTCTCGGCACTAGCAGTGAACCTGTTAAATAATCTTTGTTTACGTCATCTGATGTCAGCTCTGAAGTAAATCGCTGTTACCCGATTTTCGATCACAGCCCGTTTTATACACATTTCCTTTATTTAAGCGAGAATATCTTGTTCAGACGCATTTCAAAAATAAGCCCAACCTATTTAGAGTCATACGTAGAACTAAACACCGACCATCAGGATTGAACCTGTAGCCGTCAAAGAGCAAGACTTTCAATGAACACTGCCTTCAATAAACATCGGCTGTCACAATGGGGGAGCGAGCTTACAATGGAAACTGAGTAACAATATCATTCTTTTGTTGACTGTACTTTTTGATCTATTGACTTCATGGACAAGGAATATTTTTTCAATTTGTTCATATCTTTCCAAAATAATTCTTTGTACTTTTTTATTTTGATTGCAAATCCATTTGCAGACGACCTGGTTTCAAAACCCGCATCCTGCTTAATAATGTTACACCTGGTCAAGTTGAAAAGCGGAAAAATTGTATCCTGGGATTTCCTGAAAATTTACAGCCAGGTTTAGAAAAGCTACAATTTCTGTTAGTTTATGTCTAAATCATGTTGATACACAGGTTTGCATTAGGTCACCAAAGTTCAGCAACGTTGAGACTGGCTAATACTTAGATGGGTGACCATTTTTAAATACCAGATGCTGTAAGCAAATATTCCAGTCTTTTTGGTAGTTTAACCGGTGACAGACTAGCGCCCTGTCATATGAGTGATTCAGTCTACCCATTCTACTTAACGCAGTCACCACAATACCACATTTACTCTATTGAGTACCCTATTTGAAATATCCTCAATAGTTTAAAATCAATTTTACTTACAAAAGAAATTTACAATTTCATTGAAAAAAAAGATGGAGAAGGGATAATTTTGCGTGGACGTTTGAATTTCATTTTATTTATAAATGTATCTGTCTATATATATAAATGTATCTGTATATATATATATAAATGTATCTGTCTATATATATATATAAATGTATCTGTCGATATATATAAATGTATCTGTCTATATACATAAATGTATCTGTCTATATACATAAATGTATCTGTCTATATATATAAATGTATCTGTCTATATACATAAATGTATCTGTCTATATATATAAATGTATCTGTCTATATACATAAATGTATCTGTCTATATATATAAATGTATCTGTCTATATACATAAATGTATCTATCTATATATATAAATGTATCTGTCTATATATATAAATGTATCTGTCTATATACATAAATGTATCTGTCTATATATATAAATGTATCTGTCTATATACATAAATGTATCTGTCTATATATATATAAATGTATCTGTCTATATACATAAATGTATCTGTCTATATATATAAATGTATCTGTCTATATACATAAATGTATCTGTCTATATACATAAATGTATCTGTCTATATATATAAATGTATCTGTCTATATACATAAATGTATCTGTCTATATATATAAATGTATCTGTCTATATATATAAATGTATCTGTCTATATATATAAATGTATCTGTCTATATACATAAATGTATCTGTCTATATACATAAATGTATCTGTCTATATATAGATACAACTTTGATCCTAGCCTAGAGATCGACACCAGTCTTTCAGACTCTGTTCTTTTGTGCTCTCTCTCTCTCTCTCTCTCTCTTTCATTACCTGTTTATAATGTTCTACATTTTCGTACACACTCCTGATATGATTGCATTTCACTCCAAATTTTTGTTTTGTCATCTAAAATATTCTGGAAGATTTTTTTTTTTTTTGTTAATTACTTTGAAATAAATAATAATAAAAAAAACTTTAAAAAAACAAAAAAACGAAAACAACAAAAAAAAGAAAAGAAAAAAAAAGAAGCTTTGTCATTGCTGATTTCTGAATAGACCTGAAAATGAGATTTTGCAATCAAAACCACACACACACACACACACACACACACACACACACACACACACACACACACACACACACACACACACGCACGGAATGAATTTTTAAAGAAAATTATTTGTGTGGTTTTGATTGAAAATCTAATTTAAAGAGTCTATTTAGAATTCAACAATTACAACAAATAAAAGCAGTAAAAAATAAATAAATACGGAAATAAAAAAAAAAGGAAAAAAGAAAAAAAAAAGAAAAGAAAGTATCCTGACAGCTTAAAAAAATTGAAAATAAAGATAGTAATCTCAAATCTCTATTATACGGTGTTCAGCACCCTTTCCTCCTCCGACACCCCTCTCCCCCTCCTACACCCCTCCTCCTACACACACCTCCCCTTCTTCTTCATTAGAAAGAAAATGGAAGCAGAGAAAAGATCGAGGTGCAATATTTAAAAAAAAAATGGTGATGGTTATTCGTTTGATAAAACGAGGCTTGCATCAGACATGGGGAGATAAATGTCAAAAACAGGGAAAGTGGGAGGTCTTAGGAGCATGTTCCTTCCCCATAATAGTGTGTCTTCTTTTTAATTTATTTATTTTCCTCCGAACCGCATCCCTCTCCCCCCTCCGCATAACCTTTTTCAATCGACTTCCTCTTTCTTTTATATTAAATTCTAAGTTTATTTATTCATTCGTTTATTTATTTATTTTCAATTCCCTTGTAAGGGAGAGAGAGAGAGAGAGAGAGAGAGAGAGAGAGAGAGAGAGAGAGAGAGAGAGAGAGAAAGAACGAACGAAAGAGAAGTTTTAAAAGTAAAATGTTGCACCCTTTTTTTAACCCTTATATTTTGTTGTCTTATGTCCATACCCCCCCCCCCCGATCTTGCCGGGCAACGCCGGATAACCATGCTAGTTATATATAAAGCAGTTCCACCTCTTCTCTTTTTTTGGTCACATGACACATGGAGAATTGCAGAAATTGTCTCACTTCCAAGAATGAGCGAACTCATCTCCGTGCCACCGGAGCACGCGCGCTCTCGACTCGCACGGTGTAAGTGTGAAATGACCCCATTTCTGGGATGTGCGGAAATGTGTAAATTGACAGAAATGAATGATTGCCGCAACAATCATATTTTTTTTAGATTCAATTTGGCGCCACCATCTTAATGTCCACGTCACTAATACATACAATCACGCGATTGTGTACCCATTCACCTTACATAGAACATGGGTCGGTCGGAAAAGGAACAATGCTGTTACATAGTTGTGTACTGTGCACTAGTTTATATCTTATGTCAATTGTCAATTGTACAGTACCTGAGTATGTCAATTGTATTGTACCCTATGTCAATTGTCAATTGCACAGTACATGGGTATGTCAATTGTATTGTACCCTATGTCAATTGTCAATTGCACAGTACATGCGTATGTCAATTGTATTGTACCCTATGTCAATTGTCAATTGCACAGTACATGGGTATGTCAATTGTATTGTACCCTATGTCAATTGTCAATTGCACAGTACATGGGTATGTCAATTGTATTGTACCCTATGTCAATTGTCAATTGTACAGTACCTGGGTATGTCAATTGTATTGTACCCTATGTCAATTGTACAGTACCTGGGTATATCAATTGTATTGTACCCTATGTCAATTGTCAATTGTACAGTACCTGGGTATGTAAATTTTCACCTTTACATATCTGGAATCGCTTTATAGCTAATACAAAGAAAAATATTTGTGAAATTTCATGGAAAAAATATGCTACTTAGATTTTTACATGAGAGAGTAAGTAACTACGATGAATGCATTTACATATTGGTTTTATTGGCAAAAAAACAAACATTAGAAATTATGTTTTTAAGCAAAAATAATTCCCTTTGCACTAATGTCGAATATCTTTTACGTCTACAATTTTTGCGGATTACAAAAAAAAAAAAAAAAAAATGGCCACTTAGATAAAAATAAAATTGATATGATTTTTTATGTTATTGTGTTTATTTCTTAAAATTTATAAAACACGTATCCAGTTAAAAAAATAAATCCTTTAGACTTACGTGAGATTCCAATTCGAGTATTAACATCGTAAAAACTACAGCCTTAGTAATGTGTACTCTGCCTATTCCTTTCTTTCTAAGTTAACCAATCACATGTTTCTATTCGCGTACAAACAGACAAACTCCCCCAAAACATAATTTTTAATAGTATATAGATAAATAAGGAAAATGGAATCGTCTGTTTTTCCTATAAAACGAATGAAGACTAACAAGATCTCACGTGACTTGCTAGCTCAACTTAGCGATTGCTTAATTACTTTGTTCACCGTATAACTTTTGTTTAGCAAACATTCTTTTCTATCCTTAACATTTGTTGGAGTTTTTTTTTTCTTTATTATTTTCTCCGTTAACCCTGATACTCGCATTACAAAACATAGTAAATAATAAAAAATTAAATAAAAAAACTATCTCAACCCCAGGTTGATGTTGTTGTGTTGTTGTTGTTGTTGTTGTTGTTGTCGTCGTCGTTGTCGTCGTCATGGTCGTGGTCGTCGTTGTAGTCGTCATCATCATCGTTATTATTATTATTATTATTATTATTAGACATGAAATATTTAAGAGAATTTGATATGTATATTCATTTCATATATTGTGAGATTGTAGGTAATTATTTATATATGAAATTTTTTTTTCATGGCGGGGCGGGGGGCACTTTGGTAATTTTCTCATCAGTAGGAGGTGTGATCCTCAATGAGCTTCACACTTACCGGACCATAACCCCCCGAATTTTTATCTGTGGGATTATCTCAAAAACAATGTCCATCAAAATAATTCCCAGCCTTTTTTTTTTAATGGAAATCACTCCAGACAAGGCATGAAGCCACTTGATGTAGGCAGCTGAAAAAAAATACCAGTTGGTGTTGATAAAATGTAGCAGTAGTTCAGCCTCTCTCCTCTTCTTTTGCATTGTTGTTTCTTTTAATAGCAGCAGTTGTAAAAGTTATTAATAAGGACACTGGTCCAAAACATGCTAGCATGTAAAACAGACGTTCAACCGATGATGATGGTGATGATGATGATGATGATGGTGGTGATGATGATGGTGGTGGTGATGATGGTGGTGGTGGTGATGGTGGTGGTGGTGATGGTGGTGGTGGTGATGATGGTGGTGGTGATGATGATGATGATGGTGGTGCTGGTGGTGGTGATGATGATGGTGATGATGATTATGATGGTGGTGGTGGTGGTGGTGGTGGTGATGGTGATGGTGATGGTGATGATGATGGTGGTGGTGGTGGTGGTGGTGGTGGTGATGATGGTGGTGATGATGATGATGATGGTGGTGATAATGATGATGCTGGTGGTGGTGGTGATGATGATGATGATGGTGATGATGATGATGGTGGTGGTGATGGTGATGATGATGATGGTGGTGATGGTGGTGATGATGATGATGATGATGGTGGTGGTGATGATGATTATGATGATGATGATGGTGGTGGCTGTGGTGATGATGATGATGATGATGATGATGATGATGATGATTATGATGGTGATGATGGTGATGATGATGATGATGATGATGGTGGCTGTGGTGATGATTATGATGGTGATGATGGTGATGATGATGATGGTGATGATTATGATGGTGATGATGGTGATGATGATGATGATGATGATGATGATGATGATGATGATGATGATGATGGTGGCTGTGGTGATGGTGATGATTATGATGGTGATGATACTGGTGGCTGTGGTGGTGATGATGATGATGATGATGATGGTGATGATGCAATTTTTTTTTTTTTTAATTAAAACTTTATTTTTACGGTATACATGTATACTTTGATGTTGCATAAAACCCCATGGGTCTTATCTCAATCCATCCCCCATTTAGAGGGTAGCACTGTCCCAAACACTTAAAAATTTTTTATTCACGCCAAACAAGTCATATTGCTGCTGAAGTATAAGGAACTGCTGTGATAGGGACCACATTTATGGGAGGCAACCTGGGGTGCGGAGTTCGGCAGCAAGATGTTTGTTCACATTACATTTAAACATTGTGCAGAGGAAGTTTTAGAATCAAGAGAAAGATTTTATCAGCTTATCTGCTATGTGTGAGTGGCGACTTCCATGTCTATCACAGGTTGTATGTGCTAGATGTTTACAATAAACAAGGTTGATCAGTATTTGTTTCAATACCCTATAAATTGGAAACCAAGTGTTTCTGGACTTATGTTGATATAAAAACTTTTTTCTTTATTTACACATATAGAACATAATCCCAAAGTTATGCCATCGATTTTTCAAGCAACCTTTTGGGAATCGAGAGTAATTTGCAATAAATTAATATTCATTTTTCATTAAACTCAGACAAATTTCAGGCGAATCAATTTCAATACGAAGCAAATATCGATTTCAGCAAAACGTACAAACGCAGGTTTCTTGTAAAAACCTGTCTGGCATTTCATCACACTTTAAAAGTTGGAAGTGGTGAGGTGACTACCGGCACCATCTTTGAACAGGGTGAGCCACGTTCGAGTACTTTTGGAGTTATAGCAATGTATTGTCAACCTTTGTTCATGTGTTTGGCCAGATTACCTTTTTTTCTTGCTCTGGGCTGGCGCATCATCTACTAGTCTCTCCCTCCTTGACAAGGTCCAAAATAGACTCGCCAACCTAATAGGTCCCTAACTGTCAACCAAGCTCCAGCCCCTGCCACATCGCCGCAATGTAGCCTCCTTGTGCTTGTTTTACAAATACTTCAATGGATTGTGCTCCGATGAACTGGCTACTCTGATGCCCCCTCGACGTAAATTCACTAGACCAACCCGACAATCAGCCAAGTTCCATCCATTCACTGTGGAGGTCCCCAGATGCCGGAGAGCTTTCTACTCCAATAGCTTCTTTCCTCGTGCTGCTGGCCCCTGGAACTCCCTCCCTGCCCCCTGTTTTCTCGACGGTACTGACATGAAGAAATTTAAAACTAATGTAAACAGACAGCTCCCAATTTTGGTTGACCCCCCCCCCCCAATCCCCCCCCCCAAAAACCTTATCCCTTTTTCTTAGTAGCCCCTTACGGCTACAGTGGCGGCCTGCCTTGTTTGGGGTGAAGTATGTTAAACAAAAAAAAAAAAAAAAAGTTACATATTCATATATTTTTTGAATTCTTGGCGAATATCCTGACCAGTGGTTGTGCCTTTCATTGCTCGAAGACCAGGCATTTCTTGTGTAATATTAAAATCAGCATCAATTCCGCATACAACAACGTTGAGCTGTTTTTGAGACGTTAAAACTATTTGCTTTAGCAACTTATGGCTGACTTAGAAAAAGATGTATTTTCAAAAAAAGATAATTTAACTATTACGTTATTGCTTCGTCATTTACTTTAATTCATTTTCATTATTGCTTTTTTTTTTTTGATGGAAATTGCTCCAGACAAGGCATGAAGCCACTTGATGTAAGGAGCTAAAAAAAAAAACACTACTTAAAGGTCAAAAACGATCTAACAGTATAGAGATGAGTGTGTAGAACAGAAGACTTTGATGGTATGGTCACATTGAAAGAATGGATGAGAGTTCTTGGGTTAGTAGAGGTAGAACAGTTGAGGTAGCAGGTTCAGTTCACAGGAGGAGGCAAGGAAAACATGGAAGGAAGAATTAATAAGAATTAACTTGAGAGAAAGAGGGATAAATAAAGACCTGGCCAGAGATAGGTTAGTTTAGAAGTCAATTTCTAAAAGCCGTCCAACACATGCCAGCATGTAAAACGGACGTTAAACTGAATATGATGGTGATGATGATGATGATTATTAGTAGTTTTAAAATGTTTATTTTCTTAACGAAAGTAATTCAGAAATGTGCAATTTTTTTAAACATAGTTCACTCCAAACAAGGCAAGTCGCCATTGTGGATGTAACTGGCTACTGAGAATCAGGGTGAAAGTTTTAGGGGTCATCCTAAATTGGGAGCTGTACAGCTAGATATCTGTTCACATTAGTTTTAAATTTCTGCATGTCGGTACAGTCAGGGAAACAGGGAGCAGGGAGAGAGTACCAAAGGCTGGCAGCACGAGGAAAGAAGCTATTGGAGTAGAAGTCTCACCGGCGTCTGGGGACCTTCACAGTGAATGGATGGGATTTAGCTGATTATTGGGTTGGTCTAGTGTATTTCTGTCGAGGGGGCACCAGAACAGCAAGTTCATCGGAGCACATTCTATTGAAGTACTTGTAAAACAGGCACAAGGATGCAACATTGCGGCGATGGGACAGGGGCTGGAGCTTGGTGGATAGTGAGCGACCTATTAGATTAGCAACTCTTTTTTAGACCTTGTCTAAGAGGGAGAGACTAGTGGATGGCGCACCAACCCAGATGTGGACACAATACTCCATGCATGGGGGATGGTGGCTTTGTAGAGATATAGGATACTGTCAGGTGTGAGAAGTTTTCTAGCACGGTAGAGGGAGCCCACTTTCTTTGCAGCAGCCTTGTTCCAATTCATGCTACCTGTGAATGTTAGGCCGAGGTGTTTAAACGTTGGACTCTCATGTAGAGTGTTATTTGTCATGGCAATCGGTGGTTGAAGAGGTTTCTTGTAGTTGATGAAGAAAAGGAGTTTTGTCTTAGCAGCATTAAATGGTATATTGGTCTCGGCCTTTTGGCTAAGATCAAAGTGTAGTATCTGTTCCGATGGATACTGCACGCCTGTTCTGTGCAGTTCTAGGAGGTCCACCCTCCCAGGCTTCGCCTCCCCTCTTTGGGGAGGAGTAAGTTTATTGCTTACTGTCTGAGGCGCACCTACCGGGGAATGCCGACGGGGCTGCCCAGGTAATTTTTAAATGGCCAGAGTGCTCACCTCTCGAGCGCTGGCTTTTAACCCCACTTGCTCGACCCGATCTTTGGTCACATCTTACTTGTGGGAGTAAGATAAAACTGGCCTTGTGCCTAACTCCGCGAGGAGTAAATAAACATTAAATGGTATATGGAGCTCTTTCAATCCTTTCATAGTATTCATCTTCATCTAACTGTCAATCTATCAATTACAATAACCCTTATCCTTGAGTGTTTTTTTAGCCTTGATAATTGACTCATTAGTAAAAAAAAAAAAAAAAAAATAGAATCATTAGAATTGAAATTTTTTCAAATATAACTCAATCCCAGAACTAAATATTTTGTGACATGAAAGTATATAGGGAAAAAAGCCTTTAGAAAACAAACATTGATTTCCTTAAGCTTAAGCCTTAAATTTTGAACATTTTTTAGAATCAAAATCATGTAATGGATTTTGATCAAATTTGGAATAAGAATTCTAGACATAATGTTTAGTATCATCATATCTTGATTTCAATCTTCGTAAGGGGACATAAAAGTGGTGCAAATCTGTTCTTTTCGGTGAAACTGATTTCACCCGTCCTGGAACGGGTATTTTTCTAGTGACTCTATGAAGTAAAAAAAACAAAAAAACAAATTGAACGTAGTCTTCTAATGCGTAAAAAGTAACAAGTTACGCTGCACACCATTCGATGAAATAATTAATGACTTTGCAAAATCACAAACAAACAAAAAAAGCTTTAAATAAAAAGAGGACACAAAATACTTAGTTCTGGGATTGAGTTATACTTGAAAAAAATTTCAATCTAATACTTCTATTTTTTTTTTACTATAAATAAAAAGAGGATTATTACTAAATTTAGATGTGTTTAAATATTTCTACTGAATAATTGCCAATTGCTAAAGGCAGTAATTATTTTCTATACGACAAATAAAATACATCAATTAATTAGTTAAACAAAAAATCCATTATTATACTAAAGCTGAGTAAATCAAATTGTTTCCGAAAGGCTTTTTTTTTTCCTATATACTTTAATGACACAAAATACTTAGTTCTGGGATTGAGTTATACTTGAAAAAAATTTCAATCTAATACTTCTATTTTTTTTTTACTATAAATAAAAAGAGGATTATTACTAAATTTAGATGTTTAAATATTTCTAATGAATAATTGCCAATTGCTAAAGGCAGTAATTATTTTCAATACGACAAATAAAATACATCAATTAATTAGTTAAACAAAATATCCATTATTATACTAAAGCTGAGTAAATCAAATTGTTTCCGAAAGGCTTTTTTTTTTCCTATATACTTTAATGACACAAAATATTAAGTTCTGGGATTGAGTTATACTTGAAAAAAATTTCAATCTAATACTTCTATTTTTTTTTACTATAAATAAAAAGAGGATTATTACTAAATTTAGATGTGTTTAAATATTTCTACTGAATAATTGCCAATTGCTAAGGGCAGTAATTATTTTCTATACGACAAATAAAATACATCAATTGATTAGTTAAACAAAAAATGCATTATTATACTAAAGCTGAGTAAATCAAATTGTTTTCTAAAGGTTTTTTTTTCCTATATACATTAATGACACAAAATACTTAGTTCTGGGATTGAGTTATACTTGAAAAAAATTTCAATCTAATACTTCTATTTTTTTTTACTATAAATAAAAAGAGGATTATTACTAAATTTAGATGTGTTTAAATATTTCTACTGAATAATTGCCAATTGCTAAAGGCAGTAATTATTTTCTATACGACAAATAAAATACATCAATTAATTAGTTAAACAAAAATCCATTATTATACTAAAGCTGAGTAAATCAAATTGTTTCTGAAAGGCTTTTTTTTTTCCTATATACTTTAATGACACAAAATACTTAGTTCTGGGATTGAGTTATACTTGAAAAAAATTTCAATCTAATACTTCTATTTTTTTTTACTATAAATAAAAAGAGGATTATTACTAAATTTAGATGTGTTTAAATATTTCTACTTAATAATTGCCAATTGCTAAAGGCAGTAATTATTTTCTATACGACAAATAAAATACATCAATTAATTAGTTAAACAAAAAATCCATTATTATACTAAAGCTGAGTAAATCAAATTGTTTCCGAAAGGCTTTTTTTTTTCCTATATACTTTAATGACACAAAATACTTAGTTCTGGGATTGAGTTATACTTGAAAAAAAATTTCAATCTAATACTTCTATTTTTTTTTTTTTAACTAATGAGTCACCATTTATCAGTGAATCATCGGCATACAAATATATAAACATGATGTTTATATATACATACCTAACTTTATATAGGTATAGATAGTTAGTATGTTGGTATGATACTGTGGTTGGATTCAATTTTTTTTTAACCAGTTCTTTTATTTATGTCAGTAAAATGATTTAAACTATGAAGTCGTTAGAAAAGTAATGGCCGCCTGAAGTGCTGCGTTTTCAAAAGTCATTTTAACACAGAATTTGTAGTTTATTTCCGGTAAACTTTAACATATATAACAATTAATGTGTTCTCAATAATAATTTGTAACTTTTTTTAGATAGAAAGTATTTTTGAAGCATAGAAGATCCTTAATGATTAACATGCTATTACATGACCTACGCCTTCTTATGTTGCATGAGGAAAACTTGGGCACAATGTCTTCGAAACTTCTGCCAATATCAATAGAGCATGGGGAGAAGGATCCACAAGCGATCGGACAGTACAAAGGCGGTTCTAGAAATTTCCAATCTCCATGTTCCCATTGCTTTCTTAATAAGATCGGTAATCTTGTCAGGTATTAAGCACTCAATTATCCATGCTTGATGATGATGATGATGATGATTATTATTATTTACTCACTAGGAGTTATCACACTGGTCATCGTCAGTGGTCGCCCACTGCCGACAACCTGTGGTATTCCCTGGAGTCCGAGTGACAACAAGTCTCCTCAGGCCTCCAGTATGCTCCACCTCTTTTCGTTCATCACCGCTGATGACCTTGCGGTAATCGCAACAGCCACCTACCAACGATTTCCCGCTGATAAGGGCCATTGGTCCCCTCTGGGGCCCGAGTGGCAACAAGCCTTCCCAAGGTCCCAGAGCTGTCCGCGCTCTTCCAGTGGAGGTCTGGTTTGCGCTTTCCCTCCTCGACCCTCTGTCCATAATTTTTGTGGCGTCAGCCTATGCTTGCGCCTCATTCGTATTATTATTATTATTATTATTATTATGATTATTATTATTATTAATAGTAGTAGTAGTAATAGTATTAGTATACTAATTATGACCTCCTATGACCCCCCCCGACCCCACCGAGCCTTTTCATACTAAATTTAGTGCAATTCTATTCAATACTAAGGAGGTTATCTGTAATATTATAGGTAGTAATAATGGTATAATTTTAATCCCAAGAGTTCTTCATGTCAAATTTAGTGCAATTATGATCTCTAGTTTTGGAGCTCGTAAGTGTTTATTATTTTTTAGCAGTAGTAGTAGTAGTAGTATAGTAGTAGTAGTGGTAGTAATAGTAGTAATACTACTACTAATAGTAGTAGTAGTAGTAGTAACATTTGTATTCTCCTGTGACACACTCAGCACCCCCTAAGGGTGCTCCATGCCAAATTTGGTGCAATTCTGTTCAGTAGTTTGGAGCCTATAAGCGACAAACAGACAAACGGACGGATGGACAAAAAATATCTCAATTATAATAGATTACGAAGAATGAAAGAAGAAAATAGCGAAATAGTGAAAAACGACTCGGCAACAAAAGAGAAAAATAGCAGCTGATGAGACTCAAAGATTTTTCTCGAAACAGAGTTTTTTTTTTTTTGTTTTTTTTTTCTGGAAATTTTCGTTTTCATTTCTAGTCATGCGTAATCCTGAAAAAAAAAAAATATTAAAAGAATGGAAGAAAAGTGTGTGTGGGGGGGGAAATGTAATTTAATTTTCAACATAATTTGCGAAATACAAAATTATGTATTTTGTATCGATTTTTGTTCTTCGTGCTTATTTAGTTCTGTTCGCTTTTGGTGATATTCAGTTTTTTGCGACTGATTCAATAGTGATTGACGAACAAATACTCAACGAAGATGGAGTAGGAAACAAATGATAATGGCGGAAGGAAGAAATATTTTGGTCATTGTCCTACTTTTCTACAAGGGGAGATAACCCCAGCAAAGACAGTAGCTTCAGAAAATAAAAAAAAATTGTTTTTGTGATACCACAAGACCATGGCCTTTTGGTATCTGTTCTGATGCTACACTTCGTCTGTTCTGTCCTCGGTGTAAGGGGGGGGGAGGGGAGGAAAGGGGTCCTGCTAGACTGAGGCAATTTTAATTTTTTTGTCCCGATCCAGAGTTCCCCTTTTGGGCGAGCTGGTTTTTCCCCACATTAAAAACTGCCCGTGTGCCTAACACTGCCCTCGTAGGAAGGCAAGTACATAGGTACAAGACCGTGTAGCTTAGGAGCACAACTGAACCATAATACTTGACTTTTGCCTTTAGAGTTTAATTCTACTCATAAATTACTTTCTTATTGACAGTGTTCTTGTTTTTTTTTGCAGCATACTTTTTTTTATACTCATGAGTCACCACTTACCAAGGCCAAAAGCCACTCGAGGATAAAGGTTAAGGAGATTGTACGTTGGATGGTGAACAATACTATGAGAGGATTGAAAGACGAAATTTGATTGCTTAAAACAATTGTTAGTTGACATTGGACTTGAAGATGACCATATTATAGTTTGTAGGGAAGTAATCCCATAACAATGTGTTCCACAGATGGGAAGTTCTTGGAAAGAAACTCTGTTCATGGAAATTCCGTTTAGTTTTAGGTACACAGAGGAAGAAAGGGGAGTTCTTTTCAGTTGTGGTAGCAGGATGAGTTCTTGCTGTGAATGTTTACAGGGATTA
>OY744544.1:16378945-16403945 GCA_963556195.1 Sepiola atlantica
CATCATCATCATCATCGTCGTCATCATCATCATCATCATCATCATCATCGTCATCGTCATCGTCATCATCATCATCGTTTTAACATCTATTTGACATGCTGGCATGTGTTGGACGGCTTTTAGTAATTTACTTCCAAATTAACCTATCTCTGGCCAGGTCTTTGTTTATCCCTCTTTCTCTGAAATCCATCCTTATCACTTCCTTCCATGTTTACTTTGGCCTGACCCTGCCAACTGTCCCTGCTATCTCAACTGTTCTACATATACTTACCCAAGCACTCTCATCCATTGTTTCATCGTCATATTCACGGGCCAGGTTTTACTTCCATACATTATCACACTTCATACAAACCCTTTATAAACTTGGTCGACAGTGGTGGCACTCTGCTAGTTAATAATAATAATCATCATCAGCATAATCATCATCAAACTAACTAATCTCTGGCCAGGTCTTTATTTATCCCTCTTTCTCTCAACTCCATCCGTATCACTTCCTCTCATGTTTTTCTTTGTCGTCCCCTGCCGAAACGACCCTGCTACCTCAACTGTTTCTATATCTACTAAGCAAAGCACTCTCATCCATTCTTTCAATGTGACCAAATCAACGGAGTCTCCTGTTCTGCACACATCTCCATATACTCAATTTTGTATTATAGCCGTGTTTGCTAGGGCTGTAGAATATTTTGACTGCACCTCTGCCTCCAACGAGTCCATCTTTTGGCCATGGGCGGCAACGACCCATGAGGTCGAAGAAAATGATCCATGTTTTTTTTACAGTATATTTGTCTGTCTGTCTGTCTGTCTGTAACTTTTTATCTATCAATCAATCTATTCATTCATTCTGTTCTATATATATGTATGCTTGTATCTTACAATCTTGTTGTTATTATTGAGATAGTTTTTAAGGATGAGCTGTTGTCAGCTGTTTAAATATCCCAAACGATAAGCGTATCAAAGAGCCTCTGACAACTAAGCCCAACTCCTGGTCTTCTTGTAACGGAAACATTTGGAATAGACAAGAGAAGGAATGAAAGGAAGGTTACTAGAGCCTTAAAACCAGTTTTCTTCAGTTTGGACGAGCTCATGAGTCTTGGATGACTGTCTAAACTCCACCCCCTGCCCTAGTGCAACATTTCCCCCAGAAGGAAGTTTCTAGGGAATATTAAATTCACAAGCGGTCCCCAGTCGCATGTAAATCCCGGTTAAGAAAGATGATGACATTAGTTTTGCAGTTTTTTGCAAGGAGGTGTCGCCGTCCTCCCACATACAGTGTCTGGTATTCCCAAATAGTCACTCATCTAATACTGACCTAACGCAACGTTGCTTAACTTCGGTGATCTAATGAGAACCGATGTGTCAACGTGATTATGATGATGACTCTTTACCTAGGAGAAGAATCACTTTCAGTTCAAAATCGGAGTAGATAGATATACTTAACCAGGTCTATAGCAACCCATCCAAACTCTGATGTAAAACCTGTGGCTGAAGTGATTGCTGGTAATCTTGCCATGGCATGTTCATGATTTATAATCATAGAAGGTCAGAGAGTGGCACTCATATTACTTAAGCGTTTTTTTAAAAATTATAATTAAACCATTTATAGATGTCTCTCAACAATTTCATCTTTCATCCACACATACTAAAAGGATTATCGACTTGTGCAGAATAACCTGTTGGAGGCACAGAAGTGAAAAGTAAGGCACAAGGGCAGCAGGAGTGGAAAGTATGGTGTTTGTCTGCTACCTGTTCTACAGACCATGCAGATCTGCAGCTGTTCTAAAACGCCACCTACGATGTCACTGACGCGGTAGGAATATGAGTAGAGAAACCCAAATAAACTACATATATATATTTGTGTCCATCCGTTACAACTCTGAATTGTATTGTCTTCTATAAATCGCCTTTATATATATATATATATATATATATATATATATATATATATATATATATATATATATGTATGGGAAGAGAAGGATGAAGGTAATCCGACGTGATGGGAAAATGAAAAAGGAAAACCAAAAAATAGATGTTTTTTATGTGTACATCAACGTTTCGTCTTTATTTATAAGACTTCATCAGGATGATAATATAGAGAAAAGATGTCATGCAAGTACAGATACATGTAGGGTAGACATATTGGGAGGAAAAATAAAATAAAATAATGGCCACTACTGGGTGGACGCCCGTACTTGTTGGAGAATAAAAATGAATGTTGAAGAAAATGAGTGTATATATATATATATATATATATATATATATATATATATATATATATATATATATATATGGGAAAGGAAGGATGAGGGTAATCCGACGTAATGGGAGATGAAAAAGGTAAAAACCAAAAGATGTTTTTTTTATGTATTCATCAACGTTTCGTCTTTATTTGTAAGACTTCCTCAGGATGATAATTTTAAGAAAAATGTCATGGAAGTACATGAAAATATTGGGTTGACATCTTTTGGTTTTTCCTTTTTCATCTCCCATATATATATATATATATATATATATTGATTATTTTTGTGTCTATCCGTTACAACTCTGCATTGTATTGCCTTTTATAAATCGCCTTTATGTAATATAATATATATATATATATATATATGGATTATTTTTGTGTCTATCCGTTACAACTCTGCATTGTATTGCCTTTTATAAATCGCCTTTATGTAATTTATATATATATATATATATATATATATATATATATATATATATATATATATATATATATATACGTAGGATGAGCTTATTTGTAAGTATATATAATATAAAAACTATACGTTACATATTCCAGAGACGTACCGTGGTTTCATTAACATGGATAGACTTTTACTGTTGAGAAAAGGCCGTTACAGTCCATCTCAAATCCTCAGCGACTCACGAAATGAAGACAGTTTGAAAATGTCATTGAACGCTCAACCTCTTAGCCACGAACCACGCTAGTAATGGGAGAGATGAATCACACTTATAAATAATATGGGAGGAAGTGATAGGGATGCACTTAAAAGAAAGGGGTATTAATAAATACCTGGCCAGAGATAGGTTAGTTTGGAAGTCAATTTGTAAAAGCCGTCCATCACATGCCCGCATGTAAAACAGGTGTGTAGCCGATGCTGCTGCTGCTGCTGCTGCTGATGATGATGATGATGATGACGACGATGACGATGATGATGATGATGATGATGATTATGGTGATGGTGATGATGATGATGGTGGTGGTGGTGATGATGATGGTGGTGGTGGTGATGATGCTGACGATGGTGATGATGATGGTGGTGATGGTGATGATGCTGACGATGATGATGCTGATGATGATGATGATGATGATGATGATGATGATGATGACAACGATGACGATGATGATGATGGTGGTGGTGGTGATGATGGTGGTGGTGGTGATGATGCTGACGATGATGATGATGATCATGATGATGATGCAGAATATTTTGAAATGATAAACAAATTTATCTTTCGTGCCCCGCTTCCTCATCTTTTTGATATATATATCTCAATCTGAATTCAGTTCCAATTATTTTCGTTTGAGGAACTTTCAGAGATCCATATTTTTCTGGACTTTTGTGTCTTTTTTTTTGTTGTTTTTTTTTAAGCTAATCTGGGGAGACGTTTTTTTTTTTCTTCCAAGGTCACATGACTGAAGTCTCATCTGTCGAAAGAAAGAGAATCTGTCCGTACTGAACTGTCAGCCATTGATTATTGATCTTCCCGTAATGGGATCGATATCAAGTTGCATTTTGGGGGAGGAGGCAGACGACAACAATGGAAGAACGAGGTGTCTCCGTGATGATACAGGGCAACTATCTCCGTTTATATAATTTACGCATGTGTATATGTTTATCTATAGGATATTATATATATATAGGATATTATATATATTTATGTACAGGATTCACTCCTAAACTAATCAATCTATCATCATGAATTTTGGAACACAGTTGCTAAGTGTAAGGGTGGACAATGTAGGCTATATTTAGTTTTATGCAAAGGGGGTTATTTGAATAAATTAAACTAAATATAGTTACCTACCATTACACCGAGCAGCTGTGTTTCCAAAATTCATAATGATCGGTTAATTAGTTAAGGAGTGAATCTTGTATATAAAAATTTATAAACATATACACATACCTGCTGTGTTGTTATAACGACTCATTCATTTTTTAAATATGAGGTAATATGCATGCACGCGAGATGTGTATTAAGATAATTAAGTTCATATTTTTTTCTTTTAAACATTTTTTAAAGAATTTAATTAGAAATGAGGCTAAAAGCCTTTAAAAGCATGTTCAGATGCAATATTCATTAATTGTTGTGGACCTGGGTAAGGCCGAATGAATGACACAGGAACACATGGTTTAAATGAACAAAGGTATATATTATATAATAGAAAGAAAGAGATACAAGGAGATGGTGCTCTCAACCGCCATTGCCGGTTTGCCTGGGAAGAAGAGAACAAGTGTCACGTGCTTCCCGTATTTATAAGGTGGACGAGTCCATTAGTTCTCCGTAGGTAGGTACGGCACCATAACATTAATAAAATAAAAAAATAAAATCAGAATAGATCTTTTTTTTTTCAAAAAGGAGAAAGTCTACTGCTTAGTTTGTGGAAAGGGAGTCGAGTACAATTCAATTTTTGTGGTACCAAGAGAGGTTGTGCGGTGGGCATAACACTAGGGGCAAACAAGTGGTTGGTGAAGGTTGTTCAGAAATGCTTAAAGTCGTGTTAGAATTAACAGCACCAATAGTGACAGCTTTAATGTTAAAGTAGGAGTACATAATGAGTCCGTTACTTTTTATTTGTGTCTTAGAAGCATTGTCCAAGGAGTTCCGTGTGCGTTGTCCGGAAGAGATGCTCTATGCTGATGATGTAGTACTTGCGTGTGAAACAATGGATGACCTACTTGTTTAAGTTAAAGACTCGGAAGAATGGTTTGGAAAGTAAAAGTCTGAGAGTGAATGTTTCCAAGATTAAAGTGATGATCAGTGGTTGTAGTGTTGGAAAGCTCCCAAAAAGAGGAAAGTTCCGCTGCTCAGTTTGTGGAAAGAGAGTCAGGTGTAATTCAATTTTTTGTGGTACCTGTAAGAATTGGGTACACAAGAAGTGAAGTGGAATTACTGGTAGCCGGAGAGAGGATAACCAATTTGCGTGCAAGAAGTGTAAGACAAACAATGAAGACGGATGAGAACTCAGATGTGGAGAAAGTAAATCTGGATGGCGAAGCTATTGAGTTTGTTTAGAAGTTTTTGTTACCTTTGTGATACTATTGTAGCACAGGCTTATAGACAGAAACGCGGTGTTCATGTCTAACTATTGTGCACGCAAAAAAATAATTTGTAAATTAATTATAAAAATCTGTATACAATAAATTGGTTTATAAATTAATCAATTAATTAAAAAAAAAACTCTCATTGTTTCGATTGTTTTTGTATCTAATTTCAATACGCTGACGATTCCACTTAGGGTATAGACGTTTTTAAAAAATTTTTAAAGTCAGCCTATCTGGATGAAACCGCGGTACGATTCTGAAATATGTAACATATAGTTTTTAAATAAATTATTTGTATTAGCTCTCACTCTTCTGCGATCGAGCACTTTATTGATTTCTTTTCAATACAACTAGACACACACACACACTATATATATATATATATATATATATATATATATATATATATATATATATATATATATTAGAAAGGATATTTTAAAACCATTGTTTCGTAATAGTATTATTTTTTTTGAAAAAACCATACCAATGTGTAGTGTTAAAATAAATAAAATATGAATTAGAAAGGGTATTTAGAAAAAAAAAAAATAATACTATTACGAAACAATGGTTTAAAAATATGTCTCAATACCCTTTCTAATTCAAATTGGCGCAACCTCGCCTGCAGACATAACGTGATTTTCTGACCCAAAAGTTCATAACCATCGGACGATGAAGAAAAAGAAGAAGAAAAAGAAAAACACTCTTTGACAAGGAGAATTGTAATTCTCGAAAGCTAAGATTAAAATAAATTTTATTTATTTTAACACTACACATTGTTATGGTTTTTTCAAAAAAAAAAAAAAAAAAAAATTTATATATATATATATATATATATATATATATATATATATAAGAGCGAGAGAGAGAAAGATATGAACAGTTTGCAATCTCTCAATAATTACTGGAGTGTGTCCTTGACGCACCAATTATAATTAGTCGTTCAACGATGCATCGAGAAAGTCGGTGGAGATTTTGCTGAGAATAAATATTGAATCTTCACTGAAAAATGAACGCTTTTTAATTTTCATGTTTCTTTTAATTTTTATATTTTGCTTTTTCAGAAAATTTGCCAACAATGATTTTTTAAAGATTTTATTTCTTCAGCGTCGATAATTGAATATCCCATAATAAATTGTGAATATCGGAGTGACATCTAATTTATGTCAATTTCTTGTTATCCATATCTCTCTTATTCTATGTTTTTCATCTATCTATCTATCTATCTATCTATCTATCTATCTATCTATCTATCTCTCTCTCTCTCTCTCTCTATATATATATATATATATATATATATATATATATATATATATATATATATATATATATATATATATGTAATGCAAACATTGTTAAAAATAACAGAATTCGTTTGTTTAATTTTTTATTTTTTCAATTTTTCTGATGATCTTTTTTGTATTAAAATCAAAATTTTTTTTACAAATGTTCCATAGGTTTTACGAACATTTTCGATTTTTCGTCGAATCACCCTCAGGTGTCAAAAGCAAATGAACAAAAAAGCTGGAGAAAAAAAGAGAATTTTTAAAAAGACGGCGGAGAAACGCGTAGAGAACGTTTTTCGCATTGTTCCAGGAAGTCGTTGACGATTTAAATTCAGCCACGCTGGATGGCATCACAGAACAAAATCCGAATTGAAATCGTCAACGACTTCCTGGAACAATGCGAAAAACGTTCTCTCTCTCCTCTAAATACTCCCACCCCAACAAAAAAGATTCTGCTTATTTAGGCGATCAGTGAAGAGTGAATATCATGGAAAATGAAATAACGAAAAAAAATAATTTAGAATTTAGAGTGAGGGATCAGTTTCATATATATTCTAACTTTTTACAACAGTTAATCAAATTTGTTTACCATTATCCCTATGTCTGTGTGGCAAGGTCACAAAACCACACGCAATCGCTTAAAAAAGTAGAAAAAATACAAACGCAGTGGATTTAGCTCCCATAGCAAAAAAAAAAAAAGAATTTAATTAATACCCTAAAACGCTAGAATGTTCACAAAATGATAGGATTATTTTACATGAAATTTATATATGAAACTGATCCTCCACTCTAAATTCTAAAATAACAGTTTTTTCTTCTTTCTGCCATGTTTTAAGGCTGTTGTTCACACGTAATCGCCTAAAAAGTAGAATCTATTTTTTTGTGCGGTGATTTAACGGAGGATGTTAATCTACAATGATACTAAAATATGAATCTATTTTTAATTCGTAATTTGGACAAAATAGTGAAAAGACGGTTTGTAAACATTAAACAATGAGTTTGTTGCTAAAACTTGACTTAACTAATTAAAAAAAGTTATTCATTTATTTTTCACTGAAAATGTAAAAACGACAAAAAATAAATGCTGAAATAAAAAAAAAGCATCTTTATAAAATTATGTTTTCGCTTAAAAACTATGCTTTAAAAATAGGTATATAAAACAATAATTAGCTAAGTTTAAAAATATCTTGTTTCGCTTGTGTCGGAATTTATTAACGTCCCTTTCACTGATTGGCTGTTGCCTTGCCAATTAAGGGACTCACGGATTGGCTGCCAGGCATCCCAACCCATACTTCCTTAGGTGTCACGTGAGTCAGCCAATAAAAACGCTCGGCCTTTTGGTTGGGATCAAAGTGTAGTATCTGTTCCGATGGATAGTACACCCCATAGACTGGTATTGTCTTGGCCTTCAGGGCTTGATTTACGCCGGTCTATGGGTCGGTCCTGTGCAGTTCTAGGAGGTCCACCCTCCCAGGCTTCGCCTCCCCTCTTTGGAGAGAAGTAAGTTTATTGCTTACTGCCTGAGGCGCCCCTACCGGGGAATACCGACGGGACTGCCCAGGCAATTTTTAAACCCCACTTTCCCGCCCCGACCTTGGGTCACATCTTACTTGTGGGAGTAAGATAAAAACTGGCCTTGTGCCTAACTCCTGGAGAGGAGTAAATCAATACTCACCATCTAGGACTGAATTGACTACATCTCGACAGAGCCCTAGACGCCTGTTCGGATTTAGCCCACCCTTGTTTCCGGATTCCCAACATTAGTTGTTATCGGCCCGCTTGCATTGCAACAAAACTCCTCGAAGACGGCATCCGCAAAAGGCCTTCACTTCCTCACGACAAGAGCCAGAATTGAGGTGCATACACGTGCAACCCGTTACCCGAACCCTAACCCCAACCCGTTACCCGAACTCTTCAAGAAGATAAGTTCCCGCGAAGCACGTTTTCGGAAACCCAACTTAACGTACCGCTTTTTCTGAACTTTGAACACACTATTTTGTTGTATACATATATATATATATGCCTTCATTTTTCTCACCAAGTAAAACTCAATTATTGTAAGCTACTTCCTAATATGTATAGTTGCTAATTACTGGACTAAGAAATTTCTAACTAAAACTTTTCTCTGTAAATATTATTTAGTAGAAATTTTGCTCTTCACATGCTCGCCCCCAGTCATGGACCCCAGTCGCATGTTTGCTAGGCCTGTATTATGGATCGCCTTGGTTTAAGCTCAATTGATATTAGACGATCATAGGGTTCTAATATGTAATTTCAGAGCAATTGCAAATTGAAACAGTTTATAGACATCTTATAAGATGGCAGATTGTGGAGGTTTCTTTAGCACGTGTATCAAAGAATACGCAGCTTTTTGGAAAAATTAACAAAGATAAGTCGTTTTCTCTGCATTTCTGAAAATTCTTTATGTTAATAAGATTCAGGTTTTGAATTACTAAATAACTGATTGTGTAGCGATGAAGAAACGGCCGTTATTTTTAAAAAATTAAAACACATTTAATATATATATATATATATATATATTAAATGTGTTTTAATTTTAAAAAATAACGGCCGTTTCTTCATCGCTACACAATCAGTAATTTAGTAATTAATTCAAAACCTCATATATATATCCATATATATATATATATATATATATATATATATATATATATATATATATATATATGAATTTACTTATAGATAAAATACTTATATACGGACTATGTTTTGCCGTTACTGCGGCTCATCAGCGTGGCTGACTATAATAGGGTTTGAACCTGCAGTCACTGGGACTGTAAGCACATGCCGCTAAACATTACACTATGAGAGCCTGTCTAAAATTACGTGATATTATATCGTTTATAGTTATTATTTATTTTTGTTATTGGTTTTTATTTAGCGATAATTGTACTAGAGAGACGTGTACATATATATATTTTCTGTTGTTTTTATTAAAATAGTTAATTCATCGTTCACACAGTTATTTTTTGTTGTTATTGATTTTAGCGATTATTGTACTACTGGTACATATATGTATGTATGTATGTATATATATATATGTATCTCTCTATATATATATGTATCTCTATATATATGTATCTATATATATATGTATCTATCTCTCTATATATACATACCGTCCATGTATATATATATATATATATTTATATATATATATATATATATATATATATATATATATATAAAGTGGTGTACTAAAAGCGAACTTTTAGGAAAAGTGAAACCTATTGTGAAGAGTATACAGCTCAATATCCAGTATAGAGCAGGTAGAATGAAGAAGAATGGAAAGGAATTAGAGAAGCAAAAGCCAAATCATAATTCAATTCAATTGCTCAGAGCAAGGTATATTCCGCAAAAAAGGCAATTTATTCAAGTTAAATTTTCCTTAAGCCAGGCTTTTCAAAGATCAAAATTTTATCATCAGAGGAAGTCGCTGGGATAGATAAGTTGGCAAAGGCCAAGATTTAAAATTTGCCAACTTATCTATCCCAGCGACTTCCTCTGATGATAAGATTTTGATCTTTGAAAAGCCTGGCTTAAGGAAAATTTAACTTGAATAAATTGCCTTTTTTGCGGAATATACCTTGCTCTGAGTAATTGAATTGAATTATGATTTGGCTTTTGCTTCTCTAATTCCTTTCCATTCTTCTTCATTATATATATATATATATATATATATATATATATATATATATATATATATATATATTCCCACCTGTCAATCAATATCGACTGCTTTGCAAACTACCTTCAATCTCTTATTAGAAATACATCATGAGTCCCTGCTGTGCCATCCATTAACCAAACGGTTCCAAAGCAAACCAAGATCTACAAACTCATTCACTTGTTACATGCTTTTTCTAAACCAAGGAAAAAAATATCTTCTTTCTCCATCTTCATCTTTTGTTTTCTGCATTCATTCTTTTTCTCACCTGGCGGCACCTTCAACCCTTACACCCCCCCCCCCCCTTTCTTCTCTCGCCCGATTTCTCACATTTTACAGACATCCGAAACCCGGGTACAAACCATTAGCTACCCGCCATTTTGACTTCCTGCAAAATCCATTTCTTTTTTCCTTTCTAAAATTTTTCTTTATGTTCTTCAACGGAATTAAAATCGTTTGCTTTTTTTTTTAAATCGTAAAAAAAAAAAAAAATAATGCTCTTTTCATTTCACCAGACACGTTTTCTTTTATTATTTTGTTACCCTGACTCTTCGTATGGAAGCCCCTTTTGTTCACAATGTAAAAGTTTGCTATTAAAAGACTTTCCTTGAATCAATATTTTGATTGTAAATTATTATAAATATTTTATTTGTGTGGCTTTCCTTCTAAATTTTATTTGCGTTTTTTTTAATGCTTGCATAAACGTCGTAGTTGCATAGCCACCTTAGTTTTTACGAACCGCCCTATACAGGTCACAACACTAAACTACTTCAAATTTAACTTACACGTGTTGTGTGCACCTTCTTATCTGTTCCGATGGATACTGCACGCCTGTCCTGTGCAGTTCTAGGAGGTCCACCCTCCCAGGCTTTGCCTCCCCCTCTTTGGGGAGGAGTAAGTTTATTGCTTACTGTCTGAGGCGCCCCTACCGGGGAATGCCGACGGGGCTGCCCAGGCAATTTTTAAATGGCCAGAGTGCTCACCTCTCGAGCGCTGGCTTTTCAAACCCCACTTACTCGACCCGATCTTGGGTCACATCTTACTTGTGGGAGTAAGATAAAACTGGCCTTGTGCCTAACTCCTGGGGAGGAGTAAATAAAACCAGTCGATGGTGCAATGCAATGCCCTCCGTTCAGTCTAGAGCAGGGTTTCTCAACTGGGGTCCACGTAATATTCCTTAGGGTCCACAGGTAAAAATAACAAATTGGGGGTCCACAGTGATATTTTGGTTATCCATGGAGCAATCTCTCTTCAGAACGGTTATTACTAAAAATAACATTTTTACTGCAATTTACACCATATTGAAATAAGTAGAGAATATATATGAATGATTATTTCTTTAATATTTCCTTTCGACCCATCTACTCACCCAGGAGATCTTCGACTATCATTAACATCGATGGGACCAGATATAAAGAAACTTGCTGAGCAGCATCAACCAAAAGGATCTCTTTGAATAAATCTGCATTTTTTTTTCTAATCACACACTTATTTTAAAATAGTTTATTATGAATTGTTTAGCAGTGTGCATAAATACCCAATAGAATTTAATTGTAAAAAAATTCATTTACATTAGTTTTCCTTCAAAATAAATCATAATCATTTACTATTTCTTTGATTATTGATATAATCCCTTCACTTTTTATTAGTGAAAAATAGAATAAGCTTTTCTTTTGTCGAATATTGATTTACTCCTCTCCAGGAGTTAGGCACAAGGCCAGTTTTTATCTTACTCCCACAAGTAAGATGTGACCCAAGGTCGGGTCGGGGAAAGTTGGGTTTAAAAATTGCCTGGGCAGCCCCGTCGGCATTCCCCGGTAGAGGCGCCTCAGACAGTAAGAAATAAACTTACTTCTCCCCAAAGAGGGAAGGCAAAGCCTGGGAGGGTGGACCTCCTAGAACTGCGCAAGACAGACCCATAGACCGGCGTAAATCAAGCCCCGAAGGCCAAGACAATACCAGTCTATGGGGTGCAGTGCTTTTGTCGAATAGCTATGAGAGGGTCCACCAAAAGAAAAATAAGGGAAAAGGGGTCCATGGGTTAAAAAAAGGTTGAGAACCCCTGGTCTAGAGAGACTATGGACATCCCTGTAAGGGTCTGGCTGTACGTGTAATTGTGAAGCAAGGGTTGCACAATTCCTAGCAACACCTCTCCTGAGTCGGCACTGCTTGATTCTAATGGCAAGCAATTCAAGACGACTGGAAACAATGCCGAGATAAGCAGAGAATACATACAGCACCTGGTATTCCCAAATGGTCACCCATTTAGTACTGGCCAGGCTCGACGTCGCTTAACTTCGGGAACCGGTGTGTCAACGTGATTGTGCCGTCGATGGTACGTCCTTGACAATCAGTCCATCAGTGGCTTTGTTATTGTCAAGCTGAAGTATCGTTCTGTTAAATTCTACATTATCCTTCTCTCTGAAAAGGGGTCAGTTTTTTAAAAGTTTTTTTTTTATGAAAATCGCTCCAGACAAGGCATGAAGCCACTTGATGTAAGGAGCTAAAAGAAAACGAAAGATGATTATCACAAAGCCAGGACTGCCTATTGACCTTAGTCTTGAAAAGACCAAGGTTATAGGCAGGAGGAAAACAGTCAGCAGGGACAGAGTTCTACAATCCTGCGGTTCTTGGAAAGAAGCTATTGACAGAGGAGGCTGTATTACAATTAGGTATCAAAACAGCGAATTGATGAAGACCACTAGACCAACGAGTCAAACGAGCTGGAACAAAGGAAGCGGGGAATAGATCACATAATTCTGAAGAACACATGCTATAATAGTACTTATAGAAAAGACTGAGACTAGCAACATCACGTCTGTGAGAAGAAAGGGTAAAGCCAAATTCATATACACTAAATGTACAAAAGCAAGGAAATTCCCAAATTTTTACACTTTTATTGTCATTAAGGGTATGCGAGCACAACAGGGCTATGTATTTTACTGGTAGGAATTTTTCTTCAGCGCATCTCACACACTTCATCCACTCATGCATAGAGATTTATACTGTATACCCTTAGTGACAATAAAAGTGTAAAAATTTGGGAATTTCCTTGCTTTTGTACATTTAGTGTATATGAATTTTCATCTTAACCCTATTAAGGGCATATGATTTCAGTATACTGGCATTTATCATGGAATTGCCTTAAACTCCCTTCGGCAAAGTGTTCGCTGACGAGGCGAAAACGAGGCAAAAAACTGTCAAACGCTAAATTGAAAACTAGCAGACGATAATAACAAACCATAGCTAAACAACTGTTATTAATTAGATGTTTATCTATTTATTTATTTTTTTGTCAAAGGAAACATTGTTGATGAAATTTTAAAAAATATATAAGATGCTTTTGTTTGATATTTTAAGAAAACGTTTCTGTTTTTTTAAAATTTTTTTCAATTTAAAAAAATTTTTTTTCAATGTTCTTTTTACATTTTTTTTGTCAATGTGTTTTTTTCCTGTTAACATAACATCGAAACAAATGTCTTTAAGCAAATTTTTTTTTTTTTTCTTAACCAACGAACTGTTTTAAAGCAAATGGTTAATTTTTTTCAATCTTTTTTATATGTTTTTTAAAAAAAAACTTTTTGACATTTTCTAAATAAGGGTTTGGGGTCAGGGTTGCAGCTGGTCCAAAAGTTTTCTTGTGTACTGGTTCTGTTGATGGCAGAAGTCAATTAGTCCTTCGGAAGATTCAACGAGCTGACAACGATGATAGAAATTCATTTTTGTTATTGAACGCGATTAATTTCTTCAAAAGGTTATCGGCTGCTTGCTGTAGCCTGATTGTCTAATGCCTGCTGCGACTTGATTGGTTAATAGTTTCGTCAACTTTCGGGCTCTTCCGAGACCTGCCCGAACGTTGACGACGCGAGTTCACGGAAAAATAGAGCGTATCCTATAAGAGGATATTTATCTACCTCCCACAAGGTAAGATGTGACACAAGGTCGGGAAAGTGTGGTTAGATAAGCCAGCACTCGAGAGGTGAGCACTCTGGCCATTTAAAAATTGCCTGGGCAGCCCCGTCGGCATTCCCCGGTAGGGGCGCCTCAGGCAGTAAGCAATAAACTTACTCCTCCCCAAAGAGAGGAAGCAAAGCCTGGGAGGGTGGACCTCCTAGAACTGCACAGGACCAGTCTCGTGCAGTATCCATCGGAACAGATACTACACTTTGATCTTGGTCAAAAAGAGTATTGATTTACTCCGCTCCAGGAGTTAGGCACAAGGCCAGTTTTATCCTACTCCCACAAGTAAGATGTGACCCAAGATCGGGTCGGGAAAGTGGGGTTTGAAAAGCCAGCGCCCGAGAAAGTGAGCACACTGGCCATTAAAAATTGCCTGGGCAGCCCCGTCGGCATTCCCCGGTAGGGGCGCCTCAGGCAGTAAGCAATAAACTTACTCCTCCCCAAAGAGGGGAGGCAAAGCCTGGGAGGGTGGACCTCCTAGAACTGCACAGGACAGGCGTGCAGTATCCATCGGAACAGATACTACACTTTGATCTTAGCCAAAAGGCCAATTTTGTTCAGTTCTTTCCATTACAACTTCAAAACGCAATACTGTCCCATGGCATACTCTACTAATTAATTAGTCTATTTATTAATTAATTAGTCTATTTATTAATTAATTATCACATTTCACTTTAATTACGTACTAATTCTCCAGTTTGCACCCCTTATTTATATTTTGTTTATATAGTAATCTGTAAGTTACCACCTGCATTTTGTAGCTTTTTATGAATTCGACGAAGCTATATATTTTACCGTGACGTAATAGGAATTTAATGAAACCAAAGATACATAAATGTTTCCAGATATTATTTGTATCATACTATAGGATACGTTTCCCTTTTCCTCACTCACCAAACAACGCATATATATATATATATATATATATATATATATATATATATATATATATATATATATATAATTTAAATTATTTTGTTCTTTTTTTTTTGAAAGCATTTGTGATAGGTAATAAGTGTCAATAGAAAGCCCTTACAATGCAAGGTAGATTTTGTTTTACTGTTATCTTATATATTTCGGAGAAACACCCCATTTTCAAAGATGTATTTTTTTTAAAATACACACACTTATAGTTTTGTTTATAGAAGAAACGTCTTGTTGGTCTGACGTATTTATGAAAATGGAGTGTTTCTCCGAAATATATAAGATAACAGTAAAAAAAAAATCTACCTTGCATTGTAAGGGCTTTCTATTGACACTTATTATATATATATATATATATATATATATATATATATATATATATATATATATATATATATATATATATATATATGAGAAGGATGTTGTAGTTTGCTTGGAGCATTGTGTATAGTGTAAGAATAATATTTTGGAGGCGATAACAATGCATTGTTGGAGTGACACATACACGACACGTGGAATCGTAAAAACAAAGTGACAATATTGAAGAGTCAATAATTTTCAAATTTTTTTATTTTATTTACCAGTGTATCGTTGACCGTGGTGTTAGGTTGGAGTGTGTCCTTTTATTATTATTTTTAATTTTCGAGGGAAGCCCTCATCATCAGAAATAAAATAAATACAGCCACTCGTTGGAGTGTGTTTTTTTGCCAAAAGCCGGGGCCGGAAATGCTGGTTTGTTTTATAGTAGCAGGTCCGCAGAGGTTTATTTATTTATTTATTTATTTTTTCTATATAATTTATTATTTACTATTTTTTTAATTTTTTTTTTTTATAACCGTTGTTGTTTGTGTGGTTAGTAAATATACTGAGTAATTTATTTATTATTTATTTTATGTCCCTTTAGAGTTTTAATTAATTTCGACTCGTTCTATAAATTTACCGTGTGTGTGTAGTATATATATATATAATATTAAGTGAATGACATAATAAAATGAGAAATTAATCAGATTTTATTAAAGTTCAAAAACAAGGAGTGATATTGCGTCCTTAACTCATGAGTTTTCAAAGAAAATTTTCTCCTCAGAGGACCATTACTGCAATGACATTACTGCAGGTAATAAAATTAAGCTTTGAAAATATATAAAAATATATTAAAAAAAAGTACATAAAAGATATTATTTATATCTTTAAAGTATTATCTTACTCTCTCTTTCTCTCTCTCTCTCTCTCTAAATATATATATATATATATATATATATATGATATCTTTTCCCTATATCATCATCCTGATGAAGTCTTATAAATAAAGACGAAATGTTGATGTACACATAAAAAAACATCCAGTTTTTGGTTTTCCTTTTTCATTTTACCATATATATATATATATATATATATATATATATATATATATATATATATATATATATATATATATATATGTATATTAGAATGGGGTTGTAGACATATTTTCTAAACCATTTTTTAATAATAGTATTATATTTTTTTTGAAAAAACCATAACAATGTGTCGTGTTAAAATAAATAAAATTTTATTTATTTTAACACTACACATTGTTATGGTTTTTTCAACAAAAAAATATAATAATATATATGTATGTGTGTGCATAAAATATTTTTATTTATTTTTAAACCACAACAAAATGTAAAAAAGGGCAAATCCACATCTCTGCAGAAAATTGTTTTTATTACTTTCGGCCGAAACAATTGTATGCCGAAAATAATAAAAAACAATTTTCTGCAGAGATGTGGATTTGCCCTTTCTTACATTTTGTTGTGGTTGAAAACAAAATAAAAATATTTTATACCATAGCTCTAGCCTCGCACTATTGAGCTATACAACTATGTTATTAAAACTTTACATTTGAAATATCAATAATTTTAATTGTCGGGTTGGTCAGGTGTATTCGGAGCACATTTCATTGAAATACTTGTAAAACAAGCACAGGGATGTAACATTGTGGCGATGAGTCAGCAGCTTGAACTTTGTAGATATGGCATGACCCCCCTCCCCCTTCTCTGATCCATAGTATACATCTGAGTTGCCGAAAGAGACAACACAGCTAAATACACAGAACAAATATAAAACTTATATTTGTTTTGTATCATTTGGATCATTCGGACTACTATTCTCATCTTGCATGATATTCTCACAACGTTTCAGCCGATGTAACCTCCGACTTTCTTCAGATGTATTGTCTGATAGTGGGGGGCGCCGGGAGGAGGCCCCAGAAGGTAGTGGAAGGCGAGAGAGTAGGAGAGCTCCCTGAAAGATATGGGAAGAGTGGAAACGGAAGTCGGGTGATGTCACTTCCGTTGGGATGATATTCGATCCATTTTTGTTCCTGACACTCAAACAAGTCAGACGTGAAACGGGCCTACCTCACGGAGGGGCGGGATGGAGCGTGGACGCAGTAGCCCAAAAGGGCCTGACTGAGATCTCTCTTCCCAAGTAATTTAATTGTTCTCTCTCTCTCTCTCTCTCTCTCTCTCCCTCTCTCTCTCGTGCGCACACACGCATACATAAGTCCTGCCGCAGTCCTGTTTGTGTCTGAATGAAAACTCTTAAAGCCCCAAATTAGCGTCCATGTGTTTTTGCTGCCTCGTGCTTTGATCAACAGCTCAACAGAAGCGGCCGAATCAACCAACCAACTGCCGACGGACGTCCCGAGTGTCTACGGGAAATAGGTAAGCAGGTATGTAACAGTATCTTGTTGAACTCGGGATTCTTTATGCCAAATTCAGGAATCTATGCACTTGTAAAAGGTTGGAGATTACATCGGCTGAAACGTTGTGAGAATAACATCAACTATAAAAATAATAGTTAGAAATCATTAACCCTTAAATCAAACATTCTGAAATTTTACATTTGTCTTGTTTCTAAAGTTAGTGGAAGTACCCTCATGCCCTCAGGGTGTAACGAGATTACCCTGGGCTGATCAGAAAAAGCAGAATAGTAAATAAGAATTATAAACGAGATAGTAACGACGTGAAGGTCAGGGGGTGTGGGTAGACGTCGCGTTTGGAATGCGACTGTGATTGTTGTGATAATTTCAAGGGTGAGGAATATGTCAAAAACAATTTTCAGAGTTACGTCACTGATCGAGAGAGAGAGAAAGAGAGAGAGAGAGAGAGAGAGAGAGAGAGAGAGAGAGAGAGAGAGAGAGAATCGGACACAAACATCAAAGGGAAACTTGAGGTCGAAGAGAGTGAACGTTCCACCTTTAGCTCCTGCCAATGAAGGTTGTAGGGAAGATCCAAATCCCCAAAAAGGTGCACTCTGGATTGCTCCTAGTAAAAAGACCAAGGCATGTCCCTATTTACTTGCCTTCTCACGAGGGCAGAATGAGACACAAGGTCGTTTTTTTTTTACTGTGGGGAAAATCCACCTTCCCAAAAAGGGGGCATTCTGGATTGGGACAAAAATTTAAATTGCCTTAGTCTAGGAGGATTTCTCCTTCACTGACCGAGGACAGAACAGATGAAGTGTAGCATCAAAACAGATACTACACCTTGCTCCTGTCGACCCTCTCCCTTGAGAAAAAGCTCTATTTAAAAATAAAATGTAGATGTCTACATTTGCCATACTAGTGTATATGGCACCATTTTTTGTTTCTTCTTTTCTAGACGAGAAATAAATAAAAAGGAAAGATCAATTTTCCTTACAGATTGAATAATTGGAAGAATCTGTAGCAGGAATTGGCTGAAACAGCGAAATAACAACGAAAGCACCAGGAAAAAAAAGCAAAAGTTCGGCAGTGGAAAGCATTCTTGGAATGATTATGTAACTCTTCTCATCTTCTCACAATAATGGTCGGCACCGAAAAATAGTTTTGCATAATCTTTTACTTTCTTCTTCTCACGTGACACCAATTCTTTCTCTATAGACACCATCTCTACTTTTGCCTCTGAAAATTCTTCTTCTTCTTTCTTTGTACTACTACTACTACTACCACCACTACTATTACTTCCATCTTTACTGCTGCTACTACTACTACTACTACCACTACTACTACTACTACCACCACCATCACTACTACTACTTTTATCTCTACTGCTACCGCTACTACTACTACTACTACTACAACTACTACTACTACTGACACCATTAATTCTATCTCTACTACTACTACCACTACTGCTACTACTATCAGCAGTACTACCACTACAACTACTACTACTACTGACAACATTACTTCTATCTCTACTACTACTACTACTACTACTGACAACATTACTTCTATCTCTACTACTACTACCACCACTACTACTACTTCTACTTTACTGCTACTACTGCTACTACTACTTCTCGGGCATTCACTTGTTCTGAGAGGGTTTAAAAATTATCGAAAGCTGCTCACATTCTATGAACGATGTTTCTGACAAAGTGGGAAGAATTGCTGTTTTCTTTGGTCGGAATTAGGGATGGCCATGGTCGGAATCTATCCATCTGACACTTACCGTTGGCTAGTTTTTGACCTTGACGTAGTATTTTTTTTAGCTCCTTACATCAATTGGCTTCATGGCTTGTCTGAAGCGATTTCCATAAAAAAAAGATATGCAGGTTATATGTGTCGCGTACATAATCAACTATTAAATAAAATAAAGTTTCACCATCAATTGATGGATGACTCAAGACAAGACAGACAAGATATTATCCTGTGGGAATCATCCAACCAGGGGCAACTCGTCGTTAAGGAAAATGGATCGATAGATAAGTTGATGAAGTATATTTTGAAATGAAATGGTAGTCGACTGCACCTCCATTTAGGAATATGTTCGAGCTACCTCTAACCCTAACCCTAACCCTTAACCCCTAACCCTTAACCCCTAACCCTAAACCCTAACCCTAAACCCTAACCCTAACCCTAACCCTAACCTGTCAGCGAGAATAACCTAGACAAGAGAATCATCCTGAGCTCAAGAGAAGCGAACAACGGACATATTTCTCCTGTTGCCCCCCCCCGTCCTGTTGTGGCATTCATCCTTTGCCATTTGCAATTAACTCATCAAGTGACCTATCTATCACTTTCACCCTCTCTCAATGTATGTTGCTTGACCTCTTATCTATACATCGTTTATGACTATCGCTTCCGTCACTCTTTCTCTCTCTTTTTCTGTTTATTGACAGTCGGAGGTAATAAAGAAAGGAAAGAATAAAATGATTGGAATAGTCCATTCTTAACAAAAGGGAATGTTAGCATAGGCAGTAATATTATTTAACCCATAGTCGGAAAGGAAGAGAGACAGGGAGAGAAAGATATATATATATATATATATATATATATATATATATATAGAGAGAGAGAGAGAGAGAGAGAGAGAGAGAGTGCGAGAGAGAGAGTGCGAGAGAGAGAGAGAGTGCGAGAGAGAAAGATAGACAGAGAGAGAGAAACAGAGAGAGAGAGAGAAAGATAGAGAGAAAGATAGAGAGTGAGAGAGAGAGAGTGAGAGAGAAAGAGAGAGAGAGAAAGAGAGAGAGAGAGAGAAACAGAGATAGATAGAGAGAGACATAACGAGGAAAAAGAGGCTTATTTTTTATTTCCTCTTTGTATTTTTGTATATTTAACTGGCTTTGCAAACTCTCTTTGTTCTGATTCAAATAATTAAACGCGAGCTCAATGAGTGACCCAACGAGTCAAATCTTTTTTTAATACACACAAATATCTACAATCTCACAGAAAATATATAGTAGGAATATGCAGATCAAATTCTCATAAAATAAAATCTCATCGTGTACAAATTAAAACAGTTATTTATGAACTCCAAAATGATTTTATGTAGTTCCCAAGTTAAATAGTAGTATTTCCTGTGGTGATATTCCCTTTTGCTTATAATTGGTTATTGCAATCTTTTTATTCTTTCGTTTCTATTACCAGAGAGACAGACAGAGAGAAAGAGAGAGAGAGAGAGAGTAAGAGAGAGAGAGTAAGAGAGAGAGAGAGAGAGTAATAGATTCATGAACTTCAAAATCATTTTACGTAGTCTTACAAGTTAAATAGTATCATTGCCTGTGGTGATATTACCTTTTGCTTATAATTGGCTATTGCAATCTTTTTTTATTACAAGAGAGAGAAAGTGAGAGAGAGACAGACAGACAGGGAGAGAGAGAGAGAGAGAGAGGAGGGAGAGAGAGAGAGAGAAAGTAATAGATTCATGAACTTCAAAATCATTTTATGTAGTCTTACAAGTTAAATAGTATTATTGCCTGTTGTGATATTTCCTTTTGCTTATAATTGGCTAACAAGAGAGAGAGAGAGAGAGAGAGAGAGAGAGAGAGAGAGAGAGAGAGTGTGAGAGAGAGAAAGATAGAGAGAGAGAGAGTGTGTGAGATAGAGATAGATAGATAGATAGAGAGAGAGAGAGAGAGATTGAGAGAGAGAGAGATTGAGAGAGAGAGAGTGTGTGAGATAGAGATAGATAGATAGATAGAGAGAGAGAGAGAGAGAGAGATTGAGAGAGAGAGAGATTGAGAGAGAGAGAGTGTGTGAGAGAGAGAAAGATAGAGAAAAAGATAGAGAGACAGAGAGAGAGAAAGAGAGAGAGTGAGAGAGAGAGAGAGTGAGAGAGAGAGAGAGAGAGAGAGAGAGAAAGATAGAGAGTGAGAGAGAGAGAGTGAGAGAGAAAGATAGATAGAGAGTGAGATAGATAGAGAGTGAGAGTGAAAGAGAGAGAAAGATAGATAGAGAGTGAGATAGATAGAGAGAGAGAATGAGAGTGAGAGAGAGAGAGAGAAAGATAGAGAGTGAGAGAGAGAGAGAGAGTGAGAGAGAAAGATAGATAGAGAGTGAGATAGAGAGTGAATGTGAGAGAGAGAGACACGGAAGTGAGAGTAATAGATTCATGAACTCCGAAATCATTTTACGTAGTTTGAAAACGTTTCGTTTTGGATACCAGCTTTATTACCTCTTTGACTCCGGCCAGACGATTAAAAAAAAAAGATGTACTCACCAAATTGTATATGACTACCTTTACAATCTAGTAAAAATCCAAATGGCACATGAAATATCCTGTTCATAAATGTTGACTGCATAAAACTTACCTGCAATGAAATACAAAAGCAAATAAAAAGATAAGTATATCAAAATATATGCACACATATTAAAGGTAAACAAAAGTCTATATAAAACTATATACCTAGTGTCGCCTTAACGAGCCGAATAGAAATAAGACAATAAGGAGGTAAAGTTAACAAGAGTATTTATTTACAGAAAGTACAGAAGTAATGGGTTGCCAGAGAGTGCTTCTGACGCAATCGGGTAGAACACCATAATGATATCAATAACATGAAAAATGAACTTCTTTAGAGCAGAACAGAGCCGAATCAAGACGCAAATGTTGTACATTAAAAAGAACTCAATATCCTTTTAGATAGTGCTTTATAATAATAATAATAAACAAGCCGCGCGTGCATGGTCCCCCTCTGTATGTGACTCGATGTGGCGAGTGTAAAATGCAATAAATTTGGGCAATTTGGGCAATTTTGGGCATTTTTGACCCTCCTTTGACCTCCTGGGGGTGCGAACCAGAATTTTTCTGAGGTCAAGGATGCTCATTTTATATCCAGAACAATTGCCTCTACATTTTGGCCAAGTTTCAGAAAAATTGAATTGATGGATCAAACGTTATGGGAGAAAAGGGTCATTTTTTGCCATTTTGGGGGCTTTTGACCCTGGGGGCGCGAACCAGATTTTTTCCAAGGTCAGCGATACTTATTTTCTATTAGGAACAATTGCTTCCACATTTTGGCCAAGTTTCAGAGAAATTGAATGGATGGATGAAAAGTTATGGGGCAACAAATGTCATTTTTTGCCATTTCGGGGCCTTTTGACCCCCTGGGGGGCTAACCAGACTTTAAAAAAAAATCGGAGAATGTCTCTTTCTAACCTGACCAAAGTTACAACTTCATGCAAAATTTCAGAGAAATTCAATGGATGGTTGCGGAGAAAAATCCGGATGGACGGACGGACATGCCTCAAAACATAAGTATTCCGATTTTATATATCGGGGGACCAATAAGTAAAAGCAGGTTATCTTAACAATTTACTGCATCTTCACGGCTACCGTTAAACCGCATATATATATATATATATATATATATATAAGTATAATTTTTATTGGTTACATATGTGCATACATGTTTCGGTTGCACTTTTCCCAGAAAGTCAACCTCATCAGACCAAGAATTTCAGAAATTCTCTGAAATTCTTGGTCTGATGAGGTTGACTTTCTGGGAAAAGTGCAACCGAAACATGTATGCACATATGTAACCAATAAAAATAATACTTAAAAACAGCTCTACTTGTTATTGAGCACTTTTTATAAACACTTGAGTTTCAACGGATTTACATCTACAGAAACTAATACAATACATGTACATTATATATATATATATATATATATATATATATATATATATATATATATATATATATATATATATAAATTTTTTTGTTTTATTTTACTTCACTCGAAGTTCTCAGAAATCAAGGGGCTCCTTCCTGGGGCTAACACTTGATCTCTATATGAGATACACAGATATTCGAATATTCTATTAAAGTTCTCCTTTATTTCTCAAACGTTGAGTTAGTAAAGAAGTTAAGAACATTAATTTTCCTCTCACCAATTAACCAGTTAATTATGTTGTAGTTTATCGTTCTTGTGGTCTCTTAGTCTTACCGAATTCTAGGACAAGAATTCATCTGGTCTGGTGGAGTATCAAGCTAAGTGTTATTACTTGAGGTAACATCACTAGGAGAATGGGCACTATTCCTCATATGAGCAAGTGTATAGCCATTACGAAAAGATTTTATTTGTGTTGTGAATACTGTTATTTTTGAATATTTGGTCATGGTTAATTTGTAGGGGGAAGAATCCTCATGCCAGGTTGTCCTGACAAACCCTTGTACAGAGAGAGCTAAGACACTCGAGGGTGGTGTCTAGTAGGTAATTCAAACTCTCCCTTATATATATATATATATATATATATATATATATATATATATATATATATATGTGTGTGTGTGTGTGTGTGTGTGTGTGTTTAATAAAAAGTTTTAATCATACAAATATAATTTGGCTACACATTTAGAACATGTTTCAGTCACAAATTTAATAAGCTTGACATTTTCATTGTCTTCATTTTGTGGAATAAAGAAAATCATATCCGTAAAGTTCACGTGACTAAATTCAAAATATTATTGGATGATACTTATTTTTATTTCAACAATAATATTTAACTTTTTATTTCAACAATAATATTTAAATTTTTATTTCAACAATAATATTTAACTTTTTATTTCAACAATAATGTTTAACTTTTTATTTCAACAATAATGTTTAAATTTTTATTTCAACAATAATATTTAACTTTTTATTTCAACTATAATGTTTAAATTTTTATTTCAACAATAATATTTAAATTTTTATTTCAACAATAATGTTTAAATTTTTATTTCAACAATAATGTTTAAATTTTTATTTTAACATTAATGTTTAAATTTTTATTTCAACAATAATGTTTAAATTTTTATTTCAACAATAATGTTTAAATTTTTATTTCAACAATAATATTTAAATTTTTATTTCAACAATAATGTTTAAATTTTTATTTCAACAATAATGTTTAAATTTTTATTTCAACAATAATATTTAAATTTTTATTTCAACAATAATATTTAAATTTTTATTTCAACAATAATATTTAACTTTTTATTTCAACAATAATATTTAAATTTTTATTTCAACAATAATATTTAACTTTTTATTTCAACAATAATATTTAACTTTTTATTTCAACAATAATATTTAACTTTTTATTTCAACAATAATATTTAA
>OY744544.1:16406445-16421445 GCA_963556195.1 Sepiola atlantica
CAGAATAAAGTGTAGTATCTGTTCCAATTGATGCTACACTCTGTAAACCGGTACCGTCCTGGCCTTCGGGCCTTGATTCGGCCGGTCTGAGGTATTGTCCTGTGCTGTTCTCGGCGGTCCACTCTCCTCCCAGGGTTTACCTTCTCACCCTTTGAGAAGGGGTTAGTCTTTTACTAATCGCCTGAGGCCCCACCTCCCTACTGGGGAATGCCGACGGGACTTCCCAATAATTTTTTGTAGGCCAGAGTGCTCTTCCTCTAAGGCGCTGGCTTTTCAATCCCCCTTTCCCGACCTTGGTAGTTTTGTTTTACGGCATATCAACCCTTTTTGGGTTATTTAATGCCGAATCTGGTCTTGTTTTCTTCTCTTTTTTGTTTCTTTCCCCTTTTAATATCTGTTTCTATTTAACCCATAGTTGGGACCCTAACAGGTACTACCACTCCGGGTCAGGGTGGACCTGGGAGCAATGGTAATTAAGAGGAGGCTCCACATTCCCCAAAGTCCGTAAGCCGGATCTCACCATCGGATGTAGTTTAAGGTCATATCCAGGACCGGGAGTAGGGTAGGAAAAATAAAAATAAAAAAGGGGAGGGAGAAAGGGAGAGGGGCTGTTGTTTTTGTTTTTGGTTTTGTAGAACATAATTAAGTTTTACAAACAAAAAAAAACAAAAAAAAAACAAAAAAAAACGTCAATGTAGGTGAATTTCGTCTCAGGGAGCCACAGGGCAGCCTGATCTGGTATCACCAGTCCCGACCTTGTATCACACTTTATTGCTGTGGGAGTAAGATAAATACCATGTAAGTCAATAGACTTAAAACACATGTGTATGCAGCGTAAGGCACACCCTCCTCCCAGGGTTTACCTTCTCACACATGTTTATGCAGCGTAAGGCACACCCACCACTAAATATATGCAGACACATCCAAGTACACCCTTATAAACACATACGTGTAAAGGGTAATACTTCTACATACACAAGTCCTGCACACACATTACACACCTGTCGTATCAGGCTCATATCATTTCTCTTCATGCAACGCATATCCTCAACCCTCACTGGCTGGGTTTCACTTCCATACCTCATCACACTGAGCAGTATAATAATAGTCAGGGAGAGAACTTGAATGCTTACTAGACACTGTCCTCGAGTGTCTAAGGTCTCTCTGTACAGCGGGTTTGTCAGGACAACCTGACATGAGGATACTTCCCCTACAAGTTAACCCTAACCAAATATTCAAAATAACATGGTATTCGAAGCCGAAATAAGATCCTTTCGATATGGCAAACCCACACTAGCTCATACGAGGAATGGTGCACCTTTTCCTAGTGATGTTTCCTCAAGTAACAACATTTAGCTTGATACTCCACCAGACTAGATGAATTCTTGTCCTGGAATCCTGTAAGACCAAGTGACAAAAAGAAAAGATATACTATACAGTGCTCTTCAAACTTTTTTTGTCGCGACCCCTTTTTGGAAAAATTTTTTTTTCGTGACCCACCAAAATTTTTTATAAATAAAAAATAAGTTGAATATTATTTAAAAAATTCCATAGTTATAATTTTGGCGACCCCTTTTCTATGGTTACGCGACTCCCCTGGGGGTCGCGACCCTCACTTTGAAGACCTCTGTACTATAACATAGTTAACTAGTCAATTCGGGAGAGGAAAATTAATATTCTTAACTTCTTTACTCACTCAACGTTTAACAGGTAAAGAGAACTTTAATGGAATATTCGAATATCTATGTATCTCATGTATAGATCAAGTGTTAGCCTTGGAGGGGGCCTCTTGATTTCTGAGAACTTCGACTGAAGTAACATGAAACAAAAAAAAATAGTTAATAATAATAATTGTTTCATATTTTCAAGAAGATACAAATAAGTTTTTTGAAATATCAATAACATTGAGCACTTTTCTTTGATGCGTAATTAAGTATTGATCTGTTACTCTTGTATTTGAGATGCTGGCTTCATCTTTGGTTTTTTGATGGTGCTTGATGGATGTGCTTATACTGGTCAGATATGTAAATAGAAATTAGCAAAAAATCAATAGTTGATTAAGAGACGGGAATTGTGGCTGTTTTTTTTTTTTGTTTTTTTTTGTGTTTTTTTTTTTTTTTTTTTGTGTTGTTTTTTTTTTTTTTTTTTTTTGTGTTGTTGTTTTTTTTTTTTTTTTTTTTTTTTTTTTTTTGTGTTGTTTTTTTTTTTCCTTAATGATAATGCCTGATTAAATCTCTCCGGTCTCTATTTCAGAACGAGGTCAGAATAATGGATCGGAAAACTGTGTGAAGCAATCATTATTACGAGTGTACACTCTCCGTCAAAAAACTATCCTTCCCCAGTGTTCACAAAGTATTGATATTCATATAAAATAACGTCTAAATCGGTGAAGTTTAAAAAAAAAAGAAAAAAAAAAAGAAACAGAGGCAGAAAACTGGAAAGTTTTTAAAATAAAGAGAAAGAAATGGAAATAGATTTACTTTCTTAATTCCCCTCAATACTTGAAATAGATTCAGCTGGCAGCTTTTTTTTTTAATGGAAATCGCTCCAGACAAGGCATGAAGCCACTTGATGTAAGGAGCTAACAAGAACAAAATATAATTATTGCAAAGACAAGAGATGCCTATTGGTCTTAGTCTTGAAAAGACCAAGACTATAGGTAGGAGGAAAACAGTCAGCAGGAAGAGAGTTCCACAAGCCTGCAGTTCTTGGAAAGAAGCTACTGGAATAGGAAGCTGTATTATAATGAGGTATCGAACCAGCAAATTGATGGAGACCACTAAACCAACGAGTCAAACGAGCTGAAACAAAAGAATCAGGGAATAAGTCACATAATTCTGAAGAACACATGCCATAATAGTATTTATAGAAAAGACTGAGACTAGCAACATCACGTCTGTGAGAGAGAGGGTGAAGAGAAGAATAAATAAATAAATATATATATATAGAGAGAGAGATAATGGTAGTTTGCTTGAAGCATTGCTAGGTATAGTAGTAGTATGTTTTTAAAAGGCTGTGGGCAATGCAAAGTCCCGGGTAGGATGTAAGCTGGAAGGAACAAAAATAATAAATCGAATTCGAAATGAGACTTACTATTTATTTTTTCTTAACATCTTACATAACAGCAAGTGTGGTGTTAGGTGTTTGTGTGTTGTCCGGATGATTATTAAACAACAACAAAAAAAAGAATCCTTTATTTAATATTTCGGGAAAAGAAACTTCCCTTTGTCAAAAATAATAAACACCAGAAGAAAACTCCGTCTGTGCAGAGAATCTACCAAAATAGATGCCATATATATATATATATATATATATATATATATATATATATATATATATATATACACACAGAGTATTGCCTCAAAATCCGATACATGACAAAAAGAAAACGAAATAGGCAATAAAAACAAAAGTTGTATATGCAGAGACCCGAGAGTTTATTTAGCAACAGTTAGAGTTGCGTACATTATTTTTCAATGTAACCACTGCCAGCGGCAGAGACAACAATGTCAAGGCGGGTATGAAATGAGTTACGCACTTTGGCGACCATATCCTTGTCTATAGCGGCGAACGCCTCCACGATGGCAGCCTTCAGAGAGTTGACAATGTTGTGAGCGCGCTTGTTGGTCTTGGCTTTGATCACGCCCCAGAAGAAATTGTAAAGGGGGTTGCAGTCGGGTGAGGACGGCGGCCACAAGTTTGGCAACTAGTATTGTGGAACATTGTTGAGCAGCCGCCACGCCTGAGTCGTCTTGGTCTTGTGTGTAAGAGCGGAGTATCGTTGAAAGACGTTGGGGGTCCGACAGTGATCTTGTCCATCCAGAACTTCACTATGTTCCGCAGCACTTACTGGTACAGTACTTCGTTTACTTTTGGTCAAGTGTCGTATTTTGCTGCAATACATATCGGATGTATACAATTTTTTGACAGAAAAATCAACCAAAGTGCTCAATTACCGCAGTAAGAGTCTAACATATTTATTTAGATATTTAAATATAAATATCTTAATTAATATCTTTTTTTAGAAGATTTAATTGTTTCTGTTTGAAGCTGTAATGCATAACTTCTCTACCCTGTCAAAAGCTGAGATTGAATCGTCTTAAGAGACAGTGTATTGTACTGATGAAATACGGTATTTATACTTCTCATTCGTACAACTGAATCATTGGGTGCCTGGATATAAATGTCGGGTTTTGAGACCTAAAGTCTAAGGTGCGAATTGTACGACCGGCGGGTCATTTGAATACATAGCCACACTGATGAGTCTTTATATGATGAAACAAGCGCTTGTCTGTGGATATAAATATTTAATTATTAAATTATATATATATATATATATATTTATATATATATTTTAGTTTTTTTCTATCCTTTTATAAAAAGAGTTTATCTTTGAAAATCCATGGATTAAGGATATGAAGCTTCTTGCTTTGAACTTCTGATGTTCTAATAAATAATGTATCTTTACAATTTTTTATTCTCATCTTTTATCTCTAGAAATATAAATATATATATATATATAGATATATTGGTCTTCTGATTATCTGCATAAATGAAAGATCCTGGTACTTATGTGTTTATTGCAGTTGTTTGTTTGTGCACGAAACGGTCGTCAAACTACACTGAATTGTTTTGAATTTCGGTAATAAAAAATAAAAAATGAATAAAGACTTGGTCATTGAAATTTAACATAACATTGTTTACTTATATATGCTCTGTTGTCATATGTTAACATTCATCGAACTTTTACCTTGAATAGTTTTGGTCAATTTTTTAAAATATATACTCAAATATATATATATATATATATATATATATATATATATATATATATATATATATATATATGTATAATTATATATATATATATATATATATATATATATATATATATATAAATTTAAAGTACATAAACTAAACACACATTAGAGCGGTCCGCATTATAAATTATTTCGACCTAGATGGGTCTCATCGGAACTGAATGAATGTGTGTTTAATTCATTTCCTTTAAATTTATTCCTGCTCTGTTAATAAGTACATTGAGCTCTCTTACTCGGATTCCCATCGAAACCATTCAACTCTGCACACACATATATATCATCATCATCATCATCATCATCATCATCATCATCATCATCATCATCATCATCATCATCATCATCATCATCAACAACCGGTTTATTTGTTGAATCAGGCCACAATTAATCCTCTGATGAGGGTGGGGCCTGATTGTCTAGTCTCGAAATATATATGATAATAGAATTAATGATAAGTGAAGTATCGTAAAGTGATCTATCGCGATAAAGTAAAGCTCAATACGTTGAGTATTGATTTACTGCTCTCCAGGAGTTAGGCACAAGGCCAGTTTTTATCTTACTCCCACAAGTAAGATGTGACCCAAGATCGGGTCGGGAAAGTGGGGTTTAAAAATTGCCTTGACAGCCCCGTCGGCATTCCCCGGTAGAGGCGCCTCAGACAGTAAGCAATAAACTTACTCCTCCCCAAAGAGGGGAGGAAAAGCCTGGAAGGTGGACCTCCCAGAACTGCACAGGACAGACCCATTGACCGGCGTAAATCAAGACCCGAAGGCCAAGACAACACCAGTATGGGGTGCAGTATCCATCGGAACAGATACTACACTTCGATCTTAGCCAAAAGGCAATCAATTTTAAAGATGGAAAAATGAAGATAAAAAATTGCATAAAATTACATAAAATTGATACAAATTTTATTACATCGACGAGAAGAGTTTTATCTTTGAAAAACCATGGTTTAAGGATTAGTGTAACTCCTTGCATCGGAACTTTCGATGTAATAAAATTTGTATCAATTTTATGTAATTTTATGTAATTTTATGCAATTTTTTTATCTTCATCTTTGTTTCTTTAAATATATATATATATATATATATATATATATATATATATATATATATATATATATATTAAACAAACAATAATACATAGATATGTATATATATATGTATATATGCATTATGTGTATATATGTTGTATATATATACTAATATTGTTATACAGATCTCCACCTAAAAAAAAAAAAAAAAAATTAATTATAAAATAAATAATTAAAAAATCCAGAGTTACTCCCCTTTATCTTATAGTAAATATATCAAGTTAATAAGTTAATTCGTTAATCTAATTTGACGAAACTCACAATTAGTAATTAGTAACACTTCTTTAATAGATGATAATCGATAAGTAGATAGATCTAGAATATTTAAAATATGAGACTAATTACTTTACTTTATATTAAAATTCTTAAATTACGAAAGAAAGATAAACAAAATAAAAAATACGAAGATAAAACAAAGTAAATATTCAAATATATAAAAAAAAAAAATTATATATATATATTATCAAAACTAACAGTTTACCGAACACCATACACCTAACCAACATTACACAAATATTTTAGACACCAAATCATATATTTAACATAATATTAAAATAAAACTTAATTTAATTTATATTCCCTGCGAAACTGCTTTATTTGCTGCGGTCTATATCTGGCAGCCATTTTGTTTTGTATTATTCTCTACACAGTCGGAGAAGAAAAATATTCTTCTTCTGGTCTAATTATTTTTGACAAAGGGATGTCTTTTCCCGAAATATCAAATAGTGATTTTTAATCACCCGGACATCACACGAACAGCTAAAACACTCTTGCTGTTATGTAAGAAAAAAAAAAAAAAAGGAAAAATAAATAGTAAGTCTTATATCGTATTCGATTTATTGTTATTGTTTTTGTTCCTTTCCTTTCAACTTGCATCTTACCCGGAATTGCATTGCCCACAGCCTTTCAAAAACTTACTACTAATATATATGTATATATATATATATATATATATATATATACATGTTTATTTTTTGTGTTTTAGCCGATCAAAGACAGACGAATGCCATTTATATATTACTTTATCAGAGTTCTTAAAAAATTTTTTATTACACTTGGACAAGTAAAGAATGAACAAAATTGTTTACTCTTCATTGAAAAGGAGCCAATTGATTTTGTCTCACTTTCTTGGCATTAGCGAGACCCACCGCAACGTGGCAAAAAAAAAAAGGGTAAGAATAATGTCTCTGAGTATTCCAATGCGAAATAGCTTCTACTTTTACAGATCCGACATTCCTATTAGCTAGTTAGACCAGTCCACACCCTACCACATCTCCCCCCCCCCACCCCTCAGCTGTCAACCACGGCAATAATAATAAGTCTGAAAGTGATGGAGACTAGTTTGGCCAGTAGCGAGCAATCTTTTTCCAGATTATCAGAAGTTTGCTCTTCTCTCTCTATATATATATAATGTAAACGACCATATCTCTATTTATATAAAGTTACGTATGTGTATATGGTTATATATGTCTATGTCAGTGGTTTTCAACCAGGGTTCCGCGGAACCTTAGGGTTCCGCCAGTACAGTCCAGGGGTTCCACAATTTCTAAATTAGAACAACGAACAAATAAACAACATATTAAATTCAATTTCGAAAATCTATTTTATTAATATATGCATATCTTTTACCCCTATACGGTCCGACATATGAAAACATGCTTTAAAAAATGTTATATTTATACAAATACAAGTATACAAATATTATTATTATTTAGTGTATGTAGTTATAAAATAAATTGTCTATATGTAATTTCCAAGAAAACTATTGCTTAAATATGATTGGCTGATAGCTTCCACTAATTATAAGTATTTTTCATTCAAACACAAGAAACGAGCACAATTGCGGTCTGTGGAAGATGAACTTCGTGTGTGTCTATCAAAAACACGACCCAATCTTAAAGAGTTGTGCAAGAAACACCAGGCTCAAGTTTCCCATTGACTTTTTTCATATGAATAAATGTAATCTATTCAAACCTAAACATTTTTGTTTTCATTTCATGTACAATACTCTGAACATGAGTATTTTCATTTTATTACAAATTTATTTTTTTTGTATAATTAAATGCTGTTGTTTGCATAAGACAACCACAATTTTGCACAGGGGTTCCTCGAGCCAGTGGAATGTTTCCATGGGGTTCCACTCCAGCAAAAAGGTTGAAAAGCACTGGTCTATGTACATGATTCACTCCTAAACTATATATAGTTATGTATGTGTATATGTTTATATATGTCTATGTACATTATTCACTCCTAAACTATATATAGTTATGTATGTGTATATGTTTATATATTTCTATGTACATGATTCACTCCTAAACTATATATAGTTATGTATGTGTATATGTTTATATATTTCTATGTACAGGATTCACTCCTAAACTATATAAAGTTATGTATGTGTATATGTTTATATATGTCTATGTACATGATTTACTCCTAAACTATATATAGTTATGTATGTGTATATGTTTATATATTTCTATGTACATGATTCACTCCTAAACTATATATAGTTATGTATGTGTATATGTTTATATATTTCTATGTACATGATTCACTCCTAAACTATATATAGTTATGTATGTGTATATGTTTATATATGTCTATGTACATGATTCACTCCTAAACTATATAAAGTTATGTATGTGTATATGTTTATATATGTCTATGTACATGATTCACTCCTAAACTATATATAGTTATGTATGTGTACATGTTTATATATTTCTATGTACATGATTCACTCCTAAACTATATATAGTTATGTATGTGTATATGTATATATATTTCTATGTACATGATTCACTCCTAAACTATATATAGTTATGTATGTGTATATGTTTATATATGTCTATGTACATGATTCACTCCTAAACTATATAAAGTTAGGTATGTGTATATGTTTATATATGTCTATGTACAGGATTCACTCCTAAACTATATAAAGTTATGTATGTGTATATGTTTATATATTTCTATGTACATGATTCACTCCTAAACTATATAAAGTTACGTATGTGTATATGTTTATATATGTCTATGTACATGATTCACTCCTAAACTATATATAGTTATGTATGTGTATATGTTTATATATGTCTATGTACATGATTCACTCCTAAACTATATAAAGTTATGTATGTGTATATGTTTATATATGTCTATGTACAGGATTCACTCCTAAATTATATATAGTTATGTATGTGTACATGTTTATATATTTCTATGTACATGATTCACTCCTAAACTATATATAGTTATGTATGTGTATATGTTTATATATTTCTATGTACATGATTCACTCCTAAACTATATAAAGTTACGTATGTGTATATGTTTATATATGTCTATGTACATGATTCACTCCTAAACTATATATAGTTATGTATGTGTATATGTTTATATATTTCTATGTACATGATTCACTCCTAAACTATATAAAGTTATGTATGTGTATATGTTTATATATGTCTATGTACATGATTCACTCCTAAACTATATATAGTTATGTATGTGTATATGTTTATATATTTCTATGTACAGGATTTACTCCTAAACTATATAAAGTTATGTATGTTTATATGTTTATATATTTCTATGTACATGATTCACTCCTAAACTATATAAAGTTATGTATGTGTACATGTTTATATATGTCTATGTACATGATTTACTCCTAAACTATATATAGTTATGTATGTGTATATGTTTATATATTTCTATGTACAGGATTCACTCCTAAACTATATAAAGTTATGTATGTGTATATGTTTATATATGTCTATGTACAGGATTCACTCCTAAACTATATAAAGTTATGTATGTGTATATGTTTATATATGTCTATGTACATGATTCACTCCTAAACTATATATAGTTATGTATGTGTATATGTTTATATATGTCTATGTACATGATTCACTCCTAAACTATATGTAGTTATGTATGTGTATATGTTTATATATGTCTATGTACATGATTCACTCCTAAACTATATATAGTTATGTATGTGTATATGTTTATATATGTCTATGTACATGATTCACTCCTAAACTATATATAGTTATGTATGTGTATATGTTTATATATTTCTATGTACATGATTCACTCCTAAACTATATATAGTTATGTATGTGTATATGTTTATATATTTCTATGTACATGATTCACTCCTAAACTATATATAGTTATGTATGTGTATATGTTTATATATTTCTATGTACATGATTCACTCCTAAACTATATATAGTTATGTATGTGTATATGTTTATATATGTCTATGTACATGATTCACTCCTAAACTATATATAGTTATGTATGTGTATATGTTTATATATTTCTATGTACAGGATTCACTCCTAAACTATATATAGTTATGTATGTGTATATGTTTATATATGTCTATGTACAGGATTCACTCCTAAACTATATATAGTTATGTATGTGTATATGTTTATATATGTCTATGTACATGATTCACTCCTAAACTATATATAGTTATGCATGTGCATATGTTTATATATTTCTATGTACAGGATTTACTCCTAAACTATATAAAGTTATGTATGTGTATATGTTTATATATGTCTATGTACATGATTCACTCCTAAACTATATAAAGTTACGTATGTGTATATGTTTATACATTTCTATGTACATGATTCACTCCTAAACTATATATAGTTATGTATGTGTATATGTTTATATATGTCTATGTACATGATTCACTCCTAAACTATATATAGTTATGTATGTGTATATGTTTATATATTTCTATGTACATGATTCACTCCTAAACTATATATAGTTATGTATGTGTATATGTTTATATATTTCTATGTACATGATTCACTCCTAAACTATATATAGTTATGTATGTGTATATGTTTATATATTTGTATGGACATGATTCACTACTAAACTATATAAAGTTATGTATGTGTATATGTTTATATATGTCTATGTACATGATTCACTCCTAAACTATATATAGTTATGTATGTGTATATGTTTATATATTTGTATGGACATGATTCACTCCTAAACTATATGTAGTTATGTATGTGTATATGTTTATATATGTCTATGTACATGATTCACTCCTAAACTATATAAAGTTATGTATGTGTATATGTTTATATATTTCTATGTACATGATTCACTCCTAAACTATATAAAGTTATGTATGTGTATATGTTTATATATTTCTATGTACATGATTCACTCCTAAACTATATGTAGTTATGTATGTGTATATGTTTATATATGTCTATGTACATGATTCACTCCTAAACTATATATAGTTATGTATGTGTATATGTTTATATATTTCTATGTACATGATTCACTCCTAAACTATATATAGTTATGTATGTGTATATGTTTATATATGTCTATGTACATGATTCACTCCTAAACTATATAAAGTTAGGTATGTGTATATGTTTATATATGTCTATGTACAGGATTCACTCCTAAACTATATATAGTTATGTATGTGTATATGTTTATATATTTCTATGTACAGGATTCACTCCTAAACTATATATAGTTATGTATGTGTATATGTTTATATATGTCTATGTACATGATTCACTCCTAAACTATATATAGTTATGTATGTGTATATGTTTATATATTTCTATGTACAGGATTCACTCCTAAACTATATATAGTTATGTATGTGTATATGTTTATATATGTCTATGTACATGATTCACTCGTAAACTATATAAAGTTAGGTATGTGTATATGTTTATATATGTCTATGTACATGATTCACTCCTAAACTATATAAAGTTATGTATGTGTATATGTTTATATATGTCTATGTACAGGATTCACTCCTAAACTATATAAAGTTAGGTATGTTTATATATGTCTATGTACAGGATTCACTCCTAAACTATATAAAGTTATGTATGTGTATATGTTTATATATGTCTATGTACAGGATTCACTCCTAAACGATATATAGTTATGTATGTGTACATGTTTATATATTTCTATGTACATGATTCACTCCTAAACTATATATAGTTATGTATGTGTATATGTTTATATATGTCTATGTACAGGATTCACTCCTAAACTAATTAACCGATTACTATGACTTTTGGAATATATATTCTAGTCAACATGGTGTGTAACATGGGTACATTAATCTTTTTTTTTGTAAATTTTACTATCTAGAGGGTGCATATATATAAAGTAAGGTATGTGTATATGTTTATATATTTCCATGTACAGGACTCAATCTTATACTGATTAACCGATCATTATGACTTTTGGGACACAGCTGCTTGGCGTTAGGGTGTGTAATGCGGGATATATTTCGTTTGATTTACTTTCATGCAAAGGGGACACAAAAGTGTTTGGAAGTCCTTTGTAAAAATTCAGATACCTCTGATTTTTAGGAAATTTTAACAATAGGTATTAGATATCTATTACTAAATATTACGAAAATTTAAGTTTCTTTGGAGTATTTTGAAAAGTTTTTAGGGGGTATAATATAGACACAACCTCCTATTTGAAAGTTCAAATATTTCAGATTTGTATTAAATTTGATCCATAGCCACTAGACACTAATTCGGCAAGATTCCCTGCATTTCAACCACTTTTAAAGGCCTTTTAAGTTTATGCCTTAAATTTGAGACATTTTCTAGAATTAAAATCATGTAATGGATTTTTATTAAAATTGGAATAAGGATTCTAGACATACAATTTAGTAGCATCATATGTTGATTTTAAATCTTTGTAAGGTAACATAAAAGTGGTGCAAAATTGTTCTCCTCAGATAATTACTTTTACCCGTCCCAGGGAAGGTATTATTTTAATTTATATATAATGTATGGAGTACTGCCGTCACATCTTTGCAGGTGCCGCTCAGAGCGCTCTTTCTTGCCCTGACAGAATTGAAAATCAACTTGGCAATCTAGTGGGGGATTATCTCGTTTGTTCTCTACAGCCCCTTCCTCACAGAAGACACGTTGCTAGTCTTTCTCCACTCTATCGTTATTTTTACGGAAAGTGCTCGACTGTCTCTGTCTCTGGTTCATCCTTGTAAAATTTTTTACAAGGACTCGTCTCCTATCACCATGCAAATAAATTTCCTTTCTTCCGTGCCTAAAATCAAACGGAATTTCCATGAACAGAGTTTCTTGTCAAGAATTTACCATCTGTGGAGCACGTTGAGTTCTTGAACACAAGAGAGAGAGAGAGAGAGAGTAAGAGAGAGAGAGAGAGAGAGAGAGAGTAAGAGAGAGAGAGAGAGAGAGAGAGAGTGATAGACAGAAACTTAGTAAAAAGATGGGTCATTTGGTGAGTTAATTGCAAATTACGGCTAATTAGAACAATTATAATGGAAGTTTTATGAACAAAATCTAATCCTAAAACTGAGGAATATTTTAGCATGTATTTTGTGTGATCAAAATATATAGGAATATGGCCTTAGGGGAACAAACGTTGATTAACTCATCTATAGTATAATAATCGATAGATTTCAAAGCCGGAGTCACTAGAGTTATCTGCCCTATGTAATTTTGGTCAGCCATTTTGAATTTTAGTTTAATACTAGCTGCTTTTGCCAAGAAGCAGTCCTAGTGGCAATGTGTTCCACAGATGGGAAGTTCTTGGAAACAAACTCTGTCCATGAAAATTCCGTTCGATGTTTAGCACACGGAGGATGAAAGGGAAGTTTTTTGCAGTTTTTATTTTCACACAGTTCTCACCTTAGCAATCTTTAGGTATCTGAACGATTTGTAATAATTAATGTTCATGGATATTCTATTTGGTTTGAAGTACACAGAGAAAGAAAGGTAAGTACGGTGCAGTGGTGATAGAGAGACGAGTTCTTGCTTTGAATGTTTTACAGGGGGGAACCAGAAATTGGAGCTCAGTCGAGCATCTTCCATGGAAATTGTTGTGAAGTAGTCCAACAGTAAAAAGAAGAAGTCAAGTCGAGGTTGGGTTAAGATAACAAGTGTATTAACATAAAAGGTACAAAGGTAAGGAAACTGACTGGCACTCGGCTAGACAGTTATAATACTGTCCTTTTTCTCTCTGGTGATTGTCTACTCGGACTATTTATAGTGAGAACCGGTGTAGTTTCTCTTCTGTTAGAACGGCCGGTGTAACAGAAATAACGACAGAGCAGAGAAAGACTAGCTACTTTTTATCATTTGGATTATTTTGAGACTACTGTTCTCACAGTGGATTATGGAGCACCTCCTTCAATGCCCTCTGTTGGGCGGACTCTAACAGCAAAGGACCTCGCACTCTACAACATCAAGGGACAGCAATGTACCGAGCACTGGCTGGACGTTATATAAACTGAATAGCTTTGTATATAGACACGAGAAGAAGAATTGTGGATGTTATTTTCACAGGGTTTCGGCCGATGTAACCTTCGACCTTCTTCAGTTGTGCCTTGTTGAGAATCTTAATGTTGAACTCGGAAATCCGTACGGAATTTCGAACAGAACCCTTTTTTTTTAATCCATGGAGATGCACCTGAAATAGGCCGGAGGTTATATCGGCCAAAACGTTGTGAGAATAAAATCCAAGATTAGAACAGGAGTCTGAATAATCCAAATAATCCAAATTATCAATCCTCATCTCAAGAATTCCGAAACACAAGAATACTTCGATATAACTAGATGAATACCGAAAACGTAAAACTACAAAGCGAGTCTATATAATTCTTTCTAACACCATTATAAGTAAAAGCAAACAAATAGAACTTAGGCGGCCTCCAGAGCGTTGCTGAAACCATCTCGTTTCTGGATGCCCCCTTTATCTCAGATCGCAGAAACTTTACATAAATATTTAAAGTTCCGAAATTCTTGAAATTATTTATTTTTTCGGTTGCAGAAGCAGACATGTGTATCAGTCATGTATACGCAATGTGATGATGTATGGAAGTGAAACCTGACCAGTGAGGGTTGAGGATATGCGTTGCATGGAGAAGAGTTATATGAGTAATATAATAGATATGTAATATGAGTCTTAAAGACAGGCTTAGATTTGAGGAAGATTAAATCTGGACAGGAGACTTCGATGGTTTGGCCACATTGTAAGAATTGATGG
>OY744544.1:16426445-16486445 GCA_963556195.1 Sepiola atlantica
TATATATATATATATATATATATATATATAAACATAAAGATAGAGGCAAAATGCCTTCATAAGAAACCATCTGTTAGATGTAGATATTTTTTATTAAAATCAAAATCAAAAATAAAAACATCTTTTTTTCTTTTTCATCTTGACTTTTTTATCTAATATTTCGCTTGATATAACAAGCCTCGACAGAGCTTTGGACAAATAAAAGGTATTAACCTTTTTTTTTTTCGTAATAATATTTCCTGGTCTTGTAGAAGTGACGTCAAGATGAAGAAAAAACAAAAAATGTTTTTATTTTTTATTTTGATTTTAATAAATAATATCTGCATCTAACACATGGTTTTTATGAAGGCAATTTTTGCCTCTTTCTTTATGTTTAAAATCCTAAAGATGCTTAAAGAAATGAACTTTCCCAAATTTATACCTACCAGCGATCATTTAAGTTCAATTTAAAAGAGACATTTGCACCGTTAGTCCACATAACATCGGACGCCACTTCTACAAGACCAGGAAGGATTATTACCAAAAAAAAAAAGGTTAATACCTTTTATTTGTCCAAAGTTCTTTTTGGCTCTTTAACCAGGATCAAAGTGTAGTATCTGTTCCGATGGATACTACACCCTATAGACCGGTATCATCTTGGCCTTCGGGTCTTGATTCCGCCGGTCTGTGGGTTTGTCCTGCACAGTAATGGTAGTTCCACCCTCCCAGTCTTTACCTTCTCCCATTTCGAGAATGGTTAGTTTATTTCTATCGCCTGAGGCGCCCCTACCGGGGAATGCTGATAGGCGGCTTTAAATGTCACAAAGCCCCCCGACCCCCACCTTCCCCCTTCCACAGTGGGCTTTCATGCCTAAGGGTGGATGCATTCTGGGAATATAATTTTAATTCCCTGAATTAATGTTTCTCGGGATGTATTGCCCTAAATACAATCTGTTCCGATGGATACTGCACCCCATAGACTGGTATCGTCTTAGCTTTCGGGGCTTGATTTACGCCTGTCTATAGGTCTGTCCTGTGCAGTTATAGAGGGCCACCCTCCCAGGCTTTGCCTCCCCTCTTTTGGGAGGAGTAAGTTTATTGCTTACTGCCTGAGGCGCCCCTACCGGGGAATGCCGACGGGGCTGCCCAGACAATTTTTAATGGCCAGAGTGCTCACCTTCTCGGGCGCTGGCTTTTCAAGTCCTACTTTCCTGACCCGACCGTGGGTCACATCTTACCTTGTGGGAGAAAGATAAAACTGGCCTTGTGCCTAACCTTCTGGAGAGGAGGTAAATAAAAAACGTATAGTATCTGTTCAGATGCTGCACTTGTTATTTTCTATGCTCGGTCAGTGAAGAGGAGGTCCTTCTAGACTGAGGCAACTTTAATTTTTGTTCCAATCCAAAGTGCTCCTTTTTGGGGAGCTGGGTTTTTCTTCCCATTAAAAGCCGACCTTGTATCTAACTCTGCTCTCGTGGGGAGGCAAGTAAATAGGGACTTAATGATAAATATATTTTCATTTTAAATAATAAATTATTACTTACAGAATACTCTGTATCTATATATTTATGTGCCCTAAATTTTCTTTGGACACTCGTGGCCCCACATTTTAAAAATTTGGCTATGTGTACCCTGAAAATATTTCATGGCCTCTAAAGAGGCCATGTGACTCCCGTTGAGAAACCTCGGTTTAAAAGGCATTGATGTAATCCACAAAAGGAGGTCATGTAATGTCTGAAAAGAGGTCAACACTTCGAGCACTTTATCTTACTTATCTGACAAGTGTCAGTCATTATTGATCCCCTCCCCCTCCCCCCTCTCTGTCTTGCACGCATGTGAGCGATCTCTTCCTCAATGCATGCAACACTTGTATAAAAGCCTCCGACTTGAAGCATTAAAACAACAGTGCCAGCATCATCACCGTCATCATCATATGATCATCATCATTATCCACTCTGAAGTACAACAATCTAAACATGTATATACAGCCAGGTGGTGGTGGTGGTGGTTGTGGTGGTGGTGATGATGATGATGATGGTGGTGGTGGTGGTGATGATGATGATGATGATGATGATGATGATGATGATGGTGGTGGTGATGATGATGATGATTATAATGATGGTGGTGGTGATGATGATGATGATGATGATGATGGTGGTGATGATGATGATGATGATGATGATGATGATGATGGTGGTGGTGATGATGATGATGATGATGATGATGATGATGATGGTGGTGGTGATGATGATGATGATGATGATGATGATGATGGTGGTGGTGGTGATGATGATGATGATGATGATGATGATGATGGTGGTGGTGGCGATGATGATGATGATGATGATGGTGGTGGTGGTGATGATGATGATGATGATGATGATGATGATGATGATGATGATGATGATGATGTGTCTTGGTGGTTTTCGTTTTATATTCGTTTCATTGTATTTAGTTACTTCTGTTGTATTCGAACCTAACATATATTTTGTAAACATTGTGGAAGAAAACAAAATGGTCGTGGGTATGACCTTAAAAGACATCCAGTGTTGAGGCCTCCATTTGGGAGCTGTAGGGAATGTGGAGTTGTCCCTTAGTTGCCATTGCTCCCAGGTCCACTCTGGCCCGGAATGGTAGTACCTCTAAGGGCTCCATCTATTGGTCAAATAGAACCTACTGGCACTACCAAATCAGGCTGTTTGAAGTTATTGACTTCCTGACTCAAAATGCACCAAACATTGATGTTTTATTGTTTTTTTTACCTTTGCAAAACTCAATCATGTTCTGCAAAATCCAAAACAAAAAACAACAATTTCCATCCCTCCCCCTTTCTCTCCTCTCTCTCTCTCTCTCTCTCTCCCTTCCCTCAACCAAACACCATGAATAAATACTTAAACATATAAAGAACCTGAAGCATAAAAACCTTCACTAAAATGACCGGATTCAGCATTAAATGACCTGAAAAGGGTCGATATGCCGTGAAACAAAAACAACCAAACCAAAAACCATGATTAAACATTTGAACATATAAATAACTTGAAGCATAAAAACCTTCACCAAAATGACCAGATTCGGAATTAAATGACCCGAAAAGGGTTGATATGCCGTAAAACAAAACTACCTACTACCAGCCAGACAAACGTGATTATGAAAAAAAAAGATGAACGAAAAAAGGCGAAGTAAATTCGTATGAATCAGAATGGTACAACTTTGTTGACCGGCTTGATTCTGCTGTTGACATCCTGCAAGGAGGGACCACGTGAAGGTTGCCAACATCCCTAAGTAAAAGTGATATTATGGAACCAACTGGATTCGAACTTGGCACACCCAGGTCGCCAGTCCTCCAGTCCTCGTCGTTATCTACTTAACCACCGTCACCTCCCTGAACGAAAAAAAGACTTAATACTGCCAGGCCATAACCCAGGATAAAAAGGGTCCCTCAAATCGTTTACACACCAGGAAGGATGAGATAAGCAATGGTGTAAAAATCCCTTCCTCGGGAAGTGGCACTCTAGCCATGACAGAGGCCAACCAGAAACCTTTATTTTTTAAAATATATATTTTTTTAAAACTAAGGATTCACAACTTATCAAGGCCAAAAGCCACTCGAGGATAAGGGTTAATAAGTTTGTAAGGTGGATTGTGTTGTCTCACAATCCACCTTACAAACTTATTAACCCTTATCCTCGAGTGGCTTTTTGGCCTTGATGGTGGAAGTTTGGCAGAACTTGATTATTTAGGAGGACGACTCAACAAGAATTTGTTTGCATTGGACTGGAAAACGATGATGTTGTAGTCAACTGGGAAGCAGCCCTGCAGTATTGTGCCCCACAGATGGATAGTTTTAGGAAAGAAACGTTGCTCATGGAATTTTGTTTAGTTTTAGACAGAGAGAGAGAGAGAGAGAGAGAGAGAGAGAGAGAAAGAGAGAGAAAGAGAGAGAAAGAAAGAGAGAGAGAGAGAGAGAGAGAGAGAGAAAGAAAGGGAAATTATTAACAGTGGTTGTAACTAGACGAGTTTTTGTTGTAAATGTTTTATAGAAGGAGGGGAGCCCATGGATTGATGCTCAGCCGAGCACCTGCTATGAAAATAACGATAGAGTAGAGAAAGACTAGCAACGTCTCTTCTGTGAGAAGGAGCTAGTAGAGAGGAGAAGCGAACATTGCCCACTAGATTTCGAAGTCGGTTTTGTACTCTGTCGAGGCAGGAAAGGGTGCTCTGAGCAGCACCTCCCTAAATGTGGCAACCTCCCCATCTTATGATGTATTTGGCTCTTGTACAGGTAAAGGATTGCGTCAAGTGTGAGATACCTTCTGTAGCAGTAGAATGCTCCAACCATGTTTCCAGCGACCTTGGCAACGGATTTTCCATTTTAGGTGTGGAGTGAAGGTCAGTCCGAGAAGCTTGTCAAAGCCAGGAGCTTCCTCAAGACGAGAGCCATTCATTTCCGAGCCAGACCCCACTAGTGGGAGGAATGTATCGCTTTTATAGATGTCATTTATTTGTTTATTTTATTTTCGATACGTGAACAAATTCAACTATTTATACGGAAAAGCTTTTTAACTAAATGTTAGTTGAAAAAAAAATATATATATATATATTTTAAAATTTTTGAGAAACCAGTTAACAGATGCGTGAATTTATATCTATAAATAAAAATTTATTTAATATTATTTTTTTTATATTTATAAATCCAAATTTTCGGTTTAAAAAACCATACTCATGGTAAACAGACATTGTATTTTTTTTCTTTTTCATGGTGAAAATCTGACGGCGTGGCCGAAGATTTACGATCTTCTCCGATGTTATTGGAGAGTTTTTTTTATATGTCCGGTTCTTGTAGTAGTGAATGCCCTGGCAGGCTTGAAATGAACAATATAAGTGTTGCTACAGTTTTGAAAGCGTCGTTAGAAGAAATATTTGTAAAAATTTTGAGTAACCAGTTAACAGACGTGTAAATTTATATCAATAAATGAGTATGGTTTTTTTAAACCGAAAATTCGGATTTATAAATATAAAAAAAAATTATCATTTATTGATATAATTTCACGCGTCTGTTAACTGGTTTCTCAAAAACTTTTAAATATTTTTTCTAACGACGCTTTCAAAACTGTAGTAACACTTATATTATATATATATATATATATATATATATATATATATATATATATATATATATATATATGAAGCAATCCAACAAAAGATATAAGCGTCAACTAATATCTTATAATTAGTGAAACATCCGGATAAAAACTGAAGCTCAATATACTGGATAGAGCATTAATATTATAATATAAAATGAAGTAAAAAAATAAGGTGTCAATCAAATTTTATTAGAATTCAAAGTTCAAGCAAAGTTTTCAAAGATCTTTGAAAACTCATGAGCTAAGGACTTAAGGATACTTTGCTTGAACTTTGAATTCTAATAAAATTTGATTGACACGTTATTTTATTGCTTCATTTTATATTATATATATATATATATATATATATATATATATATATATATATATATATATATATATATATAAGGGCGACTAATAATGCAATTTTCTGCATCTTAATCGCTTGGGAAGTAAAACAATCGAAATAGTAGTTAGCAAAAAAAAAGCAACGAATGCTGCAATAACCAATAAAAACAATTACATAAAAATAGATTAAATATTTAGCTGATAAAAATCATACATATTTCGAGACAAGGCGTCATAGCCTGGAGGTAAAACGCCAGACTATTGACAGCAACATCGAAGATTCGATCCTTGTCTAAGTTAGCCATGTTGATGACGGCTGTGAGCCAGAAACACATGTCCATAGATTACTTTTATGTTCATATAAAATTAATAAAAATATATATAAGGAAAGTGACAACATCTTTGAGGCACGCATTAGAATGTATTAAAGTGAAATATTTTGAAAATCAACAATCGTGCAATTTAAATGAAAAATTCATTCATTAAATTTTTTTTTTTTTTTTGCAAGCTTTCGTTGTAGAACAACTTTGTCAGGCGAGACTGTCTTATAGTTTTTTTTCTTCTTCTTTTCTTCTTCCTAATTTTGATGGTATTAACCCCGAGGGGTCGAATCACAATAGAAGCAGAAAGGCACGTCAAGTTCTAAAAGACGTTAGGATAAGTGTAGTCCGGTGGATATTATGCGCAGATTGGCGCTATTTAAATAAGGAAATTGACAACATCTTTGAGGCACGCATGAAAATGCATTATTATTATTATTATTATTAAAACTGTGTTCTGCGGCTACGGTAGTCAAATGAAATCCTGTAGCCGCAATCAGTCCTCCATGCTAGTCCCAGGCCATCTGGCCTTGTCATGCGCAAGTTGTCATAGGCAATGAAGTTGTTTCGCTGTACGTAGTGGTCCTAGTTCCGCCTGCTTGAGGTCAGCATGTAGTGTGCCCAGCAGTGCCGTCCTAGTCGCGGTTGGTAGGCTTGCGAGCCAGTAACGGCAAAGTCTAGTGCCCTCTGTGCGGGAGAGTCAGGGTCCATTCGTAGGACATGGCCTAACATAGACCGTCTTTGTTCAGCGACCTTTGTGGAGAGGGGTTTTTCGTTGCACAGCTCGTATAGTGCCTTGTTGCCGATAAGTTTTTTCGGCCAGCAGTGACCTGTGATGGAACGGAGGTGTCTGCGGTGGCACGCATCCAGCTTGTCAAGCATGGCTTTTGTTATTGCTCAGCTGTTGCTATTGTAGAGCATGATGGACACGCAGTACGCATTATAGAGACGGAGTCTAGTCTTCAACGGGATCTTGTTTCGTCGGCTCCAGAGTTTATGTAATGAATGAAACGCTACATTGCCATGTATACAGCGGGATGTAACGTCTGTACTGCTGCACAGCAGAGAGCCCAGGGTCTTGTTCTTGCGCCAGCTCTCATTGCTGCATAGGGTCTTGCCTTGTAGGTCCAACTCTGTGGCTTCTGCAAGGTATAGATGGTTAAACTCTGTTTTCATCTTGTTCATGAAGAGATTGAAAATGTATTTAAGTGAAATATTTTGAAAATCAACACATATATATATATTTTTTTTTTTCAACTAGATTTTTATTAGGCATCGATAAAAGCACACTTTATTTCTTCTTCTCAAATCAATAATCACCCCTTTCCCCAAACAAACCAGTGAAAATTGCAAGACACTTATTTAACAGCCAACCTTGAGGCCGAGATCTCTATAATTTGAATTTTGGAGAGCAACCGAACACTGTACTACTTATGAGCCTGGGGCTTCAGCATTCAGCCTTTGAACTAAGATGCTATGACCTATTTCCAAGTAATAAGAAAAATAAAAGAAAGAAACAAATAAATAATTATAATAACATAATATTTGTTTATTTTTTTTTCACTTAATTAGATTCTCTCTCGACTCGGAAATCTGATGCTCAGAGCATAACTGCGCTCATTTATGGCAGTCTAAATTCTGCAAAAGTTTTTGCAAATGTTGTATATTCCTCCGTGAAAGTCTAGTGGCTTTATCTGGACTCCATGTGTAGACTGTTTAGACATATTGGAATTAAATCTTAAAACAAGAAGACACCGGCCCATTTGGCATGATGGTTAGAGTGGTCGCTAATGAGCCGGGAAACCAGATTTCAATCCTTAGTCAAGTCATATCAAAGACTAAAAACATGGCACCCTCCCCCACATCACAGTGTAGTAGCCAATGAAAAGGTAATCTTCAGGTCAACCAGATTATTTTTTTTTACTTAGAAGATGGTTATTTTTTTTACTTAGAAGATGGTTACTTTTTTTTTTACTTAGAAGATGATTATTTTTTTTTACTTAGAAAATGGTTATTTTTTTTACTTAGAAGATGGTTATTTTTTTTTCTTAGAAGATGGTTATTTTTTTTACTTAGAAGATGGTTATTTTTTTTTACTTAGAAGATGGTTATTTTTTTACTTAGAAGATAGTTATTTTTTTTTACTTAGAAGATGGTTATTTTTTTTACTTAGAAGATAGTTATTTTTTTTACTTAGAAGATAGTTATTTTTTTTTACTTAGAAGATGGTTACTTTTTTTTTTACTTAGAAGATGATTATTTTTTTTACTTAGAAGATGGTTATTTTTTTTACTTAGAAGATGGTTATTTTTTTTACTTAGAAGATGGTTATTTTTTTTTACTTAGAAGATGGTTATTTTTTTACTTAGAAGATGGTTATTGTTTTTACTTAGAAGATGGTAATTTTTTTTATTTAGAAGATGGTTATTTTTTTTACTTAGAAGATGGTTATTTTTTTACTTAGAAGATGGTTACTTTTTTTTACTTAGAAGATGGTTATTGTTTTTACTTAGAAGATGGTTATTTTTTTTTACTTAGAAGATGGTTATTTTTTTACTTAGAAGATGGTTATTTTTTTTACTTAGAAGATGGTAATTTTTTTTTTACTTAGAAGATAGTTATTTTTTTTACTTAGAAGGTAGTTATTTTTTTTTACTTAGAAGATGGTTATTTTTTTTTACTTAGAAGATGGTTATTTTTTTTACTTAGAAGATGGTTATTTTTTTTTACTTAGAAGATGGTTATTTTTTTTTACTTAGAAGATGGTTTGTTTTTTTTACTTAGAAGATGGTTACTTTTTTTTTACTTAGAAGATGGTTATTTTTTTACTTAGAAGATAGTTATTTTTTTTTACTTAGAAGATGGTTATTTTTTTACTTAGAAGATGGTTACTTTTTTTTTACTTAGAAGATGGTTATTTTTTTTTTACTTAGAAGATGGTTTATTTTTTTACTTAGAAGATGGTTTATTTTTTTTACTTAGAAGATGGTTTGTTTTTTTTACTTAGAAGATGGTTATTTTTTTTACTTAGAAGATGGTTATTTTTTTTACTTAGAAGATGGTTATTTTTTTTTACTTAGAAGATGGTTATTTTTTTTTACTTAGAAGATGGTTATTTTTTTACTTAGAAGATGGTTATTGTTTTTACTTAGAAGATGGTATTTTTTTTTTTACTTAGAAGATGGTTATTTTTTTACTTAGAAGATAGTTATTTTTTTTTACTTAGAAGATGGTTATTTTTTTTTACTTAGAAGATGGTAATTTTTTTTTATTTAGAAGATGGTTATTTTTTTTACTTAGAAGATGGTTATTTTTTTACTTAGAAGATGGTTTATTGTTTTTACTTAGAAGATGGTTATTGTTTTTACTTAGAAGATGGTTATTTTTTTTTACTTAGAAGATGGTTATTTTTTTACTTAGAAGATGGTTATTGTTTTTACTTAGAAGATGGTAATTTTTTTTTTACTTAGAAGATGGTTATTTTTTTTACTTAGAAGATAGTTATTTTTTTTTTACTTAGAAGATGCTTTATTGTTTTTACTTAGAAGATGGTTTATTTTTTTTACTTAGAAGATGGTTATTTTTTTTACTTAGAAGATGGTTATTTTTTTTTACTTAGAAGATGGTTTGTTTTTTTTACTTAGAAGATGGTTATTTTTTTTACTTAGAAGATGGTTATTTTTTTTACTTAGAAGATGGTTATTTTTTTTTACATAGAAGATGGTTATTTTTTTTTACTTAGAAGATGGTTATTTTTTTACTTAGAAGATGGTTATTGTTTTTACTTAGAAGATGGTAATTTTTTTTTACTTAGAAGATGGTTATTTTTTTTACTTAGAAGATAGTTATTTTTTTTTACTTAGAAGATGGTTATTTTTTTTACTTAGAAGATGGTTATTTTTTTTACTTAGAAGATGGTTATTTTTTTTTACTTAGAAGATGGTTATTTTTTTTTACTTAGAAGATGGTTATTTTTTTACTTAGAAGATGGTTACTTTTTTTTACTTAGAAGATGGTTATTTTTTTACTTAGAAGATAGTTATTTTTTTTACTTAGAAGATGGTTATTTTTTTACTTAGAAGATGGTTTCTTTTTTTTTACTTAGAAGATGGTTATTTTTTTTTTTACTTAGAAGATGGTTTATTTTTTTTTACTTAGAAGATGGTTTATTTTTTTTACTTAGAAGATGGTTATTTTTTTTACTTAGAAGATGGTTATTTTTTTTTACTTAGAAGATGGTTTGTTTTTTTTACTTAGAAGATGGTTATTTTTTTTACTTAGAAGATAGTTATTTTTTTTTACTTAGAAGATGGTTATTTTTTTTTACTTAGAAGATGGTTATTTTTTTTACTTAGAAGATGGTTATTTTTTTTTACTTAGAAGATGGTTATTTTTTTTACTTAGAAGATGGTTATTTTTTTACTTAGAAGATGGTTACTTTTTTTTACTTAGAAGATGGTTATTTTTTTAATTAGAAGATAGTTATTTTTTTTTACTTAGAAGATGGTTATTTTTTTACTTAGAAGATGGTTACTTTTTTTTTACTTAGAAGATGGTTATTTTTTTTTTTACTTAGAAGATGGTTTATTTTTTTTACTTAGAAGATGGTTTATTTTTTTTACTTAGAAGATGGTTATTTTTTTTACTTAGAAGATGGTTATTTTTTTTTACTTAGAAGATGGTTTGTTTTTTTTACTTAGAAGATGGTTATTTTTTTTACTTAGAAGATGGTTATTTTTTTTACTTAGAAGATGGTTATTGTTTTTACTTAGAAGATGGTTATTTTTTTTTACTTAGAAGATGGTTATTTTTTTACTTAGAAGATGGTTATTGTTTTTACTTAGAAGATGGTTATTTTTTTTTACTTAGAAGATGGTTATTTTTTTTACTTAGAAGATGGTTATTTTTTTTTACTTAGAAGATGGTTATTTTTTTTTACTTAGAAGATGGTTATTTTTTTACTTAGAAGATGGTTACTTTTTTTTACTTAGAAGATGGTTATTTTTTTACTTAGAAGATAGTTATTTTTTTTACTTAGAAGATGGTTTTTTTTTTTTACTTAGAAGATGGTTTCTTTTTTTTTACTTAGAAGATGGTTATTTTTTTTTTTACTTAGAAGATGGTTTATTTTTTTTTACTTAGAAGATGGTTTATTTTTTTTACTTAGAAGATGGTTATTTTTTTTACTTAGAAGATGGTTATTTTTTTTTACTTAGAAGATGGTTATTTTTTTACTTAGAAGATGGTTACTTTTTTTTACTTAGAAGATGGTTATTTTTTTACTTAGAAGATAGTTATTTTTTTTACTTAGAAGATGGTTATTTTTTTACTTAGAAGATGGTTTCTTTTTTTTTACTTAGAAGATGGTTATTTTTTTTTTTACTTAGAAGATGGTTTATTTTTTTTTACTTAGAAGATGGTTTATTTTTTTTACTTAGAAGATGGTTATTTTTTTTACTTAGAAGATGGTTATTTTTTTTTACTTAGAAGATGGTTTGTTTTTTTTACTTAGAAGATGGTTATTTTTTTTACTTAGAAGATAGTTATTTTTTTTTACTTAGAAGATGGTTATTTTTTTTTACTTAGAAGATGGTTATTTTTTTTACTTAGAAGATGGTTATTTTTTTTTACTTAGAAGATGGTTATTTTTTTTACTTAGAAGATGGTTATTTTTTTACTTAGAAGATGGTTACTTTTTTTTACTTAGAAGATGGTTATTTTTTTAATTAGAAGATAGTTATTTTTTTTTACTTAGAAGATGGTTATTTTTTTACTTAGAAGATGGTTACTTTTTTTTTACTTAGAAGATGGTTATTTTTTTTTTTACTTAGAAGATGGTTTATTTTTTTTACTTAGAAGATGGTTTATTTTTTTTACTTAGAAGATGGTTATTTTTTTTACTTAGAAGATGGTTATTTTTTTTTACTTAGAAGATGGTTTGTTTTTTTTACTTAGAAGATGGTTATTTTTTTTACTTAGAAGATGGTTATTTTTTTTACTTAGAAGATGGTTATTGTTTTTACTTAGAAGATGGTTATTTTTTTTTACTTAGAAGATGGTTATTTTTTTACTTAGAAGATGGTTATTGTTTTTACTTAGAAGATGGTTATTTTTTTTTACTTAGAAGATGGTTATTTTTTTTACTTAGAAGATGGTTATTTTTTTTTACTTAGAAGATGGTTATTTTTTTTTACTTAGAAGATGGTTATTTTTTTACTTAGAAGATGGTTACTTTTTTTTACTTAGAAGATGGTTATTTTTTTACTTAGAAGATAGTTATTTTTTTTACTTAGAAGATGGTTTTTTTTTTTTACTTAGAAGATGGTTTCTTTTTTTTTACTTAGAAGATGGTTATTTTTTTTTTTACTTAGAAGATGGTTTATTTTTTTTTACTTAGAAGATGGTTTATTTTTTTTACTTAGAAGATGGTTATTTTTTTTACTTAGAAGATGGTTATTTTTTTTTACTTAGAAGATGGTTTGTTTTTTTTACTTAGAAGATGGTTATTTTTTTTACTTAGAAGATGGTTATTTTTTTTACTTAGAAGATGGTTATTTTTTTTTACTTAGAAGATGGTTATTTTTTTTTACTTAGAAGATGGTTATTTTTTTTACTTAGAAGATGGTTATTTTTTTTACTTAGAAGATGGTAATTTTTTTTTACTTAGAAGATGGTTTGTTTTTTTTACTTAGAAGATGGTTATTTTTTTTTACTTAGAAGATGGTTTGTTTTTTTTACTTAGAAGATGGTTATTTTTTTTACTTAGAAGATGGTTATTTATTTTTACTTAGAAGATGGTTATTTTTGGTTTAATTCTGTCCTCTTTTGTTTTTTTGTTCTTATTTTTTACTGTCTATTATTTTATTTTCACATTTGAAAAAAATTTATACATCGTAACCAACAATAGTTTCTACAAAATAAATAGGTTGATATTATAACTTATAAAAAGTATAATCGGCTTTGCTTGACTTCGCATGTTTTTATTTTAAATAGCTTCTATAAAAGAAAATGTTTTCAAATTGTTAACAATCAAAATAATAAAACGAATTTTAATCTCTAAAATCCATGAAACAACATAATGTTCATTTAATTTAACGCAACAACAACATATAACTTAAAAAAAAAAATTAATTCTTGTTTTTTTTTTTAATTAATATTGAATAAAGTTCAGTTTCAGTATAAATCATATCGTGTTCCTTTCTTTTCTTTTTTATTGCAATTTTTAACGGTTTCTAATGCTTTTTACAAAAGCTGACATTCATTATCGACGGCCTGATTTTTCGACTTGTTTCGTTCGCACAAAAAAGTATGGCGTCATTTTCGATCGAACAGGCCTTCTTATCGAAGGTCGTGATTATACAGGTTTTCAGAAATGTTTACGCAGCTTACAAACCCTCTTATTCAAAACGACAAGATTACAAATACACCCAGTTAGCACAATAGATAACAAAATAAAGTAGACAGGTTTTGATAACAATTGTTTACGAAAGCTATTTGATATGACCGTCATATTTGATATGACCGCCATATTTGCTATGACCGCCATGTTTGATATGACCGCCATGTTTGATATAACCGCCATGTTTGATATGATCGCCATATTTGATATGACCGCCATGTTTGATATGATCGCCATGTTTGATATGACCGCCATGTTTGATATAACCGCCATGTTTGATATGACCACCATGTTTGATATGACCACCATGTTTGATATGACCGCCATGTTTGATATGACCACCATGTTTGATATGACAGCCATGTTTGATATGACCACCATGTTTGATATGATCGCCATGTTTGATATGACCACCATGTTTGATATGACCGCCATATTTGATATGACCACCATGTTTGATATGATCGCCATGTTTGATATGATCACCATGTTTGATATGACCGCCATGTTTGCTATGACCACCATGTTTGATATGACTGCCATGTTTGCTATGGCCGCCATGTTTGATATGACCGCCATATTTTATATGACCGCCATATTTGATATGACCACCATGTCTTAAATGACCGCCATGTTTGATATGACCGCCATGTTTGCTATGACCGCCATGTTTGATATGACCGCCATATTTGATATGACCGCCATGTTAGATATGACCTCCATATTTGATATGACCGCCATATTTGATATGACCGCCATATTTGATATGACCACCATATTTGATATGACCGCCATATTTGATATGACCGCCATGTTTGATATGACTGCCATATTAGTTATGACTGCCATATTTGCTATGACCGCCATATTTTGTCATTGGGAATCAATGTAATTGAACATCTTTTATCCCAAAAACAGGAAATTCACAGAAATTAGTGAAACGTGCCCAGTGAGGGTTGAGGACATGCGTTGCATGGGGAGAAATGATTTGAGAATGATACGATAAATGTGTAATGTGAGTCTTAAAGACAGACTTACATCTGATGACCTCAGCGGAAGATAAAATCTGGACAATATGAGCAGGACACTCCATTTGTTTAGTCACATTGAAAGAATGGATTAGAGTTCTTGGGTTAGTAAATGTAGAATAGTTGAAGTAGCAAGATCACTTGGCCGAGGTAGGTCAAGGAAAATACCGGAAGAAGTGATGAGGATGGATTTGAGAGAAAGAGATATGAATAAAGACCTGGCCAGAGACAGGTTAGTGCGAAAGTCAATTTCTAAAAGCCGCCCGACACATGCCAGCATGTCAAACGGATGTTAAACCGATGACGACGACGACGACGACGACGACGACGACGGCGGTGATGGTGATGATGGTGATGATGATGATGATGATGATGATGATGATGATGATGATGATGACGATGATGGTGATGATGATAATGGTGATGGTGATGATGGTGATGATGATGATGATGATGATGGTGATGATGACATTAATGTTACAACTGAGTCCGAACTATAACTTATGTCAATTCATTTATAAGTTGTTTTTTTTTGTTTCCCGCTTCAATAATATATTACATTGGCGCTTCTTCTGTGCCAGAAGATAATCTGAAAGGGTACCGGTGTGACAGGGAGCTTATAGTGAAGCAAGGGTTGCACAATCCCTAATCACACACCTCGTAATTCAGCATTTTGCTGTCCAGACGAAAAGGGAAATCACAAATTAACAGAAGCAATGCTGGGATAAGCAGAAAAGGAGTGGATACTTTGAAAAGTTTTCCTTCTCCTAGTCTGGTTGTCCTACTAAGGTTTAAGAATACAGTCTATCCTACTGTTTCAACCATGGCAAAAGGGCAAAAATATACAGATTGATACCTTTTTTCAAGGATATTTTTTTCATGCATGTGAGTTTTTTTTATATTATTGTTAATCGTTATTCTATTTTTTATGTTTTTAAAGTTTTGGGCTTGAAAGAATTATTACTTTTTGATTTTTTCCCCTGTATTTTTGTATGTTTCCTCCCATTAAACACACATATATATATATATATATATATATATATATATATATATATATATATATATATATATATATATAGTCATCCACATACAGACTGTTTCGCTGTATCACAGCTCTTCAGTGCGGCTAGACCAGTTAGTGCCTCAAGCCGGGATCGAAACTCAACCGTCGAGCTGACAGTCGGCGCCCCTACCCCTGCGCTATCATACGACACCGGCTGAATGTAAGTGATATCTCAATGTAAACATTGTCAAGTGCCGGGAGCTCGAATTAGTTTTACCAAATGAGCTATGTTTTAAAGCTAATGACAGTTGGCGATATCCTTACAAATAAGCTCTACCCAAGAGAGGAGCTTTATATATACATATGATGATGATGGACTCTCCCGTCGATTTCGACGTATGAGTGCCCCGCCTGGGGCTGCCCGCGCGTGAATTTGTAATTGCAAGGGTTGCGCAATCTCCAACAACCGCTCTCTTGAGTCGGCATTGCTTGATTCCAATGGCAAGTAGTAGTACAAGACGACCGGAAACAATGCCGAGATAAGCAGAGAGCACATACAGCACCTGGTATTCCTAAATGGTCACCCATTTAGTACTGGCCAGGCTCGAGTATATATATATATATATATATATATATATATATATATATATACACATAAATAATCAAGAAAATGAATGATAAAATAAAAGTTGGAAAATTAAAATTTTTTATTAATTTATCATAAGTTCAAAACAAGGAATAATCTCATGCTCCTTAACCCATGGATTTTCAAAGAAAAATTCTTTTCATCAGAGGACAAAAAAGCAGTAATGTCTTTTTCTTGGTTTATTGCTCTATCCAGTATATTGAGCTTTCGATTATCACAATAGTTGATTATTTAAAGATACAATATTTATTTTAAAATTTTCATTCAATTTATATATATATATATATATATATATATATATATATATATATATATATATATATATATATATATTGGTATGCTAACTCTGAACAAAAAATTCTAAATGCCGTCCTAACGAGATTTTTCCCACGTGTAAGTTTGTTTTTCTTTGTTCTTTCTTTGTTTTCGCCAAACACGAACCACTGTGTACTGTAGGTTTTTTTTCAAAACATTTCAATTTGAGAACTTTTCTTCTTTGTGGATTTTTGTGATGTTCTTGAAGTGTGGCAGAGACGATATTGACATAATAATATTGTTTGGCTCACCTCCAGAGAAACGGACCGTAAAATATACATATCACCGGAATGTAATGTGGTTTGAAAATGTGAAAAAAATAAGGAATAAAAAATTAAAAACAAAAATGATTACGGGAATATAAAATCAACCTGACTTGATGCTCAGGTGTATTTGTACTTTTTTTTATTATTTCGCAAATAATTATTATTATTAAATAAATTGTATATTTTCACAAAATTACGCACAAAGCTTCTTCTTTTTTAACTCTTAAATATATAAATAATTATATGCTTAAAGCTGGCGTTTACATCTTTTTGTTACTAAAATAATATTTTCTAAACATTATTAAAGTCAGTGTAAAGCTGGTTTTATTTTATAAATAATAGGAAGCAATTTTCCGTATTTGCAATGCCACGTAAAAAAAAAAAATTGTTGTCTTTGTTAAAAGCAGTATGAAAAAAATTCTTAAATCTAACGAAAGTCTTTTAAAGTTTTCTGTACTTAAGTTTAGACATTGAAAGAACCTTCTGGCTTTCCTATGTCTTTTAATTTCCGTAAAAAATGAAAATTAAATAAATTTATGAAACGCGATTTAATATTGCTATTACAATTGGCTAAGTGAAAATTTGCACAAAATTGGAGAAAAAAAAATGAATACCTACTAGCTGAGGTTCTAACTCACAAACTTTGTCTTTACGTGTTTCGTTCGTAACCCCAACCCCAACGTGGGTTTTAGAAATATGAACTCGATTTAACTTTAAAATGAAACATTTGTCGCCATCTATCTTATTTCTTTTCTTCTTTTTGTTTTAGGTGGCAGCATGTTATTGGCGGTGTTTTTCTGCAATCAATCTCATGGATATTTAGGATTACCACCAATGGTGTGCTGTACTCGCCGGATCAAATTCATTTGTTCTAATGCTATCAGTGTGTTCGGAATGTCCTTCACGTTTTGATAATAGCAGCAATTTTAACTTTTGTCTCAATCCAGATTGCCGCTGCAGACAAAACTTGAAATTTCCTCAGTCGAGAAGGTCTTCTCCTTCACTGACCGAGGACAGAACAGATGAAGAACAGATACTACACTTTGACCTTATTAAGAATGTTATTATTGACATCATGTTTTCAATCTTGAAACAAAGTGATCCCCAAATGTTGTCATCATAGAATTTCCTCTGTCACTCTCATTTCCGTTTTTAGTCATTTCATATTTTGACCAAAGGTTCCTCAAAATTTTTCCCTTTTTCTTATCATAATTCCCCTTTTTAAACTTATACCACCTTTTGCTGTACAAAATACTTATTTGAACATCTATTACTGGTGGAGATTTCGTATCTGTCTGTCTGAAGCCAGAACTATACTATGGTACTCCGTCAAGGCAAGAAAAGAGTGCTCTGTGCGGCACCTCCCCAGATGTGACAGCAGTACCTCCCCATCTTAGGACGTATCTGACTCTTATAAAGGTAGAGGATTTGCACCTGGTGTCAGGTACTTTATGGAGCGATAGAATGATCCAACAATTTTTCCAGCAACCTTAGCAACGGACTGGCAGTAACTCTTTCATTTTAGATCTGGGGTGACTGATGATTTATCGGTTATCAAGGCTAAAAGTTACTTGAGGGTAAGGGTTAATAAGATGAATAGATTGTCAGTTGAATGACATCATCATCATCATCGTCGTCGTCGTCAGTATCAGCATCATCATCATCATCATCCTCGTCGTTGTCAGCATCATCATCATCAGCAGCAGCAGCAGCATCATCAGCAGCAGCATCATCATCAGCAGAAGCATCATCATCATCAGCAGCAGCATCGCCGTCGTCGTCAGCATCATCATCATCATTACCATCCTCATCGTCATCATCATCGCAGTTGTCGTAGTCGTCATCATCATCATCAGCAGCAGCAGCATCATCATCAGCATCAGCAGCAGCAGCATCCTCATTGTCGTCATCATTGTCAGCATCATCATCATCGTCGTCGTAATCATCATCATCATCATCATCATCATCATCATCATCATCATCGGTTTAACGTTCGCTTTACATGCTGGCATGTATTGGACAGCTTTTAGAATATTATCGGACGATTAAAAATGAACAAAATTGGATTACTTATGAGGACAATTTATGACAAGTATTAAAATTGTTAAAATTGGATTTTAAGACGACTATGTTGTAGGCTGCAGGGAATACTAAAATATAATTTTCTGCGTTCCGAAGTGGCGGCGAGTTCGATCCAGGCAGGCAAGAAACAACCGTGTTCTCTTACGCTGCTCTATCGGTCTTTGATTATTCCCCCTGCACCGCACCTTCTTTCATTTTTTGCTTTGTTTCATTTCATTCATGCGCGGCATTGCGCTGAAACAGATTTCCATTGTCTCCAACTCTTCTTTCCATACAAATGATTTGTGACGACCACGATATCCAGACGTAATCGCGCGGAAGATGGCATTGTTAGGTAATTATTTATCGCCAGCTTTATATCACTTCACGAAGAGCATACCACATTTTACCTATATAAAAGTGTAGCATATTTCTATTCAAAATTCTCACTCTCTCTCTCTCTCTCTCTCTTTTTTATCCCTCCCTCTCCCCACCCCCTCTTTCTTCTCCGGTCAGCCCATTCCTCTCTTTGGACACACACACACACACACACACACACACACACACACACACTCACACACACACACACACACACACACACACATGCAGACAACTTGAGGAATGAGTCAGTGTAAGGGAAATAACTCCTTGAAAAAAAAATCAGAGTTACTTCTCTTTAGTTAGTGGCTGGAAAACAGACCCCTTCCCTGACGAAATCTGCACCAGTTTAGGGTCAAAGAATGAATTATTTTTTCTAAATTTTACATATTATTCGACGGGGCAACGTCGATCAAGAAAATACCAACGTTGTGGGTGTTTATTTTGTAGTTTTAACTAGACATACACACATACACACATACACGCATACACACAGACACACATACACGCATACACACAGACACACATACACACACATACACACAGACACACATACATGCATACACACAGACACACATACACACATACACACACATACACACAGACACACATACACGCATACACACAGACACACATACACACACATACACACATACACACATACACGCATACACACAGACACACATACACACACATACACACAGACACACATACACGCATACACACAGACACACATACACACACATACACACAGACACACATACACGCATACACACAGACACACATACTCACATACACACAGACAACTGTCCTTCATAAAATAGATACCATGCGATAGAATAGAAGTTCGAATAGTGCGACGTTAAAGTTCAATCGCAGCTGTTCTACCAATTTCACTAACACCCCTGAGAAAGCTATAAACCTATCTGTCCTCTTTTTTTTTGTGTGAAATAGTAGGGTAGACTGTAATTGTAAACCTTTCTAAGATATCTTGTTGTGAAGAATGAAAAACTCTGAAACAACATCTGCGACCAGGTAGGTCTCTGTCATGTTACAAATCTCGTGAACCTATGCAGTCATCACTCGTCCTGTAGAGAGAGTTGGTCGTGTCTTCCACAATGCATGATCCACTTAAAACAAATTAATTTGCGGTGGTGATCATTTAATGTAGGATATCGAGCCCTTTATTCATTCAAGATCTGCTATTTTCATTTGTTTCTCTTCCAATTTTGAGAGGTCTTTTGTTCGTTTACAGACACACACACACACATGTATATATATGGGGAGTTTGAATTACCTACTGGAGAGTTTGAATTACCTACTAGACACTCGAGTGTCTTTGGTCTCTCTGTACAATGGTTTGTCAGGACGACCTGACATGAGGATACTTACTTGTACAAGTAAACCCTGACCAAATATTCAAAATAACATAGTATTCGAAGCCCAAATAAGATCCCCTTGGCATTAGCTCATACGAGGAATAGGGCACCTTCTCTAAGTAATGTTACTTCAAATCACAACACTTGGCTGGATACTCCACCAGACCAGATGAATTCTGGTCCTGGAATCCGGTAAGACCAAGAGACCAAAAGAAAGATATACTATAACATAATCAACTGGTCAATTGGGGAGAGGAAAATTAAAATTAATGTTCTAAACTTCTTTACTAACTCAACGTTTGAGAGAAGAAAAGAGAAATTTAATAGAATATTCGAATATCTATATATCTCATATAGGGATCAAGTGTTAGCCCCAGGTAGGGGCCCCTTGATTTCTGAGAACTTCAACTGAAGTAAAATGAAACAAAAGCAAGAATATATAGGCTGGAGTGTCTGAAATAGCCGGTGAATGTCTGGCATCCGGTAGGATGCCCCATCCTCAGCAAAAACAGAAAGATAAGAAATATATATATATATATATATATATATATATATATATATATATATATATATACTAGCAAGGTCACCCGTCTGTAGTCTCCCCACCCCTAATAAACCTTCACAGAAAGTACCCGTCTAGCTACCACCACTGCAAAGAACTTTCCATTTTTCCTCTGTGTACCTAGAACAGAGTTTCTTTCCCAAAACTTCCCATTCTGTGGAACACAATACCATGAGAGTGCGTCCCTACTGACTACAACATAGTCATCTTCAAGTCCAATATCAACAAACAGTTTAAACAATCAAAAATATATATAGAAGGAAAATAAAAATAGGTAAGTATACTGCAAAACAAACGCATGTAAAAATAATTACGAATACATACGTTTTTGACACATGTCATTCTTAAAAAGGTTCAAGAACTTCTGACATCGATGAGAACATCTGCCCTTTTCAATCATTGTTTCCAACCCTCTCATAGTATTGTTCTACATTCAATTGACAATCTCATTAACCCTTATCCTCGAGTGGCCTTTAGGTCTTGATAACTGGTGACTTATTAGTATATATATATATATATATATATATATATATATATATATATATATAAAGTGGTGTACTAAAAGCGAACTTAAAAGCCTGGCTTAAGGAAAATTTAACTTGAATAAATTGCCTTTTTTGCGGAATATACCTTGCTCTGAGCAATTGAATTGAATTATGATTTGGCTTTTGCTTCTCTAATTCCTTCCCATTCTTCTTCATATATATATATATATATATATATATATATATATTAAAAAAAAAACCTCCCCAACTTTAGTCACAGACTTGTAGATTGTGGCTCTCCAACCGGATCTGTTTGGAGCTATCTTTTGGGAATTTTGCACAGGAATGGCAGTATTCCTCGGAGTATTCCTCGGAGTTTTCTTGAGTCCTTGAACCTCAACTGGAACCGTGCATTGACACCGTTTACCAATCGCAGTTTCTCCATAAAATAGCGGCTTGGAAATACGGTGACCCCCGATGTGGCCTATATGACAAGATATGCAAAACTAAGATCCATAGGTCACCCTCTCACTTTTTGGCAGGTGGCATCTTTCAACGTGTAAATGACAACCATTAAGATCTTTCAAAGGAATCTTTAATCAATTTTTTTATCGACCATTGGTGATTAAACATACATAAAAGAAGGACTGCTACTCATTGGCCTTTTGGCTAAGATCAAAGTGTAGTATCTGTTCCGATGGATACTGCACCCCATAGACTGGTATTGTCTTGGCCTTCGGGGCTTGATTTACGCCGGTCTATGGGTCTGTCCTGTGCAGTTCTAGGAGGTCCACCCTCCCAGGCTTCGCCTCCCCTCTTTGGGGAGGAGTAAATTTATTACGTACTGCCTGAGGCGCTCCTACTGGGGAATGCCGACGGGACTGTCCAGGCAATTTTTAAACCCCACTTTCCCGACCCGACCTTGGGTCACATCTTACTTGTGGGAGTAAGATAAAAACTGGCCTTGTGCCTAACTCCTGGAGAGGAGTAAATCAATACTCATGTCTTTCTATTGCCATTGCCTGATATATATATATATATTTTTTTATCAAACACCAGTTTATACCCGCTCCTTGAGCGGTGTTGATACAGTACCTAGGTATGTCAATTTCCATCTTTACCTAATTCCTACTGCTTTAAAGCTAGAACGAAGAAAAATATTTGTGAAATTTCGTGGAAAAAATATGCTACTTAGATTTTTCCCTGAGAGAGTAAGTAACTATGATGAATGCGTTTACGTATTGTTTTTATTGGAAAAAACCCAAAACATTAGAAACTATAATTTTTAAAACGGTAAGAAGACCAATAAATGCAGTTTTTTTTTGAAAAATAAAATATTATTTATTTAAAATTCAAATTTTCGATTAATAAAAGAATTTTCATCAAAATGGTACAGACAATATATATATATATATATTTTTTTTAAGTGACTTGTCACTTATTGTTCTGTTCTTATTGAAGTTTGGTATGTAATATCCGGCACACCACTTTTAATCGGATATTACCGATTTAAAAATTATAATTTTTAATGTTTTTTTTTCAATAAAAACAATACGTAAATATATTCATCATAGTTATGAATCGAAAATTTGAATTTTAAATAAATAATATTTTATTTTAAAAAAAAGCCTGCATTTATTGGTCTCCTTATCGCTTTAAAAATTATAATTTTTGATGTTTTTTTTCCCCAATAAAAACAATACGTAAATATATTCATCATAGTTATGAATCTAAAATTTGAATTTTAAATGAATAATATTTTATTAAAAAAAAAAGCCTGCATTTATTGGTCTCCTTATCGCTTTAAAAATTATAATTTTTGATGTTTTTTCCCCAATAAAAACAATTAAATATATTCATAATAGTTATGAATCGAAAATTTGAATTTTAAATAAATAATATTTTATTAAAAAAAAAAGCCTGCATTTATTGGTCTCCTTTCCGCTTTAAAAATTATAATTTTTAATTTTTTTTTCCTCAATAAAAACAATACGTAAATATATTCATAATAGTTATGAATCGAAAATTTGAATTTTAAATAAATAATATTTTATTTTAAAATAAAAAAAAGCCTGCATTTATTGGTCTCCTTACCGCTTTAAAAATTATAATTTTAATGTTTTTTCCCCAATAAAAACAATTAAATATATTCATAATAGTTATGAATCGAAAATTTGAATTTTAAATAAATAATATTTTATTTTAAAATAAAAAAGCCTGCATTTATTGGTCTCCTTATCGCTTTAAAAATTATAATTTTAAATGTTTTTATCCAATAAAAACAATTAAATATATTCATAATAGTTATGAATCGAAAATTTGAATTTTAAATAAATAATATTTTATTTAAAAAAAAGCCTGCATTTATTGGTCTCCTTATCGCTTTAAAAATTATAATTTTAATGTTTTTTCCCCAATAAAAACAATTAAATATATTCATAATAGTTATGAATCGAAAATTTGAATTTTAAATAAATAATATTTTATTTTAAAATAAAAAAGCCTGCATTTATTGGTCTCCTTATCGCTGTAAAACTTATAATTTTTTATGTTTTTTTTTCCAATAAAAACAATTAAATATATTCATAATAGTTATGAATCGAAAATTTGAATTTTAAATAAATAATATTTTATTTTAAAATAAAAAAAGCCTGCATTTATTGGTCTCCTTACTGCTTTAAAAATTATAATTTTTAAATTTTTTTTCCTTAATAAAAACAATACGTAAATATATTCATAATAGTTATGAATCGAAAATTTGAATTTTAAATAAATAATATTTTATTTTAAAATAAAAAAAGCCTGCATTTATTGGTCTCCTTACCGCTTTAAAAATTATAATTTTAATGTTTTTTCCCCAATAAAAACAATTAAATATATTCATAATAGTTATGAATCGAAAATTTGAATTTTGAATAAATAATATTTTATTTTAAAATAAAAAAAAGCCTGCATTTATTGGTCTCCTTACCGCTTTAAAAATAAAAAATTTAAAATGCATTCAAACAGTTAAAATATTTTATTCATTAGAAATTATGTTTTTAAGCGAAAATAATTCGCTTTGAACGAATAAGAAATACTTTTTAAATCCACTTTTGTTTTTGATTATTAAAAAAAGGAAAAAGTCACTTGGTTTAAAAAAAAATATTTATGTAATGTTTTTATATGTTTTTATTCTATGTTAATTTCTTTAAATTTATGCAACACGTATCCAGTTCAAACAAAAATCCTTTAGACTTAAGTGAGATTCAAAAACGGGTATTGCCATTGTAAACACTACTGCCTTAGTAATGTGTACTCTGCCTATTCTTTTTTTTTTGTCAACCAATCACACGCTTCTATTTCCGTACGAATATAGAAACTCTGAAAACCCGTAACATTTTAATAGTATCCAGATGATATTAATGAATCCCGGGCTACACCGGATAGATGTAGATAGCTATAAATTGGTAGTACCACATCTGTGTTATGTATTCGCATCTGGTCTTACCTGGGCCATTGATTATCGAAAATAAAAACAAATAAACGGATAAAAAAAAATTCTTATAAAATCTGGTTACCGATTCCGAAGAATACGGCAGGCGAAAATTCTTTTTCTGGATTTCTCATTTGATGGATACATTTCTTGTGCTCCTTTACTTAATATAAGTGTAATACAACTGATGTTTGCCGCGGCTGAAGAGGCCGCCGGTCAAGCGCAGAGCGTAGCGTGAATTTTATGAATAGCAGTGTCCAAGAATTAAAAGATTTACACTGGCTTTTTTAAAGAACGGTACACATGTAACACAATCACTTCATTTTTTAAAAAAAACATCTCTAAAGATAATATGCAAGGTGTTTGGAAAATCGAAGGCATAACTTTGGGATTATGTTCTATACGGGTAAAGATGCCTCTTTGTGTGAGGGTGGTTGGGGTTAGGGTTAGGGTAAGGGTTAGGGTTATAGTTAGGGTTAGGGTTAAGGTTGGGGTGAAGGTTAGATTTAGGGTTAGAGTTAGAGTCAGGGTCAGGGTTAGGGTTAGAGTTAGAGTTAGGGTTAGGGTTAGAGTTAAGGATAGGGGTAGGGTTAGAGTTAGGGATAGGGTTAGAGTAGAGAATAGGGTTAGGGTTATAGTTAGGGTTAAGGTTAGGGTTAAGGTTGGGGTTAAGGTTAGATTTAGGGTTAGAGTTAGAGTTAGAGTTAGAGTTAGAGTAAGGGTCAGGGTTAGGATTAGAGTTAGAGTTAGGGTTAGGGTTAGGGTTAGAGTTAAGAATAGGGGTAGGGTTAGAGTTAGGGATAGGGTTAGAGTAGAGAATAGGGTTAGGGTTATAGTTAGGGTTAAGGTTAGGGTTAAGGTTGGGGTTAAGGTTAGATTTAGGGTTAGAGTTAAGGTTAGGATTAGGGTTATAGTTAGAGTTAGAGTCAGGGTTATAGTTAAGGATAGGGGTAGGGGTAGAGTTAGGGATAGGGTTAGGGTTAAGGTTAGGGTCAGGGTTATAGTTAGAGTTAGAGTCAGGGTTAGAGTTAAAGATAGGGGTAGGGGTAGAGTTAGGGATAGGGTTAGGGTTAGAGTTAGGGTTAGGGTTATAGTTAGGGTTAGGGTTACATGTAAAAGAGCTCGTTAATAGAACTACATTATTAGTCTAATTTCATTTGATGTCTGCATGATCTTTGGTTCGAGCTGATCATCATTATTTACCTGCATTTGGTCTGTTGTATTCTGTTACCTGAAATAAGAAAGGACCAACATTCGCAGGATACCGACCAGGTTTCATATGCTATCCATCAAAAATCTGTACGATTTTATTAAAACATGAATAAAAAATATTTAATAAATACTCACTAAAATATTTTTGCTTTAATAAGAATTTATTATTCTATATTATGTGTCTTTATTTATTATAGACAGTCAAACTTTTAGTTATATGCGGAAAGGTAAAAGAGATTCGCTTTTAGTTCAAATATTTTATGGTATCTTTCAGAGTTCGAATCTCACACTAGACATTTTTGGGGGGAGATGAGCCAAGATTTTAATTTTTGCTCACAGCGTAATATTTTTTTGGAATAAGTTGCCAGATCGGATCTAGAACAGCAATAGTGTGGATCAGTTTAAGATGAGGTTGGATGAATTCAGAGAAAGTGGTAGGAGGGAGAAATTGAGGGGGCACTTTTGGGAGTTATCAAATGAAATATTTGACAGAATTTGATCTGGATATCGATACTGTACTAAGAGTTTGATATTTTTTTTAAACAGTTGAATTGAGAAGATAGTTAAAGGGGGGATCCCCAAGGAGGCATAACAAACAAATAATGATTTGTTCATCATCATGTTTAACCAGGTGTCTTCTAGATGCATATTAAACATCATCATCTTGTTTAGCCAGGTTGCTTCTAGATGCATATTTAACATCATCATCTTGTTTAGCCAGGTTGCTTCTAGATGCATATTAAACATCATCATCTGGTTTAGCCAGGTTGCTTCTAGATGCATATTAAACATCATCATCTTGTTTAGCCAGGTTGCTTCTAGATGCATATTAAACATCATCATCTTGTTTAGCCAGGTTGCTTCTAGATGCATATTAAACATCATCATCTGATTTAGCCAGGTTGCTTCTAGATGCATATTAAACATCATCATCTTGTTTAGCCAGGTTGCTTCTAGATGCATATTAAACATCATCACTTTGTTTAGCCAGGTTGCTTCTAGATGCATATTAAACATCATCATCTGATTTAGCCAGGTTGCTTCTAGATGCATATTAAACATCATCATCTTGTTTAGCCAGGTTGCTTCTAGATGCATATTAAACATCATCATCTGATTTAGCCAGGTTGCTTCTAGATGCATATTAAACATCATCACTTTGTTTAGCCAGGTTGCTTCTAGATGCATATTAAACACATCATCTTGTTTAGCCAGGTTGCTTCTAGATGCATATTAAACATCATCACTTTGTTTAGCCAGGTTGCTTCTAGATGCATATTAAACATCATCACTTTGTTTAGCCAGGTTGCTTCTAGATGCATATTAAACATCATCATCGCAATGAGCAAGTGAGGAATATTCGTCTTTCGTTAATCTCTTGTGTATGGATGCTCCCAGAATTGGGAAGCCGAGCAGGACATGTCTTGAAGTCTTCTAGTCTTTGTTTGCAGCTGCCAATATCCTATCTATCCTTTAAAGCTGGGAACTTATTTTTTTTACTAATGAGTTCCTACTTATGAAGGCCTAAAACCACTCGAGGATAAGGGCTGAGGAGATAGATGGATTGTTCTTATTGACTTACCTCGCCACAAGGGCAGAGTTAGACACAAGGTCGGTTTTTAATGTGGAGAAAGTCCAGCTACACAAATAGAGACACTCTCGATTGGGACAAAAAAAAAATGTCCCAGTCTAGAAGGATTTCTCCTTCATTGACCGAGGACAGAAAATGAAGTATCGTATCAGAACAGATACGACACTTTGCATCTCACCAAAAGGCCAAGGCGATGGATGTATTGTCAGTTGGATGATGAAGAATATTATGAGAGGATTGAAAATGATAAATGAAATGAACAAAGTTCGATTACTTATGGGGCCGGTTTATAGCAAGTATTTGTTGACATTGGATGCCCCGCACCCCCGTGCCTGTGCATAGAAAGTTAAACTAAACTCATTGGGTTGAGGGCAGGGGTAAAAGGCTCAAGTACTTTCACCATAGTGCATCCAGAATAATGATCTAGTTGTTGGCAAAATCTAGAGCCACACAAAGCTTCTTTTTTATTTACTAATGAGTCACCACTTATCAAGGCCAAAAGCCACTCGAGTACAAGGGTTGACGAGATGGATGGCTTGTCAGTTGGATGATGAAGAATATTATGAGACGATTGAAAATGATGAATCAAATGAACAAAGTTCGATTACTTATGGGGACGTTTTATGACCAAGTATTTGTTGACATTGGGTGCTCCGTGCCCCGTGCCTGTGCATAGGAATTTGAACTGAACCCATTTGGTTAGGGGCGGAGTGTGAGGGGGTGGCTCTGGTACTTTCCCCCATAGTGCACCCAGAGTATTGACTTAGTGTTAGCAAAGTCTAGTACTTTCCCCCATAGTGCATCTCCAGTTAGAACCAAGTCGTTAGCAAAGTCTAGTACTTTCCCCCATAGTGCATCTCCAGTTAGAACCAAGTCGTTAGCAAAGTCTAGTACTTTCCCCCATAGTGCATCTCCAGTTAGAACCAAGTCGTTAGCAAAGTCTAGTACTTTCCCCCATAGTGCATCTCCAGTTAGAACCAAGTCGTTAGCAAAGTCTAGTACTTTCCCCCATAGTGCATCTCCAGTTAGAACCAAGTCGTTAGCAAAGTCTAGTACTTTCCCCCATAGTGCATCTCCAGTTAGAACCAAGTCGTTAGCAAAGTCTAGTACTTTCCCCCATAGTGCATCTCCAGTTAGAACCAAGTCGTTAGCAAAGTCTAGTACTTTCCCCCATAGTGCATCTCTAGTTAGAACCAAGTCGTTAGCAAAGTCTAGAGTCACACAAAGAAACCAAATCGATTTAACAATTTAACAAGGGTTATGACGCGGCAGGGCGGGGCAGGGCGGGGCAGGGCGGCCAAGATGTGGGTGGGTGCGTTTTCGCTGTAATCAACAAGTTATCCAGTAATTAATGTGTTGTGCTATTTAAAGATCATTTGATTAATTCATAATTCAGGGAATCTGTGGGCAGCTTGCCATTTGCAGCGTCATAATTAATGATGGAATCCTCTTATTCACTATTATTACCGGCGAGTGGGGAGGGATGAAGGGGGAGAAGGAGGGAGACTGAAGGGCAAAATGGATACTAACACAGATTACGAGATTACAATCTCACAAGGTTTTATTTTCAAAATGCAAATTGATAAGATTTTCTAAAATAAAACACAGGTTGATCCCCCCTGCCACCTTCCCCCTAAAAATGTCCACCCATGGAATCGTTAATAAAATTCGCAATCCTTTCTGCAATACAACCATATTAGGTACAAATAAACTTCAATCCATGTCTGACTTGTCCACCAAATTTCAGACACGAATGTTCAACAGTCTTTTTCTTATCGCCATTCAATGAGTAAACGAATGCAGTTCATACCATTGATCAATGTCAGTACTCCCACAGTGTTCCTCATCTCTCAGATGACAATCATTTCGTCTCATTCGTCCCTTATACATAGGGATAAAGAGTTCGCAACTTGGTCATCTTCAAAGCTCCCGCACCAAGAAGCTGGACGTAACGTTCAACACCGCCTTACACACAGTCTCTGGCTGCTTGCGCGCCACACCAATCAACCAACTACCGATTCTCGCCGGCATCGCACCACCAATCCTGTGCCGTGAGGCAGCTGCCCTTGCACTGTCAACAAAGGCCACTATCGAGGAGGACCACCTTCTCCACAAGCTCGCCACAGAGACCCCTCCATGAGCTCGCCTGAAGTCACGACGCCCATTCTCGGAGCATGCTCAATAGCTCCTGCTTTCAACACCCGGTGACGTCACAAAACGAATCTGTCTGAAACGTTGCTGGACGGAGGAATGGCAGGCAGCAGATAAATCAAGGTTGCACAGATTTGTGGAGGACCCGGATAACCTACCAGGCATGGACCTCCCTCGCCGCCAGTGGACAATGCTCAACCGCTTCAGGACAGATGTCGGCCTTTCGCTGGGACCATGAAAGGATGGGGACTCAGGGACTCGGCTGTCTGCGACTGTGGTCACTCTGAACAGACAGTAGACCACATCATCGAGTCATGCCTTAAATATCGACCACCCAATGGCGAAGCCGGCATAGCTGCGCTAGACAACAAAACATTAGCATGGCTTTTCTCAACCGAGCTGGTGATCTAACAGTGAGATGCTGTGAAGCAAACGAAAGAAGTTTCATTAGCAACCAGTGTCGTTCGCCTTTGTTTCTTTGAAAATGGATTTGAGAGAGGAATAAATAAAACTTGGAAGTTAATATATAAAAAATATCTAACCCATATCAGTGTGGCGGAGTCGTTTGGCCAGTGGGGTTAGTGGGGTTAATCTTGGTCGCGGAACCAATGTGGTACTTCTGTTTTGGCAGGGGACATCTCTTGCCGGACTTTTGTGCCGACAGCGGGACGATGTTACAACATGTGCACATAATTACTCGCAGTTGTTACCAATGAGCAATTATCATCTCTGTCGTTTACTTCTGGAACCGGCTTGCTGGGAGGGACCCTTGGTGCTGCAAAAAGAACCTTATTTGAAATAAGGAAAGAAAAACATTTATCTGTTTTCTTATAAAAAATATATTTATTTTACTGAAGACATTTTTAGTACCAAAGTCGGACCGCAGCAAAATGCGTGCGTTTCGTCCGAATCCCAAACACTGTCAGTGAGATGCTGTGCAGCAAACGAAAGAAGGATTGCATCAGGAGCTGGGTACTTTCTGGTGCGATAGAGTGATCCAACCATTTGTGCAGCAAACGAAAGAAGAAGAAGATCTTCAAACGCAATATCAACGAATTTGTCATGGACAACTCCATAAACGCAGGTCATACCATTGATCAATGTTTTTAAAAAAAATTTTTTTTTTTCACTTAGTTCACCCCGAAAAAAAGACAAGTTGCCACTGTAGACGTAAGGGACTACTGAGAATTAGGGTGAAAGTTTTGGGGGTCATCCTAAATTGGGAGCTGTGCAGCGAGATGCTTGTTGTTCACATTAATTTTAAATTTCTGCATGTCGGTACAGTTGGGGGAACAGGGAGCAGGGAGGGAGTTCTAAAAGCCGGCAGCTCGAAGAAAAGAAGCTATTGGAGTAGAAGGCTCTCCGGCATCTGGGGGACCTGCACAGTGAATGGATGGGATTTAGCTGATTGTTGGGTTGGTCGAGTGTATTTACGTCGAGGGGGGCACCATAGCAGCAAGTTCCTCGGAGCACATTCCATTGGAGTACTTGTAAAACAAGCAGAAGGATGCAACATTGTTAGTACTCCCACAGTGTTCTTCATCTCTCGGCTGACAATCATTCCATATTATTAATGCTTATCCTCAGGTGGCTCTTGGCCTTGATAAGTGGTGACTCCGATAGTGGGAAAAAAAAAAAACTGCGTATAAAAAGAAACAGTAGAAAAATTTTTTTTAACAATTTCACTGTGAACGAGACTTTTCGAGGAAATCTGATCTTTAGAAATTCAATTCTTTTGCAGGTTTTGTCTCTTTTACAAGGCGGCGGCGGCCATTTGCAAAATTAGCTGAAGCTGGGTAGATTAAATAACATTTCTGCTGATGGATCTTTTGTCTTTTCTTCTCTGTTATTAATTTATTGATGAAAACTGAGAAGCAAGTGGAGGGATCTCCTAGCATGACATATGCTTTCTAGTTGCTCCAAGAGAATCGGTATTTGATATCAAAAGAACATTTTCAAAGAAAAAATTTCAAGGAGAAGAGCGAGTTTTGCTAAATGGAGTCTATGTACACAGAAAATCGTTTATTAATAGAAATAAAATGAAGTCTTCCTTTGTCTGTCTGTATGTCTGTCTGTCTGTCATTTATAGAGTCAGAAACTACTGATTAGGTTTCATCCAAACTTGGTATGCAGATATTGAGAAGCAGTAGACTATAATCATATTCGGTTTAACGGCCATTTTAAATGCTGGCATGCATTGGACAGCCTTTAGAAATTGACTTCCAAACTAACCTATCTCTAACCAGGTCTTTATTTATCCCTTTTTTCCTTAAGTCCATTCTTATCACTTCCTCCAATGTTTTCCCCTGTGAACATGCCACTTCAACTGTTCTACATCTACTAACCCAAGAATTCTCATCCATTCTTTTAACGTGTCCATACCACCAGAGTCTCCTGTTCTACATACATTAAAAGGAGGTAGAAAGGGAATGGAAGCCTTCGTGAAAATTCAGATACCTTGGATTTTTGTGAGATTTTAACAATAAGTATTAGACATCAATTAAGAGATATTCCCCAAATTTCTGTTTCTTTGGAGTATTTTAAAGAGTTTTTAGGAGACATAATATAGGCGCAACACCCTATTTGAAAATCGAAATATTTCAGATCTGCATTGAATTCGATCCATAGTCATTCGACTTGAATTAAGCAAGATTCCTTGAATTTTAATTTCTTCTTAAGACCCCTTAAGCTTAAGCCTTTAATTTTAGACATTTTCTAGTATCAAAATCATGATTTTGATCAAAATTGAAATAAGGATTGTAGACATAAGGATGAGTATCATTATATGTTGATTTTAATCTTCGGAAGTGGACATAAAAGTGGTGCAAAACTGTTCTGTTCGGGGAATTCATTTTACTCCTCCTGGGACGGGTATTCTTCTAGTTATTTTTTTAAATATAATACACAGTAAATGACAGGTATCTCTACTAGTAAGTAGTAGATATAGATCATTGATGTTTTAAATTCGTAAATACAAAAAATATCGACATCAGAGGCAAACAAAAATGATTGATTATTTTCGCTTTTATGTGTACAAATAGATTTAAAAAAAAAAATCTTATCGACATATTACAAATTGAACCATACAAAAAAAGAAGAAGAAGAAGAAGAAGAAGAAAAAAAAGAGAATAAATTAAACTGATATTTGTAACGTCCGCCTTCAATTTACAACATCGATGAATGAAATCGCCGAGTCATCGGAGCGGCCATGTTTGATTATTTGTTCAATTTATTCGCTATTGAGCAACAACAACAAAAAAAAAAGCAAAAAATATTAGCTCAGATGAGCTCTACTCAGTACAAATACATAAGTAATACACTTACCGCCTTCTTTCCAAACAGAATTATCCAAATATTTCAATTAGGTATGTTTTTTTCTTTCCTATTTTTCCCCATTAAATTGTTTTCTAGGCAGAGAGAAACAAACAAGAAACATGAACGGATATTTGGAAGAAGCAACCATTCATTCCGTGCATTTAGCGGAGAGAGGGGGGGATGTTGTTAGAGACTTATGGACGGACAGATCTTTGAAGGTGGTCGTGGTGAAGGGGATAACGAAGCAGGTGTGCCAAGTTCGAATCCAGACGTTTCCATAGTATCACTTTCATTTATGACTGCTGACAACCTTCCCGTGGTCCCTCTGCAAGTACCTGATTCTATAGAGAACCGGGGAAACCAATGCCAATCGATCCGATCAAAAGTCATACCATGTTAATTCAGACACATTTACTTTAGACAAAGCCTCTTAAAGTAATGCCCATTTGAAAATTATATTGCTACCCTAAGTGTGACAGACCAAAGAAAATGCTATTTCGATCGAAGTGTGACAGACCAAAGAAAATGCTATTTCAATCTAAGTGTGACAGACCAAAGAAAATGCTATTTCGATCGAAGTGTGACAGACCAAAGAGTATCCTATTTCTAACCTAAGTATTTTATTTACCTCCTCTCAAGGAGGTTAGACACAAGGTCAGGTGTGGGTTTTGATGAAAGTGTTTCTGTGGAGCAAACTGGATTCGAACCCGGCACACCAAGGTCCTCAGTCCGCGTCGTTAACCACTTAGCCACCGTATTTCAAACCTAAGTACGACAGACCAAAGAAAATGCTATTTCAATCTAAGTGTGACAGACTAAAGAAAATGCTATTTCGATCTAAGTGTGACAGACCAAAAAAAATGCTATTTCAATCTAAGTGTGACAGATCAAAGAAAATGCTATTTCAATGTAAGTGTGACAGACCAAAGAAAATGCTATTTCGATCTAAGTGTGACAGACCAAAGAAAATGCTATTTCAATCTAAGTACGACAGACCAAAAAAAATGCTATTTCTATCTTAGTGTGACAGACCAAAGAAAATGCTATTTCAATCTAAGTGTGACAGACCAAAGAAAATACTATTTCGATCTAAGTGTGACAGACCAAAGAAAATGCTATTTCAATCTAAGTTTGACAGACCAAAGAAAATGCTATTTCGATCTAAGTGTGACAGATCAAAGAAACTGCTATTTCAATCTAAGTGTGACAGACCAAAGAAAATGCTATTTCGATCTAAGTGTGACAGACCAAAGAAAATGCTATTTCAATCTAAGTTTGACAGACCAAAGAAAATGCTATTTCAATCTAAGTGCGACAAACCAAAGAAAATGCTATTTCAATCTAAGTGGGACAGACCAAAGAAAATGCTATTTCAATCTAAGTGTGACAGACCAAAGAAAATGCTATTTCAATCTAAGTGTGACAGACCAAAGAAAATGCTATTTCAATATAAGTGTGACAGACCAAAGAAAATGCTATTTCAATCTAAGTGTGACAGACCAAAGAAAATGCTATTTCAATCTATGTGGGACAGACCAAAGAAGATGCTATTTCGATCTAAGTGTGACAGACCAAAGGAAATGCTATTTCAATCTATGTGGGACAGACCAAAGAAGATGCTATTTCGATCTAAGTGTGACAGACCAAAGGAAATGCTATTTCAATCTAAGTGTGACAGACCAAAGAAAATGCTATTTCAATCTAAGTGTGACAGACCAAAGAAAATGCTATTTCCAACCTAAGTGTAACAGAGCAAAGAAAATGCTATTTCCAACCTAAGTGTGACAGACCAAAGAAAATGCTATTTCAATCTTAGTGTGACAGACCAAAGAAAATGCTATTTCGATCTAAGTATGACAGACCAAAGAATATCCTATTTCAAACCTTAATGTAACAGAGCAAAGAAAATGTTATTTCCAACCTAAGTGTGACAGACCAAAGAAAATGCTATTTCAATCTAAGTGTGACAGACCAAAGAAAATGCTATTTCAATCTAAGTGTGAAAGACCAAAAAAATGCTATTTCAATCTAAGTGTGACAGATCAAAGAAAATGCTATTTCAATCTAAGTGTGACAGACCAAAGAAAATGCTATTTCAATCTAAGTGTGACATATCAAAGAAAATGCTATTTCAATCTAAGTGTGACAGACCAAAGAAAATGCTATTTCGATCTAAGTATGACAGACCAAAGAATATCCTATTTCAAACTTTAATGTAACAGAGCAAAGAAAATGTTATTTCCAACTTAAGTGTGACAGACCAAAGAAAATGCTATTACAATCTAAGTGTGACAGACCAAAGAAAATGCTATTTCGATCTAAGTATGACAGACCAAAGAATATCCTATTTCAAACCTTAATGTAACAGAGAAAAGAAAATGCTATTTCCAACCTAAGTGTGACAGACCAAAGAAAATACTATTTCCAACCTAAGTGTGACAGACCAAAGAAAATGCTATTTCAATCTAAGTGCGACAGACCAAAGAAAATGCTATTTCATTCTAAGTGTGACAGACCAAAGAAAATGCTATTTCAATCTAAGTGTGACAGATCAAAGAAAATGCTATTTCATTCTAAGTGTGACAGACCAAAGAAAGAAAATGTAATTTCAAATCTAAGTATGACAGACTATAGAAAATCCTATTTTAAAACTTAAACGTGACAGACCAAGGAAAAAGTTTTTTCAAACCTAAGTTTAATAAACTAAAGAATATCTTATTTCAGACCTAAATGTTACAGACCAAAGAAAATCCTATTTCAAACTTAAAATAAAATGTATTTATTCAATCTACGCGTTTAGTGATTACATTGAAACGTGACAGACAAACGAACGAAATAAGGGAAATAGTGCACACAACAAAAAAATAAATAAATGCACAATCTTTTTACTAAAAACAATTGCAACCGACCCAACTTTCTAACCACTGACCCGTCTTATATTCTCCAAAAAAAAAAAAAAGAAACAATATTCTCGCTCAAAGAGACAAAATTGTATTCATATTAAAGAAAATTACGTATAAAATAAGAAATACAAAATAATGAGTTTGATTCTTTATAATTATTTTTTCTTAGCTTGGCAACATTGTGGTTTATTTATTATTTTTTTTAACATAGTTCACCCCAAACAAGGCAGGCCGCCACTGTAGACGTAAGGGGCTACCGAGAAAAAAGAAAAGGAGAGAAGGTTGGGGGGGGGGGGCGGTCAACCTAGATTGGGATCTGCGCAGCGAGATGTCTGTTTACATTAGTTTTAAATTTCTGCATGTCTGTACTGTCGGGGAAACAGGGGGCAGGGAGGAAGTTCCAGAGGCCAGCAGCACGAGGAAAGAAGCTATTTGAGTAGAAGGCTCTCCGACATCTGGGGACCTCCACAGTGAATGAATGAGATTTAGTTGATTGTCGAGTTAGTCTAGTGAATTTACGTCGAGGGGGCACCAGAGTAGCCAGTTCATCGGAGCATAATCCATTGAAGTATTTGTAAAACAAGCACAAGGATGCTACATTGCGGCGATGGGACAGGGACTGGAGTTTGGTTGACAGTGAGGGACCTATTAGGTTGGCGACTCTTTTTTGGACCTTGTCAAGGAGGAAGAGACTAGCAGATGATGCACCAGCCCAGATGTGGCAACAATACTCCATGCATGGGCGGATGGATGGTGGCTTTCTCTCCAGGAGATTAGACACAAGGTCAGGATTAGTGCGCTCTGGCTTACAAAAAAATGCTTGAGCAATCCTGCCGGTATTCCCCAAGCAGGGGCGCCTCAGGCGATTAGCAGTAAATTAACCCCATTCTCAAAAAGAAGGTAAAGCCTGGGAGGATGGACTCCCTGAGACTGAACAGGACCATACCTCAGCCCAACAGCAACAAAATCAGCGTCGGACCTGATTGTTGAGGACGTATCCCGGTTAGCCTTGTCAACATTCTATGCAAAAACAAATAATTGGTATTAAATATGAGTTGATTTGCCTCAAAGAATTAACGTTCGGCTTTAACATCTGCACAATCAGGTTTTATTTTCAAAATACACATTGATAAGACTTTCGAAAATGTAATAATACCAACTAGTGGGACCCGTGTAAATTACACGAAATGTTGTTTTCAATACTAATTATCTTGTTCCTAACCTATACATGTTTGAATAAAATATGATAAGATTTGGACTTGTATACTTATTTTTAAAAAAATGAACAATACATGAAACAATTTACAAAATTTCTTGGTGCTGATATCGATCCTGAACCAGTTTTCGTGAGGTTCGACTCGAAAGCGTTTGGCTGTCCTACGCAAACGCCCGAGAGTTGACGAGCCGATTTGTACCAGACGACAATTTTGATACTATGCTGCATCCTATGATAATAATGTTTTGCTTGTCTTGTTTTTTTTTGTTGTTAGGGTTAGGGTTAGGGTTTAGGGTTTAGGGTTAGGGTTTAGGGTTAGGGTTTAGGGTTAGGGTTTAGAGTTAGGTTTAGGGTTTAGGGTTTAGGTTTAGGGTTTAGGGTTTAGGGTTAGGGTTTAGGGTTAGGGTTTAGGTTTAGGGTTAGGGTTTAGGGTTAGGGTTTAGAGTTAGGGTTAGGGTTAGGGTTTAGAGTTAGAGTTAGGGTTAGGGTTAGGGTTTAGGGTTAGGGTTTAGAGTTAGAGTTAGGGTTAGGGTTTAGGGGTTAGGGTTTAGAGTTAGGGTTTAGGGTTAGGGTTTAGGGTTAGGGTTAGGGTTAGGGTTAAAAATATTTATTTGATAACAGTGATTTCGCTCTGTTTTGCTTGTTTTATTTGTTTTGTTGTTTAAAAAATTTCTTGCAACTATAACTAAAAATTATAGGACGCAGCAACGTATCAAAATAACAAAAAATATTTATTTGATAACAGTAACTTCGCTATGTTTTACTTGTTTTTTTTTGTTGTTTCTTTCAGAAAACTTCTTGAAAATATAACTTACAATCACAGGACGCAGCACCATATCAAAATTGTCGTCTGGTACCATTCGGCTCGTCAACACTCGGGCGTTTGCGTAGGACAGCCGAACGCTTCCGAGTCGAACCTCATGAAAACTGGTTCAGGATCGATATCAGTACCATTTCTTTATATACAATATGTCTAGTGATGGTAATATTTCGACGACTAAACCTTACTTTGTAAATGCTTTAGATTAAATTAAATTTGACTCCAATTCATGAGTAGCATACAAAGATTCGGAAGGTCGTTGCTTTTGATGTAAGCGTGACACACAAAATAACACACACGCTATCGTATTAATATGTGTCTTCCAGGTCGTTCCCTCCATACCTTCCCCCCCTTCGATGTAGAAAAAAAATGTTAGAGGTTGGTTGGGATCGAACTATAAATCAGTCAGGCCGACGTCAAAAACCGACGTCGAAATCCTACCTTGCTAATCGTTGTGCCAAAGGGAAATACTTAAAAATATCACGAAAATTAGGTGACTTGAATGCTTTTCCAAATCTAGGTGCGGCACGCATGCGCAGAGCTTTTGATGTAAGCGTGACACACGAACACACACGCTATCGTATTAATATATAGATTTCCACAATAATAAATCATAAACTTTTTTATCATTTTACCTTGGACAGAACTAGTTCATTATCTCTAACGTATTGTTTTTACGGCAGATGGAATCGGAACCGACAAAAAAGACCCCTGTCATCAATTCTGCTTGAAAAAGAGATTTTATCTCGAAATATAGTTAAAAATATAATAATCATTTAACACCAGCATTTTAATGTCAATCCAAACTGTTGACGAGTTTAGATCAGACAATTTCGTGTGTCTTCACTTGTGCAGGTTAAAGGTTTTGCTGGGTGATTGCGCTGTTTGCTAGTCTTCTTCTTCTTCTTCTTCTTCTTCTTCTTCTTCTTCTTCTTCTTCTTCTTCTTCTTCTTCTTCTCTTTCCCCTTCGTATTCTTCTCCTCTTCTTTCCACTTCGTATTCTTCTCCTCTTCTTTAGCCTTGTTCTTGTTCTTGTTATTCTTCTTCTTCTTTTCCTTATCCCCTTCTTATCCTCCTCTTTCTTCTTCTTCTTCTTCTTCTTCTTCTTCTTCTTCTTCCTTTTATTCTCGGTAGTGTTGCCGTTCTTTCTATCTTATTAATTATTAAATATTGTTATTGTCCTTGTTGTTGTTCTTCTTCTTTTCCTCTTCTTCCCCTCCTTTCTTCTTCTTCTTCTTCTTCTTCTTCTTCTTCTTCTTCTTCTTCTTCTTCTTCTTCTTCTTGTGTCTTCAACCGATTATAATTTCAAATAATGCTTTCCTAAGTGTATACACGGACCATTTCTTTCTTTCTTTCTTTCTTTCTTTTCTTTATTTTCCTTCTTTTCTTCGTTCATTTGTTTTCTTTCTGTTTTCTTTCTTGTCTTACTTCCTTTTGTCTATCTTCTTGTAAACCTTTCTTTATTTCCTCCTTCTTTTCTTTCTCCCATTTCTTTTTTTCAAAAGTTAAATCTTACCCTCCCCTTTTCTCCCCCCCTCTCTCTCTGCCACATTTTCCCGCTCTTTCTCGTTCCATTTGCTGATTCGATTAAGAATTACCTCCCTTGATATCTATCAGATGCACCACAAACCCACTCACGTGCAAGATGGTCGAAATCTTCAGGTATTCCTGAAAACATCTTTACCTGAGCCCTTCCCTCCAATTCTGCAGATGGTGTTGGGAGGATGGTGGTGCGAGGAGGGGTATATGGAGCGCGAACGTCAACCAACAGCTAAAATAGCAGTGCAAATAACCACCCACACTTGATTTATTCCGATAATGGTGGATGCCGAAATATATGTGTAGCGTATGCATTTATTGATGTTCCAAAAAGAGAAACGAAAAAAAGGAGGGAATATATATATATATATATATATATATATATATATATATATATATATATATATATATATATATATATATATATATATGTGTGTGTGTGTGTGTGTGTGTGTGTGTGTGAAGTGAAAGATTGCAGGGATGTGTCAAGATGAGATTTACGGTTAATATTCAACCCGTAGATGGTGGAAAGAAATAATAAATATTAACTGTTAGAAATATATATATATATATATATATATATATATATATATATATATATATATATAGTACGTCAATGAAAATTAATAAGATCTGCAAATGGAAGCAAATCGGTATTTTCAGTTGTTCAAAACAAGGAAAAATTTAGTTAATAAAAACATTTATTTTTCATCTCTTTCTTTCCTTAAACCAGGCTTTTCAAAGATTAAAATCTTATCATCAGAGGAAAAATTATGATTGATAAGTTGACAGGATAGGACTGTCAAAGTTCCAAATTTGAAAAAGTTTTCTTTTAAAATTAAAAAATAAAAAAATAAAAAAATAAAAAATATATATATATATATATATATATATATAATTATTTTTAAGATAAATATTTTAATATCCACATGCATTCATGTTTCGTCTTAACCAAGACTCACCAGTCTGGCTATTTATAACTGTTCCACCAGTGACACTTTGAACACCTAAGTAAAGTTAGCCTTGACGTCCATCCAACGCCTATATATATATATATATATATATATATATATATATATATATATATATATATATAAGTATAAATTTTTATTTATACAAACATTATTGGTTACATATGTGCATACATGTTTCGGTTGCACTTTTCCAAGAAAGTCAACCTCATCAGACCAAGAATCTTTCAGGAATGGATGGATTTGAAGAATTTTCTATCCTAAATAACTCTTTTTGGGGATCTAGCATCTTCTATTTCTTATGAATTAGTATCGGATTACCTATTTCACTAGTTGACCTTTTTTGCCAGTGGTTGTCCCCTCCCTTTTTTTATTACTCTTTATGGCGTCTCCATTGCCTTTTCTTGTCCTCATTTTATTGCTCTCGCTTGCCAGTTTAACAGACTCACTCAAGTATAAATATATTTTCTATATATCAAGAATCGCACATATATAAACAAACCCAAACACATCTAAATAAACAAACAGATAAATAAACGGACATTGATATACATACATATCTAAACATGGACACCTACACAGATTCACTATCAATCAAGCATATATTCAGAATACATACGTGCTTATAAATATATTCTAGATGTATATTCAATAAAAAATAAAGAAATAAGAATATGATCTTAAATATGATCTGAAGTTAAGATCTGAGGTTAAGATCGGATTCTAACTCTGCCTGATGAGATCTCAGTTTATAGTAACTGTTGATCGATAACATCGACATGCCAGTGTCGCAGATTTTGTACATGTCTGTGTAAATAAAATTATCATATATATATATATATATATATATATATATATATATATATGAGGATTTAATGAATTAGAACATTACAATTGTTCCAAGAATTAGAAAATCAAATCTAAGAATTGATATTTAACGATCTCATATGTTTTTTTATTCAAATGTATAATTATTTTCATCTTCTTGTTCCCCAAAATGTGATTTACGCCATCTTACCGAACAACTTCGTCGGGCGAAATTATGAAATAATTTGATTAGAGTCAAATCTAGAACAATCATCAAATGTTCAAATGAATGCGGATATGAAATTTGATTGATTTTTAAATGATTTTCACTTTTTTCTTTCAAGTTAATTAGATACCCATAAGATGATTCGGTGCTCCCATACAGAATGCTGTAAATTACGTTTATAAGCATTAGGAATTGTATTATGTTGTTGTTTTTGTTAAATAATATTAACCGAGAAATCATTTCGAGTTAAAATCGAAGTAGTATTATTAAATTCGTAAATAATCCTAATTTCATCCAATATGGCAGCCAAGTGTAACGTTTTAGATCGACCGGAATGTGTTGAACGAAAAACGAACTATTCACAGAAAGCAATAAGCAATAAAGTTTACAAGAAGTGGTAATAAAAAAAGATATTTGTTAACACTAAATTATTTTTATACCTAATTTAAATTTTTGAAATAAAATAATATATATTTATAATCACACACGGCTTTGCTTCGTTTCGTTTCTCCAGGTCAACAATTCTGTTTTTCTATCGCATCGTCCGACATTTTATTCCCTTTAAATCTTTTAACACGTCTTCTATTTTACTTATTAATAGCACATTGATTTTACTCAACAAACCTTCCTATTATCATAATATGAACAAAAAAATCTCTCTATATATATATATATACAGGGTGGGCCAAAAAAAGGGTCCTATCTTTAAATTTGAATAACTTGAATTTGAATAACTTCCACAAAATAAAAGTTAAACTCACCAAACTTTATGTGTGTGTAGACTGACCCTTCCGAGATTTTTTGAAATAAACAAAACAAATTTTAGCCGAAAAACACTTCTTAAAACTTACAAAAACTAAAGTATTGTTTTTTACACTGTTTTGAGTTTTTTAAGCAAAAATAATGTTTTCTAAATGAGGGTACGTTCCTTAGGGCTAATACGGCTCATGCTTGCTTCGGAAGGGGTCCTTTACTTATTCTAAAAAAAAAAAATTAAAAAAATCAATAAATAAAAAAGTTATGAATTTTTAAAAATAGGACCCTTATTTTTGCCCACCCTGTATATATATATAAACTTATTTTAATAAACTTTTTGACTTTACTGTGTGGAAGCACCGTTAGTTGCTGGCTATATATATATATATATATATATATATATATATATATATATATATATATGATTATTTTTATTTACACACACACACACACACATGCGTACATATATATATATATATATATATATATATATATATAAAAGTTAAGGGCGATTAATACTGAAATTTTCTGCATCTTAATCACTTAGGAAGTAAGACAATCGAAATAATAGTAAGCAAAAAAACAACGAACGCTGCAATCACCAATAAAAAATAATTACATAAAAATACATTAAATATTTGGGTGATAAAAATCGTACATATGTCTAGACAGAGAGTCTTGGTCCGATAGTAAAACGCTGGACTAAAGACATCAATATCGAAGGTTCGATCTCGGTGTAAGTTAGCCATGCTGATGACAGCTATGAGCCAGAAACACGTGTCCATGGATTACTTTTATGTACGTATAATATATATATATATATATATATATATATATATATATATATATATATATATATACATTGGTCTTTATTATAGAGTGGAGGATATTATATGTATGTATATTATTTATTTTATTTATTCTTTATGTATATAGTTATACTAAAGTGAAGTTTATTCTATGTCTACAGTGGGTTACTATTTAATTTCTACAGTTTAGTGAGTTTTAGGGATCTTTAACATTTCAAGGTTCTCATTCAAACATAATCTACACTATGTACTAGTGTAACATTTGTAAACAAATTAAAAAATTCATTTACACAATATAATTTCTTCCACACCCGCTACTGGGTTCATTATCTCAAATGGTAAGATATCCGGTGCCAGTGGTCACGGTAGGTGTTAACCTGGCGTCCAAGTTTCGAATTTCAGCTCGCTATGTCTAGCCACACTGATGTTTTGTGAAACGACGAAATAGCTATCTGTGGATGACTATATTTTCTCTCTCTCTCTCTGTCTGTCTCTCTCTATCTCTCTCTCTCTCTCTCTATCTCTCTATCTCTCCTTAACTATATATATATATATATATATATATATATATATATATATATATATATATATATATATATAAAGAGGTGTACTAAAAGCGAACTTTTAGGAAAGGTAAAACCCTATTGTGAAGAGTATACAGCTCAATATCCAGGATAGTTTCTTTAATGGCGAATATTTTACATCTTAATCTCCTCTGACGCCTGCCTGCATCATCGAATGTACCTCTTATTGGACTTTTTACCCTTCCTGGATTTTCTATTTTCGCCGTACCTGAAGTTGTGGCTTCTTGGAATTTAACTTTGAAACCTCTCTCATTACTTCTCGTGCCTCTAACGACCTACCTATCTACATCGTATCCTCTCCGCTGGACTCTTCGACACCGGACTTTTTGGCAATCGGACATTTGCTTGCACCCTGGCACAGTTTTGCCCTACGTTTCCTTCCCTACAACTTTTATTTTATTTCATTTTTTCAAATTTTAAATCTTGGCCATTGCCAACTTATCTATCCCAGCGACTTCCTCTGATGATAAGATTTTGATCTTTGAAAAGCCTGGCTTAAGGAAAATTTAACTTGAATAAATTGCCTTTTTGCGGAATATACCTTGCTTTGAACTTTTGAATTGAATTTTGATTTGGCTTTTGCTTTCTCTAATTCCTTTCCACTCTCCTTCATTTATATATATATATATATATATATATATGTATAAATAGAGAGAGAGATTGATTGATATATAGTTTTTGTTCATAGGAGTTAGTCCTATGGAACGACAGTGTTTGTAGGAAAGTGCTCAATAAAAAGCAGAGCTGTATTTTAGTATAAATGTGTGTTTTCAGAATATTCTTTATCAGTGGACTGATGATGCTAGACCTTAAATAAGGTCGTAGCTGAAACATGCATGCCAAAGAAGGAAAGAGAGAGAAGTGTCGTCTCATGCCACAGAAGAAGAAGAGAGAGGGCAGATGGCGCTCAAGTGTTTATATAGGTTTTCCCACAGCTAAAATCTGGTTTTCCAACAGCTAAAATCTGGTTTTCCAACAGCTAAAATCTGGTTTTCCAACAGCTAAAATCTCACTTTCCAACAGCTAAAATCTGGTTTTCCAACAGCTAAAATCTGGTTTTCCCACAGCTAAAATCTGGTTTTCCCACAGCTAAAATCTGGTTTTCCAACAGCTAAAATCTGGTTTTCCCACAGCTAAAATCTGGTTTTCCCACAGCTAAAATCTGGTTTTCCAACAGCTAAAATCTGGTTTTCCCACAGCTAAAATCTGGTTTTCCCACAGCTAAAATCTGGCTTTCAAACAGCTAAAATCTGGTTTTCTAACAGCTAAAATCTCACTTTCCAACAGCTAAAATCTGGTTTTCCAACAGCTAAAATCTCACTTTCCAACAGCTAAAATCTGGTTTTCCAACAGCTAAAATCTGGTTTTCTCACAGCTAAAATCTGGTTTTCCAACAGCTAAAATCTGGTTTTCCAACAGCTAAAATCTGGTTTTCCAACAGCTAAAATCTGGTTTTCCCACAGCTAAAATCTGGTTTTCCCACAGCTAAAATCTGGTTTTCCAACAGCTAAAATCTGGTTTTCCCACAGCTAAAATCTGGTTTTCCCACAGCTAAAATCTGGTTTTCCAACAGCTAAAATCTGGTTTTCCCACAGCTAAAATCTGGTTTTCCAACAGCTAAAATCTGGTTTTCCAACAGCTAAAATCTGGTTTTCCAACAGCTAAAATCTGGTTTTCCAACAGCTAAAATCTCACTTTCCAACAGCTAAAATCTGGTTTTCCAACAGCTAAAATCTGGTTTTCCCACAGCTAAAATCTGGCTTTCAAACAGCTAAAATCTAGCTTTCAACAGCTAAAATCTGGTTTTCTAATAGCTAAAATCTCACTTTCCAACAGCTAAAATCTGGTTTTTCAACAGCTAAAATCTGGCTTTCCAACAGCTAAAATCTGGCTTTCCAACAGCTAAAATCTCACTTTCTAACAGCTAAAATCTGGTTTTCCAACAGCTAAAATCTGGTTTTCCAACAGCTAAAATCTCACTTTCCAACAGTTAAAATCTGGCTTTCCAACAGCTAAAATCTCACTTTCCAACAGCTAAAATCTGTTTTTTCAACAGCTAAAATCTGGCTTTCCAACAACTAAAATCTGGCTTTCAAACAGCTAAAATCTAGCTTTCAACAGCTAAAATCTGGTTTTCTAATAGCTAAAATCTGATTTTCCAACAGCTAAAATCTGGTTTTCCAACAGCTAAAATCTGGTTTTCCAACAGCTAAAATCTGGCTTTCCAATAGCTAAAATCTGGTTTTCCCACAACTAAAATTTGGTTTTCCAACAGCTAAAATCTGGTTTTCCCACAACTAAAATTTGGCTTTCCAACAGCTAAAATCTGGCGCTAAAAAAGTTAAAAATCAGTCACATTTAGTATCTTAAATTCTGCAGTTTCCAGTGTTTCCGGTAAACCGAAGGTACTAATGGAAGATCGAAATAATGTATAGTGTCCATTGAATAAACACCTCTCTCTGTATATAATTGAATAAATTACGTGTTTTTTAATCGGTTATGGCTAGCGGTTTCATGCCTAAATGTGATCTTGTAGTTGCTTAGTGTACTTCCGGTTTCAAATATACATCTTGACATACTAAACCTTTTCTCCCCAATTACCCTCCCCTCACCCTCTGATCAATTCAGCCTGTTTCATTATTTAATTGCTGAGATGTTCATTCTACCGTAGAGATTTCAACTGATTCCCAATGCTATGCTTTTATAATGGTATGAGTTTTATGATACACCAGACGTCTTCAATAGAGTTAAGGTAAAAGTACAGAATAGTTAACACTCAGTAACTCGTGAACAAAAAGAAAAAAACATTACATAGTTTATATAAAACGCATTAGAATGACATTCTCATCCAAACCCGCCTAGTTTTAATGTGTGAAAACGATTTTTAAGATTTTTTATTTCATACTTTTTACTAGAAAATCTATTCACAATTAATAATCACCATTAAATGTAGGTCTTCATTGTCAAGAAGACATATTTCATAAAAAAAAACAAATCTTACAAATCGTTAAAACTAGGCGGGTTCTAAAGAGAATTTCGTTCTAATGCGTTTTATATACATAATGTGTATTTTTTTTTTGTTTACAAATTGTCGAGTGTTAACTATACTGTACTTTTACCGGGTTACGGTCAGACATCATTCGCTACAATGGAACTTAATTTAGCATAAATAAAACAAGAAAAAACTCAACACATACAGAGCAAGAGTTTGAATTACCTACTAGACACCGTGCTCGGGTGTCTTCGGTCTCTCTGTAAAAGGGTTTGTCAGGAAAACCTGATATGAGGATACTTCACCCTACAAGTAAACCCTGACCAAATATTCAAAATAACATAGTATTCGAGGCCCAAATAAGATCTCGGTTTGGCTACACGCCCAACGAGGAATGATGCACCTTCTCCTAGTTATGTTACCTCAAGTAACAACACTTAGCTGGATACTCCACCAGACCAGATAAATTCTTGTCCTGGAATCCGATACGACCAAAAGAAATATATAAAATATATAATATAACATAATCAACTGATCAATTTGGGGAGAGGAAAATAAATGTTCTTAACTTCTTTACTAACTCAACGTTTGAGAAGTAAAGGAGAACTTTAACTGAACACTTAGATATCTATGTATCTCATATAGAGATCAAGTGTTAGCTCTAGGAAGGAGCCCCTTGATTACTGAGAACTTCGACTGAAGTAAAATTAAACAAGAAAAGCAAGAGAGACAGACGTTAGACTATGTAGACTATGTAGGCCAGGGGCGGGCAACCTCCGGCCCGTGGGCCACATCCGGCCCGCGGAGGCTTAGCGTCCGGCCCGCCACCCTGCTATGCTTTATTATTGCAATCCGGCCCGCGGACCTCCCAGTAAAACTAATATCATTTTGTGACATAGACGTACAAGTAGGTTTCTAATGTAAACAGACATCACGCTGTGCAAATCCCAATTTAGGTTGACCCCCCCCCCCAACCTTCTTCCCTTTTCTTTTTTCTCAGTAGCCCCTTACGTCAACAGTGGCGGCCTGCCTTGTTTGGGGTGAACTATGTTAAAAAAAAAAAGAAAAAAAAAAGATTTACAGTGGGATAAAAATGTATAAATATCAGCGAGCGATGATGCATGTATATTTCATTTTTCTTTAACTATTAAGAGATAAAAATAGAAAAAGAGAAAGAGAAAGGCAAAGAGGAAACGAGAGACGATGAAAGGACATGAAACATAGAACCTATGTGAAGTGTGTCAAAACGAATGCTGGATCAACTTGCTACTTCCCCTGTCATTATTTTTTATGATTCCAAACTGGCTCTTTGTCGGCACCTTTTATAACATCACATACAGAAGTCTCTTGAGAAAAATGATCAGATTTGTAGAGTGTTCAATGCAATTTTTGTACAATTTATTCATGTAAACAAAATATAGTAATTCTGAGATTTCGTTTTTCACTCCGGCCAGCGATCTCCTTCCTAAAGTCTCATCTGTCCCTCACTCTGAAAAGGTTGCCCGCCCCTGATGTAGACTTACATATCATCTATCAGACTAATGCGTGCAAGAATTATAGCAATATTAGCTTCTAAAGAAATCCTAAAATTCTTAACAAATCCTCATTTATTGCAAGAACGTAAATTTTGGAAGCAATTTATGTCCATTGGAAGCAATTTATGTCCATTGGAAGCAATTAATTGCTTTCATCTTAACTTTTGATCATTCCTTTATGATGATGTTGGTATGGAATTTCGTCTGCCACATCTGGGGAGGTGCCACACACAGCACTCTTTCCTGCCTTGACAAAGTACACAATCGACTCTGAAATCTAGTGCGGGGGGGGGGGGGAGGTGATCTCGTCTCCTCCCTAAGACCACTTTGTCACAGAAGAGACGTTGCTAGTCTCTCTCTACTCCATCGTTATTTCCATGGAATGTGCTCGACTCAGTTCTAATCTTTGGTCCCTTCTTGCAATAACTCGTCTCTCTATCACAACATGAAAAGACTGTCCTTTCTTCCTCCACGCGCTTAGAATCAGGCAGAACTTCCATGGACTTCTTTACAAGGGCTTCCCAACTGTGGAACACATACTATGGGGGCTGCTTCCCTTCTGATTACAACTTGATCGTCTTCAAATCCAATGTAAACAAATTCTCTTCATGGACCACTCCATAAGTAATCAAACTCAGTTCATACCATGGATCAATGTTAGTACTCCAATAGCGTTCCTCATCTTTCGACTGACAATCATTCTGTCTCATTAAGTTTTATCCTCAAGTGGCTCTTGGCCGTCATAAGTGGTGACTGAATAAAAAAAAAACTAAAAAAGATCATTCTGTAACATGATGGAAAAGGAAACGTAATTTACGCATAAGTTTACTGACGAAAGACACATGACTTGTAACTATAAAAAGTTTTAAAAAAAATCATTTTGTAAAAACATTATTAAAACGTAAATCGATTCGGATTTTTTATGACATCAGTCAATGGACAATGAACAAAATAGTTTATTAGGATCTGGTAAACAACAAAAAAAGACTTCTACCCTGCCATGTCTGACAAAACAAGAATAATCCACCAGTCAAACTCTTTAACCCCTATCCTCGAGTCAAACTCTTTAACCCCCTATCCTCGAGTCAAACTCTTTAACCCCCTATCCTCGAGTCAAACTCTTTAACTCCTATCCTCGAGTCAAACTCTTTAACTCCCCTATCCTCGAGTCAAACTCTTTAACTCCCCTATCCTCGAGTCAAACTCTTTAACCCCCTATCCTCGAGTCAAACTCTTTAACTCCCCTATCCTCGAGTCAGACTCTTTAACTCCCCTATCCTCGAGTCAAACTCTTTAACTCCCCTATCCTCGAGTCAAACTCTTTAACTCCCTATCCTCGAGTCAAACTCTTTAACTCCCCTATCCTCGAGTCAAACTCTTTAACCCCCTATCCTCGAGTCAAACTCTTTAACTCCCCTATCCTCGAGTCAGACTCTTTAACTCCCCTATCCTCGAGTCAAACTCTTTAACCCCCTATCCTCGAGTCAAACTCTTTAACCCCCTATCCTCGAGTCAAACTCTTTAACCCCCTATCCTCGAGTCAAACTCTTTAACCCCCTATCCTCGAGTCAAACTCTTTAACTCCCCTATCCTCGAGTCAAACTCTTTAACTCCCCTATCCTCGAGTCAGACTCTTTAACTCCCCTATCCTCGAGTCAAACTCTTTAACTCCCCTATCCTCGAGTCAGACTCTTTAACTCCCCTATCCTCGAGTCAGACTCTTTAACTCCCCTATCCTCGAGTCAAACTCTTTAACCCCCTATCCTCGAGTCAAACTCTTTAACCCCCTATCCTCGAGTCAGACTCTTTAACTCCCCTATCCTCGAGTCAAACTCTTTAACCCCCTATCCTCGAGTCAAACTCTTTAACTCCCCTATCCTCGAGTCAAACTCTTTAACCCCCTATCCTCGAGTCAAACTCTTTAACCCCCTATCCTCGAGTCAAACTCTTTAACTCCCCTATCCTCGAGTCAAACTCTTTAACTCCCCTATCCTCGAGTCAGACTCTTTAACTCCCTATCCTCGAGTCAAACTCTTTAACTCCCCTATCCTCGAGTCAAACTCTTTAACTCCCCTATCCTCGAGTCAAACTCTTTAACTCCCCTATCCTCGAGTCAGACTCTTTAACCCCCTATCCTCGAGTCAGACTCTTTAACTCCCCTATCCTCGAGTCAAACTCTTTAACTCCCCTATCCTCGAGTCAAACTCTTTAACTCCCCTATCCTCGAGTCAGACTCTTTAACTCCCCTATCCTCGAGTCAAACTCTTTAACTCCCCTATCCTCGAGTCAAACTCTTTAACTCCCCTATCCTCGAGTCAGACTCTTTAACTCCCCTATCCTCGAGTCAGACTCTTTAACTCCCCTATCCTCGAGTCAAACTCTTTAACCCCCTATCCTCGAGTCAAACTCTTTAACTCCCCTATCCTCGAGTCAAACTCTTTAACCCCCTATCCTCGAGTCAGACTCTTTAACTCCCCTATCCTCGAGTCAAACTCTTTAACCCCCTATCCTCGAGTCAAACTCTTTAACTCCCCTATCCTCGAGTCAAACTCTTTAACCCCCTATCCTCGAGTCAAACTCTTTAACCCCCTATCCTCGAGTCAAACTCTTTAACTCCCCTATCCTCGAGTCAAACTCTTTAACTCCCCTATCCTCGAGTCAGACTCTTTAACTCCCTATCCTCGAGTCAAACTCTTTAACTCCCCTATCCTCGAGTCAAACTCTTTAACTCCCCTATCCTCGAGTCAAACTCTTTAACTCCCCTATCCTCGAGTCAGACTCTTTAACCCCCTATCCTCGAGTCAGACTCTTTAACTCCCCTATCCTCGAGTCAGACTCTTTAACTCCCCTATCCTCGAGTCAAACTCTTTAACCCCCTATCCTCGAGTCAAACTCTTTAACCCCCTATCCTCGAGTCAAACTCTTTAACCCCCTATCCTCGAGTCAAACTCTTTAACCCCCTATCCTCGAGTCAAACTCTTTAACTCCCCTATCCTCGAGTCAAACTCTTTAACTCCCCTATCCTCGAGTCAGACTCTTTAACTCCCCTATCCTCGAGTCAAACTCTTTAACTCCCCTATCCTCGAGTCAGACTCTTTAACTCCCCTATCCTCGAGTCAGACTCTTTAACTCCCCTATCCTCGAGTCAAACTCTTTAACCCCCTATCCTCGAGTCAAACTCTTTAACCCCCTATCCTCGAGTCAAACTCTTTAACTCCCCTATCCTCGAGTCAAACTCTTTAACCCCCTATCCTCGAGTCAAACTCTTTAACCCCCTATCCTCGAGTCAAACTCTTTAACCCCCTATCCTCGAGTCAAACTCTTTAACTCCCCTATCCTCGAGTCAAACTCTTTAACCCCCTATCCTCGAGTCAAACTCTTTAACTCCCCTATCCTCGAGTCAAACTCTTTAACCCCCTATCCTCGAGTCAAACTCTTTAACCCCCTATCCTCGAGTCAAACTCTTTAACTCCCCTATCCTCGAGTCAAACTCTTTAACTCCCCTATCCTCGAGTCAGACTCTTTAACTCCCCTATCCTCGAGTCAAACTCTTTAACTCCCCTATCCTCGAGTCAAACTCTTTAACTCCCCTATCCTCGAGTCAGACTCTTTAACTCCCCTATCCTCGAGTCAGACTCTTTAACTCCCCTATCCTCGAGTCAAACTCTTTAACCCCTTTGGGCCTTGATAAGCGCGGTGACCTTTAATGTAAAAAAAAAAAATTAACCCCAAGGATTAAATAAAGAGTTCAGTTTGAAATTCTCGAGTTCAACATAAAGATTCCCGAGTCCAACAAGACGCATCTGAAGAAGGTCGGAGGTTACATCGGCTGAAACATTGTAGAATAACAATGAAGACTACTATAGCCTGAACGAAACAAATAATACAAGTTAAAAATATATTGCCAAACATAGACAGATACTTCAGCTAAAACGAAACAAAACATTTTATGAAAACAAATCTGAAAATATTTGAAAATACAACATGTACCCCAGGGTATCATTTGAAGTAACGAATGAATGTCGTTTTTTTTTGTTTTTTTTTAAATTTATTTCGATCAACATAGAACAAAGGTGTTACTCTGTCTGATCTTGTCAATGCTTACAGGTTAATACACACTTATTGCTTACGACGCCTACACATGTAAAATTAGTTATGTATGTACCGGTTTATCACATGCTTACCTGGCACGAGGCTGAGTAGATGTTTTATTTACTCCTCCCCAGGAGTTAGGCACAAGGCCAGTTTTATCTTACTCCCACAAGTAAGATGTGACCCAAGATCGGGTCGAGAAAGTGGGGTTTGAAAAGCCAGCACTCGAGAGGTGAGCACTCTGGCCATTAAAAATTCCCTGGGCAGCCCCGTCGGCATTCCCCGGTAGGGGCGCCTCAGACAGTAAGCAATAAACTTACTCCTCCGGTAAATGAACATAACAGCAGGAAGACCCGACGTTGCCCAGGATTTAATGAGGATCACTATGTCTTTTTTCACTATGTTCATAAAACCATATTACTTGACTTCGTTTCTTTAACTACCTATCCCGCTTCGCCCCTTAATATAGTCTGAAGAAATTGAAATTTTTCAAAACCCTCTTAATTAGGGTCTTATACATATGGTTTAAATTTCATTAAAATCGGATATTTGAAGTTTTAAGGGGGCTCTAACACCCCCCCCCCTCCCCAGCTCCCCAGCTCCCCAGCTCCCCAGCTCCCTTAGAACAGGCACATAGAGATATGGCATATTGAAGGGTATGTAGAGATTAGAGACCACTTCCATCGTCTTCCCCGGAGTAGTTTATGCATATGATTTAAATTTCATAAAAAAAAAATATATTTGAAGTTTAAAGAGGAGTTCTGCCCTCATAACTCCCTTGCGAGGGCGGGGGCGGGGGCGGGGGAAGGACTTAGAGATCAGGCACATCTTCCATTGTTTTCCCCTGAAATTTTTCTACCTATGATTTAAATTTCATTAAAATAGGATATATTTGAAGTTTTAAGAGGGGGTTCTGCTCCAATAGCTATTATAGGAGGGGGGGATACTTAGACATTCAGGATCACTTCCATTGTCTTCCTCGGCAAAAATTTTACATATAAATACACTTTTAGTTTTTATGTAGATATTCTAACCTTTCTTTTTATAAGACACGCACATACATTTATATATATATATATATATATATATATATATATATATATATATATATATATATATATATATATTTATTTTGGTACAGAAAAATTAGTACAACATTCATACCGTCGGTTTCAAGAACGGAAGGACTTAGCCATCCGGCTCTCTTCAGCTTCTGTTGTCATCTGTTTCGGAAATGTGAAGTCACGTGTCACTCTCATTTGGACGCGTTATTTGCTTAGAGTGTTGTGTATGTTTGTTTAAATTTAGTGTAAGGAAGGTTTAATAAGGTTTGAAAAAAAAGGAGGAGGGTGAAGTGACAGTTGAGATTTAAACCGGAGGAGATTTAAAGATATATATATATATATATATATATATATATATATATATATATATATATATATATTAAAATTTGTATAATTAGGCAGCATTTCCTCCCTTATACATGTTTGATTAAACAGGAGTGCAAACTTCTGCTTATTCAGAATAAAAAATAATAAAAAACATTATACACAAACACGTAACCCCAGTAGATAATAACTCTAAAATCAGATTCATTATATTACCACAAAATGTTAAAAACTAGCAATTTATTAATAAAAATAGCCCGGCTGATAGTGGCTTACTTAAAACTAGTAATGCCATATACGTGTTTAAATGCCCTATCGGAGAATGTGTCTCTGCAAACAGCACGTATATTGGCATGACTACGACTACCATATCACGCCGATTTACTTGCCACCTCACCTTCCCTCAAAGCTTTATATACCAACATCTTATAAAGCATGGCATCCCAAAGAACGAATTTAGGAACATTTTAACAAATAACACATCCATTCTGGCAGTTTCGGGTTGCAGTGTTCGCCTCCCCATAATTGAAGCATTGTTTATACGCATTAATAAACCAAACATCAACCATTCCCGTTATGAGGGGGGTGAAGGTGTATTCAAGTGCTGTTGAAATAATTTAAAAGAGCACCCTCTTGATAGATTCACCAATTTATTTCATTTTGCAACCGCCTGACGATGACCGATGTCGGTCGAAAACGTTCGCACAAAATACGGAGATTTTTTACACTCTTTGGATTAGTACATCAAATCTGTCGTACGAAGATTAGAAAAAACGGATCAAAAGCTGAATAAGCAGAAGTTGGCACTCCTGTTTAATCAAACATGTATAAAAGAAAGAATGCTGTCCAATTATACAAATATATATATACAAGAAGATTACAGTATAGTGAAGGATGTTTTCTATAGTAATATACAAAGTTTATTTACCCTCCTTTCCACTGCGGGAAGATCAGACATTAAATCAGTTTAACATGGGGGGGGGGGTCCAGCTCTCCAAAATAGGGAGAACTCTTGAGTGGTGCAAAATTTGCCATGATCGAACATGTAGGTGTTAAGGGAACTTCAGGTGACCAACGATAAACCAATCCCCTCCCCAAATGAGGAGATAATGCCTGGGAGGATGGCTTCCTAAGATCGAACAAAACCATTGTTCCGATCCAAGTCAACGACGGGTCAAGCAGGAACATATACTACACTTTGAATTATTTATTTGCCAAAAGAATATGATCATGCAATTTTAACAAATTAGGCACAAGGCCATCAAAAGTGTGGGAAGTATCTGTATGTGGGGAGGGAGTCATCCTCTGGCTATACTAGTCTTAACTAGACTCATAAGCCGTCACAAAAATACCACATTTTCTCTACGGGCCATCCTACTTAAAATAAATCCCCAATTGTTTGAATTTTATCTTATTTATAAACTACGAGAATACTCGTCCGAGGGCAGGTAAAATTAATTTCCACAAACAGAACTGTTTTGCACCACTTTTATGTCCCCCTATGAAATTAAAACAAGAATTAATGATAATAAACCTTATGTCTAGAATCCTTATTACAATTTTGATCAAAATCCATTACATGATTTTAATTCTAGAAAATATCTAAAATGTCTTAAGCTTAAGGGGTCTTAAGAAGAAGTTGAAATTCAGGAAATTTTGCTTAATTGGTGTCTAATTAATATGGATCAAATTTAATGCAAATCGTAAATATTTTAATTTTCAAGATAGGATTGTGCCTATATTATGCCCCCTAAATACCCTTAAGAATATCCCAAAGAGACTGAAATTTAGGGATATTTATTAATAGTTGTTTGGTTTGGTTTTGTTGTTTTGTTTTACGGCATATCAACCCTTTTCAGGTTATTTAATGCCGAATGCAGTCATTTTGGTGAAAGTTTTTATGCTTCAAGTTGTTTATATCTTCAAATATTTATTCATGGTGTTTAGTTTGGTTGTTTTGTTTTACGGCATATCAACCCTTTTTAGGTTATTTAATGCCGAATGCAGTCATTTTGGTGAAAGTTTTTATGCTTCAAGTTGTTTATATCTTCAAATATTTATTGATGGTGTTTGGTTTGGTTGTTAAAGTATATTTGTTTTCTTCTCTTTTTTGTTTCTTTCCCCTTTTAATATCTGTTTCTATTTAACCGATAGTTGGGACCCTAACAGGTACTACCACTCCGGGTCAGGGTGGACCTGGGAGCAATGGTAATTAAGAGGAGGCTCCACATTCCCCAAAGTCCGTAAGCCGGATCTCACCATCGGATTTAGTTTAAGGTCATATCCAGGACCGGGAGTAGGGTAGGAAAAATAAAATAAAAAAGGGGAGAGAGAAAGGGAGAGGGGCTGTTGTTTTTGTTTTTGGTTTTGTAGAACATAATTAAGTTTTACAAAAAAAAACAAAAAAAAACGTCAATGTAGGTGAATTTCGTCTCAGGGAGCTACAGGGCAGCCTGATCTGGTATCACCAGTTAATAGTTGTCTAATACCTATTATTAAAATTTCATAAAAATCGGAGATATCTGAATTTTCACTAAGCCCCCCCCCCTCGTTTGCATAAACAAAATTAAACTAAATATAATCGACATTTGGACACCTTACGTCGAGCAGCTGCGTTTCAAAATTCATAATAATCGGTTAGTTTAGGAGTAAATCCCGTACATACAACTATGCAAGCATATACACATACGTAACTTTATAAAGATCGAGATATGTGTGTGTGTGTGAGTATATATATATATATATATATAATAATAATAATAATAAATATTTGTTATTGTTTATTATCTATGTATGTATACGTTTGGTCTTTTTTAATAATCGGGACTCATCAGCATAAATATATGACTATTCACTACCTGTCATGCAATTCGAAACCCCTGATTACGAGTATTTTGCAACTCAAATCCGACGCCTTAACCACACGGCCAATTTTAAATAGCGAATAAACTGTGATAATTTTAACACTTTATCGGCGGCTTAACGTCGTGTTCCGAGGTTTCGAATCCTGCGACTGGCTTGCATAATTATATCTACACTACCGATTCCGGAGGGATGAAACATATAGAAATGTAGATAAACAAATATTTATAATTATGTATATACAGGGTGTCCCAAAATAATGTGTACACCCTTTGAATCGTTATAACTCGTTCAATTTACTGAGTTTGATTTGCAAACAAAATTGATAAAAAAGTAGAACAGTAAGATACACATTTAAAAATACTGAAAGTAAAATTAACAAAAACATAGAAAATTAACTTTTAATAAACGTAAAGGCTACAATGTTTAAAGCAAGAAACCTGAAGTAATTGCAAACAAATGGGAGTAGTAATTGTAGTAGAATGTGCTCAAATACCGGAGTAAATGTCGCAGGACGTTTGTAGGTACAATTCTTCACGTCTTCACTATATGGAAAGTGTATTGAGCAGAACGGGTTGGGGTTAGGATGAGGGTTCATTTTATGAACATTCTGAAATTACCCTAAGTAGCCTTTATCTTTGTTAAAAGTTAATTTTCTATGTTTTTGTTAATTTTACTGTCAGTATTTTTAAATGAATATTCTTACTCAATCTTGTTTATCAATCTTGCAAATAAAAATCAGTAAATTGAACGACTTATAACAATTCAAAGGGTGTATACATTATTTTGGGACACCCTGTATATATATATATATATATATATATATATATATATATTGGTACAGAAAAATTAGTACAACATTAGTACTGTCGATTTCAAGCTCAGAAGGACTTAGCCATCTGGCTCTCTTCAGCTTATGTTGAGCCGGATGGCTAAGTCCTTCTGAGCTTGAAACCGACGGTACTAATGTACTAATTTTTCTGTACCAAAAAAAAAAATATTGCGCTCTTAATTTTAATTTTAATTCTCAATTAATCGAGCACTCTGCTGGGATTTTTCCTACTATATTACAAAAGAAGTTATATATATATATATATATATATATATATATATATATATATATATATATATATATATATATATATATACAGGGTGAATGGAAAGTAGCTCCCTATTATTAAGTACTCATAATTCATCACTGAAATATAATTTTTACAATAAATGAATATGAGAAGAAAATGTATAGCATGGGGTTTATTCAAAATTCAATATAGGTGCCAGCAATCGCCACCAGCTTCTGGAGCTGCCTGGAAACCGCATCAACTGATTTCACACGAAATTTTTTTTTCTTTTCTTTTTTTTTGAGTGAACACTTATCAAGGCTAAAAAACCACTCGAAGATTAGGGTCAACAAGATGGATAGATTGACAGCTGAATTGTGATGAATACTATGAGAGTATTAAAAACAGCAGTCGAGCCAGATGATAGCATTTTTTCTCTCCATTGTCAAAACCATAATTTCACATATACTACACTTTGATCGTTATTATAAGTGCTGAGGAGCTGACCTAGTGTATCAATGGAACCTCTCGCATTTCATATATTGACTAAAAAGCCATTTCTTCGTGTGTTCTGGGCCAAAACTTTCCTCGAGTTGGCATGCAACTCTTGAACATTATTGTTTTCAATGTCGGGGGCAAACACCTGCAATACTGCAGGTTGATAAATAGCTACGACCAACCAGATAGACTCCAGACAGACCAGACGATCATGAGGCACGATCTTCATGAGCTCTGTGCAGAAGTCTGACTTGCCTAACAAATAAACAAACAGCAATAGGCACTAAAATTAAATGACACCAATAACTATAGAAATCTTGCAATAGCTGAGCACACACAACTATCAGACATATTTCCTTACACTCATCTATACAAAACCTTTTTCTATGTTTGCATTTGAACCTCATTTCTTTTATTTAATAAAATGTTCTTGTTCCTAAATCTGATCATCTCAATCTTTTCCTGTAGACATAGGTTACATCTGCCTTTAAAATCTTTCAGTCTGCTAGCTATCCGGATAATGTTCCAATGTAATTCTGGGTGTAGATTCCTATTCTTTAAGTTCCAAAAATGTCTTGAGAGGGCTGTTTGATTTTTTTGATTCTTCATTGAAGAAAAAGTGCTTATGCACATACTATCTTTCTTTCCAAATTGTGACAATTTCAAAATACACTTTTTCCTCAATGTTTCTCTGAACAGAATTGTTGCTTTCTACACAACCTTGTCCGTGTTGCAATTACTATTCAAAGGACACTGAACTTTTACTCTACAGTTGCAAGGTGTTTTATTTGGGTTTCTTTCTTTGTAATTGTTTTTTGTTGTTCTTTTTAACATAGTTCACCCCAAACAAGGCAAGCTGCCACTGTAGACGTAAGGGGCTCTGAGAATTAGGGTGAAAGTTTTGGGGGTCACCCTTAATTGGGAGCTGTGCTTATTCACATTAGTTTTGAATTTATGCATCTCGGTACAGTTGGAAAAGCAGGGAGCAGGGAGGGAGTTCCAAGAGCCGGCAGCTCGAGGAAAGAAGCTATTGGAGTAGAAGGCTCTTCGGCATCTGGGGACCTCCACAGTGAATGGATGAGATTTAGCTGATTGTCAGGTTGGTCGAGTGTATTTATGTCGCGGGGGCACCAGAGCAGCAAGTTCATCGGAGCACATTCTATTGAAGTACTTGTAAAATAGGCACAAGGATGGACAGGAACTGGAGCTTGGTGGATAGTGAGGAACCTATTAAATTAGCGACTCCTTTTTTAACCTTGTCTAAGAGAGAGAGACTAGACAGATGTGACAACAATACTCCATGCATGTGCGGATGGTGGTTTTGTAGAGATATAGGATACTGTTAGGTGTCAGAAGTTTCCTAGTACGGTAGAGGGAGCCCATCTTCTTTGCAGCAGCCGCTTAGAAATGTCTTCTATGTATTTGTTTCAATTCATGCTACCTGTGAATATTAGACCGAGGAGTTTGAACGTTGGGCTCTCAGGTAGGGTATTATTTGCCATGGCAATCGGTGGTTGAAGAGGTTTCTTGTAGTTGTTGAAGGAAAGGAGCTTTGTCTTAACAGCCTCGGATATGTGCGCGCTCGTTTTGCTCACATGACGAGAGTAGAGTGTGGTGTCGTCAGCAAATATACCCATCAAGCACAATGTCATCAGGGAGGTCGTTTATGAAAATCAGGAACAATAAAAGACCAAAGATCGATCCTTGGGGTACACCTGTATTTATGTCATTTTGTTTGGATGAACGGCCATCGAGGACAACCTGGATCTTTCTTTTGGTTAGGAAGAATCTGATTATATTAAATGTGTCTGTTGCATTAGATTTTTGTACTGGGTTATCTTTAATGAAAAGCCTATCTATTAATTTAAACAATAGCTGTTTCCTATTTTTAGGATGGACAGTTTG
>OY744544.1:16491445-16506445 GCA_963556195.1 Sepiola atlantica
AGTAATATATATATATATATATATATATATATATATATATATATATATATATATATATATATATATTCGTTAAATAGTACAGCTGACTAATGTCTACATACTTTTTCGTGGATCCTTTCTAGATGCCTGGTTAAATATTTCCCAAATTTCAGTTTCTTTGGCATATTTTAAGGGAATTAAGGAGCATAGTATAGACACAATATTTCAGATTTGCATTGAATGCGATCCACAGTCATTAGCCATCAATTAAGCAAGATTCCTTACATTTCAATTTCTTCTTCAAACCCCTTAAATTTGAAACATTTTTAAAAACAAAATCATGTAATGGATTTTGATCAAAATTAGAATAAGGATTCTAGATGTAAGGTTCAGTATCATTATATCATAATTCTAATGCTTGCAAGGGGACATAAAAGTGGTACCAAACTGTTCTGTTGGGAGAATTCATTTTACCCGTCGTACATTTTTCGAGTATATATATATATTTTTTTATCCTCTGATGAAAAGAGTTTTCTTTTGAAAATCTATGGATTAAGGATATGAAACTCCTTGATTTGAACTTCTGATGTTTTAATAAATATTGTATCTTTACAATTTTTTATTCTCATCTTTCATCTCTAGAAATATATATATATATATATATATATATATATATATATATATATATATATATATATATATATATTTATATATATATATATAAAGAGGTGGACTCTTCGACACCGGACTTTTTGGCAATCGGACATTTGCTTGCACCCTGGCACAGTTTTGCCCTGCGTTTCTTTCCATACAACTTTTATTTCATTTTTTCAAATTTTAAATCTTGGCCATTGTCAACTTATCTATCCCAGCGACTTCCTCTGATGATAAGATTTTGATCTTTGAAAAGCCTGGCTTAAGGAAAATTTAACTTGAATAAATTACCTTTTTGCGGAATATACCTTGCTTTGAACTTTTGAATTGAATTTTGATTTGGCTTTTGCTTTCTATAATTCCTTTTCATTCTTCTTCATTTATATATATATATTTCTAGAGATGAAAGATGAGAATTAAAAATTGTAAAAATTTGGTGGAATCATCACCGTTGGATTTTTATACAGATTCCTCTGGATTTACCAATATTTCTGAGCCCACGTTTTTTTGGATTTCGTTATTGGTGATTCCCATGCCCGTTTGAACTTTAAAATTTAAAAAAAAACTCTTTCAAATTTGAAACTTTGACAGTCCTATCCTGTCAACTTATCAATCATAAATTTTCCTCTGATGATAAGATTTTAATCTTTGAAAAGCCTGGTTTAAGGAATGAAAGAGAAGAAAAATAAATGTTTTTTATTAACTAAACTGCTCCTTGTTTTGAACAACTGAAGATATCGATTTGCTTGCATTTGCAGGTCTTACCAATTTTCATTGACTTACCATATATATATATATATATATATATATATATATATATATATATATATATATATATATATATATATATAAAGTTATCTTAACATATAAAGTTATCTTACCGGATTTTTCAAAATCAGCTTCAAATACCAATCGGTCTGACATATCTATCCTTGCTTTAGACTAGCCTATGTTTTGTTTTTTTCCTTCAACTATGTTACTGGAATGAAGATATTTTGTTTCGCTTCGGTTTATTATTTTGAAAATACTTATTCCAGCTAAGTTCTTCAAAAATAAATGTGTATATTAATTAAATTATGCAACTTCAACCATGTCTCTCTATGTTCTTTACCATTAATCATTAAAACGAACATTTAAAAAAATTCCTACTTCATACTTCTATAGAGAACGACCCGCATTTCCATGACTTCGCGTCGTCAACGTTCGCGCAGGTCTCAGAAGCGCCCGAGAGTTGACGAAACTATTAACCAATCAAGTTGCAGCAGGCAGACGATAACTTTTGAAAGAAATTAATTTCTACGATCTGCAGGGCGTAAAAAAAAAACAACTGAATTTCTACTATCTGTGTCAGAGCGTTGAATCTCCCGAAGGACTGATAAAGTTCTGTCAGTAACGGTCACTTCCAGCAAAAGACTAACTTAACCTTAAACCCTAAACGAAGGACTCATTGAGTTCTTTCAGCAACGGTCACTTCCAGCAAAAGACTAACTCTTAACCTTAAACCCTAAACGAAGGACTCATTGAGTTCTTTCAGTAACGGCCACTTCCAGCAAAAGACTAACTCTTAACCTTAAACCCTAAACGCAGGACTCATTGAGTTCTTTCAGCAACGGTCACTTCCAGCAAAAGACTAACTCTTAACCTTAAACCCTAAACGAAGGACTCCTTGAGTTCTGTCAGTAACGGTCACTTCCAGCAAAAGACTAACTCTTAACCTTAAACCCTAAACGAAGGACTCATTGAGTTCTGTCAGCAACGGTCACTTCCAGCAAAAGACTAACTCTTAACCTTAAACCCTAAACGAAGGACTCCTTGAGTTCTGTCAGTAACGGTCACTTCCAGCAAAAGACTAACTCTTAACCTTAAACCCTAAACGAATGACTCATTGAGTTCTTTCAGTAACGGCCACTTCCAGCAAAAGACTAACTCTTAACCTTAAACCCTAAACGCAGGACTCATTGAGTTCTTTCAGCAACGGTCACTTCCAGCAAAAGACTAACTCTTAACCTTAAACCCTAAACGAAGGACTCATTGAGTTCTGTCAGCAACGGTCACTTCCAGCAAAAGACTAACTCTTAACCTTAAACCCTAAACGAAGGACTCCTTGAGTTCTGTCAGTAACGGTCACTTCCAGCAAAAGACTAACTCTTAACCTTAAACCCTAAACGAAGGACTCATTGAGTTCTTTCAGTAACGGCCACTTCCAGCAAAAGACTAACTCTTAACCTTAAACCCTAAACGAAGGACTCATTGAGTTCTTTCAGCAACGGTCACTTCCAGCAAAAGACTAACTCTTAACCTTAAACCCTAAACGCAGGACTCATTGAGTTCTTTCAGCAACGGTCACTTCCAGCAAAAGACTAACTCTTAACCTTAAACCCTAAACGAAGGACTCATTGAGTTCTGTCAGCAACGGTCACTTCCAGCAAAAGACTAACTCTTAACCTTAAACCCTAAACGAAGGACTCCTTGAGTTCTGTCAGTAACGGTCACTTCCAGCAAAAGACTAACTCTTAACCTTAAACCCTAAACGAAGGACTCATTGAGTTCTTTCAGTAACGGCCACTTCCAGCAAAAGACTAACTCTTAACCTTAAACCCTAAACGCAGGACTCATTGAGTTCTTTCAGTAACGGTCACTTCCAGCAAAAGACTAACTCTTAACCTTAAACCCTAAACGCAGGACTCATTGAGTTCTTTCAGTAACGGTCACTTCCAGCAAAAGACTAACTCTTAACCTTAAACCCTAAACGCAGGACTCATTGAGTTCTTTCAGTAACGGTCACTTCCAGCAAAAGACTAACTCTTAACCTTAAACCCTAAACGAAGGACTCATTGAGTTCTTTCAGTAACGGTCACTTCCAGCAAAAGACTAACTCTTAACCTTAAACCCTAAACGCAGGACTCATTGAGTTCTTTCAGTAACGGTCACTTCCAGCAAAAGACTAACTCTTAACCTTAAACCCTAAACGAAGGACTCATTGAGTTCTTTCAGTAACGGCCACTTCCAGCAAAAGACTAACTCTTAACCTTAAACCCTAAACGAAGGACTCATTGAGTTCTTTCAGTAACGGCCACTTCCAGCAAAAGACTAACTCTTAACCTTAAACCCTAAACGCAGGACTCATTGAGTTCTTTCAGTAACGGCCACTTCCAGCAAAAGACTAACTCTTAACCTTAAACCCTAAACGAAGGACTCATTGAGTTTTTTCAGTAACGGCCACTTCCAGCAAAAGACTAACTCTTAACCTTAAACCTTAAACGCAGGACTCATTGAGTTCTTTCAGTAACGGTCACTTCCAGCAAAAGACTAACTCTTAACCTTAAACCCTAAACGCAGGACTCATTGAGTTCTTTCAGTAACGGTCACTTCCAGCAAAAGACTAACTCTTAACCTTAAACCCTAAACGAAGGACTCATTGAGTTCTTTCAGTAACGGTCACTTCCAGCAAAAGACTAACTCTTAACCTTAAACCCTAAACGAAGGACTCATTGAGTTCTTTCAGCAACGGTCACTTCCAGCAAAAGACTAACTCTTAACCTTAAACCCAGGACTCATTGAGTTCTTTCAGCAACGGTCACTTCCAGCAAAAGACTAACTCTTAACCTTAAACCTTAAACGAAGGACTCATTGAGTTCTTTCAGCAACGGTCACTTCCAGCAAAAGACTAACTCTTAACCTTAAACCCTAAACGCAGGACTCATTGAGTTCTTTCAGTAACGGTCACTTCCAGCAAAAGACTAACTCTTAACCTTAAACCCTAAACGCAGGACTCATTGAGTTCTTTCAGTAACGGCCACTTCCAGCAAAAGACTAACTCTTAACCTTAAACCCTAAACGAAGGACTCATTGAGTTCTTTCAGTAACGGTCACTTCCAGCAAAAGACTAACTCTTAATCTTAAACCCAGGACTCATTGAGTTCTTTCAGCAACGGTCACTTCCAGCAAAAGACTAACTCTTAACCTTAAACCCAGGACTCATTGAGTTCTTTCAGCAACGGTCACTTATAGCGAAGGACTAACTCTTAACCTTAAACCCTAAACGAAGGACTCATTGAGTTCTTTCAGCAACGGTCACTTCCAGCAAAAGACTAACTCTTAACCTTAAACCCAGGACTCATTGAGTTCTTTCAGCAACGGTCACTTATAGCGAAGGACTAACTCTTAACCTTAAACCCTAAACGAAGGACTCATTGAGTTCTTTTAGCAACGGTCACTTCCAGCAAAAGACTAACTCTTAACCTTAAACCCTAAACGAAGGACTCATTGAGTTCTTTCAGTAACGGCCACTTCCAGCAAAAGACTAACTCTTAACCTTAAACCCTAAACGCAGGACTCATTGAGTTCTTTCAGCAACGGTCACTTCCAGCAAAAGACTAACTCTTAACCTTAAACCCTAAACGAAGGACTCATTGAGTTCTGTCAGCAACGGTCACTTCCAGCAAAAGACTAACTCTTAACCTTAAACCCTAAACGAAGGACTCCTTGAGTTCTGTCAGTAACGGTCACTTCCAGCAAAAGACTAACTCTTAACCTTAAACCCTAAACGAAGGACTCATTGAGTTCTTTCAGTAACGGCCACTTCCAGCAAAAGACTAACTCTTAACCTTAAACCCTAAACGAAGGACTCATTGAGTTCTTTCAGCAACGGTCACTTCCAGCAAAAGACTAACTCTTAACCTTAAACCCTAAACGCAGGACTCATTGAGTTCTTTCAGTAACGGTCACTTCCAGCAAAAGACTAACTCTTAACCTTAAACCCTAAACGAAGGACTCATTGAGTTCTGTCAGCAACGGTCACTTCCAGCAAAAGACTAACTCTTAACCTTAAACCCTAAACGAAGGACTCCTTGAGTTCTGTCAGTAACGGTCACTTCCAGCAAAAGACTAACTCTTAACCTTAAACCCTAAACGAAGGACTCATTGAGTTCTTTCAGTAACGGCCACTTCCAGCAAAAGACTAACTCTTAACCTTAAACCCAGGACTCATTGAGTTCTTTCAGTAACGGTCACTTCCAGCAAAAGACTAACTCTTAACTTTAAACCCAGGACTCATTGAGTTCTTTCAGTAACGGTCACTTCCAGCAAAAGACTAACTCTTAACCTTAAACCTTAAACGAAAGACTCATTGAGTTCTTTCAGCAACGGTCACTTCCAGCAAAAGACTAACTCTTAACTTTAAACCCTAAACGAAGGACTCATTGAGTTCTTTCAGCAACGGTCACTTATAGCGAAGGACTAACCCTTAACCCTTAACCCTTAACCCTGAAAATGTGAAAAAGAAAAAAACATTGAAAAAAAAAGGAATCGGTTAAAAACAGTTGATTTTTTTTAATATAACATTAAAAAAATCATTTTTTGACATTTTCGCTGCACAGAAAAACATTTTATTTAAAAACATTTGATTAACAATGGTTTCTTCGACAAAAAAGAAATCTGATTAATAACAGTTGTTTAGCTATGGCAGGGTTTCTCAACGTGGGGTTTGCGAACCCCCAGGGGTTCACAAACAAATTTTCTAGGGGTACTTAGATGGCTGATGAAAGAGGTATTTTAAATAGTAATAGTTGCGGATTAGGAAATTCAGTGCCGGAGTCCTTCATAAAGTTGCTTTTATTATTACTTTAGAAAAAAACATATATCAAAATATAAGTAATAATTCAAAAAGAAAAAAAGTAAATATAGAATATGTGGTGCAGCTTGTGGAATCACATCTTGTTTCTTTTGGATGGAGTTGCAGTCTTACTTTGCCGAATTGAGTGAAATGGAATCAAAATTTATTAGAAAGCCATTCATTGTGAATGTGCACTTAATTCCGGATAGAATGCAAGAAGAATTCTTGGAATTGGTAAATAACTCTGTTGCGAAAGATGCATTTGAAACTCTTTGCCTCACCAAGTTCTGGTCTAAAATTTACCCAGTATTTAATTGCTTCCGACCACAGCAATTGGTGGCACAAGGTCAGAAAATGGGAGAGAGTCAAGACAGTTCCCCTAAAGAAGGAGCACTCTGGCCTAGCAAAAATAACCTGGGCAGCCCCTTCGGCATTCCCAGGCCAGGGCGCCTCAAGCAGTAAGTAATGAACTTACTCCACCCCAAAGAGAGGAGGCAAGGACTACACAGGACATATACCTCAGCCCGACAGGTAAAAGGCTACCGAAATGGCCCAGTTCCTGCCGGACTAATTGTCGAGAACGAATCATCGACTGGTATTACCCCATCCCGACGTCCTCAATCAACCAAAGGCACTGAAAGACTAAACGAAATTTATCCTGTTGTATATGAAAGAGTTTTGAACTTTTTACTGATGTTCCCTAGTACTTACCTGTGCGAGAAAGGATTTTCAACGCTGTTGAATATGAAAACTATCATCGATCATGACTGAATGTCGAGCATGACCTTCGAGTGTGCCTGTCTAATACTGCACCTCGAATTGAGGAACTTGCTTGTAACAAACAGGAACACAATCCTCACACTGAAGTTCATGATTGATTGATACTTAAGAAAATATTGTTTCACTCCTGCTTGTGTAGCATCATTGTAAAATATTTGTAAAAATGATGTTTTTTCGGAATAAGGTCTGAATCAAAATTTGAATAATTTTATAATATCCTTTGCAGAATTATTGTAGGAGAATGAGTTAGTCAATAAATTACCATTATGTTTACATTGTCACATTATTGGAGGTTCGGGAGGATGGATTTATAACTCCGGGGGTACTTAACAGGGAAAAGGTTGAGAACCCCATAGCTATGGTTTGCTCGTTCTTTATTTTTATATATCTATTTTACTTTTATTTTCTTCTAACTTTTTTTATTTGCAACTTTTCTTGACTTTATCGTCTGCCAGTCTTCAATGTATCGTCTGGCAGTCCTCGCCTCGTCAACTCTTGGGCACTTCCAAGACCTGCCCGAACGTTGATGACGCAACGTCACGGAAACGCAGGTCGTTCTCTATAAGAGTACCAAAAATTTGATTACGAAATGAAAGTCATAAAAATTAATTTAAATGGTGGAATTACGAAATGAAAGTCATCAAAATTAATTTAAATGGTGGAATTACGAAATGAAAGTCATCAAAATTAATTTAAATGGTGGAATTACGAAATGAAAGTCATCAAAATTAATTTAAATGGTGGAATTACGAAATGAAAGTCATCAAAATTAATTTAAATGGTGGAATTACGAAATGAAAGTCATCAAAATTAATTTAAATGGTGGAATTACGAAATGAAAGTCATCAAAATTAATTTCTGTCTCTTTATAAACAAGTCAGTCATGTTTTTTTTTCCCTCCCGGGCAACGGTGGGTAGATACAGCCAGTATATCATGCGACCGGTTTGAACAGTTATCCCTACACTGATGATTCCACAAAGATGAAACATGTACGCATGTAGATGATAATTAAATATTTATTAAATATTAAATAAGTATTTGTAGTTCCCCTTTCGGCTGGGCCCTTTAATGAGAAATAATACAAGCCCGTCTAATCTAAGCTATAAATGCAAGTTCCTTTCTGTTGAACACTGTTAGGACGGCTGACTATGGTTGTCTGTCTGCTTGACATCAATAAGATTTATTTCTCATCACGTCGTTAAACCGTTGGAATTGGCCTCATTGGGTAGAGTGCCCGGAATTGATTTAAAGGTGACTCTTGTTCCGGGGTTCGAATCATGCGACCGGTTTGAATAGTTATCTCTACACTGATGATTCCACAAGGATGAAACGCATACGTATGTAGATAATAATTAAATATTTATTATTAAATAATTATATATATGTGTATGTGTGTGTGTGTGTGTGCGTTTGTGCGTTTGTGTAAAGATGAATGGAAAAAAGTACATTTGGTTGTTCTGTTTTACGGCATATCAACCCTTTTCAGGTTATTCATGGTGCTTGGTTTGGTTGTTTTGTAGAGGAAAAATGTTGTCTTTGTTTTGGGCTTTGCAGAACATGATTGAGTTTTGCAAAGGGACTCTCCAGTAAAGGAGACCAATTATAGGCCTGCTTTGTTTAGATTTGAAACCGACGGTACTGATGTTGTTCTGATCTTCTGGGATATATATATAAATAAATATTACACTCTTATCTTTTAATGTTCTTCATAATCGAGCATTCTAACCTTACACACACACACACACACACACACACACACACATATATATATATATATATATATATATATATATATATATATATATATATATATATATATATATATATGGGGTAAGGTACACAATAAGTCATGAAAATGAAATGCCGTGGTAGACAAAATGTGTGAAAAATGACAAACGGAAAACAGGTTAAAGTACAGGAGAAAAACAAAAACAAGAGATTTGATCGGTTTCGTTCATGTTAGCGAACGTCTTCAGAAAAAGTGAAGATTTGGAAATAATTTTATTTTGAAAGCACACACATGGGAGAAGGAAAAGATGATCCGATTGGACTATACAAGAAGACTTTTAGTGACATTGAAATATGAATTGACAATTGGGTGACACATTCTTCTTTATTTCTTCTTTTTATATTTTTATTTATTTTCTTTATTTTTCACTTTCACACCTACTGAGCTAGTATTGGGGAGGTGGTAGGCGGAGGGGGTAAAGGCGATAAGAGGGAAGAAGACAGAGGAACTAGCCAGGATAAACACAACATAGGAGTGGGCATTGAATTGATACACCGAACGTGAGTCCCCAAAAATTAATCAGAATATATCATATATATATATATATATATATATATATATATATATAATGTATTTGTGTGTGTATGTATGTATGCATATATACACATGTCTGTATATATCAAAGAATACCTGGGCAACAAACCTTTAGCCATGTAGCGTTATACAAGACTGACAAGGAACTTTTCAGTCTTTTTTCAGTAGCTTTTTATATTCGCTCACGAGTATATACATATCTCTCTCTATATATATATTAAACTCAATGTATGTGTGTATGTGTGTGTGTTTGTGTTATGTTTATGTGATGTTTGTGTGTTTCCTATAGAAAGAAAGGTCAGAGAATCTACATAAAATCTAAAAGTGTATTCTTATGTAAAATTTTCTGGGGAAGACAATGTAAATGTTCCCGAATTTCAAGGTTCACCCACTCAAAGGGCATAAACCCTTTAAAGCTTCAAATATATCCGATTTTTTATGAAATTTAAATCATATGTATAACCTTTTCCCGGGAAGACAATGGTTATGGCGCCGAATCTCTAAGTGTCCTCCTAACCTGATTGAGCTATGGGGACTAAACCTTGTGTAAAACTTCAAATATGAAATTTATATGTATAAAATTCTCCGGGGAAGGCAATGGAAGTGATCCCGAATCTCTACATTACTCTCTATGTGCCGAATATCTGGGTGTCCCCACTTTTAAGTGGTCCAGAGGGACAGCACCCTCTTAAAACTTTAAATACGTATATCCGATTTCAATGAAATTTAAACTATATGTATAAGACACTAATTCAGAGAGGTTTCCACAAATGTCAGCTTCTTCTGACTATGTTAGGGGGCGAAACGGGGGCAGGGGGGGGGCAGTAAAACCAAAGAAAATAAAAGGCTAACACGTGTTTCTAGAAATATATATATACAGTATTTCAAAACATTATGTTGTATTATTGATTTAAATAACAGTAACCCGTTTTGATGGTAATATAGGAGTGATAAATGAAAAAAAACCTTCGCATTTATAGATTTAAAATAGCATTTAAATCAAGTTTCAGAAGTAAACATTTCCAAAATCTTTAAATTTTTCTATATTCAAATTTCAGATATCGGTCAATTAAATTATTCTACATGAGAGTTACCAACCAGCTGACAAGATGACATGCTCTATGGGGGTATCTCTGTCTATGACATGTTGTGTTGGGGGAGGGGGAAGACATGTATCTGTGTTTAGTAAAGTATATAAAATCGCACACAAAGCTTACACATCCTTTGCACGTCGAATATGCACACAAAACAATTTACACATGGGGATACGCTATTTATAAGTTGGGAAGAGTAAAATAACTTAGAAAAAATCATTCAAAAACATAACAACAAGATACTAAAAAGTAACGAACTATAACCTAAATACTACCCCAAATTAATGCTAAAATACTTGTAAGTATAACAATAAAATCGATTGTCCACTACAACAAAAGTGTTTATCATCCTCTATAGTTTACCTAGCTACCATTACAACTAGAGAAGATCCAACTGAAAATAAATTTTATATAGGGATTGCCGGTATACATTCAAAGAAAGATTCAGCAACCACAAATGTACCTTTAATAATATTAATTATAAAAGCAAAATTTCACTTGCACAGCATTTCTGGTACCTAACCACAAATAATGAAACACAAATAATTAAATAGAATATTATTAGAAAAATTAGTACCTGTAGATCCGTAAACGCACCCTCTTATCTTTGCCTGCATGAGAAACTTGTAATAATTAGATTTAGTGAAGGCAAACTTCTTAACAAAAAATCTGAAACTTTGCTTAATTGTAGGCATAATAAGACCCACACTGTTAATAATTTTCATACAACCCCCTGAACTTATAAGGCTCCCACTAAAACTTGATAAAAATGTTATTAATAAAAATAACCCTTAATTTACTAATCTAAAATTTATATCCCACCCAATAGTATAGATGCTGTACCCCTTCATATATCTACTTTCTACATGACACCTATTCTATTGATTTTAGTATATAGGCATGAGTATCTGTGTTTATTTCTACATTTATATATGTATGTTTTATGCAAATTCCTTCAATGCTTAATTTTATTTTGAAACTGATATGTATGGGTGGCTATATGCCGTTTAATTTAGCCCATATATTCCTACCTGTAGGATTTCGACCCCGATTTGCGGTTCATTTTATTTTAATTTTATCTGAGACACCCTATAGAATTGTGTAATTATGTATCTAGATTTGTCACTTTTGTATACGTATGTGTATTTTGATGCCCTAGTGCGAATATGAATATTTTTAGTGTTGTGTGTATAGCGTTTTGAACTTGTGTGCTGGTATAGAATTAGGGATTTGAATATATTGAGTGATGTGTGTGTATTGTACGTCATATGTATAGATTTAGGTGCATTGACTAATGTATTGTGCATGTATCGGTTACCTGTCCACACCTATATGAGTTATCATCCTCTTCTTTTATGTTAGTATACAATTATAATCTTACAGTTTAAGATGTTTAGTTATAAGTGTGTTGATTGATCCGTGTTTTTAACGTATCCACTGAAGTATTCAGATATTTGTATCAATAAATATATGTAAATCAATACATTTTACTATAATCCATTTCCTTTTCATTTACACCATCAATCCTACCTCGTCTATAATCTTGATATATATATATATATATATATATATATATATATATATATAGTCGGATTTAACGGGTTTTCTAATTAAACAGCGAATTTGGATTTGACTCGGGTTGCATATGTCGGGATTTCGGAACTTTGATTGGACTTTTTGTATTATTTTGATTGATTTATTTATCATTAACATTGAATATGGACATATTTCGCGACTGGATAACTTTGCCGGCCCCTTCAATTTCACGTATATGGACTGCTGTTTGTAACCTGGAGTAATGTCTTTCCTGATTATGTTTCTCAACCTGTATGACCTGGATGGACTGTATGGATTCAACAAAAAGTATGTTTTTGGATTGATATGTTTGATGTTATGTATTTTTATGTATTTGTGTATATAATTTTATATATTTTCAAAGCGTAATTTTATTACCTGTAGTAGTATAACTGCGGTAATGGTCCTCTGAAGAGAAGAATTATCTTTGAAAACTCATGAGCTAAGGACTTAAGGATACTTTGCTTGAATTCTAATAAAATTTGATTGACACCTTATTTTATTACTTCATTTTATATTATAATATTAATGCTCTATCCAGTATATTGAGCTTCAGTTTTTTATCCGGATGTTTCACTAATTATAAGGTATTAGTTGACGCTTATATCTTTTGCTGGATTGCTTCATATATATATATATATATATATATATATATATATATATATATATATATATATATATATATATATATATACAAATTTATTTAAATACTGTATATTACATATTTCAGCAATGTACCACGGTTTTATCCAAAAGGGCAGATTTAGACATCTTTTGGATGAAACCGCGGTACATTGCTGAAATATGTAATATACAGTATCTAAATAAATTATATTAGCTCTCTTATATGATCGTGCACTTTATTTGATTTCTTTTCATATACAACCTGACACACTATATATATATATATATATATATATATATATATATATATATATATATATATATATATTAGTAATCTTCATTATTTTATATATATGTCATTTTTATGTATATATTCAAAGAAATGAATGATGAAAATAAAAGTTGTACGATTACAATATTTATTAAAACATCAGAAGTTCAAAAACAATGAGAAATCTCGTTATCCTTAATCCATGAATTTTCAAAGAAAAATTCTTTTCATCAGAAGATAAAAATTGGTAATGTAAATATTACCGGTAAGACATTAGCGATTTTTATCCTCTGATAAAAAATAATTTTTCTTTGAAAATCTATGGATTAAGGATAATGAGATCCTTGATAGTTTTTGAACTTTTGATGTTTTGATAAATATTGTAATTGTATAACTTTTATTTTCATCATTCATTTTCTGAATTTATTGATCTATCCAATATATTGAGCTTTTTATTATGATAGATTATTATTTAAAGATACATCATTCATCTTTAAATTCTTATTCAATTTTATTTTTATTTATACATATATTTATTAATTAATTTAAAATAATTACTTTTTAAATTTAATATATATATATTTGGTAGTTTGGTATGGTTTGGTAGTTTTGTTTTACGGCATATCAACCCTTTTTGGGTTATTTAATGCCGAATCTGGTCATTATAGTAAAAGTTTTTATGCTTCAAGTTCTTTATATCTTCAAATGTTTAATCATCGTTTTTGGTTTGGTAGTTTTGTTTTACGGCATATCAACCCTTTTTGGGTTATTTAATGCCGAATCTGGTCATTATAGTAAAAGTTTTTATGCTTCAAGTTCTTTATATCTTCAAATGTTTAATCATCGTTTTTGGTTTGGTAGTTTTGTTTTACGGCATATCAACCCTTTTCGGGCCATCTAATGCCGAATCCGGTCATTATAGTAAAAGATTTATGCTTCAAGTTCTAAAAATAAAATAAAAAAGGGGAGGGAGAAAGGGAGAAGGGCTGTTGTTTTTGTTTTTGGTTTTGTAGAACATAATTAAGTTTTACAAAAAAAAAACAAAAAAAAAAACGTCAATGTAGGTGAATTTCGTCTCAGGGAGCCACAGGGCAGCCTGATCTGGTATCACCAGTATATATATATTAAATTTAATATATATGTATATATATGTATATATATATATATATATATATATATATACACACACAAGAATGATAAATAATTAAAAGAACATTCTCTAAACATTTTAATAATACCATGAAACTGCAGTAAAGTGTTACGATACACCACTTTTAATCATTTATTATTGTTATAAAGCTCTATCTGAAAGGATATTGAGCCATTTGCTAAGATCTGATGTCTTGATTCAGCTCTGTCCCGACTCTGAGAATTATTTTTATATATGTATACATACATATTAGGTGTTCAAATCTCAACATGAAGAGAATTGTCACATCTAGCCATACTGAAAAATTATGATACGACGACACAGCAATCTGTAGATGAATATATATATATTTTTTTTTAGATTTTATTTCTTTTATCTAAAAAAAATAATTTTTTTAAATATTTTATTTTTTATTTTTTATTATTATTATTATTATTATTATTATTATTATTATTATTATTATTTTAAATTTGTAACTTATTCTTTTTTCTATTATTTGTCTCTGTGGTTCTTTCTGTCAATAGATGTTTCTCTATGGCGAACTTTTTAATTTTTTCTTTAATTTTCTATAAGACGTGTTGCTAAAGGCGCTGATGAAGAGACGTTTTGGATTAGCTTTATTAATTTATAAAATAAAATAAAGTATTTCCAAAATGTTTTGGAAACGATCGTACGCCATACTGGACTTGATGTTCTAATTCTTGGAACAATTGTAATGTTTTAATTCATTAAATGTTTATATATATATATATATATTTTATAAATATTAATTATTTTTACCTACAGACACCAGTGTTTCATGCTTTATGCAATCATCAGTGTAGGAAATGTTAATTACTGCTGGTCTCAGTCACAAAGTCAGCTTGGACTTTGCAGGCTGAGCCTTTACCCCCAGGCCACTATTAATCAACGCGGAAATAAGGGAATTTAAAGTC
>OY744544.1:16511445-16521445 GCA_963556195.1 Sepiola atlantica
TATATATATATATATATATATATATATATATATATATATATATATTTCAGATTAAGTTTTTTGTAAGAATTGGATAAACAATTCTATGAATCCTAACTGTGTTTATCTATTATAGTGTTCAATGACAAGTAGAGCAGTATATTCATTTAGTATATTTGTTTATTTATACAAACATTTTTGGCTACATATGTGCATACATGTTTTAGATACAGCCTAGTACATATATATATATATATATATATATATATATATATATATATATATACGTGTGTGTTTGTGTTTTAAAACACTATGCATTATGCAATACTCTCCAGTGCGACTACAAATAATTATCTACCGTTGATAAAAAAAAAATGCCTACATTAAAACATGACAAAACTATTCAAGACACAAACGTTTACCATTCAATAACGATTTTCAATTACTTAAACAACAAACAAAGGTTGTCATTAATGAAATGATGCACAAGATCTACCCGAACTAAAAGAATCCCATAAAAACAAAGTCTATATAAGAAATCATTCAAGACAAAAAAACATTCTTCATGCAATTATAATTTCCGGTTTACGTATACCGCAGCATCTTACTCTGCATTAAAATCTAGATTTTTAACATTTAAAAAAAAAAATGAATTATCAAAATTATTAACAAAAAAAAACTTATAATTTTTTTTTTATGTTTACGAGATGGGTTCAGTTCTTACAAATTTGACCTTAACCATAACAAATTTAGAACGGTGAACATCTAAATATCCTTTATTATTAAAACAAACATGATAAACCAAGAAAATAAACAAATCCACCGTTCCGAATTGCTTACGATATGAATCGTCCAAGGTCCATTTTTACAAGATATTTGTAGTCATAAACAGACACCCTCCCTGTAAACATGACAGCAACAAAAATGTTCGTAAATATTTTTTCATCATCTTGATGTTAGTCCTTAGTAATCAGAAGACATTTGAAATAAAATCTACATCTTAGACAGGGTTAGGGTTAGGATGCCATGTTTATATTCTAGCCGAATTTTCAATTACTCAAAAAACGAAACGAAGGTAGTCTCAAAAGAAATACACAAGATACAAGCCGTTATAAAATTGAATACAAGTTAAATCAAGTATAAGCAAAAACAAGCCTGGAACAGTGAATATTTAAATATCATTTTTTTAAAAAATTAAAATAAACATTATGAATTGAGGTCGGTGCCATGTTTATATTTGAGCCTACTTTTCAATTTCTCAAAAATGATAAAACACTTAGACAATACACAACATTCTACCATATTACTAAAAATACTTAGAACTAAGAAAATAACAAAAAACAAAAAACAATATACGGATATTGTTTAAAGGCATATAGATATGCTTATTAGTATATATGTATATAATAATAATTATTATTATTTCACGTATCCACATGAAATGTTATAAGGAGATATGAATTTTTTATGTATCAATTTTCAGTATTTACTTCAACAGTGCTCGGCGATTTAGGTATACCACAGCATCTTCCCCTGCTCTAAAAATTAGATTTTTAATATCTAATGAAATGCAGAAGCCTCTGTGTAGCTTAATTGCCATAAATATATTTTCATAACTAACTAACTAACTAACTAACTATATATATATATATATATATATATATATATATATATATATATATATATATATATATATATATATATATATATATATATCTCTGTATGTATCAAAACATAAAAACACTGCACAGTATACAAAATTATGATGACAGAGTATATATATATATATATATATATATACATGGACGGCGGCACCGGGGGGGGGGACAGGGGGGGGGCTCAGGTATTTATTACCTACAGACATCGATGTTTCATGCTTATGCAATCTTCAGTGTAGGAAGTTAATATATATATATATATATATATATATATATATATATATATATATATGTATATATATATATATATATATATATATATATATATATATATATATATATATATATATATATGTATGTGTGTGTGTGTATGTGTGTGTGTGTGAAAAAGACAAACGGAAAACAGGTTAAAATGCAGGAGAAAAACAAAAAACGAGAGATTTGACCGGTTTCGTTCGTTTTTTTTTCTCTATCTCCCATGTGTTTGCCTTGAAAATACAATTGTTTCCAAATCTTCACTTTTTCTGAAGACGTTCGCTAACACAAACGAAACCGGTCAAATCTCTCGTCTTTGCTTTTCTCCTGCATATTAACCTGTTTTCCGTTTGTCTTTTTTTCACACATTTTGTCTCCCACGGCATTCCATTTTCATGACTTATCGTGGACCTTACCCCATATATATATATATATATATATATATATATATATATATATATATATATATATATATATATATATATATATAGTATTTCTGATAACGTTTTGTTCGTAAGAATTACATAAACAACTCTGTGAATGCTTACAGTGTTTATATGATAGTGCCTAAAACAAGTAGAGCAATATGTTTATTTAGTATAAATATTTCTTTATACTATCATTTTTGGCTACATATGAGCATACATGTTTCAGCTAAAGCCGTATATATATATATATATATATATATATATATATATATATATATATATATATATATATATATATATATATATGTGTGTGTGTGTGTGTGTGTGTGTGTGTGTGTGTGTGTTTGTGTATCAAAACACATTATAGAACACTGTACAATGTCACTACAAATACTTATCTACCGTTAAGAATGCTTCTATTTTATCCGTATTTTCAATTACTCAAAAATACCCCCCCCCCCGCCAAAAAAAGCGATGGCTGTTTTAAATGAAATAAATAACCCCCCCCCCCCTTGTACAACTTAATAAGAATAGCATCAAATATAAGCAAAAACAAAGTCTATATATGACAGGTAATACACGACAGAACTACTCTTCATACAATGACAATTTTTATTTTATTTACGCTTTAAATGGGGAAAAAAACACAAAAACAACAACAAAAAAGACTACAAAAGATGCGCAAGAGGTTACCTTATTCATGAATATAAAATTAGAATAAGTTTTTTTCTTTTGTTAAATTGTCGTTTCCCAACCAAAACGGCGGACAATAAATCGTCTGCAGTTTTCTGATTTTTTTCCGACCTCACAAATGAGTAAAAAAACAACAAAAAAACAAAGAAATTGTTTTGGACTAATTTCCCAACTGTATTACCGTTCAAATAATTTAAGGTACATTTTAAATTAGTCATAAACAATTTATTTGGGTTTACTTACTCATTTGTGAGGTCGGAAAACTGCAGACGATTTATTGTCCGCCATTTTGGTTGGGAAACGACAATTTAACCATTATTTTTTTTGTCGGTCTTACCTTGACTTCGCGATTAAGATCCCGGGGAGCATCCTTGCGTCTCAGCCATTCTAAGAACTGGTCAGGTTGGATAGGTTTCCGTTTGATCGACTCAATGTCCAAGTCTTCCTTTTCTGTCGATTGTAAACAGCAGAGTAATGGCACTTTAGACAATGATGGCATTTCCAGTCGACAAGGTTCAATTGGTGTCGGTGGCGGCAACCCACTGTTATTTTGTTATTTTGCCATACTGCCTGTCGGGGGGTAGCGGAAGACCACAGTGCACAAAGATGCAATTTCTCTTGGTACCGCATGTCATAAGCTCATAAAATAGCGGGAACAAACTTAGCAGACGACTCGCTTCTTCACGTCGTTTTTTGTTTGTTTGTTTGTTTGTTTTGGTGTTTTGTCGGATTTGTTGTCTTGTTTTATTATTGAGGTGCGACAATAATGGCAACGTTAGCAGTAGTAGTAGTAGTAGTAGTGGTAGTGGTAGTAGTAGTGGTAGTTGAAGAGAGTTGGAAGAGGGTATGGAGAAGAGGAAGAATTGGAGAGAGAAAGAAGAGACAGACAGAGAGAGAGAGAGAGAGAGAGAGAGTAGGAGGAAGAAAATAAGAGGAGGAGGAGGAGGAAGGAAGAAAGAGAAGATGTTGAATTGGAGAGAGAAAGGAGAGAGAGAGAGAGAGAGAGAGAGATAGAGAGAGTAGGAGGAAGAAACTACGAGGAGGATGAGGAGGAAGGAAGAAGGAGATGTTAAATTGAAGAGAGAAAGGAGAGAGAGAGATAGAGAGAGTAGGAGGAAGAAACTACGAGGAGGAGGAGGAGGAGGAAGGAAGAAGGAGAAGATGTTGAATTGGAGAGAGAAAGGAGAGACAGAGAGAGAGAGAGTAGGAGGAAGAAACTACGAGGAGGAGGAGGAGGAAGGAAGAAGAAGATGTTGAATTGGAGAGAGAACAGGAAACAGAGAGGGTAGGAGGAAGAAGAGAAATAATCAGAGAAGGAAGAGAAAGGTAGGGGAAGAGAGAGATATGTTTAATTTGAGAGAAAAAAGGAGACAGAGAGAGAGAGGAAGAGAATGAAGAGAAAGAGGTATAGTAAGAGGCGAAGGAGGAGGAAAGAGAGAGAGAGAGAGATTAAAGCTAAATTGGAGAAGAAAGGAATGTAATCAGAGGAGGAGGGGGAAAGAAAGAAATGAAGAAAGAAAGAAAGAAGAGAGGTGAGGAAGTGGCAAAATTATTTAATAAAAAGAGGAGGAGGAAAAGATGATAGATAGTATTGGAGAAAGAAGATGAGGAAGAGAAAGAACTGAACGAAAAAGGAAAAATTAGAAGAGGAGGAAGAGGGGGGAGAGAAGATAGTGTAACTGAAGAGGGAGAAGAGGAGAAGAAAGAATGGTAGCTTAGGAAAAAAGAGTGTGAGAGAAAAGAAGAAGAAGAAAAAGAAGAAGAAAGAAAGTAGGTGGGATTAGTATTGAGGAGGAGAAAAAGAAAGAAAAGAGGGGAAAAAGATAGCGTAGATAATGGGTGAAAAGAAAAGAGAAAAGAAAGAAGTAATAAAAGAGGAAACAAAAAAATCAGTTATTAAAGTTAAGAAAGTATCAGAGATGCTGGGAAAACAGTAAAAGAAAACTACAAGAATGAAAAATAATTTTAAAATAAATGATTTTTATTTTAAAGTAATCTTTCCTAAAAGTAATTTCTGTAAAAAGCAATTTTTTTAAAAAGTATTTTCTTAAAGTTATATTTTTTCAAAGTAATTTTTTAAAGTGTTTTTTAAAGGTAATTTAAAAAAATAATTCTTTAAAAAAATGTTTTTTTTTTAATTAGCAATTTTTTTAAAAAGGCAATTTAAAAAAAAAGTGATTCTTTTAAAAAGTAATCTGTCATTTGAAAAGACAATATTTTTTTAAAGAAATTTTTTAGAAAGAAAATTTTTAAGTAATTTCTTTTAAAAGTAATTTAAAAAAATAATTTTTAAAAAAATAATTTTTTTAAAAAGTGTTTGTTGAAGGTAATCTTTAAAAAAATATTAAAAAAGAAAGTTTTTTTAAAGTAATTTAAAAAAAAAAACAATGTTTGAAAAAAGTGATTCTTTTAAAAGAAATTCTTTTTAAAATGAAGGATCATATTTACTTAGTAAATAAGAATAATATATAATTCAAAGTATACGTAATTGGAATAAAGGGTTTTAAAGTCTTAATTTAAAAAAAAAAAAATAGAGCAAAAGAAAAAATGGAAGACGAATTTAAGGAGACACAGAGGGAAAGAATATAGGTTTAAGATATATTGTAATAAGAATTCTTACAATAGAATTTAACATTCAAAATAAAAGGGATATATATATATATATATATATATATATATATATATATAAAGTATTAAAGAATTTTATATATATATATACACAAAGAGAGAGTGAGAGAGAAAGACCGAGAGATAAAGAGAGAGAGAGATAAAGAGAGAGAGAGTGAGAGAGAGAGAGAGAGAGAGAGAGAGAGAGAGAGAGAGATCTAAAATATTATATTAAAATATATTTTGGATTGTATTTTCCAGTATTTATTTCAATAGTGCTCAATAATTAATAGAGCCTTGTACCACCTGTTCTTACCGGTGAACGCTCACTGGTAATTACTCGTACGAAAATTCTTAGAGAGTAAATAATAATAATCCAGTTTGAAACAGTTATCGCAAGAGTCCTGGAAATTTGGTAAGACTTTTTGTCACTCAGACTCCAGGGAACACAACCTGTTTTTTTTTACCAGTGAGCGATCACTAGTGATGACTCGTGTGATAACTTCGAGTGAGTAAGATAAAAAATTAATAATACATGGTTAATATCTACACAAATGCAATCATGTTTCGGTCATAGATCTCATAAGACCATCAATTTAATGATGACTCTGATAGTAATATTTTGATAGCCCTAAACTCCTCATATATACTTATATATATATATATATATATATATATAAAGAGGGTAAGAGAAATTGGGGGTGCAAAGGAATGGAAAAAAACGAACGAGGGAGAGAATTAAAAGAGACACCTGTTATCAATGTTAGAAACACTGTACTGCTTAAGTAATCTCCGCGGTAGTGGTTGCTGCTGTACAACGAAGGGTTTACCAATATTAGCGCCGCGCGCTCCAAGAGAAAGATCCGTAGTAGCGACAAAACCCTAGCAGTACAACCAGGATTCTTATTTTTCTGTTTTTCTTTCAATTTTTGGTTTCCCCCTCCTTGAATCTACAAAGTCAAACAGACCGAATCTCACTTTTACCAACGTTTCGAATCCTTCAAAAAAGTATATTTACTTATGTACAACGCAAAACAGTCTGTGATGAAGCAGAGATCATTCTGTAGATGCCTACATATGACCCCCAACCCTTTGCGGGTTGAACACTCTGGTGAGTAAAATCGCCAGCTTAGCGATAAATGCAAAGAGCCCTCTCCGGCAGCTGATATTATTTATATAAACATTAATATTTCCCTTCCTTGAGCTGATGGCATTGCACATAGAATCTTCAACTGTATAAAAAACACTTGTTTGTCTAGCCACACTGAAGTGCTGTGATACAACGATCTTCAACTGTAGAAAAAACACTTGTGTGTCTAGCCACACTGAAGTGCTGTGATACAACGATCTTCAACTGTAGAAAAAACACTTGTTTGTCTAGCCACACTGAAGTGCTGTGATACAACGAAACAGTCTGTCTGTAGATTACTATATATATATATATATATATATATATATATATATATATATATATATAAATATGTATATATATATATATATTCAATGTTCCAGTTGTTATGGTAAATCCGCCTTTTTGTAAATTTAGTTGTCTGCTAATGAAATCCTCAATGTTATATTTCTTTTTAATTTTTGTTTGTTGTAAGGGGTTATTTTTTTTATTTAATTTTTTTTTTTTATATTTTAATATTTATTTTATATCTACACGATATTTTTTTTTATTATTGATTTTTAATTTTTTAGTTGATTTTTTTTTCAGGGGTTAATTAAAAGAATTTTTTTTTATCTGTACAGGATTTTTTAATTTATTTATTTATTTCATTTTATTATATTTTTTTTACATATTACTCTCCCCCTTTTTTTTTTTTTTAAATTTTCGACTTGGCTATTCGGATCAGCCGCCACGCTTGTCTTCCATGCCTGTTCATCTGCCAACGTATACATGTGAGTTCACTCGAAGAAGCAAAGCTAGTATCCTTCTTCTTCTTCTTCTTCTTCTGCGATAATATAGCTGCCACATACACTGCTACAACGTCAAAATAATAATTACAATGCCACTATAATAACACTATTAATAATAATACTCTGCTGTAGCTTCAAAATACTAGCAGTAGTAGTCGTTGTAGCAGGCATCATAGCACCAGCATCTGCTGCAGCAGCAGCAGCCATAGCAGGAGTTGAAGCGGTATGCAATGGAGTAATGAATAAGGCTATCAGCAGAGACTTTTGCTTTGGTTGGTTGTCGAAGAGAAGAACCAACGATTGAATGAAAAATGGAAATCAAGAGAGAATGAAACTGAAGAAAAAATCTGAAGAAATTAACAAAGAAAAAAATAAATAAATAAAAAAAAAGGAAGAATATGATAAAGGACCCTAAATGAAGAATTGAAAAAAAAAAAAAGAAGGAAGAATATGATGAAAGACCTAAATGAAGAATTGAAAAAAAAAAAAAGAAGGAAGAATATGATAAAGGACCCTAAATGAAGAATTGAAAAAAAAAAAAAAAGGAAGAATATGATGAAAGACCTAAATGAAGAATTGAAAAAAAAAAAAAAAAAAAGGAAGAATATGATGAAGGACCCTAAATGAAGAATTGAAAAAAAAAAAAAGGAAGAATATGATGAAAGACCTAAATGAAGAATTGAAAAAAAAAAAAAAAAGGAAAAATATGATGAAGGACCGTAAATGAAGAATTGAAAAAAAAAAAAAAGGAAAAATATGATGAAGGACCCTAAATGAAGAATTGAAAAAAAAAAAAAAAATGGAAAAATATGATGAAGGACCGTAAATGAAGAATTGAAAAAAAAAAAAAAATGGAAAAATATGATGAAGGACCGTAAATGAAGAATTGAAAAAAAAAAAAAAAAAAGAAGGAAGAATATGATGAAGGACCCTAAATGAAGAATTGAAAAAAAATAACAAAGGAAGAATATGATGAAGGACCCTAAATGAAGAATTGAAAAAAAAAAAAAGGAAAAATATGATGAAGGACCCTAAATGAAGAATTGAAGAAGGAAAAAAAAATAACTCAGTTCTTTTCTACAGTTTTTCTAATTTTTAAAATTTTTTTCTGCCTATCCTACTACCCAATTACTCAAACTCTGTCTACCCTAACCTGGTCTTGGGTAGGACCTTAAATTACACCCAATGAATAGAGCACTCTTTGGCAGCTGATATTGTTTATATAAACATTAATATTTCCCTTTCCTTGTGCCGACAATGTTACGGGTAGAATCTAAAAGTGTTGAAAAAAAAACATTAGAGCTTCGGTCTCAGCGTGAAGCACTTGTCTGTCTAGCCACGCTAAAAAACTGTGATACAACGAAACAGTTTGTCTGTGGATATTTACTTCTCGACCTTTTAAAAGTGTAGTATCTGTTCCGATGGATACTGCACCCCATAGATTGGTATTGTCTTGGCCTTCGGGGCTTGATTTATGCCGGTATATGGGTCTATCCTGTGCAATTCTAGGATGGCCCACCCTCGTAGGTTTTGCCTTCTCACCCTTGGAGAAGGGGTTAGTTTATTGCTAATCGCCTGAGGCGCTCCTACCGGGGAATGCCGACGGGGCTGCCCAGGCACTTTTTAATGGCCAGAGTGCTCACCTTGTCGGGCGCTGGTTTATCAAATCCCACTTTCCAAACCTTGTCACATCTTACCGCTGTGGGACGTAGATAAATATATATATATATATTTCTTGGTTTCATTTGGTGGAAAACAGAGTGATCGATTCCACTAGTCTCTTCCTCTTAGACAAGGTCCAAAAAAGAGTCGTCAACTTAATAGGTCCCGCACTATCCACCAAGCTCCAGCCCCTGTCCTGTCGCCGCAATTTTTCATCCTTGTGATTGTTTTACAAATAATTCAATGGAATGTGCTCCGATGAACTAACTGCTCTAGTGCCCCCCTCGACACAAATACACTGGAACAACCCGACAATCGGCTAGATCCCATCCATTCACTGTGGAAGTCCCCAGATGCCGGAGAGCTTTCTACTCCAGCAGCTTCTTTCCTCGTGCTGCCGGCCTCTGTAACTCCCTCCCTGCTCCCTGTTTCCCCCGACAGTACCGACATGCAGAGGTTTAAAACTAATGTAAACAGACATCACGCTGCACAGCTCCCAACTTAGGATGACACCCAAAACCTACTCCCTAATTCTCAGTAGCCCCTTACGTCTACAGTGGCGACCTGCCTTGTTTGGGGTGAAATATCTTTAAAAAAAAATATCTTTAAAAAAAAATTTAATAATAAGAGCTCAATATTTATTTATAATATTACAAAAGTGCAGATAAACATGGTACCTTAGGTTTCAAGATGGGATAGCAGACCCAAACAAGAAAATACTGGGTTTTCTTGAGTTTTATTTATATTTATAATCCGCTCACCGGCCCGCTTCAGCCATAGTTTGTAAATTTTTTTCTA
>OY744544.1:16523945-16533945 GCA_963556195.1 Sepiola atlantica
ATATATAGTTTTTGATATATATATATAAATTTGGGAAAGTTCATTTATATATATATATATATATATATATATAAATGAACTTATATATATATATATATATATATATATATATATATATATATATATATATATATATATATATATATTCCATGATAAATGCCAGTATACTGAAATCATATGCCCTTAATAGGGTTAAGATGAAAATTCATATACACTAAATGTACAAAAGCAAGGAAATTCCCAAATGTTTACACTTTTATTGTCATTAAGGGTATGACTACATATCAACCAAACCATTTCATTATCACATCACTACAGTATAAATCTCTATGCATGAGTGGATGAAGTGTGTGAGGTGTGCTGAAGAAATATTCATACCAGTAAAATACATAGCCCTGTTGTGCTCGCATACCCTTAATGACAATAAAAGTGTAAAAATTTGGGAATTGCCTTGCTTTTGTACATTTAGTGTATATGAATTTTCATCTTAACCCTATTAAGGGCATATGATTTCAGTATACTGGCATTTTTCATGGAATGTCACTACTTTTGTAAAATCTATGCCTCAATACAATGGTCATTTTTAAGGTTTTTTGGAATTTTCTGGAAAACTAAGGTATATGGTAAACTGAAATTAAAATGCCATCAAGTAGATCCTAGAACCTCTATCTCTACCAAAAATCAGCTGAATCAATCAAATAGTTGATGAGATACAGGGTGGCACATACGTACGTACACATGGATAACACAAAATCATGCCTGACCTTTCTGGATCTCTGGGTTGCCTTGACTAATGATGCTGAAATTCTACACACTTATAGAACCTATCAAAAAAAAATTTTGTGCAAAGTTTTAACAAATTTGGTTTATTGGTTTTTGAGTTATGATTGCTCAAAGAAATGAGATTTCTAGCATAGGCCGTTTTTGAAGTCTATTAAGGGATAGAGCGCTCTCGCGCCTTCCTTGATAAGTACCATTGTTTTCCCCCTCTTATGCTACTGAGATATCAACCGGTGACTCTTTCTCTCAGTGGATGTTTTTCTACAACGAGTTTTTTGGGGGGTTTTCTCTGACTTTCTGTAAGACATGTTGCTAAAGGGGCTGATGAAGTGACGTTTTGGATTAACTGTATCAATTTCTAAAATAAAATAAAATAAAGTATTTCCGAAACTGTTTTGGAAACGATCGTACGCCATACTTGACTTGATGTTCTAATTCTTCAAACAATTTTTTAATTCATTGAATGTATATATATATATATATATATATATATATATATATATATACATGGACGGCGGCACCCGGGGGGGGGGGGTCGGGGGTCGGGATGTCAGGGGGGGAGGCTCAAGCCCCCCCCTCCCACTCTTTGACTTGCCCCCCCCCACTTTACGGTCATCAATAATGAAGTTATATATGCATGTGTTTAACCGCCCCCCCCACACTTTTTAGGAGAGCCCCCCCCCCACACACACACTTTTATAACTGTGCCGCCGGTCCTGATATATATATATATATATATATATATATATATATATATATAAATTTTTGAATCCCTGTACATAAAAACTAAACATCCCACAATCAATAATGTGAATTACGAAACTAGTCATAATATTTTCAAGTGTCTAGCATAGTAATAAACGTTACCAAATTCTTAGCCATTAAGCAATTATACGTTTTAATCTTGAACGCGCTCAGAACGTAATCAAATTCTTAACGGTGAAGCAATCAAACTTTTGAATCTTCCACGCTCTTAGAACGTAATCACGCTCTCATGTAACATCTCAATATTATAGACGCTCATTTTAAGTGGTAAATTACTGGCCGTTATCATGATAAAAAAAACCTCAACATTAAAGACATATTTTTTAAGAAACCAAAATTAACACCGCCTGAAGATGAGTTGACGAATCAAATCGAAAGTACTCGCAAAAAAGGAAAGAAAATGGAACAAGAAACACATAGAACTTACATACAGCAATTTGACCGAAACACTAAATGGACCATTCGGAAAATTAAAAAAAAAAAAAAAAGAAGCCTTATCAAGCAAAAACACTCCGTGTTATTTAATAATGTTTGCCTAAATGAAAATATGCTACCTAAATACACACACAATATATATATATATATATATATATATATATATATATATATATATATATATATATATATATATATATAACACTATTTATAAATAAATATTAAATTATTTGTAACTACATATGACCGGCGTTTCAAGCTTTTGCTCTCTATCAGTGTAGGAAGTGACAATTTCAGAGGGTCACAGGGAGTGAACCCGGTTCACAGAGTCAAGCAAGACTCTGCACGCTTTCACTCTATCTCTAAAGCCATCGGGAATTATCACGTGATACAGAAGAAATTAAGTTCTATTTGTGCCTAAATACAGCGAGCAGTAAACAGCAGACAATCTAGAGGGTTCAACGAACGTTATCGGAACCTTGCTTATAGCTAAATGACAGTCTGTTTTTAACATTCCTGAACAGTGTTCAACTTTAATTTCTTAAAAGGGGGCTTTTTTACAATATTTATATGAATAATTATGTATATATATATATATTATTTGAAAAATATAGAGAGATTATAAATTTTACATTACAAACTATATTGTGTATTATGCTGTTTTTTTGTTGATACAGATGTTTGCGCAAGGAATAATATCACTAAACAAATGATTTATTTAGTCTGTGGGTCTGGATATAAACAAAGAATACCACAAAGTAAAAAATGAGACTCGTACATGATTCGAATCTGTGCCACACCGAAGATCCGTGATACAGTAAAACAGTTTGTTTGTGGATATATATATATATATATATATATATATATATATATATATATATATATATATATAATAGAGAATGGTAGTTTGCTTGAAGCATTGCTGTGAATAGTAGTAATATGTTAAGAAGGCTGAGGGCAATGCAGAGTGCCGGATAGGTTGTAAGCTGGAAGGAACAAAAATAATAAATCGAAGTGGGGGGGACTTACTATTTATTTTTTCTTCAAATCTTACATAACAGCAAGTGTGGTGTTGGCTGTTTGTGTGTTGTCTGGATGATTATTAAAAAGTCATTTATTTAATATTTCGGGAAAATCTTCACTTTGTCAAAAATAATAAACACCAAAGGAAAAAATCCGTCTGTGTAGAGAATTCACCAAAATGGATGCACAATTCACCAAAATATATATATATATATATATATATATATATATATATATATATATATATATATATATATATATATATAGAGAGAGAGAGAGAGAGAGAGAGAGAGAGAGAGATTTTTCACTTATAAAATAGATCATTCAGTGAAGACCGGGGTTGTTCCAATAAAAAACAAGCTCGATGATACTCGATTACAGAGTACAGAGCATTTATATGTGATTTTATGAAGGCTTACCAAAGCATTCCTTTCAGGACACCAATGATCACCATTAAAGATATTTTTTCTTACAAATATTATTTATTCAAATTAAATGTTTTTTCCTACATGTGTTTCACTACCAAGCAGGTACTTGCTTGGCAGATCATCAGGGAAATTAAATGTCTGGAATACGGGTTTCAACTGCCGACAATACACAATGTGGCGTTGCAATAGTTGAGGTCACTTAAGAAGAGAAGAGGAAAAAAAATAAAAATAAAAGTTAAAATTAAAAAACAAGGAAGAATAACGATAAATAAAAGAAAGTCCTAGAAAAAGTCTTAGAAAAGTAGCTCGTGCATTATTTCTTCCATCAAGCCAACAAGCAAATAATCGGTCCCAAATACATTCAAGAAGACCAAAAAACCGGAACAATGTGCGATAATGCACTTTCACGACGGCCGACACAATGATGAATAAATCCCCCCCCCCCCAGTTTTTGGTCTTCTTGAATGTATTTGGGACCGATTATTTGCTTGTTGGCTTGGTGGAAGAAATAATGCACGAGCTACTTTTCTAAGACTTTTTCTAGGACTTTCTTTTATTTATCGTTATTCTTCCTTGTTTTTTAATTTTAACTTTTATTTTTATTTTTTTTCCTCTTCTCTTCTTAAGTGACCTCAACTATTGCAACGCCACATTGTGTATTGTCGGCAGTTGAAACCCTTATTCCAGACATTTAATTTCCCTGATGATCTGCCAAGCAAGTATCTGCTTGGTAGTGAAACACGTGTAGGAAAAAACATTTAATTTGAATAAATAATATTTGTAAGAAAAAATATCTTTAATGGTGATCATTGGTGTCCTGAAAGGAATGCTATGGTAAGCCTTCATAAAATCATATATATATATATATATATATATATATATATATATATATATATATATATATCAACACTGAAGAGTTGTGATACAGCGAAACAGTCTGTATGTGGATGACTATATAAAGCTCCCTTTCTTGGGGAGAGCTTAATTGTAAGGATATCGCCAACTGTCACTAGCTTTAAGGCATAGCTCATTGGGTAAAACCAATTCGAGCTCCCGGCACTTGACAATGTTTACATTCAGATATCACTTACATTCAGCCACTGTCGCATGTTAACGCAGGGGTAGAGGTGCCGACTGTCAGCTGGAGAGGAATTAGTCGGCGGCATAGTTAAAGGTCAAACATCGGTTAAGAATTGGCTCCTTTAAGAATAGAGCTGAGACGTGCGCCCCTTACGCCTTTCCTCTCATCCTTTACTGACTGGCTGTACTTCCTCTGTCTGTGACTCACCTAAAGGTCCTATGGTGCCTTCTGTCCTCGCTTCTCTGGGATGAGGGGAGGCACTGGGTTTGCAGACAGCTCTTTATTCAACGTTCATGTGAGGGAGGCTTGGGGATGCCCAACTTGACGTGTCATCGACAAATTTTGTCAAACTTTAACAGAGGAATCTGCGTAGAACCCCGCCGAGAGTATCTTTCTTGACCTCTTGTTCGATGGCTGTCGTAGGCCGAGAGGCCGTTCTCAAAAAGATTCCTTGGTCCAGTGACCTTTCTTGGTCTTCTAAAAGGGAATTCCACATGGAATTAATGAAGGGTGCAGCTAAGGATCGATTCGTCGAGCAGTCTGGGTGGACAGGGGAAGATATCCAATCTGAATGGAGTTGGACGCTATGTTCGAATCATCTCAACAACTGAGTTCTCTCTGACCTGGCAATTGGCCCGAGACACGTTACCCCTCAATGTCAGACCAACCTGATCATATTTTCTTCAGATGCTGCGAACTCAAGCAGTTCTGGGTGTATGTCAACATGGTAACAGCTCATACCGATCCTGAGCATCCTTTGCCACTAAACGTATCCATGTAAACAACAGGAAGAGATGGATCTGATTGTGTTCTTCAAGCACCAGCTGAAGGCCAAGATCAGATGTGATAGAAAACGAGCCTCTTAGCTAGTCGAGCTTGTGAGTCTCCCCCAACTCTGGTAACAGAGATCCTCCAAGATGCCTACTCCTCACTTTTATCTTTTGCCCTCGGCCTCCCCTGAATTGTACTTATCTTGTAAGGACATAATCCACTCCAACAAACTCCACCCCTATTACTTTTTTCTCGCACTTAGATCCCACTCCCATTTAGAGATTGACCTGCTTGTTTTCGGTTCTGAACAAACCGGAAAACAGTGGGCGGTCTATTATTTAGAAAGGGATTGGCGGATCTTACAAACCAGTTTTTTTTGTTTTTTGTGTTCCCACTCCCCTCTACTAATGAATTTGTATATAAATATATTGATGAAAAAATAAAATTTCAAATAAATTTGGGGATATTTTAAATAGGATGACCTCCTAGAGTAAATATGGTATTCTGGTGACTGAGATGAGTAAATATGGTATTCTGGTGACTGAGATGAGTAAATATGGTATTCTGGTGACTGAGATGATTCTAGTTAAGAGTAGGATAGTCATTTTTATCATTTTTTATAACTTTTGACCAAGGATGACCAACTATCCATATTTTCCCCACACTTTTGATGGCCTTGTGCCTAATTTATTCTAAATGTAAAATTTTATATTTTTTGCAAATAAATAATTCAAAATGTAGTATCTGTTCTGATAATGCACTTCATCTTTTCTGTCCTCGGTCAGGGAAGGAGAGATCCTTCTAAACTGAGGCAATTTAAATTTTTGTCCAAATTCAGAATGTCCCTTTGTGGGGAGCTGGATTTTCCTTACAATAAAAAAAAACAGACCTTCTGTCTAACTCTGCCCTCGTGGGGAGACAAGTAAATAGGGGCCCAAAAAGGGTTAATATGTTGTAAAACAAAATGACGTCATTTTGTTTTAAAACATATTAACCCTTTTTGGGTCCCTATTTACTTGCCTCCCCACGAGGGCAGAGTTAAATGCAAATGATTTGAGAAACATGTCTTGTTTTTAACTGCACACATATTGAGTGTTGGGGGAGGGGGTATATAAGTAATATCAAGATTCAGAATTTTTGAGATGAGGATTATTTAGACTACTATCCTCATCTTGGTTGTTATATTCCAAATGTTTCGGCCGATATAACCTTTAACCTTCAAACAGAACTTTTTATTGAATCCACGGGTAAGATTATTCTCATTCTGTCAGCCATGTTAATTTATATTATTCTCGCCGGTAGTACCGATAAACTCTAGAAGACTGTCACTTCCTTGGCCTTTTGGTTGAGAGCCAAATGCAGTATGTATTGATTTACTCCTCTCCAGGAGGTAAGGCACAAGGCCAGTTTTTATCTTACTCCCACAAGTAAGATGTAACCCAAGGTCGGGTCGGGAAAGTAGGGTTTGAAAAGCCAGCGCCCGAGAGGTGAGCACTCTGGCCATTAAAAATTGCCTGGGTAGCCCCGTCGGCATTCCCCGGTAGGGGCGCCTCAGGCAGTAAGCAATAAACTTACTCCTCCCCAAAGAGGGGAGGCAAAGCCTGGGAGGGTGGACCTCCTAGAACTGCACAGGACAGACCCATAGACCGGCGTAAATCAAGCCCCGAAGGCCAAGACAATACCAGTCTATGGGGTGCAGTATCCATCGGAACAGATACTACACTTTGATACTACATTTCATCTTTTCTGTCCTCTATCAGTGAAAGATAAATCTTTTTAGACTGAGGCAATTTTCATTTGTGTCCCAATCCAGAGTGGCGAAATAAAAAAAACGATTTGTGTCTAACTCTGCTCTCGTAGGGAGACAAGTAAATAAACTGCCACTTAGAACTGGGTTAATCAACGCTATTATCCGTTACGCCATGGGTCCATGTGGACCATTTCTACAGGCGATAACAACCGTCCGCTCATGCATGGAGTATTGTTGCCACATCTGGGCTGGTGCACCAACCACTAGACTCTCCATCTTAGACAAGATCCCAAAAAGAGTCTCTAATCTGATAGGTCCCTCACTGTCAACCAAGTTCCAGCCCCTGTCTCATCGCCGCAATGTTGCATCCTTGTGCTTGTTTTACAAGTACTTCAATGGAATGTGCTCCGATGAACTTGATGCTCTGGTGCCCCCTCGACGTAAATACACTCGACCAACCCGACAATCAGCTAAATCCCATCCATTCACTGTGGAGGTCCCCAGATGCCGTAGGACATTTTAAAGGGGAAGACTCCCAAGTTCCTAATCTCTCTTTTTTCACGTTGTTTAATTTTAATGGGAAGAATGAACGAGAATAAATAAAAAATGCAAATGAAAGCGAGAAAGGAAAAAGTTTGAAGGAATGAATTAAAAAAAAGAACAAAAAAGAAAGAAAAGTAATAAAAAAGAAAAGGAAAGAAGAAAGGCTGAAAAAAAAGAGAATGAGGGAAAAGATTCGAAAAAAAAGTAGAGATAATATAAAAGGGGAAGGAGGAGAGAGAAAGGGGGAAGAGAGAGAGTGTGTGTGTATGTGTGTGTATGTGTGTTTATGTGTGAAATAGAAGCGAGAGTGATAGAGCGGGGGGGGGGATAAAACAAGATTCGATGAGAGAGGAGGAGAGTGATAGACAGAAACTTTGTAAGAGATGTACAGATAATAGAAAAGTGAAATAGAGAGAGAGAGAGAGAGAAAGAAAATAAAGAGAGAGAAGGAGAGAGAGGGGAGAGAGAGAGAGAAAGAGAGAGAAGGAACTTTTTCAGGAATAAAATAGTATTTTTTGTCTAAGTGTAATCAAATAAAAAAAAAAATGGCTGCTTAGAAAATATTGCCTGAAAAGAATAGAAAAGATCTAAGGAATATTCTTTGAAAAATGACGACGTTTAATGATGAAGATGGGGAATGGCGATGCTGGGCTTCAGTTGAAAAAGAAAATATGAAGAGAGGAGAAAAGGGAGTGAGAAGGAACAACAAAGAGAAAACTAGTGTGTGTGTCATAGAGAGAGGGATATATATATATATATATATATATATATATATATATATATATATATATATATATATATATATGAGAAAGGAAGGATGAAGGTAATCCGACGTAATGGGAAATGAAAAAGGAAAAACCAAAAGACGATGTTTTTTATATATTCATCAACGTTTCGTCTTTATTTATAAGACTTCCTGAGGATGATAATTTTAAGAAAAATGCCATGCGCCCCCAGCAGTGGCTACTACTTCTTCTCATCAACCCATCATGTCAACCCAATATTTTCACGTACTTGCATGACATTTTTCTTAAAATTATCATCCTCAGGAAGTCTTATAAATAAAGACGAAACGTTGATGAATATATAAAAAAACATCCTTTTTTGTTTTTTCCTTTTTCATTTCCCATATATATATATATATATATATATATATATATATATATATATATATATATATATATATATATATATATATATATATATATATATATAGAGAGAGAGAGAGAGAGAGAGAGAGAGAGAGAGTGGTAGTTTGCTTGAAGCATTGTGTGTAATACGTATATAGAGGAGTATTAGAGAGAGAGAGATAGGGAGAGAGAGAGAGAGAGACAGACAGACAGACAGAGAAAGAGAGAAAGAGGGAGAGAGAGAAAGAGAGAGAAAGAGGGAGAGAAAGAGGGAGAGGAAGAGGGAGGGGGACAGAGAAATTAAATAGCTGTTTGGAAATAGGAAAGTATTTTTCTTGAATGAAATAAAAATTTCAAATTTTATCAAATTTAATCAAATAATTTATTAAAATTATTAAATAAAGTGTTGTCAAATGAAATGCCAACATTCTCAAAGTGGTATCAAGTAAAGTGTTACCAAAGTGACAAATCATTTAAAAAGTGTCATCAAATAAAATGCCATCACAAAAAGTGTCATCAAATAAAGTGTCATCAAATCGGATATCAAATTTCTTAACGTAAAAATCATCAAATATCAAGGGTCAAAATTCTCAACGTATCATCGAATACAGTGTCAGCGGATAGAGTCGTTAAATAAAGTGACAAAATAATAATAAAGTATCATAAAAAATGTCAACTAAAATGTCATCAAATAGTGTCATCAAATGAAGTGTCAAACTAATTAACTAACGTATTGTCAAAATCATCAAGTTATAATAAAACAAAGTGTCGTTAAATAAAATGCCAGAATCATTGAAAAGAATGCTAAAAAAATAAAATGTCAAAAATTTCACCGCGTCAAATAAAGTGTCAACATTTCTCAAAGTGTCCTAAAATAAAATATTATAAAATATAAAATAAAGTTTCATCAAATAAAACGCTAAAAGTCTCATGAAATATAGTGGCAGACACATCAAATAAAAGTGTCAAAATCATTGAATAGAATGTCAAAAAATAAAATGTCAAACACATCAAATAAAAGTGTCCAAATCATTAAATAGAATGTCAACAAATAAAATGTCAAACACATCAAATAAAAGTGTCCAAATCATTAAATAGAATGTCAACAAATAAAATGTCAAACACATCAAATAAAAGTGTCCAAATCATTAAATAGAATGTCAACAAATAAAATGTCAAACACATCAAATAAAAGTGTCAAAATCATTAAATAGAATGTCAACAAATAAAATGTCAAACACATCAAATAAAAGTTTCAAAATCATTAAATAGAATGTCAACAAATAAAATGTCA
>OY744544.1:16538945-16558945 GCA_963556195.1 Sepiola atlantica
TAACTGCCGTACCCATTAAATAAAAATATCACACCCATTAAATAAAGAACAATATTGATTTTAATGCTAGAATGTCATCATATTTAAATTAACGCATGTGTTCAATGTAATACACATTAAATAAAAATGTCATACCCATTAAAATGTAATACCCATTAATCAAAAATGTTACACCCATTAAATAAAAGCAATATTTAGTGTAAACCTACAATATTATCATATTTTAATCAATGTATGCAGTTAACTGCCGTACCCATTAAATAAAAATATCACACCCATTAAATAAAGAACAATATTGATTTTAATGCTAGAATGTCATCATATTTTAATTAACGCATGTGTTCAATGTAATACACATTAAATAAAAATGTCATACCCATTAAAATGTAATACCCATTAATCAAAAATGTTACACCCATTAAATAAAAGAAATATTTAGTGTAAACCTACAATATTATCATATTTTAATCATTGTATGCAGTTAACTGCCGTACCCATTAAATAAAAAATATCACACCCATTAAATAAAGAGCAATATTTATTCTAACGCTAGAATGTCATCATATTTTAATTCAAGGTATTTAGTATAAAGAAAGAATGAAAAAAAAAGAAAGAGAAAAATAAAGAAGAGAAGATGAAAGAAAAAAGATGGCGATATTTCTTCTTCAATTTTTTTGGTGCATTGCGTTTACTCTTCTGTAAGACAAAGACGACACCAAGAATCGTTCCCTCGTATTCCTCCAAATGGTTCTTATTTTCTTTACAACAATTGGTGGAGCCATTTCTCGGGTAGGGCGGGGTGTGTGAGGAGTAGGTGAAGGGGGGGGGGGCTTAAAAAGATGGTATTCACTCTTTAGTAACATTTATATATCAAGTAATCAAACTTCACAAAAGAGTTTTTGAGATCTGCACCCCCCCCCCACCTTCTCCTCAGCCTCCCCGAAATATTCATGACTTTAACAAAAGAAGGGGGAAAAATGACACTCACTTTTATTTAATTACTAGAAATGTTGACATTGACTATTTCGTGCAGGATTCCCTCTATAAGAAAAAAATAAATATGATCCGTGAAGTGGTGTTCAGATGTCTAGTGATGCCTTGAATGATGCCCGAGTCCAACTCGTTGATTGTATACCCCTAAAGACTCAAGTATAAGTCCTAGTACTGAGAAATTATGAGAAAGAGGTAGTTTTGAATATGATTACTTGAATACCCCCCCCCCCTCAAAAAAAAAAAAAATTAGGATTCCAGGGGCCACCACTCCGTCGGCTTCACATCTGCATCTGCATGCCACTGGACCTACACATGACAATCTCTATATGTACGTGATCGTTGTACAAAGATTTCATGTTCTTATGTCTTATAACATCAAAATATTGGCCTTCAGGCTGGGATCATAGTGTAGTAACTGTTTGATCCTTTTTAACTTGAGAAATTTTTATTCTTGTCCCATCCAGAGTATCTCTTTTGGTAGATCCTTTCAATAGTCTGAATCAGGATCTTAGTTTCAGAGGGGAATTGGATGATGAATATATATATATATATATATATATATATTCCTATTCTCTCCCTGTTCCACCAACTTTCTTCTATCTCTCCTCTTTCGTCTCTCTCTTCTTTTCCCCCTCTCTCTTCTTTCCTATCTTTCTCCTCTTTCTGTTCTTTCTTTCCTCTCTCTTCTCGTTCATTTCTCTCTTTCATATCACTCTCTTACTCACACCTTTCCCCCTTCTCTCTCTCTTTCTTCTGTCGACTCTCTCTCCTATCCCTCTCTCTCTTCTGTCCTACCTCCCCCTTTCTCTCTCTCCTTTTTCTCTGCTTTCTCTCTCTTCCCTCTTTCCTATTTATTTTCGCCTCCTCCCACTACTTCTCTTATCATTCGTTCTTTGTTTACGTCATTCTCCTTCTGTTGCGTCAAGATAAAGTGTGAACAGTGACAAGCGAGCAACGTCCACCTGGTTTTATGTTTCTGATTCAATCGATCTTTGAATTTCTAAACAACTATCATGGTCTTCCTCTCGACTTTCAAATTTTGATCACATGACGTTATTTTCCTGTCATTTGTTTGTTCCTTGGAAATTATTTTTTAATCTTATTTCAGCATCCCACTTGCCCCCCTCTCCCATTTATTTCTCATGTCTATAGCATTTTCTGCAAATAAAAAATTGAAAATAACATCTTCTTCACTCAAATCTTTTGATAATAAGTACGAAATATTTAAAAAAATCTTACCATATAAGTTAATTTTTGATAAGAGAGGAAGAATTGATGCCTAAGATAGAAACATTGTTATAACCAATAGTTCTGGAGCCTATAAGTGACTGATATACAAACACAAATGCTCAATTATAACATTTATAATCTACTAGAAAAAATGGGACTTGTTGGGTTACCCATTCAGCTCGGGTTAGATTGTTTGAATCAGGAAAAAGAGAGTTTGTAAAGCCAGTCGGGAAGAACTTTAATCTTTTTCTTTTTAATGACTTTGTTGTGTGTTAATCTTTTCCTCTGTTTGCAACTCCTGTCCTTGGTCTCGGCTCTCACATTTCTATTTTAAAGCTAAGCATGACAGACCAAAGAAAATGCTCTCATAGACTTAAGCATGACAGACTAAAGATAATGCTATTATAAACTCAAGCACAGCAGACCAATAAAAATGCTTTTTAAACTTAAGCATGACAGACCAAATAAAATTCTATTTTAAACTTAAGCATGACAGACCAAAGAAAATGCTATCATAAACTTAAGCATGACAGACCAAAGAAAATTCTATTTTAAACTTAAGCATGACAGACCAAAGAAAATTCTATTTTAAAGCTAAGCATGACAGACCAAATAAAATGTTATCATAAACTTAAGCATGACAGACCAAATAAAATTCTATTTTAAACTTAAGCATGACAGACCAAAGAAAATGCTATTATAAACCAAATTATGTCAGGCTTACGGATGATTTGATCCACACAAGATAAGATGCATCCATTCAATCTGAATTCTCCAATTGAAACGTGACAGACAGAATGACCGACCAACTGACGGACACAGCCTCTTATAGAGATGCAAGGACGCATCTTAGGTAACTAACTAAGTAAGTAGAACTAATTATAGCATCATTTACTCAATCGATAACCTTCGATTCTTATCTGTTCATATGTAGACCAGTAATTAGTCACCTAGCTTAGATAAGGAAAGTTAATTAGAGATTGCGAAAATGATGTTGATATAACTCTAGAGATGGTTTGACCTTACATCCCCTCAAAACAGCAGACATACTCATGGTCATTTGCATTTTTTCGGACTTTTCATCCATTTTCACAACATATATCTTATTATAATGGAAATATGGTGTCAAATTGTAACCAAAACTAATACAGTTTCTGACATATACAGTGTCATCCCCATTCACTGTGGAAGTCCCAAGATGCTGGAGAGCCTTATACTCCAATAGCTTCTTTCCTCGTGCTGTCGGCCTTTGGAACTCCCTGTTTGTTTTCATGGAACCGTTAATAAAATTCACAATCCTTTCTTCAATCCAACCATATTTGGTACAAATAAAATTCAGTCTCTGTCTGACTTGTCCACTAAGTTTCAATCTTTGCTTTATCACCGTTCAATGATATGTGGGGATACTTTGGTGATCGTCTCATCAGTAGGAGGTGTGATCCTAAATAGGCTTCACATTCACCGGACCTTACCTCCTCCCCCGAATTTTAATGATAAACGCATTTGGATACAATGTGAAAATTTGTCACTAACTGACGCCCCTTTCTCGGCACTGGCCTGATTTCGACTGTGATGGATCTCTTGGGATTGTTTTGCAAGACATTGTCTGTGAAATAACCCCACAAGTAAAAGTTTCAGAGGTTCAGGTCGGGTGTGTGTGAAACCCATTCAGAATCACACCTCCTACTAATGAGACGATCACAAAAGTGTCCCCTTGACTGCAAAGTACTTTCCTTTCTTCTACTGTGTGCCTAACATCAAACAGAATTTCCATGAACAAAGTTTCTTTCCGAGAACTTTCCATATGTGGAACATATTACCATGGGACTGCTTCTATCCAGGCTACAACATGGTCGTCTTCAAATCCAATGTCACCAAATACTTGTCATAAACTGTGCTCATGAATGTTGTCCATTCCATTCATCATTTTCAATCCTCTCATGGTGTTATTCATCATCAAGTGACAACCCATCCTGATAAGTGGTGATTTAATGCTAAAAAAAGACTGTTGGGCATTTATGACTGAAACTTGATGAGCAAGTCAGTCATAGATTGACGCTTATTTGTATCAGATATGGTTAGATTGCAGAAAAGGTTTTCTGGTCATCTCTACCTCTTTGTGTGGCAAGCAAGGATGTGTCAGGCATGGAATTGTGTACGCATGTACGATCACTATTTCTTTGTATGTTCTAGGCGAAACCTTCCCCAACTTCGTATGCAACGAGGAGGACTTCATGCAGACCAGACAATCCTGAGGCACGATCTTTGTGGGCTCTGTGCAGAAGTCTTATTCGCTCAGCATTAACAAAAACAATAAGTAGCAGCAGTTGACTGAAGTACTAGTATTGTCTGTAATGTAAACCCGACAACAACAACTGCCTTTTCCAAGTGAATTTAATCATAAATGTTGTAAGTAACCAAATTTGTAGAGTAAAACGAGAGTTTTGTTTTCTTGGTTGTTTTGTTTTACGACATATCAACCCTTTTTGGGTTATTTAATGCCAGATTTGGTCATTTTGGTGAAGGGTTTTATGCTTCAAGTTCTTTATATGTTTAAGTATTTATTCATGGTGTTTGGTTAAGTGAAAAGGGGAGAGGGAGAAAAAGGGGAGAGGGAGGAAGAGGGAGGGAGGGAAATTGTTTTTTTTTTGTTTTGGATTTTGCAGAACATGATTGAGTTTTGCAAAGGAAAAAAACCCAACAAAACATCAATGTTTGGTGCATTTTGAGTCAGGAAGTCAATAACTTCAAACAGCCTGATTTGGTAGTGTCAGTAGGTTCTATTTGACCAATAGATGGGGCCCTTACAGGCACTATCACTCCGGGCCAGAGTGGACCTGGGAGCAATGGCAACTAAGGGACAACTCCACATTCCCCACAACTTCCAAATGGAGGCCTCACCACTGGATGTCTTTTAAGGTCATTTCCAGGACCATTTTGTTTTCTCCACAATATTTACAAAATATATGTTAGGTTTAAATGTTCGAATACAACAGAAGTAACTAAATACAATGAAACGAATATAAAACGAAAACCACCAAGACACATCATCATCATCATCATCATCACCATTACCACCATCATCAACACCACCACCACCACCACCACCACCACCACCACCACCACAACCCACATTCATCATCATCATCATCATCATCATCATCATCATCATCATCATCATCATCATCATCATCATCATCATCAACACCACCACCACCACTACCACCACCACAACCCACTTTCATCATCATCATCATCATCATCATCATCATCATCATCATCATCATCATCATCATCATCATCATCATCATCAATTGCCCTCAAATCTTATTGGAACGGTTACTCTACTATTTTAAATATACTCTGTCATCCATAGTCACAAGTTAATCCCTAGGCAGATGCCAGATATGAAGAAGACGGCAATAATATAATTGCCCAGTGACATGGTTCACATGTGGGAGTCAAGATGAAGCCACTAGAGACATGATGAAACGAATATCAAACAATGTCATATGTTAACTTAAATTGACCTAGAAGCTTATTGAAGGTCACAAGAAACCCCAGAAAGACCTGGAATGGAAAGAACAGAGAGAGAGAGTTGTGTGATGGATTGAAAAGCGATTCTAGCGAACGCCAAAAAGCGAATGGGTTTGATTAACCACCCACTTTCTGTTCCCGGTTCGTTAGGATATACTCATCTGTTCACTTTCAAAAAACAAGTTAGAATTTTCACAGGAACGTGTTAACTCAATATTTTTCAACCAATAAAAATCGTTTCGAACCCAAAATTTAGCAAGCCTATGTAAAATGAACAAAACTTATAAAACCGTAACATGGTCTTGACATATCAAAAGCCTTTGATATGTCAAGAGCTATTGCTCTAGAACCTCTTTCGCTATTTACAACCCACATTTCATAATTTGTATTAATTGTTGGTGTGTTTCTTGGTAAAATCCCAAGGATGCCAACATCACCTAAAAATGGCCCTACCAAGGCCAGGGACTACGCCACAGAGTCTAGTTTATTTTTACTATGTCGTTCGGTATGTTCTGCAAAACGGAACCCGGGTTAAGCTAAGCTTTTTGCAACACTTCCACTTGAGAATTAAAAAAGGTCACAAAGAAACAAGAGAAGAGAAGAAATGTTAATTCATATGAATGCCAACTGCAAGCCAATCTATAATCTAATAAAGATTTTTTTTTTCGCTTGTATTTTCACTTTTTTTTTTTTTGTATTTTTTTTTATTATCAAATTTACTCCCGTCTTATTTATTAAGCTTTTTATTGACTTACGTCATAAGAGCTGATCAATAGAGAACAAAACAATAAGCGGCGTGCTTTATCTTGAATATATTGTACTTAAATTTCAGAAGAGTTACCCCCCTTTCCTCTCTCTCTCTCTTTCTGAATTCGCGTGAGTTCAAATAGCAAGATGAACAATGCTTTTATTATCACTAGACATTTATACAAAATCGCTGGTATAACAAAGCATGAAGCGGTTCATTTAGTTCGGCTGAGGTTACAGTTTTGTTTTGAGGAAATTCTTCACTCTGCCAATCTAGTGAGTTTATTACTATTACAGCAGCAGCGGCAGCAGCAGCAGCAGCAGCACGCTGATTTATATTAATATAAGAGGCATACATCTGTCGGTCTTTCTCTGTGCCTCTTTTGGCCCAGGTCAAAGTGTAGTATCTGTTCCGATGGATACTACACCCCGTAGATTGGTATTGTCTTGGCCTTCGGGGCTTGATTTACGCCTGTCTATGGGTCTGTCCTGTGCTGTTCTAAGAGGGCCAACCTCCCAGGCTTTGCCTCCCCTCTTTGGGGAGGAGTAAGTTTATTGCTTACTGCCTGAGGCGCCCCTACCGGGGAATGCCGACGGGGCTGCCCAGGCAATTTTTAATGGCCAGAGTGCTCACCTTCTCGGGCGCTGGCTTTTCAAATCCCACTTTCCGACCTTGTGTCACATATTCCTATTGTGGGTAGGAGTTGTATAACTCTTTCTCTGTGCCTCTTTCGGCCCGGATCAAAGTGTAGTATCTGTTCCAATGGATACTACACCCTATAGACCGGTATCGTCTTGGCCTTCGGGGCTTGATGACGTTGGTCTGTGGGTCTGTCCTGTGCAGTTCTAGGAGGTCCACCCTCCCAGGCTTTGCCTTCTCACCCTTCGAGAAGGGGTTAGTTTATTGCTAATCACCTGAGGCGCCTCTACCGGGGAATGCCGATGGGGCTGCCCAGGCAATTTTTAAGGGTCATAGGTGCTCTTCCTTTAGGGTGCTGACTTATCAAATCCCACTTTCTGACCTTGTGTCACATCTTACTGATGTGGGAGGTAGATAAATAACCTGTGCCTCTTGTTTTTTTTTTAATGGAAATCGCTCCAGACAAGGCATGAAGCCACTTGATGTAAGGAGCTAAAAAAATACTACTTCAAGGTTAAAAACTAGCCAATGAGTGTTAGATGGATAGATTTCGACCCAGAAAACAGCAATTCTTCCCCCTTCGTCAAAAATATAGCTCATGAAATGTGAGGACTAAAGGACAAAATAAGTGTCTGCTATCTAATGCTTTTATTATCTACTAGCTGCCCCTACCCGGCGTTGCCCGGGTGGAGACATAGTGCCGGGTGAAAGGCCAAGAAAATAATAATTCAGAATATGTTAACACTCTCTTTCTCTCTCTCTTTCTCTCTATCTCTCTTGCCCCTTTCCCCCGGTGTTGCTCGCTATTATTTTTACTTTCATTTTGTTTTCATGTTTTAAAATTCAAACTCAGCCTATTTCTTTCTGCAAATCTTATTTTTTTGTTTTTAAATTTAATTTTGAAAGTTAAGTGTAATTATTATGTTATTGTCATATTTGAGCTGGTAAGTCTCTTTCCCATTTGAGGGTTCTTGATAAGGTGCAGAAACGTGTCTGTAATTTGATCGGCTACACCCTTTCTTCTTCTCTGCTCCACCTCTCTCTCTCTCACAGACGTGATGTTGCTAGTCTCAATCTTTTCTATAAATATATTATGGTATGTGTTCTTCAGAATTATGTGATCTATTCCCTGCTTCCTTTGTTCCAGCTCATTTTACTCGTTGGTCTGATGGTCTCCATCAATTTGCTGTTTTGATACCTCATACAGCTTCCTATTCTAGTAGCTTCTTTCCAAGAACTGCAGGCTTGCGGAACTTTCTTCCTGTTGAATGTTTTCCTCCTACCTATAGCCTTGGTCTTTTCACGACTAAGGCCCATAGGTATCTCCTGTCTTTGAGATAATCATATTCCGTTCGTGTTAGCTCCTTACATCAAATGGCTTCATGCTTTGTCTGGAGCGATTTCCATTAAAAAAAAATTGCACCAAAACTATATTAACATAAGAATTTGATAAGTATTTCAAAACTAGTTAAAAACAAAAAAAAGAGGCAAATTCTGAGCTGCAAGATTGAACCCGGGACCTTTAGACTTTCAGTATGATGCACTAAAAACTGAGCTACACGGCTGGCCACATTTTTTTTTCGAAGCGTTTTAAATTTCCTAATCCCTCTCCTCCTCCTCCTCCTCCTCCTCCTCCTCCTCCTCATCATCATCATCATCATCATCAGCAGCAGCAGCAGCAGCAGCAGCAGCAGCAGCAGCATCGGTTTAACGTCCGTTTTACACATTTGCATGTGATGAACGGCGTTCAGAAATTTCTCTCATGTCCATCCTTATCGCTTCCTCCCATGTTTTCCTTCGTCTTCCCCTGTGAACTGACTCTGCTACCTCAACTGTTCTACATTTACTAACCCAAGAACTCTCATCCATTCTTTCAAGGTGGCCATACCATCGAAGTCTCCTGTTCTGCACACATCCCCCTCTGTTGAATATTGGGCAAGTAGACCCACTAGTATATAAAACGGTCAGTCAAAGAATAACAAGAAATGAAAGGTCAGTCGGGGTCAACTTGCTGAAACCCGAGGTTAGGATAACTAGACTGTGGGAATTGATAGAAACAGACATGACGTCACATGGCTCAAAGAGAGAGTGAGATAGGGAGACAGTTCGCTAAGATATGACATCACATGACTCAAAGAGAGAGCGAGAGAGGGAGACAGTTCACTAAGATATCGTTGAACAGTGATTATCGATTTCTCTCTGTTTCCGCCCCAACACCATTGGTCACTTTTTTGTTCTAAACCCATAACTTCAGTTGTGTAAGATCTTTTTTTCTACACAGTTTTCGCCGTTGCATCCTGGGACGGGTATTGCAACTAGTAGTCATTTAAAGCGTCTAATGAAGAGTAATGCGCGCGACACAAAGTCGGATAGAAAACAGAAACAAATGTTGATGGACTAATTGATAATTCATCATGTTAGCTTCGCTGTTACCGTTCGGTGTACACACACAAAAATATGTTTTCCAAAATTGATTGAATATGTGTAATACGTCGGGAGTCTGACATGAATAATGCAAATATCGCAAACAACAAATATTGCTGTCATGTGTTTGTGTTTTTCAAGTAAGTTATATATATATTTATTTAATATATATATATATATATATATATATATATATATATATATATATATATATATATATATATATATATATATATATAAAAATAAAGTAAAGTGATACGGAATAACATAATCACCGGTGCCATAATTTATTTCGACCCTACCGCATTTTCAAGCATCAAAGTGAGGCGATTACATTTTTTGAAAATGAAAAAAGAGAAACTCACACTCACTATTCAATACACATATAGAGAGCAACAACATATTTAATATATATATGGAGAGAGAGGGGGAAATGAACTATTTAAGACGTATATTGAGGGGGAAAGAGAGCGACATATTTAATATATATATGGAGAGAGAGGGGGAAATGAACTATTTAAGAGTTATATTGAGGGGGAAAGAGAGCGACAACATATTTAATATATATATGGAGAGAGAGGGGGAAATGAACTATTTAAGAGGTATATTGAGGGGGAAAGAGAGCGACAACATATTTGATATATATATGGAGAGAGAAGGAAATGAACTATTTAAGACGTATATTGAGGGGGAAAGAGAGCGACATATTTAATATATATATGGAGAGAAGGGTAAATGAACTATTTAAGACGTATATTGAGGGGGAAAGAGAGCGACAACATATTTAATATATATATGGAGAGAGGGGGAAATGAACTATTTAAGAGGTATATTGATGGGAAATGAGAGCGACAACATATTTAATATATATATGGAGAGAGGGGGAAATGAACTATTTAAGACGTATATTGAGGGGGAAAGAGAGCGGCAGCATATTTAATATATATATGGAGAGAGAGGGGGAAATGAACTATTTAAGACGTATATTGAGGGGAAAAGAGAGCGACATATTTAATATATATATGGAGAGAGGGGGGAAATGAACTATTTAAGACGTATATCGAGGGAAAAAGAGAGCGACATATTTAATATATATATGGAGAGAGAGGGGGAAATGAACTATTTAAGAGGTATATTGAGGGGGAAAGAGAGCGACAACATATTTAATATATATATGGAGAGAGAGGGGGAAATGAACTATTTAAGAGGTATATTGAGGGGGAAAAGGAGCGACAACATATTTGATATATATATCGAGAGAGAGGGGGAAATGAACTATTTAAGACGTATATTGAGGGGGAAAGAGAGCGACAACATATTTGATATATATATGGAGAGAGGGGGAAATGAACTATTTAAGACGTATATCGAGGGGGGAAAGAGAGCGGCAGCATATTTAATATATATATGGAGAGAGAGGGGGAAATGAACTATTTAAGACGTATATTGAGGAGGAAAGAGAGCGACAACATATTTGATATATATATGAAGAGAGGGGGAAATGAACTATTTAAGAGGTATATTGAGGGGGAAAGAGAGCGACATATTTAATATATATATATGGAGAGAGGGGGAAATGAACTATTTAAGACGTATATTGAGGGGGGAAAGAGAGCGGCAGCATATTTAATATATATATGGAGAGAGAGGGGGAAATGAACTATTTAAGACGTATATTGAGGGGAAAAAAGATCGACATATTTAATATATATATGGAGAGAGGAGGAAATGAACTATTTAAGACGTATATTGAGGGGAAAAGAGAGCGACAACATATTTGATATATATATGGAGAGAGGGGGAAATGAACTATTTAAAACGTATATCGAGGGAAAAAGAGAGCGGCAGCATATTTAATATATATATGGAGAGAGAGGGGGAAATGAACTATTTAAAACGTATATTGAGGGGAAAAGAGAGCGACATATTTAATATATATATATATATATGGAGAGAGGGGGAAATGAACTATTTAAGACGTATATTGAGGGGAAAAGAGAGCGACATATTTAATATATATATATAGAGAGAGAAAGGTGGAGATTGCACGATTTATAACGGAAGGCAATACAGTGAGGGAGAAAGAAAGTAATACATATATATAGTGAGGGGGAAATTGTATGATTTACCACGGAAGGTATATAGGGAGGGGGAAGGAAGTTGAGGTATCCTAAACAAGGTCAGTTTGTCTAGGTCCCCCTCCAACCGCTTAACCCCAAGTTCTTTTAAATCGTCTCTGAAAGCCGGAATCGTGCAATCTCCCTCTCTCTCTATATATATATATAAAAATATCAAAATATCAAAACACATACACACACACCCACAAACCCACACATGCGCAGAAACGCCAAACAATAACACATTTCCTCAAATGAAACAACATTCTTTCAAATTGAAAGACATTTCTTCAAATGGATTTACGTATCTTATGAAAGCGGACCACCGCTTGAAACGCATTATATAAAATTATAAAATGATAAAACAACAAAATTATAAATAAATGTTGAAAAATCCTTTTTACAAATGTTGGTAGCCTTACTCCTTTTAATATATATATATATATATATATATATATATATATATATATATATATATATATATATATATATATATATAAAAATAAATGTTTTGAAGTACAAAACTTATAAATGCATTTAAAAAAGGATGCACGGAAATCTCTCAAAGGCCCTTTCGACTATCATCTCGTCAGGAGAAAATCGATAGTTTTTAATCAATAATATCGTCGAAAGAAAGAGCAAACGGGGAATTGAATGTGACAAAATTAACGCTGGAGCGATTAAAAGAAGTGAATTTAATGATTTTGTTAATATATATATATATATATATATATATATATATATATATATATATATATATGTATATATATTTATATATATATATATATGTATGTATTCCATGAAAAGATCAGGAAAGTTTCCTTGCGCGGTCTGCCTGAGTGGCACATAGAGAGAAACTCCATCTTTTGTCCCCTCTGTTTCTACTGGGTCCACAAGAGATGCAGTGGAATCAGTGGCTTACTCCGACCGGATCAGCAATACAGGTGTCCTTGCTGTATGGACACAACTAGACCAATCGAAAGGCCAGTGAAAGAGGTCGCGCTTGATGATAACAAACTGGAAACTGTAGCTGAGTCCTGCTACCTGGGCGATTCCTTTCAGCCGATGGTGGTTGGGAGACTGCTGCTATTACCCGATGCAAATTTGCATGGGATGGCTTTAGAGAGTTCCTGCACATCTTGACAAATAAGCAACCCCCGATCACAACTAGAGGACAGGTGTACACCGGCTGTGTGAGGAGTGTTATGCTTTATGGCTCTGAGACATTTGCTGCATCGGCGAGCACTCTCAAGAGACTACAGTATATCGAAAGAGTCATGATTAGATGGATCTGTCATGTCGTGCCGGAAGACGACACTCTCTTCGAGACTCTTCTCTCTAGGCTTGGTATACGGGAAATAACTAATGCCCTTAAGCTGAGCAGGATGAGATGGCTTGGCCATGTCAAGCAGAGCTCCAGCTGGATCTCCTGGGTCACAAACATGTCCATCGCATCAAGTCGGCAGGCTGGAAGACCGTAGCTTTCTTGAGATGAGCTGTGTAAACATGACCGTGCAGCCTTGGGGATCGCAAACTTAGATCCTCGTGACCGCTGAGCCTGGAGTAGAAGACTTTGATCAAGACTGACAGGCAGGTTCAACCCTCTTATAGAGGACTAATTAAAGGCCTATTCAAAATAAATCGGATGATGATGATGACGATGATGATATATATATATATATATGGAGTTTTAAATATGAAATAAAATTTTCAGAAAAAATGGAATATTAGTGCATGGAATAGTGAATAAGCATGGCAACAGACTAGTAGAAATAGGTTGAGATAAATAAAATCAGCAGATTATTTATATCAGTTCCAAGAATTCAAACACAGAAAAAATTTGGCATACGATCGTTTCTAAAACGATTTGGAATATTTTATTTTGTATATTATTTTAGATGATTTCAAAAAGTCTCTTCTTCAATGCCCCTCATAACATCACAAATAGAAGTCAAGCAAGAATATACATGTATATATATATATATATATATATATATATATATACACACACAGATGAATGTATATATGTGTGTATTTCTGTTACCAAAAAAAAACACAATCCATGCTTTACTTCTGATGATTGGATAATCCCATGAAACTGTAGTAAAGTGAATTTTATTACTTATTATCGACACACATCTCTCTCTCTCTCTCTCTCTCTCTCTCTCTATATATATATATATATATATATATATATATATATATATATATAACTTCTTTGTAATATAGTAGGAAAAATCCCAGCAGAGTGCTCGATTAATTAAGAATTAAAGTAAAAATTAACAATTAAGAGCGTAATATTTATTTATATTGGTACAGAAAAATTAGTACAACATTCGTACCGTCGGTTTCAAACACGGAAGGACTTAGACAGATGACAACAGAAGCTGAAAAGTGCTGGATGGCTAAGTCCTTCCGTGTTTGAAACCGACGGTATGAATGTTGTACTAATTTTTCTGTACCAATATAAATAAATATATATATATATATATATATATATATAGTCATTCACATACAGACTGTTTCACTGTATCACAGCTCTTCAGTGCAGCTAGACCAACTAGTGCCTCAAGCCGGGATCGAAACTCGACCGTCGAGCTGACAGTCAGCGCCTCTACCCCTGCACTATCACATGCCACTGGCTGAATGTAAGTGAAATCTCAATGTAAACATTGTCAAGTGCCGGGAGCTCGAATTCGTTTTACCCAATGAGTTATACCTTAAAGCTAGTGGCACTTTGTGCTATCACGTGACACTGAACTATTTATACAAACATTTTCTGAATACAGATTTCCCTTATATTATTTGATTTATTGTTAGAAAACATAATGCAAACGCACCGTTTAGGTCATTATTTAAAATTGTCTCCATTGTTATAATTTTCCTCGCCGGAACAAGTATTGTAGGAAAGCTCAGAAGCGAGGAATATGCTGCAAGAATAAAAAGAAAGAAATCGCTAGGCAGAATCAAATATCAATTTTTCAGAAGTATTGCTATTTAGGTCTAACTTAGAAAATCCGACTGACTTAATTGTATGTATAAGATATAAGATTTGGTTGGTAGACACACATATCAATCTTCTCTTTTTAATGTTTATAATGTGCATTTAAGTATTTATTTTATTTTACCCTTGCCATTAGATGATGCCATGAACTTCTCTCCCAAAATCCACTTCAGTGACAAAATGGACAGTTCAATATAATCTAATCGTAAAAGAAAGTATAAATATACATTCCTTCTTTCATTATTACTTATTCGCTTTTTCTTGCTTTCTTGCAGATTTTTTTTTTTTTGCCTTTCCATCTTTCTACCATTGTTGTTTGGCTTTTCTATCTTTCTTCACTGTTTTCTCCTTTTTCTTTCTTTCTGTTTTTCTTTCTTTCTTTCTTTCTTTCTCAATTGCTATGTTCTTTGTTCTTTTCTGTTTTTCTTTCTTTCTTCCTTTCTTTCTTAAAAGCCATGTTCTTTGTTCTTTTCTTTCTTTCTTTCTTCCTTTCTTTCTTAAAAGCCATGTTCTTTCTTTTCTTTGTCTTTCTTTCTTTCTTTCTCAAAAGCTATGTTCTTTGTTCTTTTCTGTCTTTCTTTCTTTTTTTCTGTCTTCCTTTCTTTCTTAAAACCATGTTCTTTCTTTCCTTGTCTTTCTTTCTGTCTGCCTTTCTTTCTTTCTTTCTTTCTGTCTTCCTTTCTTTCTTAAAAGCCATGTTCTTTGTTCTTTCCTTCTGTCTGTCTTTCTTTCTTTCTTTTTTCTCAAAAGCTATGTTCTTTGTTCTTTTCTGTCTGCCTTTATTTATTTATTTCTTTCTCAAAAGCCATGTTCTTTGTTCTTTTCTGTCTGCCTTTATTTATTTATTTCTTTCTCAAAAGCCATGTTCTTTGTTCTTTTCTGTCTGCCTTTATTTCTTTCTTTCTTTCTTTCTCAAAAGCCATGTTCTTTGTTCTTTTCTGTCTGCCTTTATTTATTTCTTTCTTAAAACCATGTTCTTTGTTCTTTTCTGTCTTTCTTTCTTTCTTTCTTTATTTCTTTCTTTCTGTCTCAAAAGCTATGTTCTTTGTCCTTTTCTGTTTTTCTTTCTCCATCAAAAATCCTTGTTTTTTGTCCTCTTCTGTTTTTCTTTCTCCCTCAAAAATCCTTGTTTTTTGTCCTTTTCTTTATTTCATTCTCACTCTAAAATCCTTTTCTGCCTCTCTTCCTGCATTTGTTCTTCTAACTTGTCTCTCTTGTCTTTTTCATTTTCTTTTCTCACCATCCATTCTTTAACCATTCATACTCACCTTTCTACCATCCATTCTTTAACCATTCATACTCACCTTTCTACCATCCATTCTTTAACCATTCATACTCACCTTTCTACCATCCATTCTTTAACCATTCATACTCACCTTTCTACTATCCATTCTTTAACCATTTATACTCACCTTTCTACCATCCATTCTTTAACCATTCATACTCACCTTTCTACCATCCATTCTTTAACCATTCATACTCACCTTTCTACCATCCATTCTTTAACCATTCATACTCACCTTTCTACCATCCATTCTTTAACCATTCATACTCACCTTTCTACCATCCATTCTTTAACCATTCATACTCACCTTTCTACCATCCATTCTTTAACCATTCATACTCACCTTTCTACCATCCATTCTATTCACTTTTTTCTCTCACTTTTCCCAACGCTGCATACTTTGCGAATTAAAAGAACACCGTGGGAGGATTTTAAAATCCAATTAATGCAATTATAGTCTTTTCTTCTTGAAAATTTCTCCCTGGTTATTAAATACTTATTGATTTTATTTCAACCATCAATTTTCTTTTGCCCAATAATTATACACTTTTAGTATCCGATTATTGGTAACTGTCTCTATCCAATCAAGGTCAATAAAAATTGTATGGAATATACAATTAACAAAACCTATAGAGTCAATTTTCTTCAGAAAACCTTCCTTTAGTAAAACATATATATATATATATATATATATATATATATATATATATATATATATATATATTTCCTTTTTCTTGCTCCTCCTGTTTCCCATTTTAACGTTTTTGTCGCACGTGCTGCATAATTCTTTCTTTTTTTTTCAAATAGTTAAACACATGCCGAAAACATCCCGTTGTCCGTTCTTATTTTTTCCTATGTTTTGCCGTTATTCAATAAATTTAAAATCTTCACTTTTTCTGAAGACGTTCGTTGATCTGAACGAAACCGGTAAATCTTTCATTTTTTTATGAGTCATTCCTGTATTTAATTTTTTTTTTCTTTTTGTCTTTTTCACACATTCTGTTTTCATGGCATTTCATTTTATGGTATATCGTGCATTTTATCCCCATATATGTCATCATCATCATCATCATCATCATCATCATCATCATCATCATCATCATCATCATCATCATCGGTTTATCGTCCGTTTTACATGTTAGCTTTTAGAAATTGACCTCCAAACTAATATATCTAGGGTCAGGTCTTCATTTATCCCTCTTTCTCTCAAGTTCATCCTTATCGCTTCCTCCCATGTTTTCCTTGGCCTTCCCCCCGTGAACTAAACCTGCTACCTCAACTGTTCTACATCTACTAACACAAGAACTCTCATCCATTCTTGCAACTTAACCCTACCATCGAAGTCCCCTGTTCTGCACACATCTCTCTACGATGTCTAGATTTAATCTTCCTTTCAGGTCATCAGATCTGATCCTGTCTCACATTACACATCCATCATACCATTCTCACATCATTTCTCTCCATGCAACGCATGTTCTCAACCCTCACTGGCCAGGTTTCACTTCCATACATCATCACACATGTACACATGCCTGATAGACTCTTCCCTTGGTCGACTGTGGTAACACTCTACTGGTTAGTAATGGCAGAAGTTCCCTGAACTTACTCCATCCACTCCTAATTCTTACAATCGCGCTAACATCTGCTCAATCCTGTGCTCAAATGGTATCACCAACGTAACAAAACTTTTTGACAAACTCAATCGATTCGCCATCTATATATTTTCTCCATATCTGAATTTTCATCCATCTCCATTGTCTCTCAACCTACTAGTAATTCCACTGCACTTCTTGTGTACCCAAATGTTTACAGGCACCACAAAAAAATTGAATTTCACTCGAATCCCTTTCCACAAACTGAGTAGGAAAATTTTCCTCTTTTTGGGAGCTTTCCAACACTACAACCACTGATCATCACTTTGGTCTTGGAAACATTCATTTTCAGACATTTATTTTCCAAAGCATTCTTCCAAGTCTTTAACTTAAACAAGTAGGTCAGCCATTGTTTCACAGGTAAGTACTAAATCATCAGCATACAGCATTTCTTCAGGACAACCCACACAAAACTCCTTGAAGAATGCTTCTAAGACACAAATAAAAAGCAAGACTCAGTAAAGAACCCGGATGTACTTCTACTTTAACATTAAAGCTGTCACTAAATGTGCTGTTAATTCTAACACGACTTTGAGCATTTCTGTACATTGCTTGAACAACTTTCACCAACCACTCACTTGCCCTTAATTTAAGCAAAACCCACCAGACACTGACAAAAGCTTTCTCCTGATCAAGATACAGGTTCGTCTTCTTACCAAGGTACTTCTCTTGCATTTTTGTCAGGATAAATATAGCACCAGTGGTCCTTTGCCCAGGCATAAAACCAAACTACATTTCATCTATGCTTATCCGACTTCTTATTTGCCGCTCAATTACAAACTGGTTATCCTCTCTCAACCTACCATTAATTGCATTGCGCTTCTTGTGTACCCAATGCGTTGCCTCTAGTTTACACAAATACCACTAGACAACCTCTATTGGCATTCTATTCTACAAGCCACGTAAAAATGACAAGTTAGAAGATATGTTCATCTATATAGTCGGAATGTTTGCCCAAAGGCCACTAGTAATTCCACTGTGCTTCTTTTGTTTTCAATGCTTACAGGGATCACAAAAAATTGAGTTGCACTCAATTTCCTCTTTTTCAGAGCTTTCCAACGCTACAACCACTGATCATCACTTTGATCTTGGTGACATTCACTCTCAGACTTTTACTTTCCATACCATTCTTCCAAGTCTTTAACTTAACAAGTAGGTCTTCCATTGTTTCACACGCAAGTACTAAATCATCAGCATAGAGCATCTCTTCCGAACAACCCACACGGAACTCGTTGGACAATGCTTCTAAGACACAAATGAAAAGCAAAGTAAAAAACCCGGATGTACTCCTACTTTAACGATAAAGCTGTAATTCTAACACGATCTTGAACATTTCTGTACATTGCTTGAACAACCTTCACCGACAACTAATTTGCCCCTAGTTTATGCAAAGCCCACCGCACAACCTCTCTTGGTACTCTGTCAAAAGCTTTCTCTAGATCCACAAAAGCAAAATACAGGTTCTTCTTCTTACCAAGGTACTTCTCTTGAATTTGTGTCAGGATAAATATAGCACCAGTGGTACTTTGCCAGGCATAAAACCAAACTGCAATTGTCCCAAAGGTATGTGGCAACCAGATCGATTATAAGACTCACACAAACACTGTTTATTGTCCCAAATAAATTCTTGTTCTCCTAAGCTGAGAAAACACTACATGAACCATGGTATTAATAGCATTTACAAAAATAATATGATTACTTATCAATTAAGTACTTATAATCTTTAGATTAGTAAAAAGAAATTTGGGTTCATTGTGCTCTGTAACTTTATCGTGTAGCATGAGTCATAGGATGATGGAGATATAGACGGTGGCCCTTCATCTTTAGCTTATCATAACTGGAGACGGGATAGTTGACCATAGGTTTACTTTTAGAAGCCTCGTAACTTTTCCCTTATTTTGTTATCTATCAGCAATGTTTCTGACAAAGGTGGAACAATTGCTGTTTGCTGAGTTGACTGTTGTTTTGAGTGTGTGATATGCGGAGATTTTAAATCCTCTCATAGTATTCATCATCATTCAACTGTCAAGCTATCTATCTCATTAAGCAGTGTTTTTAGCCACGATAAGTAGTGACGCATTAATAAAATAGAAATTAACTGTACTCTCCATCTGTCTCGCCAGAAACGAATAAATTTATAACATTATTTATATCAGACCCAAAAATTTCAGGGAGTTTGTTTAAAGGTAATTGATTGGTTTGGTTGTTTTATTTTATGGTATATCAACCCTTTTCGGGGTTATTTTAATGCCAAATCTGGTAATTTTAGTAAAAGTTTTTATGCTTCAAGTTGTTTATATCTTCAAATATTTATTCATGGTGTTTTGTTTGGTTTGGTTGTTTTGTTTTACGGCATATCAACCCTTTTCGG
>OY744544.1:16561445-16581445 GCA_963556195.1 Sepiola atlantica
TCGAACCAGTGAAAAAAGTTTGTGTTTGTCTGCCATCTTTGTGGAAAAACGGTTTGGTTTATCTATCGAACCAGTGAAAAAAGTTTGTGTTTGTCTGCCATCTTTGTGGAAAAACGGTTTGGTTTATCTATCGAACCAGTGAAAAAAGTTTGTGTTTGTCTGCCATCTTTGTGGAAAAACGGTTTGGTTTATCTATCGAACCAGTTAAAAAAGTTTGTGTTTGTCTGCCATCTTTGTGGAAAAACGGTTTGGTTTGTCTTTCGAACCAGTGAAAAAAGTTTCTGTTTGTCTGCCATCTTTGTGGAAAAACGGTTTAGTTTGTCTTTCGAACCAGTGAAAAAAGTTTCTGTTTGTGTGCCATCTTTGTGGAAAAACGGTTTGGTTTATCTATCGAACCAGTGAAAAAAGTTTGTGTTTGTCTGCCATCTTTGTGGAAAAACGGTTTGGTTTATCTATCGAACCAGTGAAAAAAGTTTGTGTTTGTGTGCCATCTTTGTGGAAAAACGGTTTGGTTTCTCTATCGAACCCATGAAAAACAGGGACAGTCAATTTTCGTCTTTTATGCATGTACCAATGCCACAAAAAATGGTATGCTCTCTTCTTTGATTTTTCTACAGATTTTATAGTTGAAGTCACTTAGAAAAATCAAACAATAATAATACTTCAAGTTAGCTGCTGCTGTTGATTTGTATGATGTCGCTTTGTAGATAGATATAAATAGACACACATAGCAACATAAACAAAAATATTTGCCACTAAAAATTGCACATAACATACAAGACCTGTCTGAAAAGTATCCGATCTGAGGCCAGAAAAAATATTTCAAATATCTGACGGGGTTGGGACCTTAATCCCCTTCAAAGTAGGCCCCTTGTGCTTGCACACACTTAGCAAACCGATCCATCCACTGCCGGAAACACCTCTGGAAGTCTTCTTTTGGAATGGTGTTCATCTCCACCGTTGCGTTCCGCATTATCTCTTTCCTAGTCTCAAAACGGGAACCTTTCAGTGGTGTCTTCAATTTTCGAAACAACCAGAAGTCACAAGGAGCCATGTCTGGAGAGTAGGGAGGTTGGCAAACAACTGGAATTCCATGTTTGGCCAAGAAATGTTTGATCAATTGGGATGAATGTGCGGGGGCGTTGTCGTGATGCAGTTGTCAGTTTTTCGCCGTCCACATGTCTGGTCTTTTGTGCCGAACTGCGTCACGGAGATGTCGGAGAACATCTTGATAGTACTCCTTTGTCACTGTTTGTCCTTCCAGTGCGTATTCGTGATGCACAATTCCACGGATATCAAAGAAGACAGTCAGTATCACCTTGATTTTGCTTTGCATCTGTCACGCTTTTTTTGGCCTTTGAGACTCGGAATGCTTCCATTGCGACGACTGTTTTTTTGTTCCTGGGTCGTACCCGTACACCCATGACTCATCTCCAGTTATCACGGTGTTCAGAAACCCAGGATCAGTGTTGGCGGTTTCCAGAAGGTCCTGTGTAACTTGAAAACGGAGGTAATTTTGTTCCTCCGACAACAACTTGGGCACAAATTTCGAGGCCACTCTGTGCATGTTCAAATGATCATGAAAAATTGAATGTGCAGAATCTTTACTCATTCCGACCTCTTGGGCGATCTCCCATACGGTTGAACGACGATCTTCCATCACCAAATTTCGCACCCTCTCAACAACAGCTGCATTCTGAGCAGTTTGGGGTCTGCCAGAACGCTGGTCACTCTCTGCTGATCTGCGGCCATTTTTGAATCGGTTGAACCACTCCTTAATTTGTGTTACACTCATCGCATTATCTCCAAACATCTGCTGAATCTTACGAATTGTTTTGCTTTGAGAATCACCAAGTTTTTGACAAAATTTGATGCAGTACCTTTGCTCAACACGTTCAGTCATCTTGAGAGAATCGGTAATCCGACAAACACGTTGTGTATTGATTTACTCCTCTCCAGGAGTTAGGCACAAGGCCAGTTTTTATCTTACTCCCACAAGTAAGATGTGACCCAAGGTCGGGTCGGGAAAGTGGGGTTTAAAAATTGCCTGGGCAGCCCCGTCGGCATTTCCCGGTAGGGACGCCTCAGGCAGTAAGCAATAAACTTACTCCTCCCCAAAGAGGGGAGGCGAAGCCTGGGAGGGTGGACCTCCTAGAACTGCACAGGACAGACCCATAGACCGGCGTAAATCAAGCCCCGAAGGCCAATACAATACCAGTCTATGGGGTGCAGTATCTATCGGAACAGATACTACACTTTGATCTTAGCCAAAAGGCCAAGTAGCACCTCACTCAGTGACCGACAGGCAGCGACTAACACGCAGGAAGGCGGTGATAAAATTCGCACATGCGCATGAAGGTTTCTTCCTTCACTGTGTAGAGTGGCGCCATCCTATGGTCTCTATTTCGCACGGAAAAAAATAAAGGTCGGATACTTTTTAGACAGGACTCGTACATATTCAAATAGTGGATTTACTCTACCTACAAAAAAAAACATATTTTGTTAAAATAAAATACAAAATAAAAATGCATTTCAAATATGGTAAAAATAATACATTATTTTATTTATTTAAATAAATAATATAATAATTTCTATTCAATAAAAACAAAATAAAATTTATAGAAATAAATATTCAGTGATGACACATTCCCCAGTTTTTATTTACCTCCTCTCCAGGAGGTTAGGCACAAGGCCAGTTTTATCTTACTCCCACAAGGTAAGATGTGACCCAAGGTCGGGTCGGAAAGTGGGGCTTGAAAAACCAGCGCCCGAGAATGTATTTAGGTAAATACATTCCTTGGGAACATTTATTTCTATATTAAATAAAAATTACATCCTTTGGAATGTATTTACCTTAGGCATCAGCGCCCGAGAAGGTGAGCACTTTGGCCATTAAAAATTACCTGGGCAGCCCCGTCGGCATTCCCCGGTAGTGGCGCCTCAGGCAGTAAGTAATAAACTTACTCCTCCTCAAAGAGGAGAGGCAAAGCCTGGGAGGGTGGACCTCCTAGAACTTCACAGGACAGACCGGCTTAAATCAAGCCCCGAAGGCCAAGACAATACCGGTCTATGGGGTGTGGTATCCATCGGAACAGATACTACACTTTGATCTTGGCCAAAACTAGCGTCAGGAATCAGGTCTCTAACTATTTGCCACTCGGAATGTGTTCCTAGGTAAGCGAACTCATTTGCTTACTTCTACTCGAATTGTTGGCATTGCTTATATTCGGTGTTATAAATATGGCATTTTTAAGATACCTATATCCGGTTTATGATAAATTCATTCATTAAGAATCTCGGACGTCAGCTGATTCCTTTTTTTTTTTTAAAAGTCGACCGACTTCCTTCTAAAAAAAAAAAAAATAACAACGGAAAACGCTCGCATTTTTCTCCATTGTTTATAATTAATTATAAAGTTTTCCGCACTTTTATCTATTTCTTTCTTCACTTTTATCTATTTCTTTCTTCACTTTTATCTATTTCTTTCTTCACTTTTTAATGTCTTGTTTTTTTGTTGTTGTTGTTGTTGCTTATTTCCGTCTCTATAACGGATTTATAGGGCATTTTGAAGATACCTATATTAAGTTTATGATTTTAATTCTGTTCTTATTTTAAAAAAACAAAAAACGTTCGCACCCATTAACTCACTTCATTGAAGAATTTAATTGCGGTTATTTTATTAATATATATATATATATATATATATATATATATATATATATATATATATATATATATATATTGTGTGTATTTAGGCAGCATTTTTTCATTAAGGCATGTTTTATTAAAGACGACAGAAATCTTCTGTTTAGTGATTCCTTTTTTTATTTTTTCCATTCGTCGAATGATCTTTTTGACGTGTAGATGGAATGAATTGATGAAGGATCCATGTGTTTGACTAACGTTTTCGATTCTCTCCGGAATCATCTTCAGGTCTTTTATGGCAAAAATGAATAAAAAGCGAGTGAAAGAATGGAATTTCTTAAAAAATACGCCGGCAAACCGTTAGCGTAAAATACGGACGTCTACATTTTAAAATGTGACAATTGAAACAGTTCTTCGTTTATTTATTAATTTTATTTATTATTCTTATTATTTTTAATTTAAAATAATATATATATATATATATATATATATATATATATATATATATATATATATATATATGAAGAAGAATGGAAAGGAATTAGAGAAGCAAAAGCCAAATCAAATTTCAATTCAATTGCTCAGAGCAAGGTATATTCCGCAAAAAGGCAATTTATTTAAGTTAAATTTTCCTTAAGCCAGGCTTTTCAAAGATCAAAATCTTATCATCAGAGGAAATCGCTGGGATAGATAAGTTGGCAAAGGCCAAGATTTAAAATTTGAAAAAATAAAATAAAAGTTGTAGGGAAAGAAACACAGGGCTAAACTCTGCCCGAATGCAAGCAAATGTCCGATTGCTAAAAAGTCCGGTGTCGAAAAGTCCAGCGGAGAGAATGAAAAGTAGATAGGTAGGTCGTTAAAATTTTAAAATTTTAAATCTTGGCCTTTGCCAACTTATCTATCCCAGCGATTTCCTCTGATGATAAGATTTTGATCTTTGAAAAGCCTGGCTTAAGGAAAATTTAACTTAAATAAATTGCCTTTTTGCGGAATATACCTTGCTCTGAGCAATTGAATTGAAATTTGATTTGGCTTTTGCTTCTCTAATTCCTTTCCATTCTTCTTCATATCTACCTGCTCTATCCTGGATATTGAGCTGTATACTCTTCACAATAGGTTTTACCTTTCCTAAAAGTTCGCTTTTAGTACACCACTTTATATATATATATATATATATATATATATATATATATATATATATATATATATATAATGAAAAAAGAGACAAACGGAAAACAGGTTAGAATGCAGGAGAAAAACAAAAAAACAAGAGATTTGACCGGTTTCGTTCGTATTATCGAACGTCTTCAGAAAAAGTGAAGATTTGGAAACAATTTTATTTTGAAGGCATACACATGGGAGAAGGAGAAGATGACCCGATTTAACCATATGAGAAGACTTTTAGCTATGGTCCAATCGGATCATCTTCGCCTTCTCCCATGTGTATGCCTTCAAAATAAAATTGTTTCCAAATCTTCACTTTTTCTAAAGACGTTCGATAATACGAACAAAACCGGTCAAATCTCTTGTTTTTTTTTTCTCCTGCATTCTAACCTGTTTTCCGTTTGTTTCTTTTTTCAAACATTTTGTCTACCACGGCATTTAATTTTTATGACTTATCGTGGACCTTACCATATATATATATATATATATATATATATATATATATAGTCTCGGAAGTTTCTCAACCATTAAAACTATATTTAAAAAACAAAAAAAAAGTCTTTCAGTGGAAAATCACTCATGTAAGACAATTTATTTTTTACAGTTATTATATTAGTTTGTTTCTAACACTATTTTAAGGGATCATCAGTTGTTTACCATGAAAAACTGTTTCGGGAATTTAAAAACAAGACAGTATTTAATTTCATGGCTTCCCAGCAGAGTTGATCAGACCCCACTTCCCTTAAAAGACAAAAACATAAACGTTCCTTATACTAAATCTACGTTTTGTTCCATATAAATGTTTATCTAACTTATATTAGTTATTTAAAAAAAAAATATAAAAAAAAAAATAAAATAAAAAATAAATAAAAATAAAAAAATAAAATTTTTTTTTTCTTCACCTGTCCTGTTCGTCTGTCTAATAAAATTTATATATATATATATGTGTGTGTGTGTGTGTATGTGTACTGTTTTGTCACCAGTTATGAAGGCCAAGAGCCACTCGAGGATAAGTTTAATGAGATGGAAAGATTGTCAGCCGAGAGACGAGGAACAATCTACTTTACCCTGGTGTCATTTCCGAGTTTTATTTCTTTTCCCTTTTTTTTCCACTGTCAGGGTCACCAGTTATGAAGGCTAAGAGTCACTCGAGGATAAGGATTAATGGAATGGAATGATTGTCAACCGAAATTAATCAATACAATAAACTAATGACATTAGATTTGAAAACGACTATGTTTTAGTCTGAAGGGAAGCAGTCCCGAAGTAATGTCTTCCACAGACGGGAAACACTTGCAAAGAAAGCTCTGTCAATGGAAATTCCGCCTGACTTGTATTCAATTTCACACATGAAGGGAAAAGGGAAAGACTTTTTTTTAGTTGTGGTAAAAAGACGAGTTCTTGCTATGAATGTCTTACAAGGAGGAACCAGAGATTGGAGCTCAGTCGAAGTCTTTCCTTGGAAATAACAATAGAGTAGAGAGAGACTAGCAGCATCACAATAATAACAATTAATAACAATAAAATAAGCATACCTAGAAATATGACTAAGTTTAATTATTTATTTGTTCAGGACAAGTACTTGTTGACATTGGATTTGAAGACGACTATGGTGTAGTCTACAGGGAAGCAGTTACGTGTTAATGTGTTTCACAGACGGGAAAACCTTGCTAAAAAGCTCTTGAAGGAAGAAGGGAAAGTCTTTTATCGTTGTGGTAGGAGGACGAGTTCTTGCTGTGAATGTCTAGATAAGTTGAACAATCAAGGCTTGAGAATCTACGTTACTCTGGTGTTATTTCAGCGTTTTCTTTCTTTTCCTTTTTTTTTATTGCCAGGGTCATCAGTTATGAAGGCCAAGAGGATAAGGGTTAATGGGATAGCACGATTATCTGCCGAAATTAATCAATAAAATGAACTAATTTTGATTACTTATGGGAAGGTTCATGACAAGTACTTGTTGACATTTGGGTACTGATATCGATCCTGAACCAGTTTTCGTGAGGTTCGACTCGGAAGCGTCCGGCTGTCCTACGCAAACGCCCGAGTGTTGACGAGCCGATTTGTACCAGATGACAATTTTGATACGGTGCTGCGTCCTATGATAATAATGTTTTGCTTGTTTTTTTTTTGTTAGGTTTTAGGGTTAGGGTTTAGGGTTAGGTTCAGGGTTAGGGTTTAGGGTAAGGGTTAGGGTTAGGGTTAAAAATATTTATTTGATAACATTAATTTCGCTCTGTTTTTGCTTGTTTTATTTTTTTTGTTGTTTAAAAAATTTCTTGCAACTATAATTAAAAAGTATAGGACGCAGCAACGTATCAAAATAAAAATAAACATTTATTTGATAACAGTAACTTCTCTATGTTTTGCTTGTTTGTTTTTGTTGTTGTTTCTTTTAGAAATTAAAAAACAAATATAACTTACAATCACAGGACGCAGCACCGTATCAAAATTGTCGTCTGGTACAAATCGGCTCGTCAACACTCGGGTGTTTGCGTAGGACAGCCGAACGCTTCCGAGTCGAACCTCACGAAAACTGGTTCAGGATCGATATCAGTACCGACATTTGATTTGAAGACGACTATATTGTATTCTAAAGGGAAGCAGTTTCACGGTAATGTCTACCACAGATGAGGCTCTGTTTTTTTCTTCCTAGTTTTAGATCCTAAAATCGGTTTGATTTCCATTTTCATTTAAATATTATTTTTAGCATTTTTAAGATCCTTCGGTTTACTTTCGGCAGTCTCGTAACTCTCGCTTCCCTTATTTTGTCCTTTAGTCCTCACATTCCATGAGCAATGTTTCTGACAAAGGGAGAAGAATTGCTGTTTTCTGGGTCAGAATCTATCCATCTGACACTTATCGTTGGCTACTTTTTTATCTTAAAGTAGTATTTTTCTTTTTAGCTCCTCACATCAAGTGGCTTCATGCCTTGTCTAGAGCGATTTCCATTAAAAAAATACATTTTTGAAAATACATCTATTAATGAAAAAAAGATAATATAGTAAGTGAAAATTAAAATATAATGAATAAAATTAATTTATACCTGATTCTTGAGCGCTGTTGGTACAGTACCTGGGTATGTCCAATTTTCATCTAAACCTAAATTTTATCTAGATTTTATCTAAGTTTTATCTAGATTTTATCTAGATTTTACCTAGATTTTACCTAAACTTTATCTAGATTTTACATAGATTTGATCTAAATTGTATCTAGATTTTACCTAGATTTTACCCAGATTTTATCTAGATTTTACCTACATTTTACCTAGATTTTACCTACATTTGATCTAGATTTTACCTAGATTTTACCTAGATTTTACCTACATTTGATCTAGATTTTACCTACATTTTACCTACATTTTACCTACATTTTACCTACATTTGATCTAGATTTTATCTAGATTTTACCTGGATTTTACCTAGATTTTACCTACATTTTATGTAGATTTTATCTAGATTTTACCTACATTTTTAGTTTCAAATTTTATTTCTAAAGAATTTTTTTTTTTTAATTATCTATTTTTCACCGGTAAATTATTCTTGTTTATATTCGAATGGAATAGAAAATAATGAACTTTTAATTTCTATAACAATAAAATTATAAGACAATTTCGTGCGTGTATGTGTGTGTTTCTCACCTCTGTGTGCCTTACAGATTATTATTTTTATTTATCATTTATTGATTATCTAGTTAAATTAAACACGTACAACAGCGTGAAATAAAACGAAATTTGAAAAAATTCTATTACAAAAACTAATTTAATTACGAATTAAAATCCACCATAATGCATTTCGATCTCTTCATAAACAAGTCCGCCATTTTCATCTTCTGTTAATAGTTGAAAAAAAAAAAAATGACTTACTTTATGACCCTTCAAAATTTGAAAGGAATTTGGAAGCATTTAAACTGTCGAATAGTAAGTCATTTCTGGTTGTTACATTCTTAGCAAATCCTCATGTATTAAAAGATTTAAATTTTTAAAAGTTGTTTTCATCCAATAATTTCGTAAATATAGATTAAAATCACATTACCTCCACAGCAATTACTGATAGTGTTAGAATAACTTGTTTCAAGTAATTTAAGTTAGTAAGCAAACTAACTAATTAAAATTAACTGTGAAAGTCCTATTAAAAAATAATAATTTGGAGAAAAAAACAGCAAACCGTATAAAATTATACAGCAGAACTAAAATTAAAATAAAGACTCCCAGGCACAGGAATACAGTTAGTTAATAAATTAATTCACCAAACAGAATAGTTTTGCACCACTTTTATGTCCCTTTACGAAGATTGAAGTCAATATACATATTGAAGATATGTTACTAAACCTTATGTCTAGAATCCTTAGACAAATTTTAGTAAAAATGCATTCATGATTTTGATTCTAGGAAAATGTCTCAAATTTGGGGTTTTAAGAAGAAATTGAAATTCAGGGAATCTTGCTTAATTCGTTTCTAATAACTATGGATCAAATTCAATGTAAATCTGAAATATTCGAATTTTTAAATGGGAGGTTGTGCCCATATTATGCCCCCAAAACACCTTTTCAAATATTTCAAAGAAACTGAAATTGGGGGGATATTTATTAATTGATGTGTAATACTGATTCTTAAAATTTCACAAATATCAGAGGTATCTGAATTTTCAACAAAATGCTCCCAGCCTTTACACATAAGCATAAAACTAAATGTAACTAAATATAACCCACATTACTCACCCTTACGCATAGCAGCTGTGTTCCAAAATTCATGATGGTTTGGCTAACTAGTTTCAGAGTTTATCACATACAAACATTTGTAAAACCCGTAATACCACATTTCGTGTGAAAGTGGAAGTTTATGGGGAACACAAATTCACATACGCTCCCCAGTCAACATGTATATCCCGGTTAGGGGAGATGACATACGGCGCCTAGCATTTCCAAATGTTCACCCATCTTGTACTGGCCAGGCTCAACGTTGTTTAACTTTGGTGATATGACGGAGAACCGGTGGGTCAACGTGATTATATATATATATATACAGGGTGTCCCAAAATAATGTATACACCCTTTGAATTGTTATAAGTCGTTCAATTTACTGATTTTTATTTGCAAGATTGATAAACAAGATTGAGTAAGAATATTCATTTAAAAATACTGACAGTAAAATTAACAAAAACATAAAAAATTAACTTTTAACAAAGATAAAGGCTACTTAGGGTAATTTCAGAATGTTCATAAAATGAACCCTCATCCTAACCCCAACCCGTTCTGCTCAATACACTTTCCATATAGTGAAGACGTGAAGAATTGTACCTACAAACGTCCTGCGACATTTACTCCGGTATTTGAGCACATTCTACTACAATTACTACTCCCATTTGTTTGCAATTACTTCAGGTTTCTTGCTTTAAACATTGTAGCCTTTACGTTTATTAAAAGTTAATTTTCTATGTTTTTGTTAATTTTACTTTCAGTATTTTTAAATGTGTATCTTACTGTTCTACTTTTTTTATCAATTTTGTTTGCAAATCAAACTCAGTAAATTGAACGAGTTATAACGATTCAAAGGGTGTATACATTATTTTGGGACACCCTGTATATATACATATATATATATATATATATATATATATATATATATATATATATATATATATATATATATATATATATATATATATATATATTGGGTCGGTCGAGGGCTTAGTCTCAATAGATCGCAGTGTGGTGGCTGCTCTACTAAGTACGACACCCGAGTCTGAAGTCAAGTGGTCTACCAGCGATCCCTCGTCTCACGCTCCACAGGGGGTTCGAAACAGGACGGCAACGGCAACATCCCGCCGGTCGCGCATGTCGAGTCGGTTGGCCCGTTCGCGCACGCCGCCACGTAAGCGGCAACGACGACAGCGACCCGCCGCCGACGGCCCGAAGACCGCCGATATATATATATATATATATATATATATGTATATATATATATATATATATATATATATATAAAATAAAATATGAGACTAAAAGTATACTTTTAGAGAATTGAACCTATAGTGAAATGATTTAAGCTCAATATACGAGATAGAGCAATTATAAAGATGAATGAAAGAAGAGAGATAAAGATGTGCGGGTGACAAATCTATTTCATCTCCGATTGTTCAATGCAAGGTGTACTCGATAAAAACATGTTTATTATTCTTTCCTTAAGCCAGGCTTTTCAAAGATTAAAATCTGATCATTAGAAGAATTACATAGATAGATAAGTTGGCAGGGGAATAGCCAAAATTCAAAATTTGAGAAATTTAAGAAACAATACAAAGTAATAGAAAGTAAGAGTGTGTGTATAAAAAGGTTATGAAAATATAAAGTCTGTACTCTATATTTTGATAACCTTTTTATACACGCACTCTTACTTTCTATTACTTTATATTGTTTCTTAAATTTACAGCCGACCAACTCGAAAATCAGTTAAATCCCATCCATTCACTGTGGAGGTCCCGAGATGCCGGAAAGCTTTCTACTCTAATAGCTTCTTTCTTCGAGCTGCTGGACTTTGGAACTCCAACCCTGCTCCCTGTTTCCCTGACTGCACCGACATGCAGAAATTTAAATGTAATGTGAACAAACATCTCGCCGTACACCTCCTCTCTTAGGATGCTACCTTCAATTTCTGGCACCTAATCCACAGTAGCCCCTGACATCTCAGTGGCAGTATGCCTTGTCTGGGGTCAACTCAAGTTAAAAAAAATAAAAAATGCCTCAGCAGCCCCGTCAGTATTTCACGGTGAGAGCACCGTAAGCAGTTAGCTATAAACTAACTTCGTTCCAAAGCAAGAAAGTAAAACAAATACCAAAGCCCAACAGAAAAAGACCACCACCGTGTCAATGGCCCAGTCTATGCTGGACTGATTGTCGAGGACGGATCCTCGACTTGTATGATTAGTGTAAAAAAAGGAGATGTGTTTCTCTGCGAACAAAGAAATACAAACAAAAGAAAGAAATATATCGTACTGAAGAGTCAACCGGATACAGAATAAGGGTTTTAGATAGCTTAAAACATGATTCAGGGTGGGCAAAAATAAGGGTCCTATTTTTAAAAATTCATAACTTTTTTATTTATTGATTTAAAAAAAATTTTTTTTTAGAATAAGTAAAGGACCCCTTCCGAAGCAAGCATGAGCCGTATTAGCCCTAAGGAACGTACCCTCATTTAGAAAACATTATTTTTGCTTAAAAAACTCAAAACAGTGTAAAAAACAATACTTTAGTTTTTGTAAGTTTTAAGAAGTGTTTTTCGGCTAAAATTTGTTTTGTTTATTTCAAAAAATCTCGGAAGGGTCAGTCTACACACACATAAAGTTTGGTGAGTTTAACTTTTATTTTGTGAAGTTATTCAAATTCAAGTTATTCAAATTTAAAGATAGGACCCTTATTTTGGCCCACCCTATATATACTGAATTACCTCCCTTCGTGTTACACCCAAAGCAATAGCTATTTATACATTTAGATATTGAAACAGATGCACAACACATGTTAGAGATAGATGATAATTTGATTTGTGAATAGGAGAAAGGGAGAAAACGATGTGTGGCAAGGTGAACAAGAAAGGGAGACGCCATTTTGTTTTGAGACATCGAAAGAGAAGGAGAGCAAATCTAAGTCTTTGCTTTTACGTTTGTTTTATAATTTCGTATGACGTTTGTCATGTTGGCTTTGATATCGTTTCTTTCCAGTAACAGCTGAATACTTAAAGAAGAAAAGATTTGTCTGATTAATAAAAAGGAGCAAAAACGAAAAAAAAAACAACAAAAAACAAACAAACAAAAAGGCAACAACAGAAAATTGCCTCTTTACGAGTCGATTTAGCAATCAACAATACGTTGAGAATTGAATGATAATGTCAAGATGGAGGACAGAAAAAAAAAGAAGAATCGAAAATTCAAAATGGCCGCCATCTTGAATTATGTTGAATAAAAAAAAAACTTTGAAAAAAAAAAAGGAATATAAGTCGGAGAGAGAGAGAGAGAGAGAGAGAGCGAGAGAGAGAGAGAGAGAGAGAGAGAGAGAGAGAGAGAGAGAGAGAGAGAGAGAGTAATTAGAGAGTGACTAAAATGTCAAGATAATTCCTTCAGCTTGGTGGGTAATCCAACCAGAACTGAAATGATTGTAGATTCCCATTGATTGCGCGAATCCAAAAATAAATAACTCTGATATGGCCAATTTATCGGCATAAAGATAGAAGAGGGCGAGAAAGTATTAAAATAAGCCGTCAGAAAATAATGCAACCGGAAATGAAAGAAACATACAAAAAAATGAAACGGGTGCAGCAAAAAATTCAGACGACATTCGATTTGGGAATTCTGTCCCCCAAAATCATCAATTGTTGCATAGTATTTTATATATCTCCATCTTTATAAAGTTAGGTACGTTTATATATTTGCATGTACAGGCTTTACTCCTAAACTAATGAACCGATCATTATGAATATTGGAACACCACTTCTTGGCGCAAGGGGTCCAAATGTGAGCTATATTTAGTTTAATTTAGTTTCATGCAAAGGAGATAAAAAGGGGATTTAAGTCTGATATAACTTGGTTAGAAGTTATAATAACAAAAATAACCAGAGTGTAAGGTCTTCAAAAGAGGATGGTTTATTACAACGTATATCTTGTACAAAACAATAGTACGACCGGTAATCCAATAGGATTAACCTAATACACTCGAATACCGTCGAATACAGTCCGCCATACATACTACTGTTCGTAGTATATATATATATACACACTACAGACTTGTACATTTATCACCATTGAGGGGAGTCAGGTATCTCACCACAACACCTCCCCCCAAAGCTGAAAATCTCCCTTAAATTTTCTGCGTCTTATATTTCTCTCTTTTAGGATCTGAGTTGAAGCGCTCCACTGGTTTTCTTTCACGTGTGCTCTTTCTTTTATTCCAACATAATGAAATTAGATCCTTTCCAGTTTGGGGCGAAGACATATTTTGTTCAGCTAGTAAGGCTGGTCCAGTATTGATTTACTCCTCTCCAGGAGTTAGACACAAGGCCAGTTTTTATCTTACTCTCACAAGTAAGATGTGACCCAAGGTCGGGTCGGGAAAGTGGGGTTTAAAAATTGCCTGGGCAGCCCCGTCGGCATTCCCCGGTAGGGGCGCCTCAAGCAGTAAGCAATAAACTTACTCCTCTCCAAAGAGGGGAGGCAAAGCCTGGGAGGGTGGACCTCCTAGAACTGCACAGTACAGACCCATAGACCGGCGTAAATCAAGCCCCGAAGGCCAAGACAATACCAGTCTATGGGGTGCAGTATCCATTGGAACAGATACTACACTTTGATCTTAGCCAAAAGGCCACTAGCTGGTCCTGTAGATGTATACATAGGTTCGTGTACAATAGGTAGTGGCATGTCAAAAGTATCACATAGAATCTCCATTGGGACGTCTTCCTCGCTTTTTTCATCATTTTCAGCATATTGTGATCTAATTTGGTTAATGTGTCGCTTACCCACAACTTTTTAAATTTTTTTTATGGTGTAAACCATTGTGTCAATCATTTTCTGAATGATACCATCCATCCAATAACTTTTTCCACCTTGGAAATTAAAAAAAAAAAATACTTTATCTCCTGGGGAGTATTTTATTGTGTTTACATTTTCTTCCTTTTTAGCAAATGTGGGCTATATTTAGTTTAATTTAGTTTTATGCATAGAGGATAAAAAGGGGATTTAATTCCTTCGTGAAAATTCAAATACCTCTGATTTTTGGGACATTTTGATAACAATTATTGTCGTAATTTCACTTTCTTTGAAGTATTCTAAAGGGATTTTAGGGGCCATAATATGGGTACAATCGCCAATTTAAAAATTCAAATATTTCCGATTTGCATTAAATGTGATCCATAGTCATTAGGCACCAATGAGCAAGATTCCCTGAATTTCAATTTCTTTTTAAGAAACCTTAAGCTTATTCCTTAAATTTGAAACATTTTCTAGAATCAAGATCATCTAATGGATTTTGATCAAAATTGGAATAAGAATTCTAGACATAAGGTTTAGTATCAAAATTGCTAAACATAATTTTTAGTAGCCTTATATATTGAGTTTTAGGTACTCTTCTAATATGTGATCTATCGAATGGTTTCTAATCAAATATGGGATCTACCGAGTTGTTTATATTCCAATATGTGATCTACCCATTGACCCTGACCCTAACCCTAATCCTAACCTTCACTCTAGTCCTAACCCTAACCCTAATCCTAATCCTAATCCTAACCCTAACCCTAACCCTAATCCTAACCCTAACGATGGGTTGGGGTTGATGGGTAGATCACATATTGGAATTCAAACTCTTCTGGCTAGGGAATTAATTTTATCCATCCTGGGACGAGTATTCTCATAGTGTATATATATATATATATATATATATATATATATATATATATATATATATATATATATATATATATCTCAAGCCGAACCGAACAGTTGTGATACAGCGAAACAGTCTGTATGTGGATGACTATATAAAGCTCCCTTTCTTGGGTAGAGCTTATTTTGTAAGGATATCGCCAACTGCCATTAGCTTTAAAGCATAGCTCATTGGGTAAAACTAATTCGAGCTCCCGGCACTTGACAATGTTTACATTGTAGATATCACTTACATTCAGCCGGTGTCGTATGATAGCGCAGGGGTAGTGGCGCCGACTGCCAGCTCGGTGGTTGAGTTTCAATCCCAGCTTGAGGCACCGGCTTGTCAAATCGCACTGAAGAGCTGTGATACAGCGAAACAGTCCGTATGTGGATGACTAATATATATATATATAAATATATATATATATATATATGATTATTTTTATTTATACAGACATGTACAAAATCTGCGACAGTAGCATGTCGATGATATCGATCAACAGCTGTTAGAAACTGAGATCTCATCAGGCAGAATTAAAATCCGATCCTTACCTCAGCTCATATTTGGGAAGAATGAAATGAGGGAGAAAAAGAAAAGAAAGGAAAAAAGAAAATTTAAAATTTGGAAAGTCACGTGGTTAGATTTGGGACCGTTGCACATCAAATATAATATGAAATAAAATAAAATAAAATATACTCGTTGAGGATAGAGAAAAGAAAGGGGAGAAGAAATGGAAGGGGGAGGGAAGTGAAGAAAAGGAAAGAAAAACTCATAGCTAATGTCTTGATGTGTTTTAGTGGCTAACATCGACGAGTCAATATCATGCTTGATGTTTAGGTGGGCAGGAAGACACAGTTTTAAGTCTGGCTTAGATTTAGGTGAGCGGTGGTGGTGACGTGTTAAGCCATTCAGATCTAATCTTGTTAGTTTTTTTTTTAGTTTTTCATTTTTATCCTTTTTATTTGTTTTACTTTTTTACTGTTTTTTTAATTCTAAGGTTTATTTTTGATTTCATATTATTGTCATTTATTTATTTTATTAATGTATTTAAGCCGAGGACATCTGACAACTGGGAAATACAATAATTAAAATAATTAAAATAATTAAAAATTTACTAAAGTTTACATGATATAATGATGGAGATGGCAGCAACCACTACTACTACTACTACTACTACTACTACTACTACTACTACTACTACACTACTACTACTACTACACTACTATCAATACTACTACTACTAATAATAATGATAATGATAATATCGATAATAATAATAATTGTAATAATAGTAATAATAGTATTTATAGTCAAATTAAAAGGTGAGGAATGTAGCCAAACGAAATGTATTCTTTAAAAAAAAGATTATTGCTTTACGCTAAGTAGAAACCATTATTTCCTTTACCAGAGAGCTCAATCTATGAAGAGGGGGCATATGTATATATGTAATGACAACGAGAAACATTTTTCGAAAAAAATCAATCAAGCATTCAAAAAAACAGCCAATTTTTTTGTATCACAATAAAAATTTATGGTACTTCTTCAGATTAGGCCCCCAGTTAACTCTGACCCTAACCCTAACTCTGACCCTTACCCTAACTCTGACCCTTACCCTAACGAAGCCAATTCGATTTTAGCTTGGGTCCTAATCTGGAGAAGCACCAAATTTATTTACATTCAAACAATCAACTATTTACATCACCTGTTGTTCCTCGGATACTGTTTAGTGACATTTGTTGGTGATTGAAAAGTGAATGGAAGTGTATGCAGTACACCTGAGGCTATTCTCTATCTCTACAAATCTACTATCAGAGCACGTATGAAGTACTGTTGTCATATTTGGGCAAGTGAATCTCTGTCCCATTTGAGGGTTCTTGAAAAGGTGCAGAAACATATCTGTAATTTGATTGGCCCCACTCTTTCTTCTTCTCTGCACCCTCTCTCTCACAGACGTGATATTGCTAGTCTCAGTCTTTTCTATAAATACTATTATAGCATGTGTTTTTCAGAATTATGTGATTTATTCCCTGCTTCTTTTGTTCCAGCTCGTTTGACTCGTTGGTCTAGTGGTCTTCATCAATTCACTGTTTTGATACCTCATTGTAATACAGCTTCCTATTCCAGTAGCTTCTTTCCAAGAACTGAAGGATTGTGGAATTCTCTTCCTGCTGACTGTTTTCTTCCTACCTATAAACTTGGTCTTTTTAAGACTGAGGCGAAAAGGTATCTTCTGTCTTTGTGATAATCATATTTTGTTCTTGTTAGCGTGTTACATCAAGTGGCTTCATGCCTTGTCTGGAGCGATTTCCATAAAAAAAATATTCCCTGTACAGGGATTGAACTCACACATTTCAAATTATGAGATTTTGAGTTGGATACATCCCCCTATTCCCCTTCTCCCGCCACGTCTGGTCTCAATTGCCCCTCATTGTCACCTCTTACTTCATGTCTTATGTCCTAAACTTTTTCTTGTTTACTTTTATTTTGAAACTAATGTTTAATTGAGTCAATTACTCATTTTTAAGTTTGATATATCCCACTATTCCTCTCCTCCCATCATTTCTCGTCCCAATTGCACCAAATTTTTATTTGGTTGTTAAGGAGCTTGGCAGAAGAATACTGCTTTTGAGTAAAATCGTATTTTTAGTGTGAAATTTGTATTGTTTCCTTTATTCATTTTCCTTCGTTTTCTTTTTCTTTCGTTTTCTATTTTTCCAGTTTTTCTTCTTTCGTTTTCTTCTTTTTCGTTTTCTTCTTCATTTTCTTCTTCTTCTTCTTTTCTTCTTCTTCTTTTCTTCTTCTTCTTCTTCTTCTTCTTCTTCTTCTTCTTCTTCTTCTTCTTCTTCTTTTCCTCCTCCTCCCCCTTTTCTTCTTCTTCTTTAGTTTTCTTCGTTTTCTTCTTTTGTTTCTTTTTTCTCCTTTCATTTTCTTCTATCGTCTTCTTTTTCTTCTTTTTTCGTTTCCTTTTCATTCTTTCGTCTTTTTTCTTCTTCTTCTTCTTCTTCTTCTTCTTCTTCTTCTTCTTCTTCTTCTTCTTCTTCTTCTTCTTCCCTCTTTTCTTTTTCTTCTTTAGTTTTCTTCTTTTTTATTTTCTTCTTCTTTTTCTTCTCCTCTTACTCCCCTTTTTCTTCTTCTTCTTCTTCTTCTTCTTCTTCTTCTTCTTCTTCTTCTTCTTCTTCTTCTTCTTCTATATAATAAAGTGAATAAAATGTTTGATGTATTTCATGAAGTTCTCCCAATGATATCCTGGAATTGCATAAAGGGAAGTTAACAATAATAAAAGTCGCTTAAGGCTGGTTATAGACGCCGACCAAACTGGAGGCAAGTCTTGAAACATAAACACTACAAACTTCACAGAAAATCTTTTATTACATCCTCTGGCGTTGAGTAGATAATAAACCTATCACCACACCACCTGCACCCCTGCACCCCTGCACCCCTGCACCCCTGCACCCCTGCACCACCTGCACTCTCCCCTATATCATGATTCATTATTTTACATCACTAATTTCCTTTGATGTCCAGTTCATCTTCTGCATCGTCTTTGCTTTGTGCTGATCATATTTAGTTACCTGAATTTGGTCTGTTGTATGCTGTTGCTTGAAAAAAAATGGGCCATCATTCGCAGGATGCCGACTGGGTCCCTCAATGTTGATTGTCAAAGGGGCCCGTGCCGATCACGACCCTCAGATCTTTATTCTGACAGCTTTTATATTTGTTGTGTGTTATTTTTTCATGGTTTTGTTGGTGTATGTAGTGTCGTACATTTGCAAACGACAAGTCTATCCTAATTACCTCCCTTACATTCTGTAATTATCTCCCTTGTATATTTCTCATGCATATATAAATAAAATGCTTACGTGGATTGTCCTCTTACGACGAAGCGATCGTGAAGCACGCATCAACTATGTCTCTCTTGTTTATTCGGCGTTCTTGCTTTGCATTGTTATGTATATGAAACTATTACGTCGCGAGCCGAATACTTATGGATTCACATAACAATCGACAAGCAGCAAACACTACAGTGTATGTGGGAACACCAGGCCCAGGCTTATTTTTACTGTGATCCTATCACAGGGATAGTGTTTATCTATCCGATGTGTAGAAATAACATTGCACTACCACACAGATTGTTTATAATAAAGCGTGTCCATCAGCATCGGTTTCAATGGTCTACAGCTCGCAAACCAAGCGTTTTTCAGACCTATATGCACATATAGAACATAATCCCGAAGTTATGCCGTCGATTTTCCAACCATCCTGTAGATGGAGACGTTTTTCATGAGATGGTCAGTAGGACGGAGCCATTACTGGGAAAACTAACGGAATGTAGTGCTGTCAAGTGATGTTACATTGCTTTCTCTATATACTTTATGATACTTTATCTGGTTACCATGGTTATGATGATGATGATGATGATGATGATGATGATGATGATGATGATGATGATGATGATCGGCTAGTGCACCATTTAAACATCGCTTGGACATGATGAGGGAGGGAGATAGATAGAGACAGATAGACAGATAAAGAGAGAGAGAGAGAGAGAGAAAGATCTCTCTCTTTCTCTCTCTCTCTCTCTCTCTCTCTCTCTATATATATATATATATATATATATATATTTATTTATTCTGGTACAGAAAAATTAGTACAACATTCGTACCGTCGGTTTCAAGCACGGAAGGTCTTACCCATCCGGCTCTCTTCAGCTTCTGTTGTCATCCCTCAGAAGCTGAAGAGAGCCGGATGGGTAAGACCTTCCGTGCTTGAAACCGACGGTACGAATGTTG
>OY744544.1:16586445-16608945 GCA_963556195.1 Sepiola atlantica
TCAACCCGTTCATACACCAGGCGGGAAGATGTAAGCAATGGTGTAAACCTTCCTGCCTCTGGAAATGGTGCTCCAGCCAATACAGAGGCCAACCAGGGTCAGCCATCAGGCCCTGAGGCAAAAGGTCCTGGCCCCCTATCTCCATCAAATGCAGCAACAACAACAAAAAGGAACATAAGAGGCTTAAAAGCCCAACTATGGACTGTTGCACAAAAGAAGGTGCTATTGTTTTGCTACCACTACTCAAAGTTTGAAAAGTGGAGCAAAACACCCAATGAGATTCTAGCTGATAAGATCCAAGAATCTACCCTCCCCGAAGAAAAGATAATCATATATACATCTCTATATCTACATACTCTACACACACACACACACACACACATACACACACACACACACACATATATATATATATATATATATATATATATATATATATATATATATATACACCCACCCACAAAAATATAGTTATATGTATATACTAGGTTTTTAAACGCTATCATTTTTTAAATAAAATCCCTTTATCTTATTTTATTTATAATCATAATAATAGTACTATCGATAAAACGATTACGTATGTAGAAGAAAATTTGACAATACAAAGTAGAAAGGTATATTACAGAATATTAATTTATTAAAAACTTAAAAATAAATAAATATGCAAATGAGCAAAATCGAGATTTGTTTGAGTGAGTTGGAGATGCCTATATATAGATGAAAAAAAACTTTCGCATTTATTTATTTAGATATACACTTTCATCAAAACCCATACATTACCTTGTGTCTAACCCGCTGAAGAGGAGGTAAATAAAATACTTTAAAGAACTAATAAGAGGAGGTAAATAAAATACTTTAAAGAACTAATAAGAGGAGGTAAATTAAATACTTTAAAGAACTAATAAGAGGAGGTAAATAAAAAATTTTAAAGAACTAATAAATGGTACCAGTTTTTGTGGTAGATCTAAATTAAAAGTGACAAAACTACTTTAAAGAACTAATAAATGGTACCAGTTTTTGTGGTAGATCTAAATTAAAAGTGACAAAACTACTTTAAAGAACTAATAAATGGTACCAGTTTTTGTGGTAGATCTAAATTAAAAGTGACAAAACTACTTTAAAGAACTAATAAATGGTACCAGTTTTTGTGGTAGATCTAAATTAAAAGTGACAAAACTACTTTAAAGAACTAATAAATGGTACCAGTTTTTGTGGTAGATCTAAATTAAAAGTGACAAAACTACTTTAAAGAACTAATAAATGGTACCAGTTTTTGTGGTAGATCTAAATTAAAAGTGACAAAACTACTTTAAAGAACTAATAAATGGTACCAGTTTTTGTGGTAGATCTAAATTAAAAGTGACAAAACTACTTTAAAGAACTAATAAATGGTACCAGTTTTTGTGGTAGATCTAAATTAAAAGTGACAAAACTACTTTAAAGAACTAATAAATGGTACCAGTTTTTGTGGTAGATCTAAATTAAAAGTGACAAAACTACTTTAAAGAACTAATAAATGGTACCAGTTTTTGTGGTAGATCTAAATTAAAAGTGACAAAACTACTTTAAAGAACTAATAAATGGTACCAGTTTTTGTGGTAGATCTAAATTAAAAGTGACAAAACTACTTTAAAGAACTAATAAATGGTACCAGTTTTTGTGGTAGATCTAAATTAAAAGTGACAAAACTACTTTAAAGAACTAATAAATGGTACCAGTTTTTGTGGTAGATCTAAATTAAAAGTGACAAAACTACTTTAAAGAACTAATAAATGGTACCAGTTTTTGTGGTAGATCTAAATTAAAAGTGACAAAACTACTTTAAAGAACTAATAAATGGTACCAGTTTTTGTGGTAGATCTAAATTAAAAGTGACAAAACTACTTTAAAGAACTAATAAATGGTACCAGTTTTTGTGGTAGATCTAAATTAAAAGTGACAAAACTACTTTAAAGAACTAATAAATGGTACCAGTTTTTGTGGTAGATCTAAATTAAAAGTGACAAAACTACTTTAAAGAACTAATAAATGGTACCAGTTTTTGTGGTAGATCTAAATTAAAAGTGACAAAACTACTTTAAAGAACTAATAAATGGTACCAGTTTTTGTGGTAGATCTAAATTAAAAGTGACAAAACTACTTTAAAGAACTAATAAATGGTACCAGTTTTTGTGGTAGATCTAAATTAAAAGTGACAAAACTACTTTAAAGAACTAATAAATGGTACCAGTTTTTGTGGTAGATCTAAATTAAAAGTGACAAAACTACTTTAAAGAACTAATAAATGGTACCAGTTTTTGTGGTAGATCTAAATTAAAAGTGACAAAACTACTTTAAAGAACTAATAAATGGTACCAGTTTTTGTGGTAGATCTAAATTAAAAGTGACAAAAATAGGGCATCGAGTACAAAAGGTCGGCCATTCCTTGTATAACAACGGTATGTAATTGCCTCCCACCGCAACAATATGTGACACAAGGTCGGAAGGTTGGAGAATAGTCAAGCTAGCGCCCTTAAAGAAGGAGCACTCTGGCCTAGCAAAAATAGCCTGGCCATCCCCATCGGCATTCCCCGGTCAGGGCGCTTCAGGCAGTAAGCAATAAACTTACTCCTCCCCAAAGAGGGGAGGCAAGGCCTGGGAGGGTGCACCTCCTAGAACAACCCAGGACAGTATGCCTCAGCCCGGCAGATAAAAGGCCACCGAAATGGCCCAGTTCTCGCCGGACTGATTGTCGAGAACGAATCCTCGACTGGTATCACCGTACCTCATCCCGAAGTCCTCAATCAACCAAATTTAATGAGAGACTGAACGGGCTGGGGTTACCACGTGTTTTATCCTCTTTCGCCTCCCCCCCCCCCTCTCTCTCTCTCTCTTTTTGTTTGCGGGTGGTTGCTACAGTAACTGCTGGGAGTCGAGCGTTACAATACGTATAAAGATGGAAGATGGATAAGTATTGATAGGTAAATGGTAGCTGTTACGCGTAGTTATGTTTAGATTTAGGTGTATCAATCATGCTTTGCTAGAGAGCGGCGTTGATGGAGACGCAACAATCAGACACACATACACACTGTCATCTACTCTCATCATCGATCGCACGTGTGTGTGTGTGTGCGGGCGGGCGGGCGAAATGTGCAGGAACCGCACACACCGACAGGAGAGAGGCGGGCGATAGAGACATTTTTAGCGGGGTGGAAAAACGCATGCAAAATCGGAACAAGGTCCCGCTGTTCCATTTATGAAATCTATTTATAGATTCTGCACACATCTTGACAATCGGCTGCGAACACAGACTGTAAATGAAAGAAGGGGGAAAAGGAGGAAGGGGAGGAGGAGGAGGAAGGGGTGAGGGGGAGGAGTGAGGGGGAGAAGAACGAGGTTTAGAAAGAGGAGGGAAAAATACAAGTACAAGGAGGAGGAAGCGGTGGGAGAAAGACAGGGAGGGGGAGAGCAGTATCGATTGCTTTCTTTTGCTTATACTAATTTTAAGTGTAATCATGCACGGGCATAACTTGCTAAAGATGTGAAAGTATTTTAGGGGTTTTGAGAGCAAATTTCATTTGTTGCACATTTGTTGCACATTTGTTGCACATAAACATTGATCGCACTTTAGTTTCATACTAAAATGTTTTGCACTGTATTTGTCTATTGAAATCATTATGGTACCTACTATCTTACGGACTACATGAACTCTTCCGCTTCACTATAAATACCGGGAGCACAAGCCTCTTGGTGTTGGTCTCACACCCCATCCTGTTCAGGCTATTTTTGTTAGGCCAGAGTGCTCCTTCTTTAGCGGCGCTGACTTGATCTCCCCACCTTCCCGACCTTGTGTCACATATTCCTACGGTGGGAGGGAATTAAATACCTGAGCCTTGCCCCATCCTGTTCAGTCTCTAATTAACTTCGGTTGATTGAGGACGTCGGGATGGGGTAATACCAGTCGAGGATTCGTTCTTGACAATCAGGAACTGGGCCATTTCGATGGCCTTTTATCTACCGGGCTGAGGTATACTAACCTGGGTTGTCCTAAGAGGTGCACCCTCCCAGGCCTTGCCTCCCCTCTTTTGAGTGGCGTAAGTTTATTGCTTACTGCCTGAGGCACCCTGACCGGGGAATGCCGACAGGAATGCCCAGGCTATTTTTGCTAGGCCAGAGGGCTCCTTCTTTAGGGGCGCTGGCTTGACTCTTCCCTCACCTTCTGACCTTGTGTCATAATATTTCTGCGGTGTGAAGCAATTAAATACCTGGATTCACCCCAGTCCGATAAGAATTGGACCATTCCGATGGCCTTTTATCCCTCAGGCTAAATGTATTGGTCCTGTGTAGTCCTATGCGGCTCACCCTCCCAGATCTTGCTTCCCTTCTTTGGGGTGGAGTAAGTTTATTGCTTACTGCCTGAGGTGCGCTGACTGGGGAATGCCGCAGGCAATTTGTTCACCGAGTATATTCGCCAGGTAGTTTTGAAATTCTTTTTGCTTAGTCCGGTTGCTCCTATAATTACTGGGATGATGGAGATCTTCCCGAGCTTCCAGTCTCTTTACATGTCGTACATAAGACCTTGGTGCGGGATGGCTCTGAGAGTGAAGCAGAAAACCTGTAACCATGTCATAAGGTTTGTCATTGATCACCTAGGGTAAAAAGACCCATATACGATGACATCTCTTTCATTTCCTTTAGAATAGTTGTGTTTAGTTGGTTCATGAGCTTTGAGCTGCACATTTTTCTTTGAGATATCCATTTTATAGAAATGGTATTTCAAAAGGTGTAGAATGTTGAACACGCAGTTATTTTTGTGAGAGTTTAAAAAACAACTACAATTACTTATTTAATTTTTAGTTATATAAGGAGTCCCATTATTTATTGGTAAAAAAAAAGTTCGGTAAAGGTCGCATAGCCTGGACGCGCACGAGTGTCGTTGTCGACATCGCACACTGCCCATGGCCGTAGCGGCGGTGATTTGTTAAGAATCACCGTGTCTAGGGCACAGCATATGGAAGATGGAGACCATCCCTCTCCTTCTGCTGCCTTGAACCTTCCCTGAGTTTTAGTCAGGTACCCATTTACTGCTGGGTGGACGGAGGGAGTTTTCAGACCCGAAAATTCGTATGCCATGAGTGGGATCGAACCCGGGTCGTCTAGCCCAAAGACAAGTGCTATAACCACAGGCCCTGGTTGATGATTTATAAGTGATTTCTTTTTATTTATGTGTTTATAGCCCACCTTTATGGATACTATGTCCATCTTTTATGTTTATTTTAAAAAATAGAAATCATAAATAGTAAGGATATATATATATATATATATATATATATATATATATATATATATATATATAGATAGATAGATAGTAAGGACATATAGATAGTAATAGCAGATAGAGATTAAAGATACATATATTGATAGTAAAGTTTATGTCTATTAATGTTATTATTAGTGTTATGATCTTGTTTAAGGTTATGTCTTTTATCACAGTAACAAAACGTTGTTAGTGTTATGTTTATGTTTAAGGCTATGTCTTTTATCACAGAAACAAAACGTTGTTAGTGTTATGTTTATGTTTAAGGCTATGTCTTTTATCACAGAAACAAAACGTTGTTAGTGTTATGTTTATGTTTAAGGCTATGTCTTTTATCACAGTAACAAAACGTTATTAGTGTTATGTTTATGTTTAAGGCTATGTCTTTTATCACAGTAACAAAAGGTTATTAGTGTTATGTTTATGTTTAAGGCTATGTCTTTTATCACAGTAACAAAAGGTTATTAGTGTTATGTTTATGTTTAAGGCTATGTCTTTTATCACAGTAACAAAACGTTATTAGTGTTATGTTTATGTTTAAGGCTATGTCTTTTATCACAGTAACAAAAGGTTATTAGTGTTATGTTTATGTTTAAGGCTATGTCTTTTATCACAGTAACAAAACGTTATTAGTGTTATGTTTATGTTTAAGGCTATGTCTTTTATCACAGTAACAAAACGTTGTTAGTGTTATGTTTATGTTTAAGGCTATGTCTTTTATCACAGTAAAAAAAGGTTATTAGTGTTATGTTTATGTTTAAGGCTATGTCTTTTATCACAGTAACAAAACGTTATTAGTGTTATGTTTATGTTTAAGGCTATGTCTTTTATCACAGTAACAAAACGTTGTTAGTGTTATGTTTATGTTTAAGGCTATGTCTTTTATCACAGTAACAAAAGGTTATTAGTGTTATGTTTATGTTTAAGGCTATGTCTTTTATCACAGTAACAAAACGTTATTAGTGTTATGTTTATGTTTAAGGCTATGTCTTTTATCACAGTAACAAAACGTTGTTAGTGTTATGTTTATGTTTAAGGCTATGTCTTTTATCACAGTAACAAAACGTTATTAGTGTTATGTTTATGTTTAAGGCTATGTCTTTTATCACAGTAACAAAACGTTGTTAGTGTTATGTTTATGTTTAAGGCTATGTCTTTTATCACAGTAACAAAACGTTATTAGTGTTATGTTTATGTTTAAGGCTATGTCTTTTACCACAGTAACAAAACGTTATTAGTGTTATGGTCTTGTTTATTGTGCTGTTTTTTATCATAGTAAAAAAAACTTATGGTCTTGTTTAAGTCTAAGTGTGGTGTAAATGAGGAAAAAGAAGAGAAAACAAGAACGACCGACCGCGTTTTTGCGTGGCTTACCTCGTGTGAAGAAGAAGGAAACAAGAATGGCCGACTTGTTTCTTTAAATGCCTACAGGGTGACTACGAGGTATGCAAATGAGATGCTCCTGATTGGAAATGGAAGAGATAAAAGAGGAGTGATTGGGGGAGGAGGCAGAGGGAAGTTAGATTGCGAACAGAGAAGTTTGATCATAGGAGAAAAGTCGGATCCGTAGAGAGTGAAGAAAAACGTTGCAGAAATCCGTTTCGGAGTGGATAGAAAGCGGAAGTACGGCCAGCAGTGTCGCGTATATCACAAGCTATTTCGGCGCATCGAGCAAATTACCATGGCTGAGTGGAGACTGAGCACTCACATGCTGAGACCCTTTACTGGGGAGGGTGACCTGATTAAGTGGCTGGAGAAATTAAAGATGGTGGCGAAGCTGCAAAAGATAGAAGATGTGGTCACCCTGCTGCCGCTATACTTAGAGGGGGAAGCCCTCACGATTTACCAGCAGATGCGAGATGAAGACAAGGAAGACCTTGCCTCAGTGGAGCAAAGGCTGAAATTGGCCTTCGCTGAGGGCCCATTCGAAGCACTTGGTAAGCTTTCCAGTTTGAGGTGGACCGGCGAGTCGGTTGACGTCTTTGCGGCAGAGATCAGGAGACTGGCAGGGTTGGCTGGTTACGTGGGGAGGAGCCTGGAGATGACGGTAAAGCTGTACCTAGTTAACGGCTTCCCAGAGGAAATCTCTACGAACATGCAGAGAATCACTGGGATCCATACTATGGAAGTGGACGATCTCTTGGTTCACGCCAGAGTCCTAGTGAAAAATGTTAAAAGCCCAATCGTGGCTGCAGCTGTGGGTGGAAATATGTGCATGAGGCCTCACTTGAATGAGAGGCAGCCGGCGAGGCGACAGGAGGGGAGACCTGCAATCAAGTGCTTCCGGTGCCAGGGCCCTCATCTGATCAAGGACTGCAAAGAGCCGAGACCGGGGATCACGTGCTACCGATGTGGACAAGTGGGGCACCTTAGCCGCTATTGTGTTGCTGCACGGCACCAGGGAAACGAGTGAAGGGGAGCTATTGCGCCAGTGGTTACCCCTTCTGTGCGGAGATGGCGCATGATGGAACGTTGCCTCGGTTACCGGTAGTAGTCAATGGGAAGAAAGCCATAGCCCTTGTCGACACAGGCTGTACTACAACGTTGTTAGCGAGGAATGTCGCTAGGTCATGGAGCGGAACCAGGACTATTAGGACCGTGGATGGCAGGGATGTGAAGTGCCTAGGTGAGACGACAGCGGAAGTAATGGTGCAAGGGGTGTCCATTGGACTGCGAGCCTTAGTGTTGAATCATCTGGTCGGTGGTGTTGACGTGATTATAGGTATGAGTGCAATTAACCGACTGGGGGGCGCCACGTTACGAGGGAGCCAAGTGACGTTCGGACGTCTCGGCGCAGTGGGGATGGCAGGAGTGGAAGGTGATAGAACCATCAGAATACCAAAACCGGAGGTTTGCTGCATTGAGGACAAAGATTTCCTGGCAAAGTTTGATGGCGTGAGGTGGACGGTGGAATGGAAATGGATCTCCGGACCCCCGGAACTACAGAATAAAGTGGGCTGCTACGAAAACACCCTGCGAGGAGAAATAAGAAAAGGATTTGAGGAAGAAGTGGAGAGGTGGATAAAAGAAGGAATTCTGAAACCGTGGACAGGGGAAGAAAAAGGAGTGTTGCCACTACTGGCGGTTGTTCAGCCTACAAAAAACAAGATTAGGCCCGTACTGGACTTCAGAGAATTGAACAGACATGTAGCCTGCCACACTGGAACGGGGATCGACGTATGTGAGGAGGTCATGAGGAAATGGAGAAGAATGGGACGGGCCACAAAAATTGTCGATCTGAAATCAGCATATCTGCAGATCCATGTAGATGAAAAACTCTGGCAGTACCAGCTGGTCCGGTACAAGGGGCGAGTGTATTGTCTGACGAGGTTAGGCTTTGGGCTGAGTTCAGCCCCCAAAATTATGACTGCCGTGCTGAAGACAGTGCTGAGCAAAGACCGTTCAGTGGAGGAGGCCACTAGTTCGTACATTGACGACATTCTGGTGGAGGAGGCAGAGGTGACAGCGGAGAAAGTAAGAAGCCATGTCGAGAAGTATGGGTTAACTGCAAAACCGGCGGAGGCCCTGGATGGAGGACGGGTGCTGGGGTTGAAACTAAGGCGAGATGGAAAAGAAAGCCTTGTCTTCGAACGAGGGAGTGTAATACCCGAAGTCGGATCTGAGCTGACGAAGCGAGAACTTTTCTCAGTCTGCGGGAGGCTGGTCGGGCACTATCCTATCGCTGGCTGGCTCAGGATAGCATGTAGTTTTATTAAACGACTAGCAGGCACTGCTGACTGGGAGGGCCGTGTAACGAAGGAGGTTATGAACATGCTGCAAGATATCATTGCGAGGGTGAGGAATGAGGACCCAGTGAAAGGGGACTGGTATGTCAGCAGCGGAGATGCGGGTGTGATTTGGTGCGATGCCAGTAACCTGGCGTTGGGCGTCGTACTAGAGATGGGAGGCGTAACTGTGGAGGATGCGGCATGGCTAAGAAAAACCAACGACTTCTCCCATATCAACGTAGCAGAACTAGATGCCGTTATGAAAGGACTCAATCTGGCCCTGAAGTGGGGATTGAAAATAATTGAAATTAAAACCGATTCGGCAACGGCAGCATCGTGGATTCGGTCGGCAGTAACTGGCGATAAGAGAGTTAAGACCAAAGGTGCTGCGGAAATGCTGATCAAGCGCAGACTCGGAGCGCTCGCCGATCTAATAGCGGAGTTCCAGTTAAGAGTATCTGTCGTGTTGGTCCCATCAGAAAAAAACAAGGCGGATTCGATGACACGCGTGAAGAAGGCCTGGCTGCAGGAGGGAAAGGAGGTCTCCTCGGTATGCTATGCAGGGGAAGAAGTCAAGGAGTCACACGAAATGCACCACTTTGGTCGGGAACGAACGTTATTCCTAGCCAGAGAGGTTTACCCAGAGACCACCGAGGAGGAGGTTAGGGAAGTGGTGGAGAACTGTCGAGAGTGCCAATCAATTGACCCTAGACCGTCCAGACACGAAACAGGACAGTTGCACGTTGCGGAGGACTGGAAGCGATTGGCTATTGATGTGACGCACTATCGCCACAAATTGTATCTCTCGATGGTCGACTGTGGACCGGGAAGGTTTGCCATCTGGAGAGAAATCAGGGCAGAAGCGGCATGGGCGATCGGAGGGATCATCGAGGAGATATTTTTGGAGAGAGGGCCGGTTGAGGAACTCTTGATGGACAATGGGCCCGCTTTCCGATCTGAAGCCTTTAAAGGGGTATGCGATAAGTGGGGAGTAAGGCAATTTTTTAGAGCAGCGTATCGGCCGAGTGGCAACGGAATAGTGGAGAGGAATCATCGCACCATTAAAGCCGCTGCGGAAAAAAGCAACGTATCACCCATAGAGGCGGTGTTTTGGTACAACATCTCGCCAAAAACCAAACAAGACGAGACAACTGTCCCTCATAGGGCCATTTTCACATATAAGTGGCGGCACCCGTGCAACAAAACAGCAGGAATCGAGAGTGAGGAAGCCACTATCAAAGTAGGTGAAGAGGTATGGGTGAAACCCCCTAATGCACAGTGTACCACTCGTTGGAAAAAAGGGGTCGTAACGGGATTGCGGTCGAAGAATAATGTGATGGTGAACGGCGTTCCCCGGCATATCCTAGACCTGCGTCGCATGACACTGCCGGTACGCAGTGAGGGCAGTAAAGAAGAGGAAATCGAGGGCCACCGAGAAGCAAATGATGCGACTCTACCTGACTTAGACCCACGTTGTAGTGAACCTGAAAATGTTAACCCCCAAGAAGTTGTTCCCCAGAGGCCTCGACGTGAGAGGAGGCGGCCTACTTGGATGGAGGATTACGAAGTATCCTATTGATCTCGAAGATCAAGGGGGGCGTGTGGTGTAAATGAGGAAAAAGAAGAGAAAACAAGAACGACCGACCGCGTTTTTGCGTGGCTTACCTCGTGTGAAGGAGAAGGAAACAAGAATGGCCGACTTGTTTCTTTAAATGCCTACAGGGTGACTACGAGGTATGCAAATGAGATGCTCCTGATTGGAAATGGAAGAGATAAAAGAGGAGTGATTGGGGGAGGAGGCAGAGGGAAGTTAGATTGCGAACAGAGAAGTTTGATCATAGGAGAAAAGTCGGATCCGTAGAGAGTGAAGAAAAACGTTGCAGAAATCCGTTTCAGAGTGGATAGAAAGCGGAAGTACGGCCAGCAGTGTCGCGTATATCACACTAAGTCTATTATCAGAGTAACGAAACCTTACCAGTGTTGTGATTTTTATAAGTTCTACTGGAGAAATGTTGCAATTGATGTAAATTTATACGTTTCTTTTAAATAAATATTGATAAGTATCTCTGCTTTGGCAAAATAGAGTCCAGACTGCCAGGAAACACCGTCACATCTGGCATCTTCTCAAGACATTTATTGTTTTCAAGCCAAATTTCGATACTATTTTCTCACAGTCTTACTTTTACTTGACGTGTCAGACCGGGACTGAAATCTTAATTTCAAATTAGCTGACATTTTGAACCCAAGAATGTCCAACTTTTAATCATTCTTAAAACCTTTGAATATAGACAGATGTTCATATATTGCTGGATATTTGGAGACAAGTAGATTTATATGTATTTAGACATTTTTTTGTTTTTACTTTTTAAATTTAAAGGGTGTTTAGTTCTTTTTGTTAGACGACGTTACAAGTTTCACCTTATTTTAAACTCGATAAAAAACAAGAATATATCATGATTCACCCATTCAATTGGTCTGTTTAGTGATGAAAATATGATTTCAAACAAAAGTGAGATTGATCAATCAACGGACAGGATTTGTTTTTAATGGAAATCGCTCCAGACAATGTATGATGCTACTTGATGTAAGAAGCTAACAAAAACGAAATATGATTATTGCAAAGACATGAGATTCTTATTGGCCTTAGTCTTGAAAAAAAACAAGGCTATAGGTAGAAGAAAAACAGTCAGCAGGAAGAGAGCTCCACAAGCCTGCTGTTCTTGGATACAATGAGGTATCAAAACAGCAAATTGATGAAGACCACTAGACCAACGAGTCAAACGAGCTGGAACAAAAGAAGCAGAGAATAGATCAGACAATTCCGAAGAACACATGCCATAATAGTATTTATAGAAAACACTATCAACATCACATCTGTGAGAGAGAAGGTGCTGAGAAAAAGAAAGGATGTGGCCAATCAATTACAGACACGTTTCTGCACCTTATCAAGAACCCTCAAATAGGACAAAAATTCACCGGCCATATGTTGACAACAGTACTTCATACAATGTCTGCTAGTAGATTTGTAGAGATAGAGAATCGTCTCAGGTGTGAGAAAGTGTTTGGAACGATAGAGAGAACCAACTTTACGAGAAGCAAAAAGAACAATGGATCTATTAGGTATGTGCAAAAACAATGGCGTTTTCTCACATATGTTATATTTATATGTTTTCTGAATTAATTTATTGATAAATATAGCGTTGTTATAAGTCATTTTAAAGCGCGTTTTTGCTCTATCGAATCGTGTTATTCGTTTCCATTTTTAATCTCTTCATTTATTGTTTTTGCAGGCTTTTCGGCAGAATGGGCAAAATTGAAATCCGCACGATATTCTTGTTCCAGTTCAAACTAGGTCGAAAAGCTGCCGAGACAGCTTGTGACATCAATGATGCGTTTGGCCCAGGAACCACTAACAAACGTACAGCACAAAGGTAGTTCAAGAAATTTCGCAATGGTGACGAGAGCCTCGAAGATGAAGACGGTCAAGGCCGGCCGACTGCAGTTGATAACGAAGATCTGAAAGCCTTAATTAAAGCCGATCCTCGCAAAACCACACGAAAAGTTGCTGATGAACTCAAGGTCGACCACTCAACAGTCGTTCGCCATTTGAAGCAAATAGGGAAGTCAAAAAAGCTGGATAAATTTATGGCCGCATGAATTGAACGATAATCAAAAAAATCGTCGTGTTGAGGTGTCTTCTGTGCAACAGAAACTGCCCATTTCTCAAGCGAATTGTGACGTGTGATGAGAAGTGGATTCTCTATGACAATCGGCGACGTTCGGCACAGTGGTTGGATGCCGGTGAAGCTCCAAAACACTCCCCGAAGCCGAAATTGCACCAAAAAAAGATTATGGTGAGTATTTGGTGGTCTGTGACCGGTCTAATCCATCACAGCTTCTTGAATCCGGTCGAAACGATTATGGCGGAGAAGTACTGCCAACAAATTGACGAAATGCACCAGAAGCTCCAACGTATGCACCCGAGATTGGTCAATATGCAGGGACCAATTCTCCTCCAAGACAACGCTTGCCCGCATGTTGCACAACTGACTCTGCAGAAGCTGAACGAATTGGGCTACGAGACTCTGCCTCATCCGCCATATTCACCGGACCTCTCGCCCACCGATTATCACTTTTTCAAGCATATCGACAACTTCCTGTGCGAGAAATGCTTCAAAAGCCGAGATGATGCCGAATCGGCCTTCAATGACTTCATCGCTTCCAGAACTCCGGATTTTTATGATAATGGAATAAGTAAATTTGTTTCCCGTTGGCAAAAATGTGTTGATTCTAATGGTTCTTATTTTGATTAATAAAGTTTGGTATAAAAGAAATTATGGTCTTTTGAAGTTGAACGTTAAAAAACAGCAACCCAATAATATATTAACTCCAAGAAAGATTTGATGACAGAGAAAGACCAAAATGTTTCAGAGTCGATTTCTCCTCAAGAGCAGAGCCATCCATGAAAATCTCAGAAAGAAAAGGGACATGCCTACAATTGAAAGACATGATCCGAGTCTTAACTGGATAAAACGAAACAAGCTATTTCATACCGCAATTCTTATAGACATCCATGAACGCATATAAAAATGCTATAAAAATTAAATGTCACATATTGAGGAAAATCTATTTTGAACTTAAGCGTGATAGATAGGACAAAATGCTGTTTTAAACTTAAGCATCATAGATGTTGAAAAATACTATTTTCAACTTGAACTTGACAGATAGAGGAAAATGCTATTTTAAACCTAAGCATGACAAATGAGGCAAAATGCTATTTTCAACTTTAGTTTGACAAGTGAAGAAAAATGCTATTTCAACCTAAGCATGACAGATGGAGGAAAATGCGATTTTAAACCTAAGGGGGACAAATGGGGCAAAATGTTATTTTCAACTTTAGCTTGACAAGTGGCGGAAAATGCTATTTTCAACCAAAGCATGACAAATGGAGGAAAATGCTATTTTAAACCTAAGGGGGACAAATGGGGCAAAATGCTATTTTCAACTTTAGTTTGACAAGTGAAGAAAAATGCTATTTCAACCTAAGCATGACAGATGGAGGAAAATGCGATTTTAAACCTAAGGGGGACAAATGGGGCAAAATGTTATTTTCAACTTTAGCTTGACAAGTGGCGGAAAATGCTATTTTCAACCAAAGCATGACAAATGGAGGAAAATGCTATTTTAAACCTAAGGGGGACAAATGGGGCAAAATGCTATTTTCAACTTTAGTTTGACAAGTGAAGAAAAATGCTATTTCAACCTAAGCATGACAGATGGAGGAAAATGCGATTTTAAACCTAAGGGGGACAAATGGGGCAAAATGTTATTTTCAACTTTAGCTTGACAAGTGGCGGAAAATGCTATTTTCAACCAAAGCATGACAAATGGAGGAAAATGCTATTTTAAACCTAAGGGGGACAAATGGGGCAAAATGCTATTTTCAACTTTAGTTTGACAAGTGAAGAAAAATGCTATTTCAACCTAAGCATGACAGATGGAGGAAAATGCGATTTTAAACCTAAGGGGGACAAATGGGGCAAAATGTTATTTTCAACTTTAGCTTGACAAGTGGCGGAAAATGCTATTTTCAACCAAAGCATGACAAATGGAGGAAAATGCTATTTTAAACCTAAGGGGGACAAATGGGGCAAAATGCTATTTTCAACTTTAGTTTGACAAGTGAAGAAAAATGCTATTTCAACCTAAGCATGACAGATGGAGGAAAATGCGATTTTAAACCTAAGGGGGACAAATGGGGCAAAATGTTATTTTCAACTTTAGCTTGACAAGTGGCGGAAAATGCTATTTTCAACCAAAGCATGACAAATGGAGGAAAATGCTATTTTAAACCTAAGGGGGACAAATGGGGCAAAATGCTATTTTCAACTTTAGTTTGACAAGTGAAGAAAAATGCTATTTCAACCTAAGCATGACAGATGGAGGAAAATGCGATTTTAAACCTAAGGGGGACAAATGGGGCAAAATGTTATTTTCAACTTTAGCTTGACAAGTGGCGGAAAATGCTATTTTCAACCAAAGCATGACAGATGGAGGAAAATGCTATTTTAAACCTAAGGGGGACAAATGGGGCAAAATGCTATTTTCAACCAAAGCATGACAGATAGAGGAAAATGCTATTTTAAACCTAAGCATGACAAATGGGGCAAAATGCTATTTTCAACTTTAGCTTGACAAGTGGAAGAAAAGGCTATTTCAACCAAAGCATGACAGATGGAGGAAAATGCTATTTTAACGTTAAGTGTGATACATAGAGGAAATACTATTTCAGACCTAAGCATGACAGCTTGAGGATAATATTTAAAATTTAAGTGTGACAGGTCGAGAAAAATGCTATTTTAAATTAAAGCGTGACAGACCAACGAAAATTCCATTTTATACTGAAGCTTTACAGACAACCACAACGCAACATTTCAGACGCAGAGCTAGACATACTGGCTAATAGAGTGAGCGTCTTATAGTGATTTCGGACGCATCTCAAAATAAGATGTTCATTCAATCTGCCCTGATTAAAAAGCTATTTCAAACATTTCAGACCAATGAACGACTCCAACTTTAATTCTGATTCGCCAATTTTCATCTGTTATTGTTGTACCATGTTATATGCAATAAAACATAAATAGCTACAATTTATTTAAAAAAACACTTAGTTCAACCCAGACGACCAATAATATATTTTATTTTTAATAATCATCTTAAAATAGAAAGCAGCATAGGGTCTCAACTCGTATTTCTAATTGAAAAAAATAATAGGAGTTGTCTCCCTTACAATTAAAATTTTATTTATTTTTTCTGTATAAGTTTAAAAATGTGCAAATCAAATGAAAGTTAAAAACGAAAATGACCCGTAATAGGAAATATTTTTTAATGATTAACTTAAAATAAAAAAGCAGCAAGGGAAATGACTCATATTTCTAGCTGAAAAAATGATAGGAGTTATCTACCTTACAATTAAAATTTTATTTCTTTTTCTGTATCAAATATGCAAACAAATGAAAGTAAAAATCGAAAATGACTTTATTGTATCCCGGGCAACGTCGGGTAGGTAAAATTACTGTTATATAATGTGAGATTAACGTACTTATATGAGTGAGTGTTTGAGAAGTCAATCATGGGAAGTTGATTGGCAAAATAAGGCACAGATTATTTCCCATTAGAAGAAAATCTGCAACCTTTTTTGTCATTAAAATATGACAAAATAAATAAATTAGTATTTTGGGTTTAAAATGACACGTGAATAGAAACTCTGTAGTACACATGTGTCCTGCTAGACTTGAAAGGGTTAATACAGGGTGACTAGAAAAATGGTGACCACCCCCCCCCCCCCCAAAAAAAAAAAAAAAAATTAAAAAATTCTACTCATGTAATGGTTAATAAAATTCACAATCAAATCCAACCATATTTATTACAAAAAAAATTCACTCTCTGCTCGACTTGTCTAGAAAGTTTCAGGCATAAATATCGAACGGTCTTTCGTAGGTTTTTTTTTTTATTGCTGTACAATGATATAGGGGACAATTTGGTGATCGTCTCATCAGTAGGAGGTGTGATCCTGAATGAAGCTGCACACTCACCAGATTTTTATTTGTGTGGTTATTTAAAAAATAATTGCAACCCGGTAATAAATTTAGAAGCAACTTCCCTTGCACAACACTGCAACGAACAATCTCAATCTCAATCTCGATCTCGATCTCAATCTCAATATCAATATTAATCTCAATCTCAACCTCAATCTCAATATGAATATGAATATGAATATGAATCTCAATCTCAATCTCAATCTCGATCTCGATCTCAATCTCAATATCAATCTCAATCTCAATCTCAATCTCAACCTCAATCTCAATCTCAACCTCAATCTCAATCTCAATCTCAACCTCAATCTCAATCTCAATCTCAACCTCAATCTCAATCTCAATCTTAATCTCAATCACAATCTCAATCTCAACCTCAATCTCAATATGAATATGAATATGAATCTCAATCTCAATCTCAATCTCAATCTCAATATTAATATGAATATGAATATGAATATGAATATGAATCTCAATCTCAATCTAAATCTCAACCTCAACCTCAATCTCAATCTCAATCTCAATCTCAATCTCAATCTCAATCTCAACTTCAATCTCAACTTCAATCTCAATCTCAATCTCAATCTCAATCTCAATCTCAACTTCAATCTCAACTTCAATCTCAATCTCAATCTCAGTCTCAATCTCAATCTCAACTTCAATCTCAATCTCAATCTCAATATCAATCTCAATCTCAATCTCAACTTCAATCTCAATCTCAATCTCAAGATCAATCTCAATCTCAACGTATATATCAATCTCAATCTTAATATCAATCTCAATCTCAATCTCAATCTCAATCTCAATATCAATCTCAATATCAATCTCAACCTCAATCTCAATATGAATATGAATATGAATATCAAGATCAATCTCAATCTCAATATTAATATCAATCTTAATATCAATCTCAATCTCAATCTCAATCTTTATATCAATCTCAATCTCAATCTCAATCTCAATCTCAATCTCAATCTTAATATCAATCTCAATATCAATCTCAATCTTCTCTATCAACTGTCAAATTTCGAACTTCCTGTTTTCCCCCATTCGTTCCTTCTTAAAGTAGTTGTTCTACTCATATGCAAATGAATGCCACCTATAAAAAATCTAACTACGAACACAAGTTCTTTTTCCTACTGAAAATCGATTACCCACAATGCGAAACGTTCGACACACTTCAAAGCTGGTAACCCTTCAATTTACTTCCATTTTTTACAGTTGGCAACTTTTAATAATTTTTTGTATTTTAACCCACACTAATGTCCATCAAAACAATTATCTCAAAGATCATGGCTATGAAAACCATCTCCAGACGATTCCTGTACTGAAGACGGCGGCCATTACAGCCAAAATCAGGGAAGTACCAAAAGAAGAGGGTTTCAGAGGTATTGGAAAGTTTGCACGTCCTATCCAGCTGTGCTTAATATTGAATGGCGATAAAACATAGACTGTTGGACATTCATGACTGAAACTTGGTGGACAAGTCAGGCATGGATTGAAGTTTATTTGTACCAAATATTGGAGTGTAGAAAAGATTGTTGATTTTATTACTGATTTCATGGGTGATATTTTTTTGGCTCACCCTTTTGGGGGATCACCTTGTATATGAAGTGGGTCTAAAATGTTTAGTCTAAATATTGTTCAATCTATGAAAGTAAGATTGACTGCTGCTAGTTTTTAAAGGATGTCTAGAAAGCGATCCGATTGATTATGTAAAAATACACAATCGACTTGATATAAATCAAATTATTTTCATTCAATATAACGAAAATTGATTAATTTTTATGAGACGTCTATTTAAACTGGGCGTTTAACGATGAAAAAATGCTATTTCAAACTTCTGCATGACAGACAAAGAAAATAATATATTAAACTTCTCTATTACAAATGAAGAAAATACTATTTAAAACTTCTGCATGACAGACTAAAAAGAGCTATATTAAACTTCTGCATGACATACGAAGGAAATGCGATTTCAAACTTCTGTGTGACAGACCAAAGAAAATGCGATTTTAAACTTCTGTGTGACAGACCAAAGAAAATGTTATTGCAAACTTAAGCATGATACACTAAGAAAATGCTATTTCAAATTTAAGCCTAACAGATCAAAAATATTTTATATCAAACTTAAGTGTGACAGACCAAGAAAATGCTATTTCAAATTTAAGCCTGACAGACCAAGAACATTCTATTTCAAACTTAAGCAGGACAGACCAAGAAATCTACTTCAAACGTAAACGTGACAGACCAAGAAAACGCTATTTCAAACATAAATGTGACAGACCAAGAAAACGCTATTTCAAACATAAATGTGACAGACCAAGAAATCTGCTTCAAACATAAATGTGACAGACCAAGAAAACGCTATTTCAAACATAAATGTGACAGACCAAGAAAACGCTATTTCAAACATAAATGTGACAGACCAAGAAATCTGCTTCAAACATAAATGGGACAGACCAAGAAAACGCTATTTCAAACATAAATGTGACAGACCAAGAAAACGCTATTTCAAACATAAATGTGACAGACCAAGAAATCTACTTCAAACATAAATGTGACAGACCAAGAAAACGCTATATCAAACATAAGCGTGACAGACCAAGAACACTATTTCAAACGTAAAAGTGACAGATCAAGAAAATATTATTTTAAACTTAAGCATGACAGATAGTGAAGATGTTATTGCAAGCATTAAAGACTGATCGACAGACCATGCCGTTTATAAAGATGCTTGGATGCATTTAAAATAAGATACATCCATTCAATCTACACATTTAGCGACGAAAATGCTATTTCCAACTGAAGGGTGAAAGACTGACGGACAGATCTTCTTATTGAGATGCGAGGACGCATCCAGAGATACGTTATCTACTTGATATGAATGAAATAATAAAAAGGTGTAAAAATACCTATTACCAACTTAATTATATATCAGATTATCCCCCTTTTTCAATTTATGAGGTCTGCGTGGAAAGTAATAAAGCGATGTCAATACAATTATTACTAACTTAATTACGAAAAAAAATTATGTTCGTTTCCCTCTACGTCAAACCGGTGTAAATAAAGTTCATATAACGGTGCAGAATTATCTCCCCTTTCATCTACCGAGATAACCCCTGAAATGCTGCCGACTCAATTAGGAGTTTATCATGAAACGGGTTTTGCAATATCAAACCCTAATGGACTGGTATTGTCCTGGCCTTTGGGTCTGGATTTACGCCGGTCTATTGGGGGTTGTCTGGTCCTGTGCAGTTCTAGGAGGTGCACCCTCCCAGGCTTTGCCTCCCCTCTTTGGGGAGGAGTAAGTTTATTGCTTACTGTCTGAGGCGCCCTACCGGGGAATGCCGACGGGGCTGCCCAGGCAATTTTTAATGGCCAGAGTGCTCACTTTCTCGGGCGCTGGCTTTTAAAACCCCACTTTCCCGACCCGATCTTGGGTCACATCTTACTTGTGGGAGTAAGATAAAACTGGCCTTGTGCCTAACTCCTGGGGAGGAGTAAATAAAACCACACCTCCGTCGCATTGTTTCTATTTATCTTCCTCCCACAAGGTAAGATGTGACACAAGGTCGGGAAAGTCGGATTTGAGAAACCAGCGCTCGAGAATTTGAGCGCTCTGGTAATTTAAAAATTGCCCGGGCAGCCCCATCGGCATTCCCCGGTAGGGGCGCTTCAGACGATTAGCAATAAACTAACCCCTTCTCAAATGGGTGAGACGGCAAAGCCTGGGATGGTGCACCGCCTAGAACTGCACAGGACAGTACCTCTACCACAGACCGGCAGAATCAAGACCCGAAGGCCAAGACGGTACCGGTCTATGGGGTGCAGTATCCATCGGAACAGATACTACACTTTAATCTTGGCCAAAAGGCCAAACCCCCCGATCTTCTTACTAGTATCTTTAATGTACGTCGCACAGTATCCTATATCTCTACAATGCCACCATTCGCTCGTGCATGGAGTATTGTTGCCACATATGGGCTGGTGCACCAACCACTAGTCTCTCCCTGTTGAACAGGGTGCAAAAAAAGAATCTGCTAAAAACTATCTGCCAAGCTCCAGCCCCTGTCGCATCGGCACAGAGTTGCATCCCTGCGCTTTTTTTTTACTAGTACTTCCACGGAATGTGCTCCGATGAACTTACTGCACTTGTAAACAGAACGGTCTCACAATCAAACAAGCATCTCGCGTTCAGCGGTTTTTCTACATTTTAATTTTATCAGTGTGTTTGTGAAATAAATCTGTTAAAAACGTTCTACTTCGTACTTCTTTCATTTTTCTGAGTTGTAATTTTTATCTATGGGGTTATCTCAAAGATAATGTCTATCAAAATCATCCCAAGACTATTCCTAAACTGAATAGAGCAATCACTGCCAATAATCACTACAGTGCCAAGAAGAGTGTGTTAAAGTTATTGTCAATTCGCATGTCGTATCGAGGTATGCTTATCACTGAACAGGAATAAAACAAAGACTGTTGCACATTCATGGCCAAAACTTGGTGAACAAATGTTAGGTCAACCTAACAAATCAAAATCGAGTTATTTCTCTTGAATCAAAAAGTAAGAGTTATCACCCTTTGATTAAAGAAGTCGTCTGCCGAACAGTGAAAAGTAAACAGATCAGTCTCACAATCAAACAAGCATCTCGCGTTCAGTGGTTTTTCTACATTTTAATTTTATCAGTGTGTCTGTTAAAAACGTTCTACTTCGTACTTCTTTCATTTTTCTGAGTTGTAATTTTTAATGCCAAGAAGAGTGTGTTAAAGTTATTGTCAATTCGCATGTCGTATCGAGGTATGCTTATCACTGAACAGGAATAAAACAAAGACTGTTGCACATTCATGGCCCAAACTTGGTGAACAAATGTTAGGTCAACCTAACAAATCAAAATCGAGTTATTTCCCTTGAATCAAAAAGTAAGAGTTATCACCCTTGGATTAAAGAAGTCGTCTGCCGAACAGTGAAAAGTAAACAGATCAGTCTCACAATCAAACAAGCATCTCGCGTTCAGCGGTTTTTCTACATTTTAATTTTATCAGTGTGTTTGTTAAATAAATCTGTTAAAAAGGTTCTACTTCATTTTTCTGAGTTGTAATTGAACCGAAACGTATACACATCAAGACGTAACAACAAGTCAGGCATGAAGTTTATTTGTACCAAATATGGTTGCATGTCAGAAAAGATTGTGAATTTTATTAACGATTCCATAGTGTCATATTGGAGGGGAGAAAGAGAGGTCACCCTATATAAGGGTCTCTGTCCAATTGTGTTTCAGTATGTCCTTCCGTTTGCATCCGTAAATACGCAGACTCAATATACGCATCTTAAGAATATTGGTGAAACTCGGACGACACCTTAAAAATAAATCCCTTCAAAAAGGCTTTAATATCAAAGTGGATTATGCATGATAATCCTGGCTTTGGCTTCGGAATGAGTCTTAAGACATTTCAAGATTAAGGATAATCTAAAAGATTAAGATTATCCGGAGCCATCAAGTGTGAGAGGAAAAGTTCTCACAATGTCGCATGGTTGTCTTCTTTATCATCATCATCATCATCATGAACCGTGAAAGATGGCGGCCGTATTTGAGAGATCTGCCCCCCCCCCCACCTTAATGTAAGATTAGTTGGGGAAGACACACGGGGTATTATGTATGCATATTGTCTACTATATAAAAAAAATTAAAAAACGAAAGAATTGTTAACACTCAAATTAAATTAAAAAAACTTTTACCAAAATAACTGGATTCGGTATTAAATAACACAAAAAAGGGTTGATATGCCGTAAACCAGATTGTGATAAGATTGGCTGTGGGTGCGTTAAAACAATGTCAAAAACGGAATTTTCCACATCAGGTTCTAACCTGATGTGGAA
>OY744544.1:16613945-16628945 GCA_963556195.1 Sepiola atlantica
ACAAGGCATGAAGCCACTTAATGTAAGGAGCTAACAAGAACGAAGGATGATTATCGCAAAGACAGGAGGAGAGTTCCACAAATATTGGAAAGAAGCTATTTGAATAGGAAGCTGTATTTTATAATTTAAGAGAGTTCCACAAGCCTGCAGTTCTTGGAAAGACCAAGGTTATAGGTAGGAGAAAAACAGTCAGCAGGAAGAGAGTTCCACAAGCCTGCAGTTCTTGGAAAGACCAAGGTTATAGGTAGGAGAAAAACAGTCAGCAGGAAGAGAGTTCCACAAGCCTGCAGTCCTTGGAAAGACCAAGGTTATAGGTAGGAGAAAAACAGTCAGCAGGAAGTTATGTTCAAAATTGATATGCCAAATCAGAGCTAATTATGGCACGAGAGTATATATATAGATGCAATTAATATATTTATATTGTTTATTTATTTTATTATTGAAAATGTTATTTGTTTCATACCATGAATACGGGGTGGGGTGTTTTTCTATCTAAATTATTACTGACACTATTTGTTTCCATTTTGAACAAGAAATGCTATGAATAAAGAGTTATATTTATTTCTGTTAAAATTGTCATTATTTGTTTTTCTATCGAATTATTCTTGTCTCGTCTTGAGTCATCCATCAATTGACGGTAAAACATTCACAAAGCTCGTGCACTCATTGAGATCAGAAGCTCCGATCTTGGCCAAATATCTTGATCGTAATATGAGGTCTTCCAGCCCGTCACAGATTCGTCATATCAGGATACATTAAAATATAATTTTAAACCTTTAAAAAAATTTTTTTTTTATCATATTTCACCCCAAACAATGCAGGCCGCCACTGTAGACGTAAGGGGTGACTGAGAATTAAGGTGTAGGTTTTGGGGGTCATCCTAAGTTGGGAGCTTGTCTGTTAACATTGGTTTTAAACCTCTGCATGTCGGTACTGTCGGGGAAACAGGGAGCAGGGAGGAAGTTCCAGAGGCCGGCAGCACGAGGAAAGAAGCTAGTGGAGTAGAAGGCTCTCCGGCATCTGGGGACCTCCACAGTGAATGGATGGGATTTAGCTGATTGTCGAGTTGGTCTGGTGTATTTATAACTCTTTATCTGTCATTTCAAATTTAATCGCAAGTTTAAGAATATTCTTAAGCCTTAATTGAAAAGGAGTTAGGCACAAGGCCAGTCTTTATCCTACTCCCACAAGTAAGATATGACCCAAGGTCGGGTCGGGAAAGTGGGGTTTCAAAAATTGCCTGGACAGCCCCGTCGGCATTCCCCGGTAGGGACACCTCAGGCAGTAAGCAATAAACTTACTCCTCCCCCAAAGAGGGGAGGCGAAGCCTGGGAGGGTGGACCTCCTAGAACTGCACAGGACAGACCCATAGACCAGCGTAAATCAAGCCCCGAAGGCCAAGACAATACCAGTCTATGGGGTGCAGTATCCATCGGAACAGATACTACACTTTGATCTTAGCCAAAAGGCCAAGTAGTTACATTGCTGTTTACATTACATTTAAATCTCTGCAGGTTGATACGGTCGGGAAAACAGTGAGCGGGAAGGGAATTCCAGAACCAATTGGTCAGAGGAAAGAAGCTATTAGAGTTGAAAATATTCCGGCATCTAGGGACCTCTACAGTGAATGTGTGGGGTTTTATTCCTAGTTGAGTAGATCGGGGCATACAAGTGCAGTAAGTTCATAAGAACAAATTCCGTAAACTTACTGCACTTGTATCCTCTCAACAGCAGCAAAATCCCACCCCTTCACTGTAGAAGCCTTTAGATGCCGGAAGATTTTCTACTCTGAGAGCTTATTTCTTTTGGAATTGCCTTCCTACTCACTGTTTCAGAAATTTAAATACAATGCGAATAAACATCCTGCTACCCAACTCTCAACCCAGGTTGCTCCCACCCCCTGTAAATCTGGCCCCTACCACACTACTGTGGTAGAGGCCAGATTTACACATCAGTGGCAATATGCTTTGTTTGGGATAAAATAGATTTAAAACTTTTAAAAAAAATTTAAACCTAAAAATAAGGAGTCTCTTTACCTCTATATATGAGAATAATATAGACGCAAAAATACATTATTCCGCTATCTAATTTACATACGTGTTTATGGTGTGTACAAGCACACTATGTAAATTAGATGACAAAATAAAGCAATTTAGAAGGAATGCTGAAAAATGAGTTACTCTTTCTTTAAATGCTCACAGAGACATTAAAAAATATTAGTGGCATTTAACACTGTGAGGTAATGCGATAAATTCCGTGGAAGTACCTGTAAAACAAGCACAGGGCAATAAGTGAGGTAATGTGACATGGGGTAGAGCTTGGTAGACATATAAAGTAAATACAACTTAATTTGACAATGTCTAGGAACTATTCTACATAAGAATGCTACGACCAGTAGAAAAGTGCCATGCTGAGATTGCTAGCTCTTTTGGCCAAGATCAAAGTGTAGTATCTGTTCCGATGAACACTGCACCCCATAGACTGGTATCGTCTTGGCCTTCGGGGCTTGATTTACGCCGGTCTATGGGACTGTCCTTTGCAGTTCTAGGAGGTCCACCCTCCCAGGCTTTGCCTCCCCTCTTTGGGGAGGAGTAAGTTTATTGCTTACTGCCTGAGGCGGCCCTACCGGGGAATGCTGACAGGCCTGCCCAGGCAATTTTTAATGGCCAGAGTGCTCACCTTCTCGGGCGCTGGCTTTTCAAATCCCACTTTCCCGACCTTGTGTCACATCTTACCTTGTGGGAGGAAGATAAATAACTTGCTAGCTGTCAGGAAGTCCCGTTTAAACTTTTCAGAAGCAAGATCTGACGATCAAGAGTCAGCGGTTTAAAACCATGTGAAAACATAAAGCTAGTCAGGATGGAATTTAATTTTGTTTCCAGAAGAGGAGAGTTCATTGTTTCGTTAGCAAGTAATGTTTCAGAGGATATAGTTTGGATCTGGTCCAAGAGAGATAACTAGTGAGTATTTTAATCCAACACCTCTACTAAAGGACTGTAGAGATATTCAGTCATTAAGCTAGAATTGAAAATTGTCATTGAATATGTCTCTCTGTGTGTGTGTGTGTGTGTGTGTGTGTGTGTGTGTGTGTGTGTTGGAAGGTCACGTGCCTCCTTGGAACCGCCCCTGCAATAAAGGACTTGACACATATTCTGCCATTATGCTAAAATTTGAAATTTTCACCGTTTCATTCAAAGACCGGTTATAAATTTGATACAAAAGAGGTGATTTTCTTGCCAGTTGGTCCCCCATAATGGCTCGTTTAGCGCCGATCATTTTAATCATCAATATTTATTCCCTGCAATTTCAAAATCGATTATATCTTTCCTGCGGAATTTTCTTATCTCCGTTTTTATCGAACCATTATTTTATCGCCATTAAAATTCTATGCCGCCTTTTGCTTCCGTAACCTTTATTCTTCAGTACCCAAGTATAAATTGGAAAATACCGAACTACGCAATATATAATGCCATTTTTAAAATTACGCTACGCAGATAGTGTTGCAGGATAGTTACCTAACAGAACGCGAGCAGTAACACGCAATAACAAAATGAAAACTTGGAAAATATGAAATCGTCAATTTTATTTAAAGGAAATAAAATCATATGCACACAGTGTAGTTGCGGGCATAAGAGTCTGTAAAATCCGATAAAAACTTGTGACAACACCCAAAAGGCGACAACACAAAATTAAATTCGGTTTACTAATATGGAATATGAAAATATATTTTGCTATAATATAACAAAAAGCAAAATTACATCAAAACGAATACCGAACAACGCCGGATAGGGACAGCTAATACATATATATATATACACATGCATGTATGTATATTAATATTCTTGATATGCTCTTCTGTTAATGTTTTTTTTTTTTTTTTTAAATGTCTGTATATTAAATCTTATAATTTGTTTGTTGCTCTACAATCAAATAATTTGGAGAATAGAAAACAGTTATTATCAACAAATAGAATACAGATTAGAACATTCATATTCATTAATAACAAAATGAAAACTTGGAAAATATGAAATCGTCAATTTTATTTAAAGGAAATAAAATCATATGCACACAGTGTAGTTGCGAGCATAAGAGTCTGTGTATGTATGTGACAAAAACATAAGTGTAGTATCTGTTCTGATACTACACTTCATCTTTTCTGTCCTCGGTCAGTGAAGAAGAAATTCTTCTAGACTGAGAACATTTAATTTTTTGTCACAATTCAGAGCGCCCCGATTTGGGGAGCTGGATTTTCCCAACATTCAAAAACCGATCTTGTGTCTAACTCTTCCCTCGTGGGGATGAAAAGTAAATAGGGGCTTTACATGAAGTAGCTGTGAGAATATAAGTAAGTTGCATTATTTGGATTAATCGGACTACTACATTCATCTTGGTTGTTATTTTCACACACGTTTCGGCCGATGTAACCTCCGACCTTCTTAAGGTGGCTCGTTTTGAACTTTGGGAAACATTATGTAAAAACCGGGAACCTATACAGAATTTTGCACTGAATGTATAAGTTCCCGAGTTTGACATAAAGATTTACGAGTTCAAAAATATGCACCTAAAGAAGGTCGGAGGTTACATCGGTAGAAACGTTGGGAAAATAACAACCAAGATGTTGATTGTAGTCTGAAAAATCTAAATAATTAAAATTGTTCATCTTCATCTAAAAAAATTATGAAACATAAGAAAAGTTATGTAGTTGTGATAAGGTTTAGTATCATTATATCTTGATTTTAATCTTTGTAACGCAACATAAAAGTGGTGCAAAAAGGGCTGGGCACTTTCGAGTAGCTTTAATAACAAGCAGTACAAATAGCTATATGCGAGATCCGAACACCGTTTCGTATCTGCCTGGTAAATAGCAGCCGATTTGTCGCTATTTACAGTTAAAGTTACTCTATATTTACTAACTAATTGACGATGGCCGTTTGGATAAGATCACCGACTACGAATCAGTGGCGATTTGTGTTCGGGGTTCGCGCCTACCGACCGTCGGGAATTAGTTCCTAGACTGAAGATTGCGTTAGCATGAAACATCGATGTCTCTAGGTATTTAAATAATTAATATGTATTTATAAAAATATTATTGTTTATCAGCCCCCCCCCTCCCCACAAGGGCTGGGCACTTTCGAGTAGCTTTAATAACAAGCAGTACAAATAGCTATATGCGAGATCCGAACACCGTTTCGTAAGATCACTCTATCTGCCTGGTAAATAGCAGTCGATTTGTCGCTATTTACAGTTAAAATTCCTCTATATTTACTAACTAATTGACGATGGCCGTTTGGATAAGATCACCGACTACGAATCAGTGGCGATTTGTGTTCGGGGTTCGCGCCTACCGACCGTCGGGAATTAGTTCCTAGACTGAAGATTGCGTTAGCATGAAACATCGATGTCTCTAGGTATTTAAATAATTAATATTTATTTATAAACATATTATTGTATATATATATATATATATATATATATATATATATATATATATATATATATATATAATAATAAATACTTACCTCCCTTTTTTAGATAATTTAATTAGAGTTACGTACCTTTAACCATAGGATTTTTTTTTATATATATATATATTTTCATATTTTATATATTTTTATTTTTTTATTTTTATTTTTATATTTTATATTTTATATTTTATATTTTATATTTTATATTTCATATTTTATTTTATTTCATTTTAATTTTCTCTTATTTTAATTTCCCTTCTCTTTCCTTCTCCTTCTTATCTCACTTCTAAATATAGAATCTCTTACATAACGGCTATTTCTCCGGTTTAAGCGTCTCACCGCCTCTTCATTTAAAATTATTTGAGCATAGCGTTTCATAACGGGTAAAGACTGTTCACAGATGTTTTTTGAAGAAATTCCATCATTTTACCATTTCAGATAGTGCTGACGAAGACGGAATTGGGGATTCAACCTTTTTCCTGTCAGAAACCACTGGTCCACATGTCTGATTAAAATCTGTATTTATAAATATATATATATATATATATATATATATATATATATATATATATATATATATATATATATATATATATATATATATATATATTATTATTATTAGTTATAGTATATAACTTTATTTGTATCACAAGGAGAATATATAACACTGATTTTTATTAAAAAAATAAAATGTTACAGACCTCTAGGATATAGACTGCAGGTAAAATTGAGCTCAATGGTTAACACTTAAAGTCAAACAGAGCTCATATATTATAATTCAGTAGAATACAAAACTTATGACATGTTTGGATATGTTTTTCAAGTTGATGTTATTTTTGTTTTAGGTTGAAAGATGTGTCGAGATTGTCCAGAATTCATCCTGTTCGATTTCAGCTTTCGACTTTCTTCAGCCATTTTCAAGGATATTAATCTTAAAATAAAAACACTATTTTTGTACTAATGAGTAACCACTTAGTAAGGCCAAAAGGCCCCTCGAGGAGAAGGGTTAATAAGATTGTCTGTTGGCGATGAACAAGACCATGAGAGGATATGGAAACGGTCAGTTAAATGGTCAGAATTTGATTATTAAAGTGGGCGGCTCGACAAGAATTTATTAACATTGAATTTAAAAAAAAAACTACCACTGTAGTCAGTTGGGAAGCAGCTGCGTTGTAACGTATTCCGTAGATGGGAAGTTCTTGGAAAGAAACTTTGTTCATGGAAGTTCCCTTTAATTTTAGGTACACAGAGAAGGAAGAAAGAAAGATTTGTTGTCACTCAGAATCCAGGAACACAACTTGTTATTGTCAGTGAGCAATCTCTGAGAATGACTTGTGTAAAAACCCTTAATGAGAAAGTAGGTAAGTAAGTAATAAAAATAATAATAAAAATAAAAATAAAAATAATAATAATAATAATTTTTATAATAATAATTTTATAATAATAATAACAAAATAATACTAATAATGAAAATACTAATAATAATGAAGACAATAATAATAATAATAATAATAATAATAATAATAATAATAATAATAATAAATATAAAAAAATAATGATAAATATAAAAATAATAATAATAATAATAAATATAAAAAATAATAAATATAAAAATAATAAAAATAATATTAAAAATAATAATAAAAATAATAATAATGAATATAAAAAATAATAATAAATATAAAAATAATGATAATTATAAATATAAAAATAATAATAATAATAATAAATATAAAAAATAATAAATATAAAAATAATAAAAATAATATTAAAAATAATAATAAAAATAATAATAATGAATATAAAAAATAATAATAAATATAAAAATAATAATAATGATAATAAATATAATAATAATGAAAATAAATATAAAAATAATAATAATAATAATAAATATAAAAATAATAATAATAATAAATATAAAAAAATAATAATAATAATAATAATAATAATAATAATAATAATAATAATAATAATAATAATAATAATAATAATAATAATAAATATCAAAATAATAATAATAATAATAAATATAAAATAATAATAATAATAATTTATTTTAGGAATAAATACCGGGGCAGTATCACTAGTAAGGTATTCTGGACCCTTTATAGGCTGGACAAAAGAAATACTTAGGGATCTGGTCCAGAAGACTATCAAAACTAATGACTATGCATAATACAATACATTCGAAGGAGGATACTGCCCGACTCTATGCATCAATATATTTTATTACAACCAGTTTGATAAGACTAAAAGCAATTGAAAAAAATACAGTGAAAATTTTAGAAGTTATATCTTTATTGAAATGGATAAAAAATACATGTTGGTTGGCCTTGTGCCAGATTATTACATGCAACAGAGAAGAGACGTCACTAGTCTCTCTCTACTCTATCGCTCTTTCCATGGTCTCAATCTCTGGTTCCTCCTTGTAAAACATCCACAGCAAGAACTCGTCTTCTAACACAGCTGCAAATAATTTTGCTTTCTTCATCTGTGTGCCTAACATCAATCGGAATTTCCATAAACAGAGTTTCTTTCCAAGAACTTCCCATCTGTGGAACACGTACTCATGGGGTTACTTCCCTGAGGGCTACAGCATGGTTGTCTTCAAATCCAATGTCAGTAAATACTTACCATAAACCGTCCTCATAAATAGCTAAATTTTATTCATTCCTTTCACCATTTTCAATCCTCTCATATTATTCATAATCATTGAACTGTCAATCTATTCATCTCATTAACTCTTATCCTCGGGTGGCTTTTAACCTTGATAAGAAGTGATTCATTATAATGAAAGAAAAGCGCATAAGTATCGTCATTGTTACTTTCTCCACCTCTACACATGTCATCTCGTTACATAACATATAAGGAGAGTTAAAACATCTGAATCAAGTAGTGGAAACAATCATCATCATCATCATCATCATCATCATCATCATCATCATCATCATCATCATCATCATCATCACCACCACCACCACCACCACCACCATCATCATCATCATCACCACCATCATAATCATCATGATCAGCATGACCATCACCACCATCATATATATATATATATATATATATATATATATATATATATACCTTATTAATACATATACATATATATATATATATATATATATATATATACCTTATTAATACATATATATATATATATATATATATATATATATATATATATATATATTATATATTTCTGCAAACATTGTTAAAAATAACAGAATTCATCTTTTTTTATTTTTTAAATTTTTCTGATGATTTTTTTTGTATTTAAAAAAATAAATAAATAAATGTTCCATAGGTTTCACGAACGTTTTCGATTCTTCGTCGAATCATCCTCAGGTGTGAAAAGCAAATGAACAAAAAAGCTGGAGAAAGAAAAGAATTTTTAAAAAGACGGTGAAAAAACGCGTGAAGAACGTTTTTCGCATCGTCATCCAGTTTTGGTATTTAAAGTGCCATGAGTGTCCCGGACGCCGAGGTGGGCAACACCAGGCAACATCTCACACCTGCTCTCCATGCGGTCCGATCCAAAGGGTTGATACCAGTCATGTTGCAAGCAGTTAAGTCACTTCGTATGCATTCAAGCCAGGTCTTCCTTGCTCTCCCATGCACCCCCGTGCCTGGGGTATCCATCCATATAATTGAGTTGATTCAGGAGGTGGGACGCTATGAACTTGCTGCACTAATGCCCCCCTCGACACAAATTCACTAGACCAACCCGACAATCAGCCAAATTCCATCCATTCACTGTGGAGGTCCCCAAATGCCGAAGAGCCTTCTACTCTAATAGCTTCTTTCCTCGTGCTGCCGGCTTCTGGAACTCCCTCCCTGCTCCCTGTTTCCCCGACTGTACTGACATGCAGAAATTTAAAACTAATGTGAACAAGCATCTTTCTGCACAGCTCCCAATTTAGGATGCCCTCCCCAAAACCTATACCCTATTTCTCAGTAGCCCCTTATGTCTACAGTGGCAGCCTGACTTATTTGGGGTGAACTATGTTAAAAAAAAAAAAATACATGGCCAAAAGACCTGAGACGTCGAGCATGTAAAGCATCCCAAATCCCATCAATACCAAACTTCTGATGAAGGACAGTTGAAGGGATTCTTTCCTCTAGTTTGCTGCCACATATCAACCTGATCATAGCACGGTAATTATGCTGGAGCCATTGCAAATCAGAAACATTTGTGACATGTCCCACTGCGGTGCAAGAGCGAACACAGGCTGAAAAGACCTTGATCCGAATCCTGAAAGAAATGTGTCTGGATGCAAGAATTGGCAGCAACTTCCTGAACCTTCCTGAAACAACACAACAGCAAGTAGTGATAGCACATTCACAACCACCACACCGCCATAAAAGGGCTCGTCTCTGCCTGTCATGCAGAACTTGAATATGAGAAAGAACAAGTGCATGCTGGAACAAGAGTATTTATGCATATCGACTGGTGTGCATTTCCATCCATAAAAGACGAGTCTAATACTTGTCTGTTACGTTTGAGCACTCGAAGGGCTGAGATCATTGAATGATAGAGATAAGCATTGAAAACGGTGTTGTTTGAGAAGTGTATACCATATAAAAAAGTTCCGGTGGCGAGCACGTTCTTTCCATCTACAGAGACTATGTTTCCCTCATTTTCTTCTTTTTTTTTTTTTTTTTACTTTCCTTCATACAAATAAACTTTATTTGGTTCTTTGATGTACTTAGATCTAAAAGGTTTCAAAGTGAAGCATCGTGCGAATGTCAAGAGACCGCCACAAACAGAAAAGAAACCTAAAGAAGATTCGACTGGCAGGAAAATCTCAAAGTAAGGGGAGATAATAAATATGGAGAAAATAAGGCTAATTCCTTGCTGCCATTTTTGTTAGCTTTGTAGAAAATAGCTGAGCTTAAATAGAAAATGAAGAGAAAAAAAAACACTCACGGTGACGTCTTTGCTGGCTTCTTGCCCTTCGCTTCATTCGGTATTCAGGTAAATTGTGCTTATTTCTGATAAATAGAAAAAACAGAAAGGAAATAAATTAAGTTATTTATTCAATACTAACGCGTTACGTGGAAGTACCACACTTGCTGTCTTCATCTATCTGCATAATTTACTGTTAATGACATTTCGTTTGAAATAGGGTAGACTTTTGTTGTCAGCCAGCTTTGTAACACCTTTCCTCTCTGTTGGGTTGGTTTCTGAAGAGCTTACCTTTTTGCTAGCCTGTTTGAAGTCCATGAGATTGAACGCCGGTGGTGGGGTCTCTTTCAGACTTGGAGTATCTGATAACTGACTGTTGAAGTAAATACTGAAAATTGATACATAAAAAATTATATATCCTTATAAAATGTTTTGGATACATGAAATAGTAATATATATATATATATATATATATATATATATATATATATATATATATATATATATATATATATATATTCAGGCAAACATTATTAAATAACACTGACTGTTTTTGCTTGATGAGACTTTTTTATTTTTTAAATTGTCCGAATGGTCCATTTAGTGTTTCGATCAAATTGGTGTATGTAAGTCCTGTAGGTTTCTTGTTTCATTTTCAAAACACCCACAGAACTTACATACACCAATTTGACCGAAACACTAAATGGAGCATTCAGAAAATTGAAAATATAAAAAAGTCTTATCAAGCAAAAACACTCTGTGTTATACAATAATGTTCGCCTAAATGAAAATATGCTGCCTAAATACACACACAATATATATATATATATATATATATATATATATATATTGCCATACTATTGGCCATACAACTACAACCCTCTCCCGACGCCTTACGCATCACTTAAACGACACTAGTGCCATCCAGCGACATATTACCACACATAAAAAGCATAAAACCAACCGAACTAAGACAAATATTAACAACTAACACTAAGATCATACATAAAAACAACTGCACCAACAGACTAAAAATCTTCGAACCCCTACACATAAAAAAATTACAATCCACAATTAATAAAATAACATTCACCACCGGTACTAACGCCTTATCAGTCTTTAACAATTAATACACAATAATAATAATAATAATAATAATAATAATAATAATAATAATAATAATAATAATGAAAAAAAAAAATTAAAAATAAATAAATAATAAATAAATGAATAAAAATATATGTATATATATATATATATATTTATGTATGTATACATATGTAAATTAATAGATATATAACTATTAATAAAACTATAAATACGGCACTTAGTAACAATAAGACACAGCCTCCTGAAGACGGTCGAGAGACTGAAAGCGCTAGAGGAATAGCCCACGATACGTTAGGTGCCATACTCCACCAATTAACACCAGAAAACCGACGAAAAATGAACAAGAAAGATAGTGAAGAGAGATAACTCTGTGGTCTTTAACGACGCATGTATAAGAAATGACTTGCTGCCGAAATATATATATATATATATATATATATATATAATATTTGTTATTGTTTATTATCTCTGTACGTATACATTTCGTCCTTTTTTAAATCGGGACTCATCAGCATAGAAATATGACTATTCACTACCGGTCATGCGATTCGAAACCCCGGACTACAAGTATTTTTCAACTCAAATCCGACGTCTTTAACCACTTGGCCAATTTTTAATAGTGAAAAAACAATGATAATTTTAACACTTTATCGGCGGGCTTAACGTCTAAGCATTCTACTTCTTTTAAGGAAAGGAACGATGCTTTATAAAGCAAGTGACGTCAAGCTGTGTTAATACTACCATTACAGTGCTCTACTTTTTCGAGGAGCGACAAAAGAATGATATATATATATATATATATATATATATATATATATATATATATATATATATATATATATATATATATATATATATATATTAGCATAGTTCGCCATTTACTTTACTTTGCTTCTAAAATAGTCAAATAATTTCGGCATGAAATTGTAAGTTTCACGTTTATTTATTTTTTCTTCATTCTCAGTTTTTTTTATTCACTACTATTATAATATTTCTTTTCCAACTTGTGCACTTATGATTTTCTGTTGACTGATTACACCTATAGACACACACACACACACACACACACACACATATATATATATATATATATATATATATATATATATATATATTGTAAGAATAATATTTTTTTTTTTTTTGAAGGCGATAACAATGCGTTGTTAAAGTGACACATACGACACGTGGAATCGTAAAAACAAAACAAAGTGACAATATTGAAAAGTCAATAATTTTCAAAAAAAATTTTTATTTTTTATTTACCAGTGTATCGTGACCGTGGTGTTGGGTTGGAGTGTGTCCTTTTCATTATTTTTAATTTTCGAGGGTATCCCTCATCCTCAGAATAAAATAAATACTACCACTCGTTGGAGTGTGTTTTTTTTTTTTGCCAAAAGCCGGGGCCGGAAATGATATATATATATATATATATATATATATATATATATATATATAAAAATAAATACCTTTTTAAGCATTAAGATGCGATATCAATTTTTTTTTTTATAAAAAAGAAAAATATTAAATCGAAACCGACATCTTGCCCATTCGGCCCGGCTGTATAACAACAAGCCGTTAAAGAGATAAAAAAAAAAAAAATACAAATCCGATGACATCAGGATATATTAACACACCGAGGATGCCAGGTTTTGGCGAAATATCTGTATCACTTTAAACTAACAAAAAAAAAATGCTAGTTTTAATAAAAAAAAGAAAAAGAAAAAAAATCGGTTTCGATTTAATATTTTTCTTTTTTATAAAAAAAAATTGATATCGCATCTTAATGCTTAAAAAGGTATTTATTTTACCTATTCCTTCTTATATATATATATATATATATATATATATATATATATATATATATATATATATATATATATATATATATCATTCTTTTGTCTCAGAGAAGAGCATCGAGCATTGGCATGAGCATGACTTCTCCATATGCCCTGATCTTTATCAATGATTTCCCGCTCCCCCAGCTACATCTATTTACCAGTGTTTCAATTGGTTACAGTATTCAGAGACTTTACTTCCCCTGGGGTGTACAACCAATGACCAGACTTGTATTGTTAGAAATAGGTTTCCATAAGACGTGGCCAGCTTCCTGCATCCGCCGCCTACCATTTCACCTGAGTTCTGTTGAGTAGCGTTTCCCATATTGCAAACCTATTACACTTTCTGTCCTTTTCGACCTGTACGAATAATGTTGCGCTGACATTTTTACCGAGTTTTCACTGGACATTGTTATCTTCTTACGCAGGAAAAATATAAAATTGATTCTGACTGTCCGTTCTTCTCCTTTGAAAATATTGGTAAAAAGGTGCCCGCTACCTTTTTCATCATGGAATTATATGATCGGCGGAAATGTGGCTGCTTATATTAGCATCCAATTTATAGGGAGGTGAGGCTGACCTTTTGGTGAGGAAGGGAGATGGACAGTTACCCTGAAGCAACATTTAGACTGAGAAAAAGAAGAAAAGTAAACAAAAACAGAAATTCCTATTCAATTTGTGCATTTAGTGAGACCAACAGAATATTCTATTCCGAACTTACGCTGAATGACACCCAAAAATTCTATTTCAAAATTAAGCATGACAGACTGATGAAAATGCTATTTCAAACTTAAGCAAACGAAAATCTTATTTTTTTCGAACTTAAGCATTTCAGACCAACCAATATGCTGTTTCGAACTTAAGCATGACAGTCCAACGAAAATCATATTTCAAACTTAAGCATGACAGACAAACGAAAATCTTATTTTTTTTCGAACTTAAGCATTTCAGATCAATGAAAATGCTGTTTCGAACTTAAGTATGAAAGACCAACGAAAATGGCATTTAAAACAAGCATGGCAGACCAAGAAAAAAGTTATTTCGAACTTAGGCATGACAGATCAAAGAAAATGTTGTTTCTAACTTAAGTATGACAGACCAAAGGAAATGATATTTCGAACTTAAATATAGCAGACCAACATAAATTCTATTTCAAACTTAAGCATGACAGACCAACAAAAATGCCGTTTCGAACAAGCATGACAGACCAATGAAAATGACAGACCATCGAAAATACTGTTTCGAACTTAAGCATGACAGACCAAAGGAAATGATATTTCGAACTTAAATATAGCAGACCAACATAAATTCTATTTCAAACTTAAGCATGACAGACCAACAAAAATGCTGTTTCGAACAAGCATGACAGACCAATGAAAATGACAGACCATCGAAAATACTGTTTCAAATTTAAGCCTGGCAGACCAACGAAAATTCTGTTTCAAACTTAAGCTTTGACAGACCAACGAAAATACTGTTTCGAACTTAAGCATGACAGATCAACGAAAATGCTATTTCAAACTTAAGCATGACAGAATTATGAGCAATCTTATTGACAGGAAACAATCGCGAATTGTCTTTGCTTTACGAGCGCCTCTCTATCGCCATTATCCATGGAAACGCCTCGAGCCTGCTCTCGGCCTGCCAAGACAGCCGAACATTCGAAGAAAAC
>OY744544.1:16633945-16636445 GCA_963556195.1 Sepiola atlantica
GTTTAACTGTTCATTTATTTATTTACTTATTTATTTTATTATCGTTTATGTTTGAATCCATGTTTTGAAACATGACGTAAATCATGAATCCATGACGTCACGTCAAAGCTATAATTATTTTGTGATGGTAATGTTTTAAGATCTATTTGTAAGAAAATCTAAATAGCTCAGTTCGTAGAACATCAGACCGACGATTTCAAGGTTCCAGTTTCGATTTCCGGTCATGGCATCTGCTTTATTTGTTTGGGAATTTAGTATTCAGTATCAATGCAATATTTTACATTTCTAAAAAAGTTAAGATATTTCTGTAAAAAATTGTGACTGACGGACAGACAGACAGACTGACAGACAGAGTGACAGACATACAGAGAAAATGCCACTTTTATTATGAGTGAATTACATGCAGATATTCGTGCAGTTAGCAAGCATTACATGCAGCTGCCTGAGCCAGAATGTTTATAAAAATCTCGCGGTGGAAAAATATTTGTTCCATTGTTTGATTCTGCGTTTGCAAAAAGAAAACAAGAAAAAGCAAAAAGGCTAAAATAATGAATGTTTTTTTCCCGTTGTGTATTCGCTCTGTGTCCTATAAACGTTGTAATTTGCATTTTCAATGTATTGCAGCTTTATCTTTTGAATTTAAGATTCTTATATAGTTTTCTTCACTTTAAAAAAATGTTATAATCTTTAGAATCAAATAGAAGGTTTCCATCTGCTAAGGTTTTTTTTTCCTTTCGGAAAAAATCTAATTTCTACTCTAAAACGTTTCATCATTCACACAGTGTAGTTATTAAAGTCTTCAAATCCTTTCTGCTGATTTTTATTTTTAGGTGATTATTTAAAAATGCTTCATATCACCAGTCTTCTAAGCCGGACTAGGTAATTTTTAAAATAAATTGTGGTATGTTATTATATTGCAAATAACATGGTACAACAATAAGAAATGAAAATTGGCTAATCAGAAGAAAAGTTTGATTCGTCAGATTAAATGCTATTTGTGTGTCTTAGAAAATCCGATAACGTTAGAAAGGCAGAACGCATTTAAGAGATTTTCAAAAGAGGTCTTTAATATTTTCAAAATAATTGAAACGAGGAAGAAAAATAGTAACTCCATGAATTATTTCCTTATATTTCTTTTACTCTCTCTCTCTCTCTCTCTCTCTTTATCTCTCTCTGATTTTCTTTATTTATTTATTTCGTTCTTTCGTTCACTTTTTCTTTCTTTCTTTTTTCTTTCTTTCTTTTTTCTTTCTTTTCTTCCTTTTTTATTTTGCGTTTTTTTTTTTATCTAATACAACACTAAAGCTGAGTTAATCAACGTCTGTTTCCATACGTTTTTTTTTGGGAGGGGAGGGGTTCTATAAATTTTAATCACACAAAATACAGGTTGACATATTACTTAGTTCTGGGATTGAGTTATGTTATAAAAAACTTCGATTTTACTTGTTCTAATAAGCCCTGGTTTGCAATTAACACACGAAGTGACCCAGCTCTTATTAAGTTTCTGTCTATCACTGTCACCCCCCCCAACTTTATGTTTTTGACCCCCGCTTTTAAAAAAATATTTTATCTATCACTTTCGCTTTCAACATTCTCACTCTTTGTTTATTGTTGTGAAGTAGTCCAACAGTAAAAAGAAGAAGTCAAGTCGAGGTTGGGTTAAGATAACAAGTGTATTAACATAAAAGGTACAAAGGTAACGAAACTGACTGGCACTCGGCTAGACAGTTACAATACTGTCCTTTTTCTCCCTGGTGATTGTCTACTCGCACTATTTATAGTGAGAACCGGTGTAGTTTCCCTTCTGTTAGAACGGCCGGTGTAATATTTATTAACAGCCAAACGTAATAAAACTAACTTGCAAACTCAAGATTGGAATAGTCTGTTATAAACAAAATGAAATATCACCACGAGTAGTAATACGATATAAAACGTTTGAATCCTGCGACCAGCTTAAATAATTATCTCTACACTGACGATTCCGGAAAGATGAAACGTATACGCATGTAGATAAACAAATATTTATAATTATTTGTCGCCCCCCCCCCCACAATCTACCCTAAGCACTGTAGTGAGTAGTATTAACACATCCGTCAAAATCATAGCTTTAATGCATGTTCCTTCATAAGTTGAACACTGTTGACGTCGGCTGCCTACAATAGGTTTAAAACTCTCACTGTTTATGTAGTTGTTCATGGTGGCCGTGAGGGTCAAGACGTCGGAATTTGAGTTATAAACATCATTTGTTTCGGGGTTTTAAATCCTGCGACTGGCTTGAATAATTATCTCTACACCGACGATTCCGAAAGGATGAAACGTATACGTATGAAGATAAAAAATATTTATAATTATATATATATATATATATATATATATATATATATATATATATATATATATATATATGTATTTATACATTATGTTTGCCTTTGGTATTGTTTTTTGGTGATAAAGGCAACTGTACATATTCGGCTATTTTACGGTTCAGCATTTTACCTAA
>OY744544.1:16638945-16643945 GCA_963556195.1 Sepiola atlantica
ATGTGTTATGATTTATGGAAGTAAAATCTGACAAGTGAGGGTTGAGGACATGCGTTGCATGGAGAGAAATGATATGAGAATGATATGATGGATGTGTAATGTGAGTCTTGAAGACAGGCTTAGATCTGATGACCTCAGAGGAAGATTAAATCCCGACAGTATCGAGAGATGTATTCAGAACAGAAGACTTTGATGGAATGGCCACGTTGAAAGAATGGATTAGAGTTCTTGGGTGAGTAGATGTAGAACAGTTGAGGTAGCAGGGTCAGTTCACAGAGGAAGGCCAAGAAATACATGGGAGGAAGTGATAAGGATGGACTTGAGAGAAAGATGGATAAATAAGGACCTGCCCAGGGATAGGGTAGTCAATTTCTAAAAGCTGTCCAACACATGCCACCATGTATACAAACTAATATAGAGAGTCTGTAGAAATGCAGCACGATTAAAACCGTTAAAACGGTATTTTTCCATCATAAGGTTAAAGCGAGCATAATGTCAGTGGAAAATTCCATTGGAAGTTAACAAACTAGAGTTATGACTACATTGCAGGATATGACGTCATGCAAGGAACCCGTCTGCGGAACATATTACCGCAGGACTGCTTCCTTGTTGATTACAACTCGGTTGTCTTCAAATCCAGTGTCAGCAGATTCTTGCCAAAAACCACCCCATAACCAATACTCGGTTCATACCTTTGATCAATGTTAGTACTCCCATAGTGTTCCTCATTTTTCAGGTGACACTCATTTCTGTCTTAGTAACCCTTATCCTCGAGTGGCTTTTGGCCTTGATAAGCGGTGACTCAAATGAGTGACACATGTGGTGGTGACACATGTGGTGGTGACACATGTGGTGACACATCTTAGTAACAAGTACAAGTAAAAATATATATTTACATTTAAAAATTTATAAAAAAAAAGATTATTAATTTTAAAATTATTAAATTTAATACAATTAATTTATTATTTAATTCAATTGATTTAATTCAATTTTATTCAATTATTTATTATTTAAAATTATTAACTTTAAAAATTAAAAATTTGTATATACAAGTATAAAGTGGTGACACATCTTAGTAACCCTTATCCTCGAGTGGCTGTTGGCCTTGATAAGTGGTGACTCAATAATAAAGAAAAATGGACATGGCAGAAACGTGAGATCGATTCTGCCTAGTGACCAGTCGTCCTTTTCGAGATCCACTACTCGACACGAGGATTTTGTTTTTGGTTCACTAACGAGTCACTGTTTATCAAGGCTCAAAAGCCACTCGAGGATAAGGGTTAATGAGTCTGTCACGTTGACGGTGAGGCAAACACCTTGAGGATTAGTAACGATGGTTGTAACTGGTCAAAATTTGATTATTTAAAAGGACGGCTCTACAAGAATTTGTTAACATTGGACTTGAAAACGACCATGTTGTAGTCGGCTGGGAAGCAGCTCCGTGCTATTGTGTTCCACAGACGGGTAGTTCTAGGGAAGGAAATTTTCTCAAAGAAGATTCGTTTAGTTTTAGGTACAGAGAGAGAAAGGGAAATTATTGATAGTGGTTGTAGCTAGACGAGAACCATAGTTTGGAGCAAAGTTGAACATTTGCCATGAAAATAAGGATAGAGCAAAGAAAGACTAGCAACGTCTCTTCTGTGAGAAAAAAGCTGTAAAGAAGAGAAGAGGATATCTCCCACTAGATTTCGTAGTCGGTTTTGTACTTTGTCAAGGTAGGAAAGGATACTCTGAGCAGCACCTCCCCAGATGTGGCAATTCCATCTTCGGACATATTTGGATTGCGTCAGGAGTGAGATACTTTCTGGAGCGATAAAATGATCCAATCATTTTTCAAGCAACCTTAGTCACGGATTTAATGTAAGACTCCCATTTCAAGTCTGAAGTGAAGGTCAGTCCCAGAAGCTTATCAAAGCAGGGAACTTCTTCAAGGAAAGAGCCACTGATTTCAATTGGGTCAAAATGAGGATCCGAGCGTTGGTGATGAAAGGAGAGAAGCTTGTCTTTAGACGCATTAAAAGCAACCAGCCACTTGTTACCCCATTGCACACATGCTCCAGATCGGAAGAGAGATAATCAGAAAGATCTTGATGATTAATACTCTTCAAAGTGTTGCCATAGACTGTTGTGTCATCTGCATAAATGTCGGCGAATGATCATAGAACGTGTTTAGAGAGATCATTGATAATGATCAGAAAGAAGGTTGGACCCAGAATGGCATTGATACTATGTGCTTCAGACTTCTGCCCATCAACGACTACTTTTATAAAGAGAAGAATAAATCCCCCACTAGATTTTGAAGTCGGGTTTGTGCTCTGAGCAGATGTGGCAACAGTACTCCATCTTAGGACATATTTGACTCTTATACAGGCGTGAGATACCTTCTGGAACGGTAGAATGATCCAATCATTTTTCAAGCAACCTTAGCAACAGATTTGATATAAGTCTTCCACTTCCGGTCTGGAGTGAAAGTCAGTCTCAGGAGCTTATCAAAGCAGGGAGCCTCCTCTAGGAGAAAGTCATTCATTTCAATTGGGGCAAAGTAAGGATCCGAGCGTTGGTGGTGAAAAGAGAGAAGCTTGGTTTTAGACATATTAAAAGTAACCAGCCATCTTTTTACCCATTGCCCCACGTGCTCCAGGTCGGAAGAGAGAGAATCAGAAAGATCTGGATCATTAATGCTCTTCGAAGTGTTGCCATAGATGGTTGAGAAATTGCAGCTCATCTTGATGTACATTGGTGTAAATTGGGTTCAGGGCTCATTTGTACCACTAGCTGAGAGACTTGACTAACTGGAATGGGGTCTGAATAAGACCTCAGCTCGATGCGCCCCATGCCTAGGCAGAGAACACGTACTCTAACTTGGTTGGTCCACCTTCTTTTAAACAGCGAAGTATGTTTATATGTTTATATATTAGTTGGATTTATCTTCCTCCCACAAGGTAAGATGTGACACAAGGTCGGGAAAGTGGGATTTGAAAAGCCAGCGCCCGAGAAGATGAGCACTCTGGCCTACAAAAATTGCCTGGGCAGCCTCGTTGGCATTCCCCGGTAGCGGCGCCTCAGGCAGTCAGCGATAAACTTACTCCACCCCAAAGAGGGGAGGCAAAGCCTGAGAGGGTGGACCTTCTAGAACTGCACAGGATTAATAGGATTTGACGAATCTAATCGAAAGTATTAGCGAAAAAAGAAAGAAAAATGGAACAAGAAACCTACGGAACTTATATACGCCAATTAGTCCGAAATACTAAATGCCCCCCCCTCGAAATGCCACCCGTGGAATCGTTAATAAAAATCACGATCCTTTCTGCAATCCAACCATATTTGATACAAATAAACTTCAGTCAATGCCTGACTTGTCCACCAAGTTTCAGTCATTGATGTCCAACAGTCTGTTATTTTTTGCTATTTAGCGATATGCGGGCCACTTTGGTGATCGTCTCATCAGTAGAAGGTGTGTGATCCTGTACGAGCTTCACACTCGCCGAACCATAACGCCCCCCTCCCCTGTATTTTTATCTGTGGGGTTAAAAGTTGTCTATAGCTCATGAAGAATTCTCAGCGATTCGAAATGAAAACAACAGAGAGTTACGGCGTTTGAATTCGCCGTTAAACGGTGCATTGCTGAAGTATCCCTTTTGAAGGAAGCACCGGGTCAAGGGGTTAGGGTTAGGGTCAGGGTCATATATTAATATATGGGTATTAATCGTAATTAAAAAGAATCCTCTGGCTATTCTTAAACTGAAGAGGGCCATCGTAGTTCGTTGGTTTGTCACGCTTAAGTTTGAAATAAAAATGTCATCGTTAAACGCACAGATTAAATGGACGCATCTTTAAATGCATAGATTGAATGGACGCATCTTAAGAATGGAACCGTCTTTGTCCTTTGTTTCATATTGATTCTGCCTTTTAGAAAAATTATTGACTATTGATTCATTAGCGTTCCATTGTCTTTTCTCATCTTCTTTTTTCAGGCGCCTAGTTTCTTTTGTCACAACTATAACAAAGCGTTTATATATATATATATATATATATATTTGTAAGGTTAGTGGGAGAGAACCCCAGTACAGTTTTCGATTATTAAGAAAAATTTAAAAAAAATAATAACGTAATATTTATTTCTATATGTATTACATAAGTTCAGAACAACATGGATACCGTCGGTTTCAAATTCGACACGTGATCGCTCTTTTCCAAAGCAACAGCCCATAATGGTGGCTGAGGAGAATCTGTAAAAAGCGGTCACGCGCTGTTCTTCCTCTTGTCGAATTTGAAACCGACGGTACCGATGTTGTTCTTAACTTTTGTAATACATATATATATATATATATATATATATATATATATAGGGAAACAAACGTTGATTAGGCGTAAGTATAATACTATCTCTTTCTCTGTCTCATATATATATATATATATATATATATATAACAATTATTCAAGTTCAAATATATGTACATAAATATTTTTTCAACGTGTTTCAACGCCTCACGAATTGATTAGTATAGATTGTCACCAATATATATATATATATATATATATATATATATATATATATATATATATATATATTTATAAATAAATATTAATTATTGTTTACCTACAGACATCGATGTTTCGTGCAGGAAGTTAATTCTCAACGGTCGGTGGGCTCGAACTCCGATCACAAATCGCCACTAATTCGTAGTCAAGAGCGTTAACCCCTCGGCCATAGCGAATTAGCTAATAATTAAGGAGGAATTTAACTTTGTAAATACCGAGTCGGCGGATATTTTTACACGAGCAGTTGAAAGTGATCAACAAACTGTGTTTGGATCTTGCATGAAGCTATTTATACTGCTTGTTATTAAACTCACTATAATATATAGTGCATGAAGTTATGTTGAAAAAAATATCAATAAAGTACTCGATCGCAAAAAGGTGACAGCTAAATGCAAATTATTTATTTAAAAAAAAATATACGTTACATATTTCAGAGGTGTACCGCGGTTTCATCCAGA
>OY744544.1:16648945-16653945 GCA_963556195.1 Sepiola atlantica
GAACCAAAGATTGGAGCTCAGTCGAGCATCTTTCATGGAAATAACGATAGAGTAGAGAGAGACTAACAACGTTTCTTCTGTGAGAAAAGGGGTAGTAGGGAAGAGAAAAGATCCCCCCCCCCCACTAGATTCGAAGCTGGTTTTGTACTCTATCAAAGTGTGCAGTACCTTCGCAGTATTCCATCTTTGGACTATCTGACTCTTATAATAGAGTAGAGACTCTTTTTTTGACCTTGTCTAAGAGAGAGAGAGAGAGAGAGAGAGAGAGAGAGAGAGACTAATGGTTGGTGCACCAGCCTAGATGTGACAACAATAATCTATGCATTGGCAGATGGTGGGTATTTAGAGATATAGGATACTGGCACGTGTGAGAGGTTTTCTAGCACAGTAGAGGAATCGCACTTCTTTGCAGCAACCGTGGCGGTAACGTTTATGTATTTGTTCCAATTCATGTTACCTGTGACTGTTAGGTCGAATAGATTGAATGGTAGACTCTTGGGTAAGGTGTTATCTGCCATGACGTTTCTTATAATTGTTAAAGGAAATGAGCTTTGTCTTAGTAGCATCAAATGGTACTGTAGCAGTTACATGAGTGAACTATTTTCTGTCTAGTAGCATTAAATGTTACCATCCATTTTTGTCTCCATTCATCTACAGACTGGTAGTCATTTTATAAGGATTCAGCGATTGCCTTGGATATGTGCGCATTCGTTTTTTTTTCTCTAGAACCTTCTCAAACCCTTGTAACTTTTATTCTTTATGGACAATTATTATTATTTTATTTATTTTTTTTAACGTAGTTCACCCCAAACAAGACAGGCCGCAACTGTAGACGTAAGGTGCTACTGAGAAAAAGGGTGAGTTATTTTTTGGGGGGTCAACCTAAATTTGGAGCTGCGCAGCAAGATGTCTGTTTACATTAGTTTTAAATTTCTGCATGTCAGTACCGTCAGGAAAACAGTGAGCAGGGAGGGGGTTACAAAGTCCAGCAGCACGAGGAAAGAAGCTTTTGGAGTAGAAAGCTCTTCAGCATCTGAGGACCTCCACAATGAATGGATGGGATTTCGCAGATTGTCGGGTTGGTCTAGTGAATTTACGTCGTGGGGGTACCAGAGCAGCAAGCTCATCAGAGCACAATCCATTGAAGTACTTTTAAAACAGGCACAAGGAAGCAACATTGCGGCGAGGAGACAGGGGCTGGAGCTTGGTGGATAGTGAGGGACCTATTAAGTTGGCGACTCTTTTTTGGACCTTGTCTCAGAGAGAGAGAGACTAGTGGATGATGCACCAGCCCAGATGTGACAACAATACTCAATGCACGTTCTTGGCCTTTTGGTTAAGATCAAAGTGTAGTATCTGTTCCGATGGATACTACATATCATAGACTGGTATGGTCTTGACCTTCGGGGCTTGATTTACGCCGGTCTATGGGTCTGTCCTGTGCAGTTCTAGGAGGTCCACCCTCCCAGGCTTTGCCTCCTCTCTTTGGGGAGGAGTAAGTTTATTGCTTACTGTCTGAGGCGACCCTACCGGGGAATGCCGACGGGGCTGCCCAGGCAATTTTCAAACCCCACTTTCCCGACCCGACCTTGGGTCACATCTTACTTGTGGGAGTAAGATAAAAACTGGCCTTGTGCCTAACTCCTGGAGAGGAGTAAATCAATACTCAATGCATGGGCATCCGGTGGCTTTGTAAGATACAGGATAATGTCAAGTGTGAGGAGCTTACTAGCACCTATTTGCTAAATTGAGTTGTCAATAAAAATTAATTATTTTTTATGGATAGAGTTTGTAATTCTTCCTTTTGATAATGTCTTATCCTAGACACTGTCTACTTCTTCCTAGATTTTTTTCTTTCGGTGCTTGTACACAGTTTCGGCCAGACATACAAATTATTTATGTGTGAAAACAATAGCATGTACTTACTCAGTGGTATTTTATTGTTCAATGTTGAAAAAATTAGGAAAAATTATCCAGTAGAACTTTAATTACAAATATTTTTACATTTTTCGTATCGGACAAGTCACATCGATGACTATGTCTCCATTTGCTAACGTTGGACAGAAGTCAAGGGCAGATAATTTGCAAGGGCAGATAATTTGCAAGGGCAGATAATACTCATTTTAAAAACAAAAAAAAACAAATAAAACAAGTACATTGATAAAAAACATAATTTATTGTAATGACTATATTTAATGTGAAAGTAAATAAAATTAAAGTAATTAAATTGAAACTATCATTCTTACATAACCCTTTGCATGATTACCTGCCCTTGCAAATTATCTGCCCTTGACTTCTGTCCAACGTTAGCAAATTGAGACATAGTCATCGAAGTGACTTGTACGATACAGAAAATGTAAAAATATTTGTAATTAAAGTTCTACTGGATAACTTTTCCTAATTTTTTCAACATGGAACAATAAAATACCACTGAGTAAGTACATGATATTGTTTTCACACATAAATAATTTTTACGTCTGGCCAAACTGTGTACAAGCACGTTTATTTCTTCCCAGCATGCCCCGGGGTAATTATATTTCCCATTTTCATAACACTACTGCAAAGACAAGCAAGAGCAGCTAACTCTATAGTTATTCGTGACAAGTTCGAATCCTGTCGGTTTCATAGTATCACTTTCCTTATAGATGTTGAACACCTTCAGGTGGTCATCCCTGTGAGTACCTAATTCTAGAAATTACTTGAGGGACACCAATGTCAACAATAGAATAAAGCCGGTCAAAAAGTCATACGAATGTACGTTTTTAAAGTTAAATACTACGTTTTTATATAATTATTATTTAATTCGTTATAATAGAATTGATACTTAGGGCTCAACTGTTTCTGTAATAGCAGGAAACCCACGCCTTCTTTACTCCAGTCTGGAGCAAGGAAGGTTCCTCTGTTAATTTTATTTATCTTCTTCCCACAGCGGTAAGATGTGACACAAGGTCGGGAAAGTGGGATTTGAAAAGTCAGCGCCTGAGAAGGTGAGCACTCCGGCCATTTAAAAATTGCTTGGGCAGCCCCGTCGGCATTCCCCGGTAGGGGCGCCTCAGGCAGTAAGCAATAAACTTACTCCTCCCAAAGAAGGGAGGCAAAGCCTGGGAGTGTGGACCTTCTAGAACTGCACAGGACAGTCCCATAGACCGGCGTAAATCAAGCCCCGAAGGCCAAGACGATACTAGTCCATGGGGTGCAATATCCATCGGAACAGATACTACACTTTGATCCCGGCCAAAAGACAGGTTCCTCTGTTTATATCAAAGGTCGTTACACCCTTTTTTACCAAATTCACAATGATTTTTTGCAAAAAGTGATAGGTAGTCAAATGTATGATGGAAAGCATCTTCTATACTGTTGTCAAAAAGTAGTGTATCCTCAACGACTTTTACTTTGCGAGGAATGTTCGTAATAATCTCATCATATCTATGTGTGTATGCATCAGCGGAGGCTAAGTATCCCTAAGGTATCCGGAGATACATGAAACAGCCCCACACTGTGATGAAAGTTGTGTGTGGCTGAGATTCCTCATCTAGAGGGATTGAATGATAACCATCCATTGCATCTAAGACTGTTTTTTTTGTTTGTTGGGTGGTACCTGTACGACCAGTGTAGCAGACAGATAAGTAAAGACTCAAGTAACCAAAAAGCCAGTTTATATGGAAGCTGGACTGCTCCACTATGCCAAGTTGGGCAAGCCCATTATATGAATTCTGATTGGCTGCCAGTTTGAGAGTGAATAATTCTATATATAAATACTGCTTCATTCAAGCAATATTTGCCTATAGGATATAGGATATTGGAGCCGGTAAGTGTTAATTTGATTTTATAATTATTTCATCTGTTATTATTTAATTCATTATTATTTAATTTATTATTATCTAATTTATTATTATCTAATTTATTATTATCTAATTCATTATTATTCAATTCATTATTATTTAATTTATTATTATCTAATTCATTATTATTAAATTAATTATTATTTAATTCATTATTATCTAATTCATTATTATTTAATTCATTATTATTCAATTAATTATTATTTAATTCATTATTATTCAATCAATTATTATTTAATTCATTATTATTCAATTAATTATTATTTAATTCATTATTATTCAATTAATTATTATTTAATTCATTATTATTCAATTAATTATTATTTAATTCATTATTATTCAATTAATTATTATTTAATTCATTATTATTAAATTAATTAATATTTAATTAATTATTATCTAATTCATTATTATCTAATTCATTATTATCAAATTAATTCATGATAAAATTAATTATTATTTAATTAATTATTATTTAATTAATTATTATTTAATTAATTATCATTTAATTAATTATCATTTAATTCATTTCAATCATGAATGTCCAACAGTCTTTGTTTTATTACCGTTCAATGATAAGCGGAACACTTTGGTGATCGGGAGAAAAGAGCGGTGAACAACTTGTGTTTTATAAAAAACAATACATTCATCTTAGTTTCTTACTCTTTGATGCCAATAGTAAGTAGCGTATTTTTTTCATAAAATTTCAAATATTATTTTACTGTGTACGAGCTATAAAGCGGTAAAATGTAGGTAAAATCTAGATAAAATGTAGGTAAAAATGTAGGTAAAATCTAGGTGAAATCAAGATAAAATGTAGGTAAAATGTAGGTAAAATCTAGGTAAAATGTAAGTAAAATCTAGATAAAATGTAGGTAAAATGTAGGTAAAATGTAGGTAAAATGTAGGTAAAATGTAGGTAAAATGTAGGTAAAATTTAGGTAAAATCAAGATAAAATGTAAGTAAAATGTAGGCCAAATGTAGGTAAAATCTAGGTAAAATCTAGATAAAATCTAGGTAAAATGTAGGTAAAATCTAGGTAAAATGTAAGTAAAATCTAAATAAAATGTAGGTAAAATGTAGGGAAAATCTAAGTAAAATGGAGGCAAAATGTAGGTAAAATCTAGGTAAAATGTAGGTAAACCCACGCCTTCTTT
>OY744544.1:16658945-16676445 GCA_963556195.1 Sepiola atlantica
TGGTCATCTTTGAAGATGGAATTTGATTACGAAAAATTTTAAATTGAAGTAAAATTTTTTAAAAAATCTTGCATTGAAAAGGCTTTTTCTTTTCAATTGTTTTAATATTTCTAACCTATCAATGTTTCCACCTGAACGACTTGTCTCTTTAAAATACTAGATATGCCTGATGCTTCCTCGTTCAACATCCAATAATTAAATTTAATAACCCCCAAGACAACCATGCGATGTGTAACCACATGATATGGACGTTAAAAAAAATTTTCCTTTTAAAATATGCCGCAATTCTGGTCATCTCTGAAGATGGAATTTGATTACGAAAAATTTAAGATTAAAGTAAAAATTTTAAAAAAATTTTGCATTGAAAAGTCTTCTTCTTTTCAATTGTTTTAATATTTCTAACCTATCAATGTTTCCACCTGAACGACTTGTCTCTTTAAAATACTTGATATGCCTGATGCTTCCTCGTTCAACATCCAATAATTAAATTTAACAACCCCCAAGACAACCATGCGGTGTGTAACCACATGATATGGACGTTAAAAAAAAACTTTTCTTTTAAAATATGCCGCAATTCTGGTCATCTTTGAAGATGGAATTTGATTACGAAAAATTTAAATTGAAGTAAAAATTTTTAAAAAATCTTGCATTGAAAAGGCTTTTTCTTTTCAATTGTTTTAATATTTCTAACCTATCAATGTTTCCACCTGAACGAGTTGTCTCTTTAAAATACTAGATATTCCTGACGCTTCCTCGTTCAACATCCAAGAATTAAATTTAACAACCCCCAAGACAACAATGCGGTGTGTAACCACATGATATGGACGTTAAAAAAAAACTTTCCTTTTAAAATATGCCGCAATTCTGGTCATCTCTGAAGATGGAATTTGATTACGAAAAATTTAAGATTAAAGTAAAAATTTAAAAAAATTTTTGCATTGAAAAGTCTTCTTCTTTTCAATTGTTTTAATATTTCTAACCTATCAATGTTTCCACCTGAACGACTTGTCTCTTTAAAATACTAGATATGCCTGATGCTTCCTCGTTCAACATCCAATAATTAAATTTAACAACCCCCAAGACAACCATGCGGTGTGTAACCATATGATATGGACGTTAAAAAAAAAACTTTTCTTTTAAAATATGCCGCAATTCTGGTCATCTCTGAAGATGGAATTTGATTACGAAAAATTTTAAAATTGAAGTAAAAATTAAAAAAAAATCTTACATTGAAAATTCTTCTTCTTTTCAATTGTTTTAATATTTCTAACCTATCAATGTTTCCACCTGAACGACTTGTCTCTTTAAAATACTAGATATGCCTGATGCTTCCTCGTTCAACATCCAAGAATTAAATTAAACAACCCCCAAGACAACCATGCGGTGTGTAACCACATGATATGGACGTTAAAAAAAAACTTTTCTTTTAAAATATGCCGCAATTCTGGTCATCTTTGAAGATGGAATTTGATTACGAAAAATTTAAAATTGAAGTAAAAATTTTAAAAAAATCTTGCATTGAAAAGGCTTTTTCTTTTCAATTGTTTTAATATTTCTAACCTATCAATGTTTCCACCTGAACGAGTTGTCTCTTTAAAATACTAGATATTCCTGACGCTTCCTCGTTCAACATCCAAGAATTAAATTTAACAACCCCCAAGACAACCATGCGGTGTGTAATCACATGATATGGACGTTAAAAAAAATTTTCCTTTTAAAATATGCCGCAATTCTGGTCATCTCTGAAGATGGAATTTGATTACGAAAAATTTAAGATTGAAGTAAAAATTTAAAAAAAATCTTGCATTGAAAATTCTTCTTCTTTTCAATTGTTTTAATATTTCTAACCTATCAATGTTTCCACCTGAACGAGTTGTCTCTTTAAAATACTAGATATTCCTGACGCTTCCTCGTTCAACATCCAATAATTAAATTTAACAACCCCCAAGACAACCATGCGGTGTGTAATCACATGATATGGACGTTAAAAAAAATTTTCCTTTTAAAATATGCCGCAATTCTGGTCATCTCTGAAGATGGAATTTGATTACGAAAAATTTAAGATTGAAGTAAAAATTTTAAAAAAATCTTGCATTGAAAATTCTTCTTCTTTTCAATTGTTTTAATATTTCTAACCTATCAATGTTTCCACCTGAACGAGTTGTCTCTTTAAAATACTAGATATTCCTGACGCTTCCTCGTTCAACATCCAAGAATTAAATTTAACAACCCCCAAGACAACCATGCGGTGTGTAATCACATGATATGGACGTTAAAAAAAATTTTCCTTTTAAAATATGCCGCAATTCTGGTCATCTCTGAAGATGGAATTTGATTACGAAAAATTTAAGATTGAAGTAAAAATTTTAAAAAAATCTTGCATTGAAAATTCTTCTTCTTTTCAATTGTTTTAATATTTCTAACCTATCAATGTTTCCACCTGAACGAGTTGTCTCTTTAAAATACTAGATATTCCTGACGCTTCCTCGTTCAACATCCAATAATTAAATTTAACAACCCCCAAGACAACCATGCGGTGTGTAACCACATGATATGGACGTTAAAAAAAATTTTCCTTTTAAAATATGCCGCAATTCTGGTCATCTCTGAAGATGGAATTTGATTACGAAAAATTTAAGATTGAAGTAAAAATTTTAAAAAAATCTTGCATTGAAAATTCTTCTTCTTTTCAATTGTTTTAATATTTCTAACCTATCAATGTTTCCACCTGAACGAGTTGTCTCTTTAAAATACTAGATATTCCTGACGCTTCCTCGTTCAACATCCAAGAATTAAATTTAACAACCCCCAAGACAACCATGCGGTGTGTAATCACATGATATGGACGTTAAAAAAAATTTTCCTTTTAAAATATGCCGCAATTCTGGTCATCTCTGAAGATGGAATTTGATTACGAAAAATTTAAGATTGAAGTAAAAATTTTAAAAAAATCTTGCATTGAAAATTCTTCTTCTTTTCAATTGTTTTAATATTTCTAACCTATCAATGTTTCCACCTGAACGAGTTGTCTCTTTAAAATACTAGATATTCCTGACGCTTCCTCGTTCAACATCCAAGAATTAAATTTAACAACCCCCAAGACAACCATGCGGTGTGTAATCACATGATATGGACGTTAAAAAAAATTTTCCTTTTAAAATATGCCGCAATTCTGGTCATCTCTGAAGATGGAATTTGATTACGAAAAATTTAAGATTGAAGTAAAAATTTAAAAAAAATCTTGCATTGAAAATTCTTCTTCTTTTCAATTGTTTTAATATTTCTAACCTATCAATGTTTCCACCTGAACGAGTTGTCTCTTTAAAATACTAGATATTCCTGACGCTTCCTCGTTCAACATCCAAGAATTAAATTTAACAACCCCCAAGACAACCATGCGGTGTGTAATCACATGATATGGACGTTAAAAAAAATTTTCCTTTTAAAATATGCCGCAATTCTGGTCATCTCTGAAGATGGAATTTGATTACGAAAAATTTAAGATTGAAGTAAAAATTTTAAAAAAATCTTGCATTGAAAATTCTTCTTCTTTTCAATTGTTTTAATATTTCTAACCTATCAATGTTTCCACCTGAACGACTTGTCTCTTTAAAATACTAGATATTCCTGACGCTTCCTCGTTCAACATCCAAGAATTAAATTTAACAACCCCCAAGACAACCATGCGGTGTATAACCACATGATATGGACGTTAAAAAAAATTTTCCTTTTAAAATATGCCGCAATTCTGGTCATCTCTGAAGATGGAATTTGATTACGAAAAATTTAAGATTGAAGTAAAAATTTTAAAAAAATCTTGCATTGAAAATTCTTCTTCTTTTCAATTGTTTTAATATTTCTAACCTATCAATGTTTCCACCTGAACGACTTGTCTCTTTAAAATACTAGATATTCCTGACGCTTCCTCGTTCAACATCCAAGAATTAAATTTAACAACCCCCAAGACAACCATGCGGTGTGTAATCACATGATATGGACGTTAAAAAATATTTTCCTTTTAAAATATGCCGCAATTCTGGTCATCTCTGAAGATGGAATTTGATTACGAAAAATTTAAAATTGAAGTAAAAATTTAAAAAAAATCTTGCATTGAAAATTCTTCTTCTTTTCAATTGTTTTAATATTTCTAACCTATCAATGTTTCCACCTGAACGACTTGTCTCTTTAAAATACTAGATATTCCTGACGCTTCCTCGTTCAACATCCAAGAATTAAATTTAACAACCCCCAAGACAACCATGCGGTGTGTAATCACATGATATGGACGTTAAAAAAAATTTTCCTTTTAAAATATGCCGCAATTCTGGTCATCTCTGAAGATGGAATTTGATTACGAAAAATTTAAGATTGAAGTAAAAATTTTAAAAAAATCTTGCATTGAAAATTCTTCTTCTTTTCAATTGTTTTAATATTTCTAACCTATCAATGTTTCCACCTGAACGACTTGTCTCTTTAAAATACTAGATATTCCTGACGCTTCCTCGTTCAACATCCAAGAATTAAATTTAACAACCCCCAAGACAACCATGCGGTGTGTAATCACATGATATGGACGTTAAAAAAAATTTTCCTTTTAAAATATGCCGCAATTCTGGTCATCTCTGAAGATGGAATTTGATTACGAAAAATTTAAGATTGAAGTAAAAATTTTTAAAAAATCTTGCATTGAAAATTCTTCTTCTTTTCAATTGTTTTAATATTTCTAACCTATCAATGTTTCCACCTGAACGACTTGTCTCTTTAAAATACTAGATATTCCTGACGCTTCCTCGTTCAACATCCAAGAATTAAATTTAACAACCCCCAAGACAACCATGCGGTGTGTAATCACATGATATGGACGTTAAAAAAAATTTTCCTTTTAAAATATGCCGCAATTCTGGTCATCTCTGAAGATGGAATTTGATTACGAAAAATTTAAGATTGAAGTAAAAATTTTAAAAAAATCTTGCATTGAAAATTCTTCTTTTCAATTGTTTTAATATTTCTAACCTATCAATGTTTCCACCTGAACGACTTGTCTCTTTAAAATACTAGATATTCCTGACGCTTCCTCGTTCAACATCCAAGAATTAAATTTAACAACCCCCAAGACAACCATGCGGTGTGTAATCACATGATATGGACGTTAAAAAAAATTTTCCTTTTAAAATATGCCGCAATTCTGGTCATCTCTGAAGATGGAATTTGATTACGAAAAATTTAAGATTGAAGTAAAAAATTTAAAAAAATCTTGCATTGAAAATTCTTCTTCTTTTCAATTGTTTTAATATTTCTAACCTATCAATGTTTCCACCTGAACGAGTTGTCTCTTTAAAATACTAGATATGTCTCACGCTTCCTCGTTCAACATCCAGGAATTAAATCTAGCAACCGACAAGACAATCACGAGTAGTGTAACAACAAAACACGGACGTTAACATTTTTTTTTTTTTAAATGACACAATTCTTGCCATCTCTGAAGATGGAATTTGATTCCGAAAAATTTAAGATTGAAGTAAATTTTTTTTAAAAAGATTAAAAAAACAAGATTTTGCATTGAAAAGGTTTCTAATTTTTAATTATTTTTATATTTCTAACCTATCAATGTTTTCATCGGAACGACTTTCGTCTTTAAATGTAGATAAATAGAAATAAAGAATTTCTTACTTGGAGATAACGGTAATTAAGCGTGTTGTATACAGCATAATCAACGAGAATGAAAATCTACCCTGGAGGATATTTTCACCCCCAGCATCTCGTCATGATCTCCACGGGCACCCGCAAAAAATGTATCATCGTCATTTTGGTCACAACAGAAGGAAGGCAGCATTCCCTGTCCATGTTTCTGCTCCCTAGAACAGCCTGCCAGAGGAGGTTGTGATGATGCCTACCATATCCAGGTTTCAAGTCGCTTTGGATAAACATTCAGACGTTATATAGATGCTATCACTTCTGTCTTTTTACATGGCTTGTTGCACTTTGTAATTTTTTACCAATGAATTCGATTTGACTTTCTAATCGCTAGTTTAAAGGCTTCAAGTTACTTTAGAATTTAGAAGGTCCACAATATAGACATATTTTAATCTATTAGTAATAGTTTTTTTTTCTTTTTACATCGTAGCGTTCAAAATACGAAAAAAGAAAAAAATGGCCGATATTTTTCTTTTTTACATCGTACTTTTCAAAATACAAAAGTGATTTTGACGCCTAAACTGACGAATTGAAAATCATTTTTTTTGGCTTGCATCAAAGTGTAAAGACAAAACTCAAGATTTGCAACTAGGATGGTGACAGGATTCTCCACACTTACCTACAAAGAACGGCTTCAAAGACTAAATCTTTCCTCACTTGAGCAGTAAAGGATGCGAGGAGACTTGATTCTGCCATACAGCATCATCAACAGGAATCTAAACCTACCTTGAGAGGAGTTTTCATCCCAACACCTAGTCGTGTTCTTTGCGATCGCCCACAGAAGACGTACCATCGTCGTTTTTGTCTCGACAGAAGAAAGATAGCATTCCCTGTCCATGTTTCTGCTCCCTAGAACAGCCTGCCAGAGGAGATTGTGATGATGCCTACCATATCCAGGTTTCAAGTCGCTTTGGACAAACATTCAGACGTTATATAGATGCTATCACTTCTGTCTTTTTACATGGCTTGTTGCACTTTGTAATTTTTTACCAATAAATTCGATTTGACTTTCTAATCGCTAGTTTAAAGGCTTCAAGTTACTTTAGAATTTAGAAAGTCCAATAAAATTGATTGATTGATTGATGTCCATGATGGTAAAAGACAATTGTTAAAGGAAGAATCAAGAATGAAGGAAAGGGAGGAAGGAAAAGGAAGAAAGGAAAAAGGAAGGAATGGAGGAAACAGGAAGGAAAGAAGGAAGTAAGGAAGGAAGGAAAAAGGAAGGAAAGAAGGAAGGAAAGAAAGGAAGGATAGAAAAAGGAAGGAGGATGGAAGGAAGAGAAAAGGAAGGAAGGAGGAAGGAAAAAGGAAGGAAGGAAGGAAGGAAAGAAGGAGGAAGGAAGGAAAGAACGAGGAAGGAAAGAAAGAAGGAAGGAAAAAGGAAGGAAGGAAAAAGGAAGGAAGGAAAAGAGGAAGGAAGGAAGGAAGAAGGAAGGAAAGAAAAGAGGAAGGAAGGAAGGAAGGAAGAAGGAAGGAAGGAAGAAGGAAGGAAGGAAAAAGGAAGGAAGGACGAAGGAAGGAAGAAAGGAAGGAAAGAAGGAAGGAAAAAGGAAGAAAGGAAAAAGGAAGGAAGGAAAAAGGAAGGAAGGAAGGAAAGAAGGAAGAAAAGAAGGAAGGAAAAAGGAAGAAAGGAAAAAGGAAGGAAGGAAAAAGGAAGGAAGAAAAAAAGGAAGGAAGAAAAAAGGAAGGAAGGAAAAAGGAAGGAATGAAGGAAGGAGGAAGAAAGGAACGAAGGAAGGAAAGAAGGTCAATCGGTTCGATTTCCTCAGAACTTTCTGAAATAAAAAAGAAATAAACAAAAGTAAATAAAGAAAAATAAAAATAATTTCTTACCTGAAATAACGGTAAGTAAAGAAGAGGATGACTGTGGTGGTGATGGTGACGCAGATGATAATCCATTTGACCAGTTCGTTCGTGTCCAATTCCCGGTAGAAATCCTGACCTCCTCTGACCAGTGGATAATCTACAAAGAAGAAGGAAAGAAAAACGGACAGGATAACAAGATAATTAAATCCATTCTGGGATTTGGATAAATAAAATAAAGTGTCTGTCCATGTCCATCTTCATTCTTTATGCTGTGCTCAGATGTGATTTCAACCAAATTTGACCCTTTAACCTTTTAGTAAGGTCAAGGAGGTCAGACGCCAACACACTTCAAAGTAATCAGAAATGGTGAAAACTATTTTTCCGGATTCTTTAGATGAAGATCGATAATTTGTATCATTTGGATTATTCGGACTACTGTTAGCATTTTGGATGTTATTCCCACAACGTTTCAGCCGATGTAACCTCCGACCTTCTTGTATATGGAATTCTGATCGGAACCTTTTATTTAATCCACAGGGTAGCTTGCCTTCGTTCCGTCGGCCATGACTGGGCAGAAGTCTTAAGTAATTCGTAACCTTCAATCTCTAAAAGACTGTCACTTCGAACTTATTAGTACTTAGCCCTTATATCCGTTATGCCACGTATCCTTGCAGACAATTCTTGTATAAATTTTAGGACTCTTAAACCTATTCTTGGTTTACATGTGTAGTCTTACTACTTATCTCTATATATTACTACTAATTACTATATATTACTACTAATTACTATATATTACTACTAATTACTATACATTACCACTAATTACTATATATTACTACTAATTACTTTATATTACTACTAATTACTTTATATTACTACTAATTACTTTACATTACCACTAATTACTATACCTTACCACTAATTACTATATATTATTACTAATTACTATATATTATTACTAATTACTATATATTATTACTAATTACTATACATTACCACTAATTACTATATATTACTACTAATTACTTTATATTACTACTAATTACTTTATATTACTACTAATTACTTTACATTACCACTAATTACTATACCTTACCACTAATTACTATACATTACCACTAATTACTATATATTACTACTAATTACTATATATTATTACTAATTACTATATATTATTACTAATTACTATATATTATTACTAATTACTATACATTACTACTAATTACTATATATTACTACTAATTACTTTATATTACTACTAATTAATATATATTATTACTAATTACTATATATTACTACTAATTAATATATATTACTACTAATTACTATATATTACTACTAATTACTTTATATTACTACTAATTAATATATATTATAACTAATTATTATATATTACTACTAATTACCATATATTACTACTAATTAATATATATTACTACTAATTACTATATATTAGTACTAATTACTATATATTACTACTAATTACTATACCTTACCACTAATTACTATACATTACCACTAATTACTATATATTACTACTAATTACTATATATTATTACTAATTACTATATATTATTACTAATTACTATACATTACTACTAATTACTATACATTACCACTAATTACTATATATTACTACTAATTACTTTATATTACTACTAATTAATATATATTATAACTAATTATTATATATTACTACTAATTACCATATATTACTACTAATTACTATACATTACCACTAATTACTATATATTACTACTAATTACTATATATTACTACTAATTACTTTATATTACTACTAATTAATATATATTATTACAAATTAATATATATTATAACTAATTATTATACATTACTACTAATTACCATATATTACTACTAATTAATATATATTACTACTAATTACTATACATTACCACTAATTACTATATATTACCACTAATTACTATATATTATTACTAATTACCATATATTACTACTAATTACCATATATTACTACTAATTACTATATATTACTACTAATTACTATATATTACTACTAATTAATATATATTACTACTAATTACTATATATTACTACTAATTACTATATATTATTACTAATTACTATACATTACCACTAATTACTGTATATTACTACTAATTACTATATATTATTACTAATTACTATGTATTACAACATAATACTACTTATTACTACTTATTACTATATATTATTACTAATTACTATATATTACTACTAATTACTATATATTACTACTTATCTTTATATATAACTACTTATTACTATATATTATTACTAATTACTATACATTACCACTAATTACTGTATATTACTACTAATTACTATATATTATTACTAACTACTATATATTATTACTAATTACAATATATTACTACTAATTACTATTTATTATTACTAATTACTATATATTACTACTAATTAATATATATTATTACTAATTACTATATATTACCACTAATTACTATATATTACTAGTAATTAATATATATTATTACAACTTACTATATATTACTAATAATTAATATATATTATTACTAATTACTATATATTACCACTAATTACTATATATTACTAGTAATTAATATATATTATTACAACTTACTATATATTACTACTAATTAATATATATCATTACTAATTACTATACATTACTACTAATTACTATATATTATTACTAATTGATATATATTATTACTAATTGATATATATTATTTCTACTTAGTATACATTACAACTAATTAATATATATTATTACTAATTACTATATGTTATAACATATTACTACTTATTACTACTTATTACTGTATATTTTTTATTTATTTAAAGAAAAGTTTTTGTTTTTATGGAAATCGCCACCAGAGAAGACATAAAGCCACTTGATGTAAGGAGCTAAATAAATACTACTTCAAGGTAAAAAAAAAAGTAGCCAATTATAAGTGTTAGATGGATAGATTCTGGCCCAGAAAACAGCAATTCTTTCCCCTTTGTCAGAAACATTGGTCATGGAATGTGAGGACAAAATAAGGGAAACGAGAGTCACGAGGCGGCTGAAAGTATTACTAATTATTACTCTAATCAGTTGTAAGTTACGGTTTTCTGAATGTTGAAAGTTCTACCCGGTCATGGCTGATGGAACAAGAACAAGCTACCACGAAATTCCGTTCAGATTCCCAAGGTCAACAAGACGCACCTGAACAAACATTGTGAAAATAACATCTAAGATGAGAAGAATAGTCCGAATAATCAAAATAATGCAGATGGTGAAAACTGTGTGAAAATATAGCTTACTTATGGGCTTAGAAATTTATTATCAGTTTACATGATTAGTATTCGTTCCATTATCCAGATATAATAGTGATGCTATTGGAGCACAAGGAGGAGCAGGTGCTAGTGTGATTGCAATAGTTAGGAGTGGATGGAGTAAGTTCAGAGAACTTTTGCAATTACTAACCAACAGAGTGTTACTGCTGTCGAACGGTCAGGTTTGAGGATATGCGTTGCATGGAGAGAAATAATATGAGAGAGACAGATGGGTGTGTAATGTGAGTCTTAAAGACAGGTTTAGTTCTGATGACCTCAGAGAAAGATTAAATCTGGACAGTATAGGGAGATGTGTGCAGAACAGAAGACTTCGATGATATGGCCACATTTAAATGATTGATGAAAGTGCTGGCTTCGGTTAGCAAATGTAGAACAGTTGAGGTAGCAGGGTAGGTTGACAGAAGTAGACAAAGGAAAAGATTGGAGGAAGTGATAATGAGATGGTCCTGAGAGAAAGAAGGATAAATAAAGACCTGGTTCGAGATAGATTAGTTCGGAAGTCAATTCATAAAAGCCGTCCACCACATGCAAGCATGTAAAATGGACCTCAAAACCGACGATGATGATGATGATGATGATGATGATGCTAATGTTGATGATGATGATAATGATGTTGATGATGATGATACGACAAAAATTAAAAATCAACAAAAATAACAATCCATAAATACAAGTTAATCAATATATATATATATATATATATATATATATATGGAAAATAAATATTATATTGCCAATAACACATGATTTCTCAGCTTAAAGGCTATGTATGTCCAAATTGTAAAATCCTACTGACATAACTATATATATATATATATATATATATATATATAATGATGATAATTTTAAGAAAAATGTCATGCAAGTACATCGAAATATTGGGTTGACATGATGGGTTGATATCTATTTCACTCTTTGCCACTGACTGACTTCTCGCAGCCTGGACCCTCGTCCAGCGTTCTTAGTAGCCACGGCTACAACTTTTCCTTATCAACCCATCATGTCAACCCAATATTTCGATGTACTTGCATGACATTTTTCTTAAAATTATCATCCTGAGGAAGTCTTACAATAAAGACGAAACGTTGATGAATATATAAAAAATATACCTTGGTTTTTCCTTTTTTATTTCACATTACGTCGGATTACTCTCATCCTTCCTTTCTCACATAGATATATAGAATTATGTCAGTAGGATTTTACAATTTGGTCATACATCGCCTTTAAGCTGACAAATCATGTGTTATTGGCAATATAATAATGTACTTTGCTACGGTGTATTTAAAAACGACTTAGTCTGACCCAGACAATCTATATTATGAAAGATTTTTAGCGAATCAGCAAAAAAAATGAAAATAAGTAACTCAGAACTCATACTTTTAATTGAAGAATGTACAAACACACTATGTAAAATAGTTGAAATGATAGAACTTTCTTTAAATATTAGGTCGTTACAAAAATAATGGCCGATTTCAGAAAAATACATGTATTCATAAAAACGTTTTCAACTGATGTGGTGTTCTGATACAATATGTCTCCCAAGTCTGAAGACGTCAAGAACAAAGAAACGGTACCACAAAGAACTATCTTCAATTACCAATTCAAAAGTTGTAACAATCACCAAACAAACTAACAATTTACTTCTTTAGCCGAAATTTTTCGTCCACGAATTACGCACACTTAGCAGTTACAAAAAATAAATCGATTGCTTTTATACTGCTCGTGCCCTTGCAATAAATTCCGCGGCTCCTTTCATGCCGAAAACCGAGACGGAAAGGAGCAACGTTTTTTTTTAATAGAAATCGCTCTAGACAAGGCATGAAGCCACTTGATGTAAGGAGCTAACAAGAACAAATATGATTATTGCAAAGACAGGAGATGCCTTATTGGCTTTAGTCTTGAAAAGACCAAGGCTATAGATAGGAGGGAAACAGTCAACAGGAAGAGAGTTCCACAAGCCTGCGGTTCTTGGAAAGAAACTACTGAAATAGGAAGCTGTATTACAATGAGGGTTCAAAATAGCGAATTGATGAAGACCACTAGACCAACGAGTCAAACGAGCTGAAACAAAAGATGCGGGGTATAGATCACATAATTTTGAAGAACACATGCTATAATAGTATTTATAGAAAAGACTGAGACTAGCAACATCATGTCTGTGAGAGAGAGGGTGCAGAGAAGAAGAAAGGGTAGGGCCAATCAAATTACAGACACGTTTCTGCACCTTATCAAGAACCCTAAAATGGGACAGCGATTGACCAGCCCAAATATGACAACAATACTCAATACATGGGTTGATAGTAGATTTGCAGAGATAGAGAATAGCTTCAGGTGTGAGAAAGTTTTTGGAGCGATAGAAAGAACCTATTTACGGGAAGCAGAAAAGGCAATGGATCTAATGTATAAACACCAAGAAAGATTTGATGAGAGAGAAAGACCAAGAAGTTTCAGAGTTGATTTCTCCTCAAGAGCTAGCCATCCATGAGAATCTCAGGAAGGAAAGGGACACGCCTACGATTGAAAGACACGAGTTGAGTCTTAACTGGATTAAATGAAACAGCCATTTCGTGTTCCAATCCACAACTGAACCCAGGTCAACTTCTAGATCAGCTGTATATTTCGACTAATCTGAGGGAGATGGGTGAGAAGAAACATTAGAATAGAGAGTGGTATCATCAGCATGGATGCTAATTTTCTGAACAATATTCTCTGGAAAATCATTGATATAGAGAAGAAACAGCATTGGGCCTAGAATAGAGCCCTGAGGAACACCAGAATTGATAGGAAAAGAGAATGAAGAGACACCGTCCAAAGTTACTCGCAAGCTTTGATCAGAAAGAAAATACCTAATAATGTCAAGAACCTCACCACCAATACCATAATCTTGAAGTTTGTGTAGAAGACAAGAATGCCACACTCTGTCAAACGCCTTTGAAATGTCAAGCGCAATGGCCCTACCCTCTCCTGAATTATGTATAAACTGACAGATCCGTTCAGTTACAACAGTTAAAAGATCAGCAGTTGAATGGAAACCACGAAACCATACTGAACATCACTTAAGAGGCCCAGACTCTCCAGAAAATGAACAAGCTTGCCGTTGACCAACCTTTCAAAAACCTTGCTAATAATGGAGATGAGACTAACTGGACGATACTTAGTTGGGTCAGACCGATCGCCAGCATTTTTAAAGATAGGAACAACAGAAGACTCTTTCCAACAAGAAGGGAAACAGAGATTGAATAATTTAGAGAGTATAGAAGAAAGTTCACTTAAGAACGATAACAGAAATTGAATCAGGACCGGAAACCTTAGACTGGTCAAGATCAGAAAGAACCCTAGCAACCTTTCTTCATAAGAAAGCTATCCAAAGACAATAAAATAGACATAAATAAGATTTCTCATCAGAAATTTATAGAAAATATTATTACAAATAGACATAGATGAATTATTAATTGTCATATCTTCGCTTCGAAAAAAAATTTTTTTTGTTTTCAAAAGTTTTTTTTTACCAATAAGTTCTTTGCGCGTTTCTCCGCCGTTTTTTTTTTTTAAATTCTCTTATTTCTCCAGCTTTTTTCTTCATTTGCTCTTGACACCTGAGGATGATTCGACGAAGAATCGAAAACGTTCGTGTAACCTATGAGACATTTATTTATTTTTTTTGATTTTAATACAAAAAAGACCACCAGAAAAATTGAAAAAATAAAAAAAGCTATAATTAAACAGACGACTTTCGTTGTGATTTACAATATTTGCAATGTTTCAAAATACATTTAATTAAATTAGAAAGAGTATGTAGACATTTTTAAAACCATTGTTTCGTAATAGTATTATTATTTTCTTTTGAAAAAAACATAACAATGTATAGTGTTAAAATAAATAAAATTTATTTTAATCTTAGCTTTCGAGAATGAATTGTGATTCTCGAAAGCTAAGATTAAAATAAATGTTATTTATTTTAACACGATACATTGTTATGTTTTTTCAACAAAAAAATATAATACTATTACGAAACAATGGTTTAAAAATATATCTAAATACCCTTTCTAATTCAAATTGGCGCAACCTCGTCTGCAGACATAACGTGATTTTCTGACCCAAAAGTCCATTACCATCGGACGATGAAGAAGAAGAAGAAAATAAAAACACTCTTTGACAAGGAGAATTGTAATTCTCGAAAGCTAAGATTAAAATAAATTTTATTTATTTTAACACTATACATTGTTATGGTTTTTTCCAAAAAAAATGATAATATATTTAATTAAATATAAATCCATTGGATTTTTACAATTCCTAATGTTTACGATTCAGATATGAGACTAAAAACAGATCACTATATATTATGTGTATACAAATATGCTGCGAGTTATCCAAGGAGATAGTATAGCGCCAGGCTTCCAAGTGTGAAGAAAAAAGAGTCTGCATTGAAAACTTTGATGCAAATATTTGAAAAGCAGTAGCAGGGATAGGCAGCCATCTTGACAAATAATGTAGCTTTTAAGAGAAATAGACAAAAAAATGATGATTGATTTCATCGTTGATTTCATTGTTGATTTCATTGTTGATTATTTGATTGATATAAAAAATAATTTAGGATAAGAGCAGAGAATGGTATGAAATGAGACAAAGAATAACATAAAAAGATAGATTAATGGATAGATAGATAGATAGATATGAACATATAGATAGATAGATAGATAGATAGATAGATAGATAGATAAATAGATAAAAACATATATATATATATATATATATAGATATATAAATAGATAAAAACATATATATATATATATATATATATAGATAGATAGATAGATAAATAAATAGATAAAAACATATATATATATATATATATATATATATATATAGATAGATAGATAGATAGATAGATAGATAGATAGATAGATAGATAGATAAAAACATATATATATAAAAGTGGACTTGAGAGAAAATCCTGGCCAGAGGTTAGTTTAGAAGTCAATTTCTTAAAGGCGTCTAATGCATGCCAGAATGTAAAACGGGCGTTAAACCGATGATGATGATGATGATGATGATGATGATGATGATGATGATGATGATGATGATGATGATGATGATGATGATGATGATGGAGAAATAGATGGAGAAATAGAGCCTAAGCAAAATAGATATATAGACATGATAGAGTTATATGAATAGACAGGAATAGCTAAATAAATAGATAAACAAAATGGCTGTTTCTATAAATATCTTGGCTACTGATCCAGTTTCTTGGAGATGCAAAAAAAAAAAAAAAAATGGATGTGCAGCAAAAATCGATCGATTGATTCGTTTATTGATTTGTGGATTGCTTTAAATAAACAATCAATTAGGAATAAGTGGAAAGGGCTGTAACGCAAAGAAGGAAACAAAACATTAGATTTAGAGATAAAGAGAAGGACTGAAATAGCAAGATCTAGCCTTTCGGCCAGGAGCAAAGTGTAGTATCTGTTCTGATATTACACTCCATCCTTTTTGTCCACTGTCAGTGAAGGAAGAGATCATTCTAGATTTAAGCAATTTTAATGTTTGTCAAAATCAAAAGTGCCTCTTTCTGGAGAGCTGGATTTTCCCCACATTAAAAAACCGACCTAGTGTGTAACTCTGCCCTTGTGGGGAGGCAAGTAAATAGAGGCATTAACCGCCGGATCAAATCTATCTTCTATAATGTCGTTCCCCCAATATATTTTCTCTGCCCTTGTGGGGAGGCAAGTAAATAGGGACAAACAGACAGACAGACATACAGATAGCTAGAATAATAGGTAGATATGAAGTACAGATAGACAGACCGATATAGATAGATAAAACATTTTCGTATGCACATCATCATCATCATCATCATCATCATCATCATCATCATCATCATCATCATCATCATCACCATCACCACCACCATCACCATCATCATCATCATCACCACCACCACCACCATCACCATCATAACCATCACCAGCATAACCATCATCATCATCATCATCACCATCACCACCACCATCACCATCATCATCATCATCACCACCACCACCACCATCACCATCATAACCATCACCAGCATAACCATCATCATCATCATCATCATCATCATCATCATCATCATTATCATCCTCACATACAGTCTTTTGAAGTGATGATGTCGATTTCAGGAAGGTCACCGTGTGATGATCATAGTTCTCCACTTGGTTCTGTTTTTTTTGCCCTCAATATTTACATATCAACTATTGGAGCCCTTCATGCCGGTAAGGGTCAATTTGATTCGACACAGTAGAATTCCCAGTACTGAGAAATATTATGAGAAAGGGAGTTAGTTTGAATATGATTGGATGCCCCAAAGACTCAAGTATAAGTCCTAGTACTAAGAAATATTATGAGAAAGGGAGATAGTTTGAATATGATTGGATGCCCCAAAGACTCAAGTATAAGTCCTAGTACTGAGAAATATTATGAGAAAGGGAGATAGTTTGAATATGATTGGATGCCCCAAAGACTCAAGTATAAGTCCTAGTACTGAGAAATATTATGAGAAAGGGAGATAGTTTGAATATGATTGGATGCCCCAAAGACTCAGGTATAAGTCCTAGTACTGAGAAATATCATGAGAAAGGGAGATAGTTTGAATATGATGGCTGTTTTCCTTCAA
>OY744544.1:16678945-16683945 GCA_963556195.1 Sepiola atlantica
ATGTTAACAACAAAAAAGTCTCTTTGCAAATTGTTTACCGTCTGATTTCAAACTAATTGAAAAGGATGTTCGATTTTATACGAACAGAAGCCCAAAGAAATATATACACACACCAGTGTAAAACCTCTTTCAAAAACGACAACAAAAGATTATGCTCCGCCAGTGTTCGCACTAATCTCTATTTATATAAAATAACGTCTCGATCGGTGAAGTGAAAAGAAAAAAATAAATAAATAAAAGTAAACGTCTAAAACTAGAAGTATAGAAAAATAAAAAAAATAATATATGAATATTAGTGCGAACACTGGCGAAGCATACATTTTTCCAATAAATTTTGATGGATGGTGTACACTCGTATAATAATTTTGTATATATATATATATATATATATATATATATATATATATATATATATATATATATATTAGTTTACTGCATGAGTGCTCAATACGTGAGTAGAGCAATTAACCTGATAAATTTCCCTAGGAAATAAGCATATTTTCGTATCATCATCATCATCATCATCATCATCATCATCATCATCATCATCATCATCATCATCGTCGTTGTCGTCGTCGTCGTCGGTTTAACCTCCGTTATACATGCTTTACCAATTCCAAACTAACCTATGTCTGGACAGGTCTTTATTTATCCCTCTTTCTCTTAAGTCCATTTTTATCACTTCCTCACCTGTTCTACATCTACTAATGTTAGAATTCTCATCCATTCTTTTAACGTGGCCATACCATCGAAGTCTTCGGTTCCGCAAACATCTCCCTATATTGTCTAGATTTACTCTTCCTCCTCTTATGTCATCAGATCTAAGCCTGTCGTTCAGACTCAGGTGACACATCCATCGTATCATTGTCATATCATTTCTCTCCATGCAACGCATGTCCTCAACCCTCACTGACCAAGTTTTACTCCCATACATCATCACAATCCGCACACCTGACTGACAGACTCTTTCCTTGGTTGACAGTGGAAACGCTCTGCTGCTTAGTAATGACAGAAGTTAACAACAACAACCTCAATAGATTCACCATCCAAATATACTTTCTCCGCATCGAAGTTCTCATCCATCTTCATTGTCTTACATTTTTTGTATATAAACTGGTTATCATCTCGAGATGATAATTTTCTAATGTGTAAATTCATGGGGGGGGGGGGAGCGAATTCCGCTAGTCGCTGATGACAAACTTTGACATGCTTCAAAAACGGTTTCACGCTACCTCCACCCCGCAGTTATAACCTTGAGAAGAACGCGGTCGTCGTCCATTTGCTGGCCCTGATATCTATGTCTCTGAGTTTCTTTCGGACAACTTTGATTATTACTCTTGCAGCCCCGATGGTATGCGCTTAGCATAGAAACGCGAGTTAATTTGTGTAGGCTGTTTTTAATGTTTATATAAAGTTTATTTTTACGGCTCTACTTTGTATTGAGCACTTTTGAAAAAGAAAATGGTTTTAAGTTCATTTTATCAAATTTGAACTTGCTTAATTAACTATATATATATATATATATATATATATATATATATATATATATATATATGATGGTAAAATGCACGATATATCATAAAACTGACAGACAAGATATGTGAAAAAAGACAAACGGTAAAAACAAATTTTAAATTTTAAATACAGGAAAAATCATCAAAGAAAACGAGGTAATCAATTTATATTATTTGTTATTAGATGTGGTGATATGTATAATATATCTGGGGAAGAGAGGGGTTGTTATCTTGCATATAAAGAATTAATTTTGATAAATGAGGTATAATTGGAAAGCTCCTGGGGCGGATGGATAGGTCTTGTATTTTTCATATGATGTGGTGTTTTTTAGACTTATATACAAATGCGGGAAGGGCTTCCAGTGAGTTATGTGTTTTCATTATTATTTTATTTGGTTAGTAGAAATTTTCTTCTGTGGGGGCATAGTTTGAAGACCTCAGTTTTGTTGTTCATACACTTTATGCATGGACGGCGGCACCGGGGGGGGGGCAGGGGGGGGGGCTCTAGCCCTCGCACACTTTTTGACTCGCCCCCCCCCCACTTTACGGTCATCAATAATGAAGTTATATATGCATGTGTTTAACCGGGCCCCCCACTTTTTAGGAGAGCCCCTCCACTTTTATAACTGTGCCGCCGGTCCTGTTATGGAAGGGTTATTAATCACCTGTAGGATCCTGAATTTTTCAGTGGTGCATAGTGGACAATTCCTGGATGAAGGCTATAAGACTTTTGTTTATCGATGATCCTCCATTTAATTTCATAGTGGGTATTGGACTCCTTTGAGCTTCCATATTGTGGTTGCTAGGGAGGTGATGCCACTTTTTCCCGGATATTTGAAAGTGTTATTGTGGGCGTAGTCTCTGTTTGAATGTTCATTGAGTCATTCCGATGTAAATTTCTTCTTTCTTGGAGTTTACACCGGATATAACTTTGGCTTCGTACACGAGATCTAATCTTTTTTCTTCTTCATCATCATCATCATCATCATCATCATCATCATCATCATCATCATCATCATGTTATTATTATTCTCCTTCATCTTCTTCGTCATCATTCTTTTCTCTTACTTCATCCGCTTTTTCTTCTTCTTTTTTCTCTCCATCTTGATCATCTTTTTCTTCTTCATTATTTTCTTCTTCATCTATTTCATCCTCCTCTTTTTCTTTATTTTTTTTCATCTTCGTTATCCTTTTCTTGTTGTTGTTGTTCATCATCATCATCATCATCATCATCATCATCATCATCATCATCATCATCATCATCATCATCATCATCATCATCATCATCCATAACATCTTCTCCATCCCACCTCCTCCTTCTCCTCATCCTCCTCCTCCTCCTCCTCCTCCTCCTCCTCCTTCTCTTCCTATTTTTCTTACTAATTCATTAAAAAAAAACCATCTCCGCTCGATTCTCATTAATAAATCAAATCGTTGCCAAACAATCAATCGATTTAGCTTTACCGAAATTTTATATTTTTTGATTGATTGATCACACCAGAAATTTGCTTACAATTTATTTTTTTTACGCTTAACAAAGATAATCATTTACTCAACTACAACTCGTCTCAAGTTATTATGGAAATCACGTCAACTTAAATAACTCGGAAAATTCGGAACCAATCTTCGTCAAATTTAAACAAGTCCATTTCCACACGCATTAAAACCTCTATGGAAATTTCCACAAACTTTTAACAGATATTATTTGAGATATCTGCAATTTGTATTGTTTGGAGAATTCGCACTACTGTCTCCATCTTAAATCTTACTCTCACGACGTTTCAGCCGATGTAACCTCCAACCTTTTTCAGGTGTGCATTATCGAACTCAGGAATTTTTATGTCCGAACTCGGCAATCTGTATAGAATTTCGAACGGAACTCTTTATTCAATCCACAGGGGTAGCTTGCTCTCGTTCCGGGTAGAAGTCTTAAGTAATTCGAAATTATATTCTTAGTATCGCCCGTCCCGAGGATTGAACCTTCAACCTTCAGAAGACTGTCACTTAGAAATGGTTGTTACTTAGCACTTTTATCCCTGTTCATTAAATAAAGGGTTCTGTTCTAAATTCCGTAGAGATTCCCGCGTTCAACATAGAGAGTTTGACAAAACGCACATAAAGAAGGTCGGGTGTTACATCGGCCGAAACGTTGTGAGAATAACATCCAAGATGAGAACAGTAGTCCGAATAATCCAAATGATACAAAGTATCGATCCTCATCTAAAAAATTACAAAACATAATATCTGCAATTTATCTAAAAAATTGCAGATTAAAATAATATTAATTTAATATTAATTTAAAACCTACGAAAACTGATCAATATAATTTTTCAGAAATTGTCTTTACACTAAAAGTGAGTTAATAAACGTTTGTTACCCTAAGGCTTATCCACCCATATATTTTAATCACACAAAATACACGCTAAAATATTCCTTTATTCTGGGATTGAGTTATGTGTGAAAATAACCCAAACATTTTCATTCTGCTTATTAGTCGTAATTTATAATTAACTGATCAAGTCATCCATCTCTCACTTAGCTATTTATGTATTCCTCTTGTCATGTGTGTTGATTAAACCTCTCGCTAATACTTTTTAATATTTCCGCAAGTATTAGGTCTTTTTTTTTTTAACCGGTTTTTTTTCATTTATGTCATGAAAATGATTTAATCTATGAGGTCGTTACAAAAATAATGGCCGCCTGAAGTGCTGCATTATAAAAAGTTATTTTAACACAGAATTTCTCGTTTAGTTCCGGTAAATTTGAACATATATAATAATTAATGTGTTGTCAATAATAATGTGTAATTTTTTTTTCAGATAAAAAGTAATTCTGAATCGTAAAAGATCCTCAATGATGAACAGGCAAAAACATGACCTTCGTCTTCTTATGTTGCATGAGTTCAAACTTGGGCACAATGTCTTCGAAACTTCTGCCAATATCAATAGACCATGGGGGAGATGAATTCACAAGCGATCAGACAGTACGAAGGTGATTCCAGAAATTCTGGAATGGAGCTGAGAGCCTTAAAAGTGAAGAAGGTAGAGGACGGCCATGTAATCTTGACAATGAACAATTGCAAGAACCTATTTGAGGGTTCTTGATAAGGTGCAGAAACGTATCTGAAATTCGATTGGCCCTACCCTTTCTTATTCTCTGCACCCTCTGCCTCACAGACGTGATGTTGCTAGTCTCAGTCTTTTCTATGAATACTATTATGGCATCTGTTCTTCAGAATTATGTGATCTATTCTCCAATTCTTTTGTTCCAGCTCGTTTGACTCGTTGGTCTAGTTGTCTCCATCAATTCGCTGTTTTGATACCTCATTGTAATACAGCTTCCTATTCTAGTAGCTTCTTTTTAAAAAAAGACGCAGGCTTGTGGAACTCTCTTCCTGCTGACTGTTTCCCTCCTACCTGTGATCTTGGTCTTTTCAAGACTAAAGCCAATAGGCATCTTCTGTCTTTGCAGTAATCGTATTTCTTC
>OY744544.1:16688945-16723945 GCA_963556195.1 Sepiola atlantica
GCTAAAGGAAACGTTCAGTAAGGATTATTGACCATAAAGGCTATGCAACGAGATTACCTGGGGGGGGGGGGTAAAAAAAAGCGGGATAGTAAATAAGAATAATAACCTATATAGTAACGAAGATGTAGGTAAGGGGTGCAGAATATAGACGACTGTGATTGTTTTGAAAATTTCAAGGTTGAGATAAAAATGAAAATATACATATTTTATTGTTTGTATTTTGAGGAATGTCGATCGAGGAATTATGCGAAGAAAAACAATTGCAGAATTATGTCGTTGATGAAAAGAGGCTTAAAGTAAACAACAGAACGAGACTTGCAGTTGAAGTGGGCAGACGTTTCGCCTTTTGCTTCCTCTAGCGGGGGCTGGGGAGTTGACTGCATCTGTGAGGCAGGAGTGTATCAAGGGAATGTCGAAATTCTACTACAATAAATTGTAAGTCATAAAACAAACCTTTCTTGGTTCGATTCTTCATTTTTGCTGTAAGAGCTTGTGCATTTTGAGCTCGGTAACGGACACGGCATAACACAACATCGAATCTGACTAGAACTATTACATTTTGATCCTGGTCAAAAGGCACGGTAGCACCAAAGAATAGGTATCGTCAAAGAAAAAGCCATAAGGGCTCAAATCTGGTGTTACGACAGTTCAATGAGCATCTCCATTATCTTGCACGAAGGCCGGAATCAATTTTATATATAAATTTATTAAACAAAAAGAAACAACCACAGAGAAACTAGAGAGAAATTACACATACTTGAGTGAAAGAGAGAAAGTTATATATATATATATATATATATATATATATATATATATATATATATATATATATATATATATATATATACAAGCAAAATATTAATATATATATACAAGGAAAATATTAATATATATATATATATATATATATATATATATATATATATATATATACAGGTAGAAGGATGAAAAGGAATTAGAAAAGCGAAAGGCAGATCTTTTTTTTAATTCAGTTGCTCAAAATTATTCAGCATAAAGGCAATTTATTCAATTATTTAAAAAAATTAATTTTGCGTTTTGCCATGTGTTTTTCTCCCCACAATCTTTATTTTACTTTTTCAAATTTTAAGTCTTGGTCTTTGCCAACTTATCTATCCAAGTAATTTCCTCTGATGATAAGATTTTGATCTTTGAAAAGCCTGGCTTAAGGAAAAAATTAATTTAAAAAAATAATTGAATAAATTGTATTTTTGCGAAATATACTTTGCATTGAGCAACTGAATTGAAAAAAGATCTGCCTTTTGCTTTTCTAATTCCTTTTCATCCTTCTACCTATCTATTTGCTCTATCCTGTATATTGAGCTGTATACTTTTCACAATAGGTTCTACCTTTCCTAAAAGTTCGCTTTTAGTTTTCCACTTTATAAATATATATATATATATATATATATATATATATATATATATATATATATATATATATATATATATATGTGTGTCAGCAAAATATAAATATATATACACACAAAGAAAAATCTACCAGCCACCCGGCATTTATTAATCTAGCTCTGAGTATTCTTTTAAATGTACATATCTTTAATATACATTTATTGCAATTTTAAAAACTAATCTTTAATATAAATTTATTGTAATTTTAAAAACTAATCTTAAATATAAATTTGTTGTAATTTTAAAAACTAATCTTTAATATAAATTTATTGTAATTTGAAAAACTAATCTTTAATATAAATTTATTGTAATTTTAAAAACTAATCTTTAATATGAATTTATTGTTATTTTAAAAACTTATTTTAAATATAAATTTATTAAAATTTTAAACACTAATCTTTAATATAAATTTATTGAAATTTTAAAAACTAATCATTAATATAAATTTATTGTAATTTTAAAAACTAATCTTTAATATAAATTTATTGAAATTTAAAAACTGATCTTTAATATAAATTTATTGCAATTTTAAAAACTTATTTTTAATATAAATTTATTGCAATTTTAAAAACTTATTTTTAATATAAATTTATTGTAATTTTAAAAACTTATCTTTAATATAAATTTATTGTAATTTTAAAAACTAATCTTTAATATAAATTCATTGTAATTTTAAAAACTTATCTTTAATATAAATTTATTGAAATTTTAAAAACTAATCTTTAATATAAATTTATTGTAATTTTAAAAACTAATCTTTAATATAAATTTATTGAAATTTTAAAAACTAATCATTAATATAAATTTATTGTAATTTTAAAAACTAATCTTTAATATAAATTTATTGAAATTTAAAAACTGATCTTTAATATAAATTTATTGCAATTTTAAAAACTTATTTTTAATATAAATTTATTGCAATTTTAAAAACTTATTTTTAATATAAATTTATTGTAATTTTAAAAACTTATCTTTAATATAAATTTATTGTAATTTTAAAAACTAATCTTTAATATAAATTCATTGTAATTTTAAAAACTTATCTTTAATATAAATTTATTGAAATTTTAAAAACTAATCTTTAATATAAATTTATTGTAATTTTAAAAACTAATCTTTAATATAAATTTATTGCAATTTTAAAAACTAATCTTTAATATAAATTTATTGTAATTTTAAAAACTTATCTTTAATATAAATTCATTGTAATTTTAAAAACTAATCTTTAATATAAATTTATTGAAATTTTAAAAACTTATTTTTAATATAAATTTATTGAAATTTTAAAAACTAATCATTAATATAAATTTATTGTAATTTTAAAAACTAATCTTTAATATAAATTTATTGAAATTTAAAAACTGATCTTTAATATAAATTTATTGAAATTTTAAAAACTAATCTTTAATATAAATTTATTGAAATTTTAAAAACTTATCTTTAATATAAATTTATTGCAATTTTAAAAACTTATTTTTAATATAAATTTATTGTAATTTTAAAAACTTATCTTTAATATAAATTTATTGTAATTTTAAAAACTAATCTTTAATATAAATTCATTGTAATTTTAAAAACTTATCTTTAATATAAATTTATTGTAATTTTAAAAACTAATCTTTAATATAAATTTATTGAAATTTTAAAAACTAATCTTTAATATAAATTTATTGAAATTTTAAAAACTAATCATTAATATAAATTTATTGTAATTTTAAAAACTAATCATTAATATAAATTTATTGTAATTTTAAAAACTAATCTTTAATATAAATTTATTGAAATTTTAAAAACTAATCATTAATATAAATTTATTGTAATTTTAAAAACTAATCATTAATATAAATTTATTGTAATTTTAAAAACTAATCTTTAATATAAATTTATTGTAATTTTAAAAACTAATCTTTAATATAAATTTATTGAAATTTTAAAAACTAATCATTAATATAAATTTATTGTAATTTTAAAAACTTATCTTTAATATAAATTTATTGTAATTTTAAAAACTAATCTTTAATATAAATTCATTGTAATTTTAAAAACTTATCTTTAATATAAATTTATTGAAATTTTAAAAACTAATCTTTCATATAAATTTATTGCAATTTTAAAAACTAATCTTTAATATAAATTCATTGCAATTTTAAAAACTAATCTTTAATATAAATCGATTGAAATTTAAAAAACTAATAGTTTTCATTTAAATTACTTTTTTTTGAAAATCAATAAAGATAATGTCTTAAGAAAGGTTTTGCTAATTTGTCTTGATTTTAATTAAATAACTTTAATTAATTACTCATGACATCGACAAAACTATTGCATATATATAGCAATATAGAACAATAAAATTACAAATCAATAATATCAAACATTAATCCATGATAAACTGTTTAAAAAATAGTTATTCAAATTAGGTATACACTTAGCTGTGTTTGGGTTGTTGTGTTCTGCTCTATATATATATATATATATATATATATATATATTGTGATACTATGGACTGCCCCCCCTTACCAGGATGCAGACAATGGAAGGGAATAGTTCACCAAGGCATACAAATAGGATGGGTAGTCAGCTAGTAGTAGCCAAGAGGGCGAGTTATTTCCTGCTTATCAGTACCTCTGAGACAAAAACAAGACGTTCAGAATTTCCGGTCCTGAGTCAATATAGTTTTAGTTAGTTTACGACAGTTGACGAGTTTACGGCAGTTTGCGAATCGGAGAGAAGACGATCAGATCGGAGCAGGTCGGGCGGAGAAAACGATGAGATGAGCTGATTAACCGGACGGCAATGATGCCTCGACAAACAACTTATCTACAATAAATTGTAAGCCATAAAAACCCTTTCTTGTTTCGATTCTTTAGTTTTGCTGTACCACTTTTCATATTTCGAGACCAGTAACGAACAGGGCATCTAACACATAAAGTTATCCAGTCAGATTTGAAAAGTTGGACCTCGATAGCATTTAAGCTAACATATCAAACTTTGATGCTGACTAGGCAATTTACGTTTGTTATTGTTATACCATGTTATTGGTACTATAATAATGTACTTTGCAGCAGTTTATTTTTAAAAAAATGTAATCCCGTCTTGCAAAATTGTAATACTGGAACATTTTTTAATTATGACCGAAAAATCGAAATCAGCCAGGGGAATAACTCATATTTTTAATTGAAGAATATAAAAAGAGTTGATAACAACAGCAACTTAGCAAGCTATTAAGTTTGTCGAAAAGTTTTGTTACCTTGGTGATACCATCGGAGCACAGGGTGGAGCAGGTGCTAGTGTGATTGCAAGAGTTAAGAGTGGATGGAGTAAGTTCAGGGAACTTCTGCCATTACTAACCAGCAGAGCGTTACCACTGTCGACCAAGAGAAGATTCTATCAGGCATGTGTATGCAGTGTGATTATGTATGGAAGTGAAATCTGGCCAGTGAAGGTTGAGGACATGTGAGATAAATGTATAATGTGAGTCTTAAAGATAGGCTTAGATCTGATGACCTCAGAGGAAGATTAAATTTGGACAATATAATGAGATGTGTGCAGAACAGGAGACGTCGATGGTATGGCCACATTGAAAGAATGGATTTGAGGTAGCAGATCCAGTTCACAGGGGAAGGCCAAGGAAAACAATGGACTTGAGAGTAAGAGGGATGAAAAAGACCTGGGAAGAGATAGGTTAGCCTGGAAGTCAATTTCTGAAAGCCGTCTAACGCATGCTAACATGTAAAACGGATGTTAAAATAGTGATGATGATGATGATGATGATGATGATGATGATGATGATGATGATGATGATGATGATGATGATGGTGGTGGTGGTGGTGGCGGTGGTGGTGGTGATGCTGATGATGATGATGATGATGAGAGCAATAAATACAGATTTAAAAAAGATACAAAAATGATAACTCAAAGATATTAGTAAGGAACAAAGTGTAGTATCCGTTCTGATGCTACACTTTGTCTATTCTGTCCTCGGCCAGTGAAGAAGAAATCCTTCTCGACTGAGTCAATTTAAATTTTTGTTCCAATCCAGAGTGCCCCTTTTGGGAGAGCTGGAATCTTCTCCACAATAAAAACCGACCTCGTGTCTAACTTTGCCCTCGGGGGGGGGGGGGGAAGCAAGTAAATAAGAACTGAAAGGGGAGATAACCCTATGAAAATTTACAATCTGATGTAAAATGATGCCAAACTGGTCAGAGAAAGAAAATCTCTTCCAGCCAAATTTCAACTTTCTATGTCCACCAGTTTGAGCGTCCATAGTCACACATAAAAGACGGACATAATAAACGTGATTATATACAAAAATTAGGCTGGCGCGTTAGAGTATGAATCAGTCCGACACTGGCTTTGGTGTTGTCGGGCTAAGATATGCTTCTGTTCAGTTCTAGGAGCCTTACCTTCGCTCTGAGAAGGGGTTAGTTTATTGCTAATCGCCTGAGGCTCCCCTACCGTGGAATGCCGACAGAGTTGCTAAGGCATTTTTTGTGCTAGCTTTTATAAAACACCACCGAACCTTGTGTCTAACCTCCTGGAGAGGAAGTAAATAAATACATAGTCTGAATTCTTAAGGTACAACTTGAAGGTACAATATGGCGTCGTTAAAAAAACTGAGAGAATTCCTTATTTATTTCTTGGAGAAATGATATTTTTTTCTGAGAGGGGGGGGGAGAACTTGTGAAATGACCGCAAAGAACTGGGAAATACTGAATTAATTTTATAAACAGATTGATTGATCTCTTCATTTTTGTCATGTTTGACACATACGGAAATTGATATTCATGATGAGAGGTGGTTTAGTCGTGGAACACCCGATAAAGACAAAGGAGTCGGAAAGATTTATTGATTTCATCTCTCTCTCTCTCTCTCTCTCTCTCTCTATATATATATATATATATATATATATATATATATATATATATATATAAAGCAAAGTTGTCTGTATGTGTGTTGCGACATCACAGTTAAACTGTTGATCTAAGAGTCAAACTGACCGCATATTCGGAATCGGCATCTTCGATCCGATGTCCTTATTGATGTCAGAAGTTTACTTTAGTAAGGAAAAGAAAGTTCAATTATTTTAACACGCTGTACATTAATTTCTTCAACCTAATAATAAAAACAATTACAACGATAATAATAATAATAATAATAATAATAATAATAATAAATAATAATAATAATAATAATAATAATAATAATAATAATAATAATAATAATAAAAAGAACAATAATAACAATGATAATAATAATAAATAATAATAATAATAATGAATAATAATAGTAATAACAATTATAATAATAATAAATAATGACAATAATAAACAATAATAACAATAATAATAATAATAACAATAATAATAGTGATAATAATAACAATAATAACAATAATAACAATAATAACAATAGTAATAATAATAGCAATAATAATAATAAATAACAATAATAATAATAATAATAATAATAATAATAATAATAATAACAATAATAATAATGATAATAATAATAACAATAATAACAATAGTAATAATAATAGCAATAATAATAATGAATAATAATAATGATAATAATAATAATAATAATAATAATAATAATAATAATAATAATAATAATAATAATAATAATAATAATAATAATAATAATAATAATAATAATAATAATGATAATAATAATAATAATAATAATAATAATAATAATAATAATAATGATAATAATAATGAATAATAATAATAATAATAATAATAATAATAATGATAATAATAATGAATAATAATAATAATAATAATAATAATAATAATAATAATAATAATAATAATAATAATAATAATAATAATAATAATAATGATAATAATGAATAATAATAATAGCAATAAGTAAAGTTAATTTCGAAAGCCGGTTAAGTTAAAGTTAATTAAGAAAACTGATAAAAACAGCCGAAATATTAAGAAAACCCCTAGAGTGTAGAAACCAACCCACATAACCAGTTGACACTGACTCAAATCAGTGACCTTTCATAAAATGCTGCATCGATCGGCAAAGACCATAATCAGACGGATTAATGTTCGGACTATTGGCTGGATGCAGCAGACGGTTAAAAATCTAATCTCAATGAACACTTTTTATAAACCGTTCTCATATATCATTAACCTATATCCTCTTAACTCTAATAAATGGTGATTCTTGAGCACAAAAAAAGAGCTTCCACAAAGTTCAATTATTTTAACACGCTGTACATTAGTTTTCTCAGCAAATTAATAATAATAATAATAATATAAATAATAATAATAATAATATTAATAATAATAATATTATTATTAATAATAATAATAATAATAAAAATAATAATAATGATAATAATTATAATATAAATAATAATAATATTAATAATAATAATAATAATGATAATAATAATAATAATAAAAGTAATAATAATGATAATAATAATAATAATAAAAATAAAAATAAAAATAATAATAAAATAATAATAATAATAATAATAAAAATAATAATAATAATAATGATGATAATAATACTAATAATAATAATAATAAAAATAATAATAATGATAATAATAATAATAATAATAAAAATAGTAATAATAATAATAATAATAATAAAAATAATAATAATAATAATAATAATAAGAAGAAGAAGAAGAAGAAGAAGAAAAAGAAGAAAAAGAAGAAGAAGAAGAAGAAACCCTGAGGGCAAAAAATACACATGCGGTAACACCAGCCTCGGGTGATACCACAGAAAATGCTCGTGAAAGGTCAAGGAGGATGGAAAAACCGAGGAGGGAGAACCACCATCCAGACCTCCACTGGAAGGTACTGAGTACTGAAACCTTGTGGAGACTTATTGCCTCTCAAATTCCAGAGAGGACCAACGGTCGGTGCCAGCAAGAAATCAATGGTAAACGGCTGTTGCGATAACGCAAAATTATTGGCAAAGCTCATCGAAAGAGGTGGAGAGTGCTGGAAATCTGGGAAGACTTGCTGTCACTCGAACTTCCGGAAACCTCACACCTGCCAGTATCCTATATCTTTATAAAGCCACCATTCGCCCATGGATGGAGTATTATGCCACATCTGGGCTGATGCACCAACCACTAGCCCCTCCCTCTTGGACAGGGTGCAAAAAAGAGTCTATAGCCTAATAGGTCCCTCATTGTCTACCAAGCTCCAACCCCTGTACCATCACCGCAAAGTTGCTTCACTGTACTTGTTTTACAAGAACTTTGACGGAATATGCTGCACTTGTACTCACTAAACGTAAATACTCCCAATGAACCCCACTAGCAGCAAAATCCCACCCCTTCACTTTAGAGGTCCCCAGGTGCCGGAAAACCGTCTACTCTAATAGCTTCTTTCCTCGAACCAAAGCCTTTGAAATTCCCTCTCTGCTCCGTGTTTCCCCGACTGTACTAACATGCATAAATTTAAATGTAATGTGAACAAACATCGCGCTGCACAACTCCCCACTTAGGATGCCCCCTATGAATCTGGCCCCTAATCACAGTAGCCCCTTACATCTCAGTAGCAATATGCCTTTTTTGGGGTGAAGTAGAAAAGAAAACATCACTTTTTATTGCCAGTGAGAAATCACTGATAATGACTTGTGTGAAAACTCCAAGTGAGTTGACAATAATAATGGTACCGATAATGATTAGAATATAATAAATTTTCTACCTTGAAATATTGAAAAAAAAAAAATACAGATTAGTGCAAAAAAAATAGGTAAAAAAATAAAAAATCGGAAATATTCCTACCTGACGGCTTATCCCAGTAAATACCTTCTCTTGTGTTGCAACATAGCACAAAATAAACAATATCTATATATCACAGTAGGAAATCCAAGATCATTTTCCCCCGCTTTTCTTTGGATTTCGTAGATTTGGCGAAAGAAAGACAATTCCTACTTTAACTTCAAGAAGTCACAAGGAATGATTACAATAATGATTATAATAACAATCATGAAAATAATAATATTAATAATAATAATAATAATAATAATAGCAATGATAATGACTGAAGTAGCGATGCCTATAGAACAATCCTTAACCGCTTAGTTTCCAAAATGAGACAGGTAACCACCCCCACACCTAACATGTTGGGGTGTGTTTCTTCCTTTACAGGTATATTTACTTACGATTATTGCTTTTTTATTTTTATTTTTATGGTATACTTTTTTTAATCATTTAATTAAAAACTTATCCTCCCACCACCACCACTAAAAACTAAAAAAAACAAAACAAAAAAAAAAAAACCCGTAAAAGTATAAAGAGCTTTCAGGTTTATTACTAAAATGGATTTGAATGCTATTGTCGGCCATCTTTCTTTTTATCTAGCTTTTATTGTACGTTCTTTATTCGTTTGGAAAATGGTGGCAAGTCGCGTGAAGGTGGGAGAAGACAAGTGAATAAAAGAATGCATTTTAAATGGAATCATTAAAGAGCGCGTCGCATGGAATATTATTAACAAGGAAACGGAGAATGAATAAATAAAAGACCTGAAAGCTTTCTGGAATCAAGTGGAAAATTCAGTTTTGTGCAAAGATGCCACTTGAGGAACTCGGAGAATGAAAGACTTTATTACGACCCACATAAATGCACGCCTGCCTGTTTATTTACCTGTGACTGTTACCGTCTATCGGGCGGTGGCGGTGGTGAAGTGGATACTGACGCGGACTGAAGTTCGAGTCGTGATAGTTCCAGAGCACCACTTTGACTATGGAGATCCCTGCTACAAGTAATATTCTAGAAAGAATCAGGAAAATCAATGGCGAAAACAGAATCGCGCCGGTCAAGGCTGATTCATAGAAATTTATGCTCACATTAGTTGCACGTTTTGGAGGTCCTCAGTATGTCAATAAGCACTCGTCATAAACCACTTTGTAATTCCCTCTCTACTCCGTGTTTCCGCGACTGTACTAACATGCAGAAATGTAATGTAATGTGAACAAACATCTTCATCAGTCACCAAATTGTATTAATTCCATTAATTTAAATCCTCTCATAATATTCAATATCATTCAATTGACAATCTATCTTCCTTGGTCTTTTGGCTAAGATCAGAGTGTAGTAACTGTTCTGATGGATGCTACACTCTGTAGACCGGCACCATCTTGGTCTCTGGGTCTTGATCCCGCTGCTCTGAGGTATTGTCCTGTGCAGTTCTAGGAGGTTCACCCTCACAGACTTTACCTTGTCTTTGAGAAGTGGTTAGTTTATTGATAATCGCCTGAGTCACTACACAGCTAAAAAAAGAATAGGTTTTAGGCTCCTAAAATTCATACTAGAAATGTCCACATGAACCCGTGACGCAATGGATAAAGTGCTAGGTAATAACCAGTTCCAAGTGACAGTCTTCTGGAGGTTGAAGGTTCAATCCTCAGTACAGGCGATAATATAAATAACATTAAGAATTACTTAACACTTCTAACCGGTCATGGTTGACGGAATGAGAGCAGTCAACCCCTGCGGATTAAATAAATTACATACTGATTCCCGAGTTCGACAAGATGCACCTGAAGAAGGTCGGAGGTTGCATCGGCCGAAATGTTGTGAAGAATACCATCCAGGATGAGAATAATCCAAACAATATAAATTTTCAATCCTCATCTCAAAAACTCCGAAACATACGAGAATTTGTTATTTACTCTTTTTATAATTTTTTTAACATAGTTCTCCCGAAACAAGGCAGGCTGCCACTGTAGACATAAGGGGTTACTGAGAAAAAAAAAAGGGAGAAGGTTTGGAGGGATCAAACTAAATTGGAATCTGCACAGCAAGATGTCTGTTTACATTAGTTTTAAATTTCTGCATGTCAGTACCGTCGGGGAAACAGGGGACAGGGAGGGAGTTCCAGAGGTGAGCAGCACGAGGAAAATAAGCTATTTGAGTAGAAAGCTCTCCGGCATCTGGGGACCTCCACAGTGAACGGATGGGATTTAGTTGATTGTCGAGTTGGTCTAGTGAATTTACGTTGAAAATTTTTGAAGACAAATAAACAAAAGTCAAGAGAAAATCCATACCTTCAGATCCTGGTAGGAATACCACAATGCCATTCGCTTGGATCCATTCCTTTTGATCAGCCTTTATTTATATTCCTGCGTATTGTTAAATTCATGTTGATACAGTGGTTCTCGGCAGATCACCAAAGTTAAGTGACGTTGAGCCTGTTTAGTGTTCAGAAGTGACCATTTGGGAATCCTAGATCTTTTAAGCAAACACTCCACCCAGGTGCATAAATGGGTATCTACCTTGCTGGGAAATATAACCGACGGCGACAGACTAGTGTCCTGTCATAGAGGTGGTTTATATATTCGTTCAGCTCAATGCTATGACTGGGAATAAGCACTGGTATCCTTAAAAAAGGGATTTTACTCTTTTTTTTTTTTACCTGATTTCTGGCAATGTTTATTTTAAGTTGAAAGTCCTCAAAAAGGCGTGAAGCAGTCGCGTGGCAGTTCCCTGGTGATTCCCAGGGCCAACTCCTTGATTCTATGCCCCAAAGACTCCAATATAAGTTCTAGTACTGAGAAATATTTTGAGAAAGGAAGATAGTTTGAATATGATTGGATGCCCCCCCCCCCCCCCAAAAAAAATATTGGATGCCCTAGGGTCACCGTTTCGTCGCCTCCACACCTCTGAACAGTACTGACATGAAAAAATTTAGTGTAAGGAACTTGAAAAAGTTCAGGTCATACGACAGTAGATAGTTCCAAAATCTTGGAATTTTCGAAAATCCAAAAAACAAAAAAATAAAAACAAATTTAGAAATTCCTCCTTATTTGTGGAACCACAAGATCTTTTGGATGAAGATGCTGTAAGTTGCTTGTCGGACGAGATGACACGCGGTTATCTGGAGTCAAAAGAGAAAGTTGATCCGAACAATTGTTACGCTAACAACGATAGCAATGACTAAAATAGGTGACGTCACGTCGATGTGACAAGGGTGTAAAGTTTTGTCGCAAAAGAAAGACCAATCACATTAGAGATTCATTTATATTCCGAACGTCATTTTTTTTGTTTTTTTATATAATCCAGTCTGAAATCCGACACCGGAGAAAACGGATATCCTTGTCTTCGTATCAAGGGTAAGACGTTAAATGGTGGATTGGAAACTTTCTACTCGATTTTAATGTTTTTATCTAAGAAAAACAAACATTTCTCGTTGAATCAATATTTGAGGAATGGCCAAGAAAATGTTTGTCTTAACCACCTTTTGAAATCGAAGAAGCAAAATATATCGACAGGTGAAACAAAAACAGCCGGATGTTAGTGGTTGGGGGGTGTTGTTTTAATGCTGGGAGAAGGAAGGCATGAATTATTATGAGGCACAGGCTTCCTGGATTTTGATAAAATAATGGATAACAGATTGCATTTAGTACATTGTATATGAGTGTATACATTAGTGCTCTTAACCGATTTGTGTAAGTAAATAGATCGACATTGAAAAGAACTTCCAGAGAATTAGAGAATAAAGTTAATGCCTTCTTTCAGTTTAAAGAGAATTAGCGAGATGTCACGAATAAGCTTCGGAGATGTCATTTATGATAAAAAATAAACACACTGATTTAGTGTCTCAAACTGCTACCGAATAATTACTTTCAATATAATAATTATTCTGAGACCAAAGCCGTCTTTAGGAATTCCTGCAACTACTGCAAAAGATCAGAGAATTGTTCTATTTCTATGAATTATTTAATATTATATATTTTACTAAAATCAATTTCCTGAACAAAACAATTTTGCACCACTTTTATGTCCATTTGCAAAGATTATAATCAACATATAATGCCACTAAACTTTATGTCTAGAATTCTTATTCCAATTTTTTATCAAAATCCATTATATGATTTTGATTGTATTTCTGAATTTTTGAGATAAGGATTGATAATTTGCACAATGTTGGTTATTCAGACTACATTTCTCACCTTGAGTGTTATTATCACAACGTTTCGGCCGCTGTAACCTCCAGCCTTCTTCAGACGTATCTTTTCGAACTCTGGAATATTTCTGTCGAACTCTGGAATCTGGATGGAATTTCGATGTTGATTCTAGAAAATGCTTAAAATTTAAGGCTTAAACTGAAGGAGTCTTAAGAAGAAATTGAAATTCAAGGAATCTTGCTTAATTAGTGTCTTATGACTAGGAATAAAATTCAATGCAAATCTGAAATATTTGAATTTTCGAATGGAAAGTAGTGTCCATATTATACCCCCCTAAAACCTTTTTAAAATACCCCAAAGGATCTGAAATTCGTGGAATATTCAGCAATTGATATTGTAAAACATTTAAAAACTCAAAGATATCTGATTTTTCATGACGGGCTTCCACCCCTTTTTACCCTCTTTGCAAAAGACTAAACACACCTGTAAAATATAAATATAGCCCACATTTGGACTCCTTACACCTAGCAGCTGTGTTCCAAAATGCCTAATGATCGGTTAATTAGTTTAGGAGTGAATCCTGTACATAGAAAAATATAAACATATACACAGTCCTAACTTTATCTAAATAGAGATAAGGAACTCGCTGTACCTACCCGGTGTTGTCCGGAAATAAAATAAAAATAAAAAAAATGATTAACTTTTTTTTGAAGAAACGGAAATTAATTTTGGTGATTTGAATTTCGTAATAGAAATTATTTGTAGAAATAGGAATTTAAAAAAAAAGTTCATTTTCGTATTTGACGCTAATCGATTAATTAAGTAAAGAACAAACAATAATGTGTAAGTAACGCTGAAGCGAGAAACACACACACACTTTGAAACGCACACATACACACTCACACACACATACAATTAGATGATTAAATGCACACACACACACACTCAGGACTTGAATGCCTACTAGACACCAGCCTCGGGTGTCTTCGGTCTCTCTGTACAGGGGTTTGTCAGAGACTCTGACATGAGGATACTTTTTACTTGAAGTAAACCCTGACCAAATATCCCCCCCCCCCCCCAAAAAAATGGTGTGCTGTTTCCTCAAGCCATCCAGCACGTCTCCCGAATTGCGGACAGGGACACCTCCTCTATTCATAGAGGGCAGCTTCGAATAATGAATTAGAAGCCGTTGACAATGAGGAAATGAATAATAAAAAATATTAATAAAAATAAAAATAAAAATAAATACTGGCAGGCCGGCACCCAGGATAAAAAGGGCCCATCAACCCGTTCATACACCAGGCGGGAAGATGTAAGCAATGGTGTAAACCTTCCTGCCTCTGGAAATGGTGCTCCAGCCATGACAGAGGCCAATCAGGGTCAGCCATCAGGCCTTGAGACAAAAGGTCCTGGCCCCCTATCTCCATCAAATACAGCAACAGAAAAAGAAACTTAAGAGGCTTAAAAGTCCAACCATGGACTGTTGCACAAAAGAAGGTGCTATTGTTTTGCTACCACTACTCAAAGTTTGAAAAGTGGAGCAAAACATCCAATGAGATTCTAGCAGATAAGATCCAAGAATCTACCCTCCCCGAAGAAAAACAAAACACCGGTTGTCCGCCTACGATCGCTTGTTTCCCAGATGGGAATATAAAAAGAATTTCAAAAGCTATATGGCGAGTATACCCGGTGAACCGAGTGCAAGAGAAATACAAACAATTGCACCTGAAGGGACGGTTAGAATCTTAAATTAATGTGAAAAATATATAAATGTTTATATATTTTTTATTTCTTTATTATTTGTTGATGTATAGGAATACAAAATGTCTTTTAATATATATATATATATATATATATATATATATATATATATATATATATATATATATATATATGTATATATATATGTATATATATGTATATACAGGGTGGGCAAAAATAAGGGTCCTATTTTTAAAAATTCATAACTTTTTTATTTATTGATTTAAAAAATTTTTTTTTTTAGAATAAGTAAAGGACCCCTTCCGAAGCAAGCATGAGCCGTATTAGCCCTAAGAAACGTACCCTCATTTAGAAAACATTATTTTTGCTTAAAAAACTCAAAACAGTGTAAAAAACAATACTTTAGTTTTTGTAAGTTTTAAGAAGTGTTTTTCGGCTAAAATTTGTTTTGTTTATTTCAAAAAATCTCGGAAGGGTCAGTCTACACACACATAAAGTTTGGTGAGTTTAACTTTTATTTTGTGGAAGTTATTCAAATTCAAGTTATTCAAATTTAAAGATAGGACACTTATTTTGGCCCACCCTGTATATGTATATATATATATGTATGTATATATATATATGTATATATATATGTATATGTATGTATGTATATATATATATATATATATATATATATATATATATATACAAAAAGGAATACATGTGGTTACAACATGCAATTCGGACCCTTTATATATATATATATATATATATATAAATTAATGTGAAAATATATAAATGTTTATATATCTTTTATTTCTTTATTATTTGTTGATGTATAGGAATACAAAATGTATTTTAATACCAAAACGAAATACATGTGGTTACAACATGCAATTCGGACCTTTTATATATATATATATATATATATATATATATATATATACATATATATATATATACACGTATATATATATATATACATATATATATATATATATATATATATATATACATATATTTAGGCAAACGTTGTTGAATAGCACGGAGTGTTTCTGCTTTGTGATCTTTTTTTTTAAATTTTTTCCATCTTCCGAATGGTCAACTTCGTACCTCGATCAAACTGGTGTATGAAGTTTCAGTAGTTTTGTTGTTCCATCTTCCTTGCGAGTACTTTCGATTTGATATCCTCAAATCATCTTCAGGCGTGTTAGTGTGAAAAAAGAATATGTATTTATAGAATGTAAATATATATATACACACACACACACACACACATATATATATATATATATATATATATATATATATATATATATATATATATATATATATATATATATAAGCAGTATTTGAACCGAATGTCAAGTTCAATGTGAATGCCTGGTCAACTCTAGCTTTTCTTATTGGTTCTAATTTAATAAGTGCCTACGTCTCATACATTATTGGAACAAAGGTTATGTTTTTACTTAGAAGTCGATCATGCGTCGGAAGCTAGCTAATCAAATAACCACTCTCCTTCCTATCTTGAAGCTTGGCGAAAAGAATAACATGACAAATATGTAAAACTCTAATACGATTTTATCTAGAATAGTGTACTCCAAGTATCTGAACATGGACGTTAGAATATAATATTGAAATACGAGAGCATACACAGAAAAGTGGGTGATCTAATAAAGGGAATTTAAAAAAAAATCTCAATGATAAAAATAGGTTAGAATCCTAAAGTTTTACAACCTTACCAAAGAGAAGAATTGTAATGTTGTCTTTTCTTTAAATCTGTCATGTATAAATCAATTGGCATCATCATCGTCCAGTGTGTTGCATTTCGTCACCATCATCATCATCATCGTCCAGTGTGCTGCCTTTCGCCGTCGTGGCTATCATCGTCTAGTTTCTGTAATCCAAACTTTTAATCCAGAGAGGAAAAAGGCGAGTCTGACGGAGAATTCAAACTGGTCTTTATTTGGTAGAGATTTTCTCGTCACACGAACAAAATTCACACATTCATTAAATTTGAGAGAGAGGCCAAATTGTTCTTCTTAACTTTCGTCTACCTAGTTACAGGGATAGGAAGGAAGGGATATACCAGTCGCTATCAACTCTTTTAAGAATTAAATTCCCATTTTTCTTTTTTTTTTTGAATTACATCTTGATTTTGCATCCGTGCACCACGCTCTCAAAAAGACGGACTGACTAAAAACTTCTTTCTTTTCTCGTTTCTACGATTGCGATATAATTGCTTCAAAGGGGAACACTGAACTTATCACAACGCATCTGTTAGATCAGAGATCAGGGAAAGGCAGAGTTTAGGTATGTTTATATTTTTAGTCCGAGAGCGAACTTGTTGCTTAGATTTTCGTGTCAAGATTTGCACTGGTCTACCTAGATACCAAATCTATACTAGCTGATGTAATAGGTCTTCACATACATAAATCTATTATGTAACAGAATAAGCAATGATTAAATACAGCATAATCACGTTGACATACAGGATCTAAATTTCGTTTTGCTAATTTTACATAGAAGCTAAATTACATAAAATATAGCCTACATTTGAACACCGTATGCCTATCAGCTCTTTTCCAAAATTCATGATGATCAGTTAATTAGTTTAGGCGAATCAGTGGCGATTGGTGATTGGAGTTTGCGCCCGCCGATCGTCGGGAATTAGCTTCCTGAAGATTGTGTAAGCAGGAAGCATCGATATCTGTAGGTAATAAATTATTAATATTTATTTATAAATTATTATATATATATATATATATATAGTACGTCAATGAAAATTAGTAAGACCTGCAAATGGAAGCAAATCGGTATTTTCAGTTGTTCAAAACAAGGAGTAGTTTAGTTAATAAAAACATTTATTTTTCATCTCTTTCTTTCCTTAAACCAGGCTTTTCAAAGATTAAAATCTTATCATATTTTTGCTCTATCCAGTATATTGAGCTTTTCTTATTTCACAATAGGTCCAACTCTCTAAAAGTTTACCTTTTAGTTATAATTTACATATATATATATATATATATATATATATATATATATATGTGTGTGTGTGTGTGTGTGTGTGTGTGTGTGTGTGTGTGTGTGTGTGGCCTTGAGTATAGAGCAGAATCATATGGAGTCTTGGTTGACTCTGTGAACCGGGTTTGCACCTTGGGACCGTCTAAAATAGTCACTTTCCTACACTGATGAGAGCTTAAGCTTTAAACGACGTCGTATGTAGGTATAAATAATATAATATTTATATATGAATATTGATATAAAGCCACTTAAAGGGATTAAAAGATTGAGCACTTTTAGGAGCTATTAAAAAACTGACATTTATATATGCTATAATGCAAGGCTCTGATTAAGTGTGTTGAACCCTCTTGAATGTCTGGTGTTTACGGCACACAGTATTGTCATAAATATAACTTAATTTCTCCTGTATCACATGACAATTTCCTGTTGCCTTGAGGATAGAGCGGAAGCATGTGAAGTCGTGGCTGACTCTGTGAACCGGGTTCACACCTTGGGACTGTCTGAAATTGTTACTTTCCTACACTGATGAGAGCGTAAGCTTAAAACGACGTCGTACGTAGGTATAAATAAGTTAATATTTATTTATAAATATTTATATATATATGGAAAATTAAAAAAAAAGAAAACCAAAAATTACGCTCTCTCTCTCTCTTTCTCTCTCTCTCTCTTTATATATATATATATATATATATATATATATATATATATATATAGCATTAGATAAAATAAAAGAATGGAATAAGGTGCGAATCAAATTTTATTACAATTCAGAGTCCAAGCAAAGTAATTGAAAGTCCTTAACCCATGGGTTTTCAAAGAAAATTCTTCCCGTCAGAGATCATTACCGCAGTGGAATTACAGCGAGTAAATAAAACTTTACTTTGAAAACATAAAAATAAAAATATAAAAATATAATACTAAATAAAATTAATAATAAATAACTCTGAATTGTAATAAAATTTGATTCGCACCTTATTTTATTCTTTCATTTTATCTAATGCTATTAATTCTCTATCCAGTATATTGAGCTTCATTTTTATCCGGATGTTCACTAATTAAAGATATTTGTTGCTTCTTATCTTTTATTGTATTAACCTTATATATATATATATATATATATATATATATATATATATATATATTAGTAAATTAATATATTAGTAAATCATATAAAATAAAATATAACAAAATTATTATAATTAGTATATAAATAAACAAATGTTTATAATATTTTAACTTTAGTTGAATAATTGTTTAATTAAATTTTGACATTTTCTGCGTTCCTACTTCCAATTGTCTGCTGTGGTATTTCAATGGTTTGACGCCGGTTTTTCCCGTTTTTTCGACCCTCTCAGTCTTTTATTGTTGTTTTTTTGAAAATGAAAGTTTTTTTTTCGAAAATTTAAGATTACCCTTTGCCGAACTTTTATTTGCCAGACAGTATTTACTATTCTGGTATTTAATCAGTTTTTTTCGTGAAATTATTAATAAATCGTTTTGAGTTTCACTTTCTCTCTTCGTTTATTTCTTTTCACTTTTTCCATCTTACGGCAACTACATCGCATTTCCACAGCCTCGGACGACTAATCTGCACTTTATATATATATATATATATATATATATATATATATATATATATATATATATATATATATGTATATATATATATATATATATATATATATATATACATATATATATATATATATATATATATGTATATATATATATATATATATATATATATATATATATATATATATATATATGTGTGTGTGTGTGTGTGTTAGTGTTTATTATCTATGTACGTATACGTTTCGTCCTTAATAATCGGGACTCATCAGCATAGAGATATGACTATTTACTACCAGTCATGCGATTCGAAACACCGGATTACGAGTATTTTGCAACTCAAATCCGACGCTTTAACCACACGGCCAATTTTAAATAGCGAATAAACTGTGATAATTTTAACACGTTATCGGCGGCTTAACGTCAGAGCGTTCTACTTTCTTTTTTTTAAGGAAGGAACGATGCATTTAAAGCTAGTGACGTCATGCTGTGTTAATACTACATTTACAGTGCTCTACTTTTTCGAGGAGCGACAAATAATAATAAATATTTGTTATTGTTTATTATCTATGTACGTATACGTTTCGTCATTAATAATCGGGATTCATCAGCATAGAGATATGACTATTCACTACCGGGCATGCGATTCGAAACCCCGGATTACGAGTATTTTGCAACTCAAATCCGACGCCTTAACCACACGGCCAATATATATATATATATATATATATATATATATATATATATATATATATATATATATATATATATATATATATATATATATATATATATATATATGCATGTATATATGTATGTGTCATATGGGTCATCTCTTTACCAGTAAAGATGCCTCCACACTGACCAGGCCTATCAAGTATTTTCCTCCTTAGAGTCGTTCGAGAACAACACATTCCACCTTTTCTGCAACACCAACAACCGAAACACTGACCTCCGACTTCTCGAGATTTTTGTACCTTCAATAAATACTACTCGCTTTATTTACACCTGCTTTTTTTTTCATTCTTTCGTGTCTCAACAATAGTTGTAAGACCGATCATCTGATCCTTTAACAATGACAAGCATTGAAAATATTCCCAAAAGAGAGGCAGAAAGAGATGCTGCGTGCGATGTATTGGTTTCAACGCCGACAGTAAAATTCTTTTATGGAAATGAAAGATCGAAAGAGAATTTTTCTGGTTTTTGTTTTTCTCTCTTAATTTTCCCCAAAAAAACTTCTGGAAAGTAATCGTTTCAGCAGCAGTAAACAAATACATGGTAACTGAATCGATTATTTACCTTATTAATTATTCGTTGGGATTTTGCAACTTTTCTTTTTACAAATTATTTTTACCTTCATCATGTCATCATCATCAGTGACATTTTAATCATTGCAACAATCATCATCATTTTCAGTGTCATCATCATCACCATTAGCATCATCATCATTTCCATCATCATCATCATTTTGACTTTCGTCGTCCTCCTCCTCCCCATCATCATCATCATCATCATCATCATCATCATCATCATCATCATCATCATCATCATCATCATCATCATCATCATCACCATCGTTATGTAGAATTCTCATCATAATTATTATGTTTACCATCATCTTTCTTTTTCATCACTCTTCATCATCATCATCTTCATTTTCATTACCATCATTTACATTATCATTATCATAATCATCATCTTTTTCATCTTTCCAGCATCTTTTTCAACTTTCAGCATCAGCATCTTTTTCAACTTTCAACTTTAATCATCATCATCATCATCATCATCATCATCATCATTTTCATTATCGTTATTATTTTCACCATCAGCATCTTTTTCAACTTTCAGCACATGCATCATAACTATTTTTTCTACCATCATTATTTTTTTCATTTTTCAGCATCATCATCTTTTTATCATCATCAGCAACAGCATTATCAGTATTGTTTTGACCATCATCGTTATCTTCACTACTATCATTTTTTTATCATTCAGCCTCGTCTTTTTCAGCCTCATCATAATCATTTTAAACATCATCATATTTTTCATAATTCAACATCATCATCATCATCATCATCATCATCATCATCATCATCATCTGTTTCATCATTCATCATCTTAAATATCACATCTTCTTTGTTATTAAAGCCGACATTTTTACAAAGGTGACATATTTAAAAAAAAAATTAAAAAAAAGACAAAAACGTGAAGATATTTTACTTTCCATTAATAAGTATCTATTCGATCGTCCCAGAAATTCCGAACGTTTTAGAAGGACGCAGATTAAAAACCAATTCATTCGAATTATAATAATTTCCACAGAGTGTTCATTAGCAGCACTTTTCGAAACTTCCAACATCTCCGCAAGTTTCCTAATCAAGACTTTTGGCTTGGCTTCAAGATTTGCCTTCAAAACTGTCGAAGGAAGAATTGTGTGGAAATTTGCATAAAAATGATAGTTCTTGGTTCCTAGCCAATCCTGGTAAAGACAAAAAGGTAAAACCATGGTTCCACAAAGGAAAACGGAAGTTCTACCACTCCCAAGGACGGAGACACATAATCCTTGATTGCATGGGAAACAGGTTGGACCACAGTCTACAAGAATCAGCTACGTTGTCGTTGAAGTCCGTAGTTACTTTATTGGTCCCCCGATTTTATAAATCGGGGGACTTATGTTTTGAGGCATGTCCGTCCGTCCGACCGTCCGTCCGGATTTTTCTCCGCAACCATCCATTGAATTTCTCTGAAATTTTCCATGAAGTAGTAACTTTAGTCAGGTTAGAAAGTGACATTCTCCGATTTAAAAAAAAAATCTGGTTAGCCCCCCCCCCCCAGGGGGTCAAAGGCCCCGAAATGGCAAAAAAATGACATTTTTTGCCCCATAACTTTTCATCCATCCATTCAATATCTCTCAAACTTGACCAAAATGTGGAGGCAATTGTTCCTAATAGAAAATAAGTATCGCTGACATTGGAAAAAATCTGGTTCGCGCCCCCAGGGTGTCAAAAGCCCCCAAAATGGCAAAAAATGACCCTTTTCTCCCATAACGTTTGATCCATCCATTCTATTTTTCTGAAACTTGGCCAAAATGTAGAGGCAATTGTTCTGGATATAAAATGAGCATCATTGACCTCAGAAAAATTCTGGTTAGCGCCCCCAGGGAGTCAAAAAGGGGGCAAAAATGCCCCAAATTGCCCAAATTTATTGCATTTCACACTCGCCACATTGAGTCACATACAGAGGGGGACCACGCACGCACGGCTTGTTCATTGTATTATCTATATACGTGTTCATTACTTTATCCCATCGCCCTTTTTTGTGCACCTGTCCATGAAAGATCAGATTATTTTGGTACTTAGATCCATTTCCAATATAAATAACTAGCAGGAATACTCAACGTCGTCCAGGATCCTAATGTTTGTGAATTACAAATAATAATACTAAGAATAAAATTAACAATTCCTTAATACTCTTACCCGGTCAGGGCTGACGGCATGAGAACATGCTATTAAATAAAGGGTTTCATTAAAAATTCCAATACAGACTCCTGAGTTCGACATAAAGGTTCCCGAGTTCAACAATACACACCTGAAGAAGGTAGGAGATTACATTGGCTGGAACATTGTGAGAATGATATCCAAGATCAGAACAGTAGTCCGAATGATCCAAATAATCCAAATTACCGATTCTCATCTAAAATATTTCCAAACATAATCAGCTTACTATTGTAATTTGAAATGTTTAAGTTCGTTTTGGGACGAAATCATAGTAAAAATACATATTCCTCAAGTAAGGTTCGAACTCACAAACTCTATCTTTAACTACGGTGCACTAACCAATTGTACCACTGTGGCAATTAGGAAATGGTGATATTTATTAACTACAAAAAACAAAACAGGCGGCTCCATCTTTCTTTACTTTTTCCCATCTATTTGTTTCACGGTCCCCCCTCCCCTCTCTCTCTCTCTCTCTATGTCTCTCTCTCTCTCTCTCTCTCTCTCTACAGTTGAATGTGTGTCAGCTGCTCACTATCGAAATAATTGTGTTGTAAAATTTATCTCCGGTGTTATGGGTAGCAGTGTTAGGACTTAGAGGGAGAAAATTCCTCTTTATTTATAAGTAATCAAAAATAAAATATAGATCACGATTAAATATTAAAATATTAAAATCGATCGGAAATAAAATTTTTATTCGTCTTTTTTTAGAACACAGACCAATATTTGCCATAAATGCCTGGTGAAACAGATTTAAGTATGTAACTTTTGTTAAGAAAACTATTAATTACAAAAATAAGGGAGGAGGAAACTGCCTTTACTTTATATATAAGATTATAACAGTTCATTCCAAAAATCCAGGAATGAAATGCAATTGAACGTTTGATATAATCTACTACTCCTTTTATCCTTTTAATAGATCCGTCCAGGCTAACAGCAGAGTTTGACACAGCTTAGAGAAGCCCCTGTTCACTTGTCTCCTCACGAGGCCAGAGTTAGACAGAAGGTCGGTTTTTAAAGTGGAGCAAATCCAATTTCCAAATAAGAGGAACCCTGGGTTGGGACAAAAATTTAAATTGCGTCAATCGAGGAATGAAATATATTATCAGAACAGATACTACAACTTGCTCCTAGCCGAAAGGTGAAATAAGTCAATTATACTGTAAGAAACAATATTACTACAACTAGCGGACCTTATGGAAATTCCACGGTGCTTTCTACATCAATCTGTATAAATTACTGTCAATAATAATATTCTTTTTGAAATAATGGTACTGTTATCGATTACGCGCGTGATTTCCGTGACTTCGCATCGACAATGATCGGGCATGTTGCGGAAGCGCCCGAACGCTGACGGAATAATATCTTTTTTTCTTTCTTTTATCTTATAAAACATTGACAAAATTTAACCCCTCCCCCCCAAAAAAAAACATTATTTTCACAAAAAAAAAAATGATGATTTTTATCGATGTATTTTTTCTTTGACTTTATTCGTCTTATATTATCGTCTGCATGTCTTCCATTAACGCTTGTCGTTTTCGTTTCGGCAACTCTCAGGCGTTTCCGCGACCTGCCCGATCGTTGCTGATGCGAAGTCACAGAAATCAGCCACATCATCAATAACAGCACCAAAATAATATATATCTGCCAGATTCAATAATATTAAGAAAAAATGACGCTTTCTTCTTCCTTAAAAAATAATTGTCATTGTCAGCTAAATATTCTTTAAATAAATAACACGAATATGTTTTTCTTTATTTATTTATTTAAATTTGTAGTAATTCAATTCTTTTTAACACAAATATTCTATGTCTTTTTACAGTGAAAATAATTGTCTTGAAAACAATTAAACGAATGTCACTTTTCGAAATGTATTTATTTAAAATTGTTCTGTTTTAGTGGAATAAACGCTAGAATTCGATTTCGGAACAATTCCTTTGAAAATGGGTAAAGTTAGAATTATTTTAACTTAACGACAACAGATTCATTACCAATCATCATCTTTGCTGGTTGGACGATCACATTTCTTTTCATGCGTAGAAAAAGATGTGTACCCAATTCAGCAAACTGGAAAAGAATGTGTACCCAATTCAGCAAACTGGAAAAGAATGTGTACCCAATTCAGCAAACTGGTAAAGGATGTGTACCCGATTAAGCAAATTGGAAAAGGATGTGGTATCAAATTTAGAAAACTGGAAAAGGATGTGTACCCGATTAAGCAAATTGGAAAAGGATGTGGTATCAAATTTAGCAAACTGGAAAAGGATGTATACCCAATTCAGCAAACTGGTAAAGGATGTGTACCCGATTAAGCAAATTGGAAAAGGATGTGGCATCCAATTCAGCAAACTGGTAAAGGATGTATACCCAATTCAACAAATTGGAAAAGGATGTGTATTCAATTCAGCAAACTGGAAAAGGATATGTACCCGATTCAACAAATTGGAAAATGGTGTGGTATTCAATTCAGCAAACTGGAAAAAGAATGTGTACTCGATTCAGCAAATTGAAAAAGAATGTGTACTCGATTCAGCAAACTGGAAATAGATGTGTACCCGATTCAGAAAATTGGTAAAGGGTGTGGTATCCAATTCAGCAAACTGAAAAAGGATATGTACCTGATTCAGCAAACTGGAAAAGGATGTGTACCCAATTCAGCAAACTAGAAAAGGATATGTACCCAATTCAGCAAACTGGAAATAGATGTGTATCCGATTCAGCAAATTGGAAAATGATATGTACTCGATTCAGAAAACTGGAAATAGATGTGTATCCGATTGAGCAAATTGGAAAAATGGTGTGGTATCCAATTCAGCAAACTGGAAAAGGATAATTATCTGATTCAGCAAATTGGAAAAGGATGTGTACCCAATTCAGCAAACTAGAAATAGATGTGTATCTGATTGAGCAAATTGGAAAATTGGTGTGGTATCCAATTCAGCAAACTGGAAAAGGATATGTACCTGATTCAGCAAATTGGAAAAGGATGTGTACCCAATTCATCGAACTAGAAATAGTATATGTACTCGATTCAGCAAATTGGAAAATGGTGTGGTATTAAATTTAGCAAACTTGAAAAGATTGTGTATCCAATTCAGCAAACTGGAAAAGTGTATGGTACCCAATTCATCAAACTGGAAATAGATGTGTACCCAATTCACCAAATTGAAAACGAATGTGTACCTGATTCAGCAGACTGGAAAAGGGTGTGGTACCCGATTAACCAAACTGGAAATGTATGTATGCACATAAAATGGCTCAGCATATTATTATATAGATTTATCAAACTTTCTGTATTCCTTACAAATTTTATGACTCATTCACTGAAGAAAAGCTATCATGAATTTGTTGAGTACGCAAAAACTGTCCAGCTACAAGCATTGTCCATAATTTCCCTTTCCTTCTGTGTGTGTGCCTAAAACCAAACGAAATGTTGCTGCCCAGCTGACTACGGCATTTGTTCAAGTCCAATGTAAACAAATTCTTGTTGAGTTGTCCTCTTACATAATCAAATTCTGCCCAATTTCTACCATCGTTACCAATCATCACGGTGTTGTCTCACTGTCCACTTGCCACTCATTATCCTCGAGTGGCCTTTGGGCCTTGATAAGTGGTGACACTTTTAGTAAAAAAAAACAAAAAACGTATTGTAATAAAAAAATTTATAGATTTATTATCTCATTAGAAAATCTCATAACATCTCCATATTAGCAATATGTATGTAGTATAGTGTGTAGAGTTGTGTAATCCCCCACCAGATGGCCTGAAAACAGTCGAGTCTCTCATTGACACATTGTAAGTAGACAGCTACATGGATAGTGACGTCTCTCAGCAGTGGTAGTCATAGAGATGTTCATTTTTTTCTTCTTTTTTTCTTTTCTTTTTGGCTGCAATAATGGAATCAATTAAAAACAACAACAACTAACTCCATTATTTTCTCAGGGATTTGGTTTATTTTTACAGCAATTGACAGCAAATACATCTAGATAAACAGTAACTTTCCCTTCCAACCCCATAAGAGTGGCGGCAGGGGAAAAAATAGGAACCCAATTACCTTGACACCTAACTCCAAAAAGGTAGAACTAATCTTGCTTCTCTGCCACGTACTTCCCCCCATGACGTCACTTCCTGTACACGTCAGTTGTAACCTCTAATGTGACTTCTAATGGAAAATTCCTTTTTCTTACTTTCTCTACCTTATGTGAGATTTTCCGTTTGTATCCTTATTTGTACACACCCAAGCACCATATCACTACATGGGATGTATGTATAAAAAGAAAAATGAAATTGTATCGCAACACTTACTAGCTACAAGAATCAGTTTCCTTCATAAAACTTAGTAAGGATTTTTCATTTTATTCAGTATGTGCTGAACAATATCAAGTTAAATTAATATGAGATACCTTCTTAAACAAACACATGAGCAGATTTAAAAACGACGTGGTACCTGACTTAGCAGACTGAGAAAGGATATGTACCCGATTCAGCAGACAGGAAATTAATGTGTTACATGATTCAGCAAACTGGAAAAGGATATGTACCCGATTTAGCGGACTAGAAATTAATGTAGTACCCGATTCAGCAGACTGGAAATTAATGTGGTACCTGACTTAGCAGACTGAAAAAGGATATGTACCCGATTCAGCAGGCAGGAAATTAATGTGGTACATGATTCAGCAAACTGGAAAAGGATATGTATCCGATTTAGCAGACTAGAAATTAATGTAGTACCCGATTCAGCAGACTGGAAATTAATGTGGTACCTGACTTAGCAGACTGAAAAAGGATATGTACCCGATTCAGCAGGCAGGAAATTAATGTGGTACATGATTCAGCAAACTAGAAAAGGATATGTACCCGATTTAGCAGACTAGAAATTAATGTAGTACCCGATTCAGCAGACTGGAAATTAATGTGGTACCTGACTTAGAAGACTGAAAAAGGATATGTACCCGATTCGGCAGACAGGAAATTAATGTGGTACATGATTCAGCAAACTAGAAAAGGATATGTACCCGATTTAGCAGACTAGAAATTAATGTAGTACCCGATTTAGCAGACTAGAAATTAATGTAGTACCCGATTCAGCAGACTGGAAATTAATGTGGTACCTGACTTAGCAGACTGAAAAAGGGTATGTACCTGGTTCAGCAGACCGAAAATTGATGTGGTACTCTACTCAATAGACTGAAAAACAATGTTGTACCCAATTCAACAGACTGTAAACGGATGTTTATCTACCTCAAAAACAGCTGAAACTAAACTAAGAAAAAATATTCCAAAAATATATTCCTTGATTCACTTGGTTTCCGATCTTGAGTTGAAGTTGAACAAATTATATTTTGGATTCATTTATAAAAAACTCTGATTTTATTTTAACTATAAAATTAGAAAAAAAAGAAGATTTTCTAATACATTATTTTTACCACGACAAAACAAAAACAAAATAGTTGTTTTTTTGTAAAGTAGGGGACAAATTTTTCAAGGCATCGTCTGCAAATAGCAGACGACTGAATGAGGTCACAGTCGGCAGCCATTTTGAGAGAGATAATTCAATTTAACCAAATAGTTTACTTCCTCTTTTTTGATTTTCGCTCTGACCGCTGATGTGACAATGTACGGTCAGTTGTTGCTTGACGTGCCTTTGAAACAAATGCGGCCAGTCCCCTCTCTAGTCAGACCAGTTCAGATCTCTACACCTTTCATATATCCACAGATACGGCTTTAATCACGTTGACACACCGGTTCCGATAAGATCACTGGAGTTAAGAGACGGTGAGCCTAACCAGAACAAAATGGGTGACCATTTGGAAAGACCAGATGGTGTTTGTAACAAAAAGTCTCTTCAAATTCAAATTAGTCTACAAATCTATCAGATACAAAAACATGTACAAGTTCCTCTAAGATGACCACAGTTAAGCAACGGTGAGTCTGGCCAGAACAAAATGGGTTACCATTTGGGAAGACCAGATGGTGTTTGTAACAAAAAGTCTCTTCAAATTCAAATTAGTCTACAAATCTATCAGATACAAAAACATGTACAAGTTCCTCTAAGATGACCACAGTTAAGCAACGGTGAGTCTGGCCAGAACAAAATGGGTGACCATTTGGGAAGACCAGATGGTGTTTGTAACAAAAAGTCTCTTCAAATTCAAATTAGTCTACAAATCTATTAGATACAAAAACATGTACAAGTTCCTCTAAGAAGACCACAGTTAAGCAAGGGTGAGTCTGGCCAGAACAAAATGGGTGACTATTTGGGAAGACCAGATGGTGTTTGTAACAAAAAGTCTCTTCAAATTCAAATTAGTCTACAAATCTATCAGATACAAATACATGTACAAGTTCCTCTAAGATGACCACAGTTAAGCGACGGTGAGTCTGGCCAGAACAAAATGGGTGACCATTTGGGAAGACCAGATGATGTTTGTAAGAAAAAATCTCTTCAAATTCAAATAAATTCACGAATCAAAATATACAAAATATCTTTCAACATGTCTCATTATAAACAAATATACGTTATAATCACATTGAGACACCAGTTTTCGTTAGATAACAGAAGTTAAGCGATGTGAAGACTGGCCAATACTAAATGGGTGACTATTTGGGAAGACCAGGTGCTGTATATAACAAAAACGTCTTTAAATTCAAATTGATTTATAAATCAATCATATACAAAATCATGTTCGATTTGGGCATAAAATTACAAAATAGCGACAACATAGTATCCACGTATTAGAAAACTTTGAGATATGTGCATAATTGGTGTATTACTTTACGCATTAATGAGACGGGAATAATTACCAACAGAAAGATGTGGAACACTATGGGAGTACTAACTTGATCAATGTTATTAACTGCGTTTCATTGCTTATGGGGCGGTTTTTGATGAGAATTTGTTGACATTGGATTTGAAGATGACGAAGTTATAGTCAGCAGAGAAGCAGTCCTGTGGTAATGTGTTCAACAGTTGGGAAGTTCCTGGGAAAAAAAACTCTGTTCATGGAAATTCCACCTGATGATAGGCAGATAGGAAAGAGAGAAAAAAAAGAAGTCTTCTTTAATTGTGGTAGCTAGACAAGTTCTTGCTGTGAATGTTTTACAAGGAGGGACCAAAGAGTCGAGCACTTTCCATGAACATAACGATAGAGTAGAGAGAGAGACTAGCAACGTCTTCAAATCCAATGTCAATAAACTTTTGGCACAAACCGGCCGATAAGTAATCAAACGCAGTTCATACCATTGATCAATGTTAGTACTCCCATAGTGTTCCTCATTGACCCTTATCCTCGAGCGTCTCTTGGCCTTGATATGTGGTGACCCCAATAGTAAAGAAAAAAAATGGTGTCCTCATTCTGATTTGGCTTCTATACTGAAAGTTCAATCGTCTGTTAGACTAATTAATAGACACTGCTTCCTCTATGTTATCTATGTGTTAAGCTAATCAAGTGTAAGCTACTATCTTTACAAGCTTTTAGCAAACTGATTGCCTGAGTTATCTGCCCTTTCATTTTTCACGGATTGTGCACGCATTATCTGATACGTTCTTTATTATTTTTTTAAAATATCCATTGTGCTTCGCTCTCCGCATCTTCCATCTCGTCTTATTCCTTTCTGCTTGACTGTCCAACTAATTTTATGGTCGGATGCTCGGCTAACGCCGATGTTTTATTAATAACATTCTTTTTAGATTTAGAAATTCTGCGTCATGAAAATAGTAGTAAATATGTACGTTGTCCGGACACAAATATTGAACGGTGTTTTTTTTTAAAATATTATTTTTCATGGAAATCGCTCCAGACAAGGAATGAAGCCACTTGATGTAAGAAGCTAAAAGAAAGAAAGAAAATATTACTTCAAGATCAAAAATTAGCGAACGATATAAGATAGATTCCGACCCAAGTAACAGCAATTCTTCCCCCTTTGTCAGAAGCATCGCGCTCATGGAATGTGAGGACTAAAGAACAAAAGAGGGAAGCGAGAGTTACAAAGGTGCCGAAAATAAACCCAAGGTTCACTTTCTACTCTCAAATTAGTTCTACCAATTTAAAAAACATGGAAATCACTCCAGACAAGGCATGAAGCCACTTGATTTAAAGAGCTAAAAAAATACTACTTCAAGGTCAAATGTTAGATGGATAGATTCCGACCCAGAAAACAGCAATTCTTCCCCCTTTGTCAGAAACATTATTTTTGTGGAAATTGCTCCAGACAAGGCATGAAGCCACTTGATGTAAAGATCTAAAAAAATACTACTTCAAGGTAAAAAAAACTAGCCATCGATAAATGTTAGATGGATAGATTACGACCCAGAAAACAGCAATTCTTCCCCCTTTGTCAGAAACATCGCTCATGGAATGTGAAGACTAAAGGACAAAATAAGGGAAGCGAGAGTTACGAGGCTGCCGCAAGTAAACCCAAGGTCCACTTTCTACCCACGTCACGGTTCCAGATAAAATCCTCTACCTTTATAAGAGTCAGATACGCCCAAATATGGAATATTGCTGCCACATATATGGCGTAATCACGTTGACACACCGAAGTTAAGCAACGTCCAGCCTGGCCAGTACCAGATGGGTGACTATTTAGGAATACCGGGCACTGCATGTAGAGAAGACGTCTGCAAGAACTGCAAAATCTGAATGTCGTCATCTCTCCTGACCAGGATATACATACAACTGGAGCCGCTTGTGAATTTGATATTCCCTAGAAACTTTCAAGCCGCCCCAGGTGAATGCCGCTTCGTATCTGGGGAGGTGTCACGCAGAGCACTCTTTCTTGCTTTGACAGAGTACGAAATCCACTTTGAAAGCTAGTAAGAAGTGAGCTCTTCTTTTCCCTACAACCTCTTTCTCACAGAAGAGACGTTGCTAGAGTCCTATGTTACACCGGAATTTCATGATATTTCGGGGATATGACCACTTTCTCAAGTGTTTCTATTTCTTTACCTCAGGGGTCTCTCTATATTGGTTGATTGATTTGTTCAAAAATTGTAATATTACTCTCCATCATATTTAACAGAAAAGGGTATTCTAGTATATATATATATATATATATATATATATATATATATATATATATATATATATATATATATATATATATATATATATATATGAAATTAAATTCCCGAAACAGTTTTTCATGGTAAACAACTGATGATCCCTTAAATAATGTTAGAATCAAACTAATATAATAACTGTAAAAATTAAATTGACTTACATAAGTGATTTTCCACTGAACGACTTGAGACTTAAGGGTTTTTTGGGTTTTTTTTTTTCATAGTTTTAATGGTTGAGAAACTTCCGAGACTATATATATATATATATATATATATATATATATATATATATATATATATATGAAATTAAATTCCCGAAACAGTTTTTCATGGTAAACAACTGATGATCCCTTAAATAATGTTAAGACTGATGTAAATTCTTTGAAGCAAACTAATATTAGTTTGCTTCCAAGAATTTACATCAGTCTTAACATTATTTAAGGGATCATCAGTTGTTTACCATGAAAAACTGTTTCGGGAATTTAATTTCATATATATATATATGTAACTACAAAAAATAAATTGACTTACATGAGTGATTTTCTACTGAACGACTTGGGACTAAAATGTTTTTTTTTTTTTCTTATATAGTTTTAATGGTTGAGAAACTTCCGAAACTATATATATATATAAAAACGTGTGGGTTAGTCGTTCAAATTTCAAAGTATTGCAGGGTCTGTTAATAAAATTGAAATATAAGCCATATTAGCAATACAAGATTAATTTATTTATTTAAGGCGTTGGATGCAAGTTGAAAAATACTTGTTATCCAGGGTTTCGAATCGTACGACCGGTAGTGAATAGTCATATCTCTATGCTGATGAGTTCTGATTGAAAAGGGACGAAACGTATACGTACATAGATTATAAACAAAAAAACAAATATTTTATATTTGTCGCTCCTCGTAAAAGAAGTAGAGCCCTCTTAATGGTAGTATAAACACAGCATGACGTCACTTGCTTTATAATGCATCATTCCTTCTTTAATAGTAGTAGAATGCCTGGATATCATGCCGCTTTAGTCGTTTAAATTATCATTGTTTATCGGCTATTCAACTGGTGGGCGCGCGGTTTAAGGCATTGAAAAATACTTGTTATAAACAAAAAACAAATATTTTATATATATATATATATATATATATATAATGTCACTCTTTAGCATAATTTGTCTTTGACTATTTCAAAGAAATAATTATGGTTTCAGCATTTTGTATCTTAGTGCAAGAGGTTAAGTCTAAAAAGGAAAGGAAAAAAATATAGGCTGTATCTGGTGAGAGAATTAAAGTCAGAAGCTGTTCAAGACATTCCTTCTTTTGGTTCATTGAAGCAAGAAGCTCTATGATTGGTTCCTATCGACCCTTTCCTTTTTGTCCGCTATCCCCAAAGACCGCGCAGGCTAATGGAACAGCCAAGATATAAAAAGAGAAAGAAAAATAAGCATGTTTATTTTTAGAATGGTTGAATCAAAATTTTGTCATGTTTTGGCTTGGAAAAATTATGGTATAAAGTGATGGATGGAAGTTGAGTGGGGGCGGGGGAGCGGTTATTTGTAAAGAATATCGTTTTTTTTTTCTTGGAGATTTACAGAGAATAAATGGAATTGGGAAAGCAACCTCTGGGATGATTGGAAATGTCCCGTTTCTGCATGAAAAGAAGAACAGAAAAGAATGGCTACAGTTTTTCTTTTGCTGATTTAAAAGCCATTCATTCACGAATACAGACAAACATCAAGGATAATAATATCCAACAGCCGGTGCAACCCGGCGTTGCCCAGGATTCAGTAAAGCAATATGATTTTATTTGTTTTTTTTTGTTGTACGTTTTTAAAGTTATACACAAAAAAGTGAAAAAAAAAAGAAAAACGAAAAGAAAAAAGAAGAAAAAAAAAGAAAAAGACGAAAAAAGCAAAAAGAAGAAAGAAGAAAAAGAAGGAAAAAAGAAGAAAAAAAAGTTAAAAAGAAAAAAGAAAAAAGAAGAAAGAAGAAAAAAAAGAAAAAAAAAAACAAAAGTCAAAAGAAAAAAAAGAAAAAAAAAGAAAAAATAAGAAAAAAAATAAGAAAAGAAAAAAGTAGAAGAAAAAAGAAGAAAAAGAAAAAAAGAAGAAAAAAAAAGAAAAACAAAGAAAGAAGAAAAAGAAAAAATAGAAGAAAAAGAAAAAAAGTAGAAGAAAAAAGAAAAAAGAAAAATGAAGAAAGAAAAAAAGAAAAGAAAAGAAAAAAGAAAAAATAGAAAAAAAGAAGAAAGAAGAAAAAGAAAAAATAGAAGAAAAAAATAAGAAAGAAAAATAAAACAGAAGAAAGAAAAAATGAAGAAAAAAGAAGAAAAAAAAGAGAAAAAAAAGGAGAGAGAGAAAAAGAAAAATTAGAAGAAAAAAGGAAAAAATGAAAAAAGAAGAAAAAAGGAAAAAAAGATAAAATGAAGAAAAAAGAAGAAAGAAGAAAAAGAAAAAAAATAAGAAAAAAGAAAAAAATGAAGAAAACAAAAAGAAAAAAGAAGAAACAGAAGAAAAAAAAGAAGAAAAAAGAAAAGAAAAAGAAAAAAGAAGAAAAAGAAAAAAAAGAAAAAAGAAAAAAAAGAAAAAAAAAAGAAAAAGAAAAAAAAGTCAAAAAGAAAAAGAAGAAAGAAGAAAGAAGAAAAAGAAGGAAAAAGAAGAAAAAGAAAAAAGAAGAAAGAAGAAAGAAGAAAGAAGAAAAAGAGGGGATAAGAAGACGAGAAAAAAAAAGAGAAAAAAGAAGAGAAAAAAAGAAGGACAAGAAGAGAAGAATGAACAGATGATGATGATGATGATGATGATTATGATGATGATGTACCTACCCAGCGTTG
>OY744544.1:16728945-16778945 GCA_963556195.1 Sepiola atlantica
ATATTTATTAATTGATGTATAATACCAATTGTTAAAATTTATAAAAATAGGAGATATGTGGATTTTCACAGAAGACATCCACCTCCTTTTTTTAGCTCTTTTACATAAAACTAAATTAAACTAAATATGTCCCACATTACGGCCCTTACGCCTAATAGCTTTGTTCCAAATTCATAATAATACATTAATTTGTATATCAGTGAATCATGTAGGTATAAATATATTTAGACATATATACATACATAACTTTATAGAAATGAAGATTTAAAAAATGTCCTTAAACGACCCATATAGTGCTAATAAAAATTAACAGTAAGTTTGCCAAAAAATCCAATTGATTTTATTTCGTTGAATTACTTTAAACACGTCTACAGCACCCAGCCATCTACTTAAAAACCGGAAGTAATTTTTTATTTTTAAATGGGGGGTCGAGTTACAAAGAAACAATAACAACAACAACAACCAAAAGTTAAACATGTTAAAAACATTTTTTATTACATTCAAAACTTTAAATGTCATTTCGTTTCGTTTCGGATTTCTCTCAAATGCGGATTTAGGTTTTTACTCGTCCTCACTACAATAACCAATAGACTCGGCATATAATCAACACAATAGCTTGGTTTGGGGATTGAGTTTCGTTTTTAAAATCCATTTTAATTGTTCCAATAACATTTTTACTGACAGCCTTAACTTCCTTGCAGACATATTACCCGTATTACTTTCTTATAAGCATTTTCTAAGCGCTGACATATTGATTGCTTTAATAATGATGATGATGATGATGATGATGATGATGATGACGACGACGACAACAACAACGACGACGACGACGACGACGACGACGACCACCACCACCACCACCACCACCACCACCACCACCATCATCGTCATCATCGTCATCATCATCATCATCATCATCATCATCATCATCATCATCATCATCATCATCATCGGTTTAACGTCTGTTTTACATGTTGGCATGTGTTGGACGGTTTTTAGAAATTGACTAATATATTTACTAGCAAAACCTACCTACCCGCCCTCCGGGCAGCAATTAATTAGGATGGGAGGCCGTTAATTAAAAAAAAACAAAAACAATTTACTCAAGAGAATCCAAAAATTTTAACAAACAATCTTTGGTAAATGTGTAGATTAACACACTCTTTAAAAATCTTTGGTAAATGTGTAGATTAACACACTCTTTAAAAATCTTTGGTAAATGTGTAGATTAACACACTCTTTAAAAATCTTTGGTAAATGTGTAGATTAACACACTCTTTAAAAATAACGTACTAGTGAGTTTCCCCACGTGTGAGTTTGCTGTTCTCTTTGTTTTTTGTTTTTTTTTTTGTTTTCGCCCCAAAATGACCCACTGTATAGTGAAGGTTTTTCTCATCACATTTTAACTTAAGAACTATTTATTCTTTGTGAATTTTTTAATGGTTTTGTAGTGTTGCAAAGACGATATTGACATAAAAATGTTGTTTGGCTCACGGCAAATGAAACGGGCCGTAAAAATACATCTCACAGAAATGTCATGTTTTTTAGAAATGTGAAAAAGCAAAACAAAAAAAACAACAACATGGTTATTGGAATATAAAATGAATCTGTTTTATATATATATATATATATATATATATATATATATATATATATATATATATATATATATATATATATATATAAAATCCAGGTAAAGTAAACATCCACAGGATAAAAATCCAAAGAATTTCAACCGGGTTTATAAAAAGTGCTCAATATTCTTCCAAATATTATCTGAGGTAAGGATCGGATGTTCTTTCTTCCTGATGATGTCTCAGTTTCTAACAGCTGTTGATCGATAACATCGACATGCCAGTGTCGCAAATTATGTACATGTTTGTATAAATAAAATTAATCATGTATATATATATATATATATATATATATATATATATATATATATATATATATATATATATATATATATTTTATTAATTAATTTATAAATTAATTAATTAAAAAAATCTATACATACAAAAACTGATGACACGTCCGATTTAGGGCAAATTAACAGATGCAGTCCTCAGCATATTCTTAAAAATAAACCGCTCAGTGTAGCGACAAATAATAAAAACGCACCAGTAAACACCAGTCGACTATCGCCAGTAAAAACAATAAGAAAATAATTAGCGTATATATATATATATATATATATATATATATATATATATATATATATATATAAATATATAACTTCTTTGTAAAATGTTAGGAAAAATCCCAGCAGAGTGCTCGATTAATTAAGAATTAAAGTTAAAAATTAAGAGCATAATATTTATTTATTTAGGTATTAGTACAACATTCGTACCGTCGGTTTCAAGCACGGAAGGTCTTACTCATCCGGCTCTCTTCAGCTTCTGTTGAACATTCGTACCGTCGGTTTCGAATGTTGTACTAATTTTTCTGTACTAATATATATATATATATATATATATATATATATATATATATATATATATATATATATATATATATATATACATATATATATATATATATATATGTGTGTGTGTGTACAGATCATTAATATTTCGAATATATATTCTAGGCAACAATGTGAGTAACATTTATACGATGCATATATATAAAGTTAGATATGTGTATAGATTTATAAATACTTTGTTGCATAGGATAAACTACTGAACCGATAATTATGGATTTCGTAACACAACTGCTAGGCGTAAAAGTAGGTAATATGGGCTATATTTATTTTAATATGAAACCGACTTTTGCCAAACTAAACATAAAACTTAAGATAGTTAATTTAGGGTTGGGTTAGGGTTCGTTTAGGGTTGGTTTAGAGTTACGTTAGGGTAAAAAAAAAAAAAAAAAAAAAAAAAAAAAAACAGAAAACAGTTCGGGTCAAATTCAGTAGAAGTACCCAGATTACATTAATGGAACCAGCAGAAAATATTCAATTTTTGTTGCTGATCTCACTTAGATAATAGGTATTTTATTTATGTATGCTTGTTTAATTTCCATTTTAGTTTGGTGTGTGGTTAGGGTTAGGGTTAGGATGGCTGGGAGGGAAAAAAGTTTCTGTGCACCGAAATCTGACAAAAGTTAATGAATAATTTGTGACAGTCGCACATTTAATGTTTTATTCATTCGTGCGACCGAAAAGCGTGTAAAATATGAATTAATGTACAAGTCAATGGGGAAAGAGAAATCGATTCTCAGCTGCAATTATTTGCATCGCTTCGTTGTAAGACATATAAACACAATAGCTTGGTTTGGGGATTGAGTTATGTTTTTAAAATAATCCCTTTTAATTGTTCAAATTAGTCGTTGTCTTGCAATTTACTCAGCGAGTCACCCATCTCTTAGTTTCTGTCGATTACACTCACCCTTTTTTACTGTCCTTCACAGCTCTTATTTTAGACAATGTCTATTACTCTCGATTATGTCACTCTTTTTTTCTCTCCCTGTCTCTTTCTCTCTCTCCTCTCTCTCTCCTTCTCCCTCTTTCACTCTTTCTTTCTCTCTCTCTTTTCTCTCTCTCTCTTTCTCTCTCTCTTTCTCTCTCTCTTTCTCTCTCTCTCGCTTTCTTTCTCTCTCTCTCCTTCTCTCTCTTTCTTTCGCTCTCTTTATTTCTCTCTCTCTTCTTCTCTCTATTTCTCTCTTTCGTTCTCTCTCTCTTTTTTTCTCTCTTTTTCTCTCTCTCTTTTTTCAGTCTCTCCTTCTCTCTCTTTCTCTCTTTCTTTCTCTCTCTCCTTCTCTCTTTTTCTCTCTCTCTCTCTCTTTCTTTCTCTCTCTCTCTCTTTTTCTCTCTCTCTCTCTCTCTCTCTCTCTTTCTGACTTTATCTCTCTTTTTCTCAAGCTATGTATTAATAATTGTGGTGATATTCCCTATCGTTTATAATTCCAATCTTCTCTTTTATAGTTAGTTTTGTTATTTTTGACTCTTAATAAGCACGAGTAGAAAATAGATTGGTTTGGGGATTGAGTTATGTTTTAAAAGATCCATTTTAATTGTTCTATACGGTAAATTGATTTTCCCCACATTAAAAACAAACATTGCCCCTAACCCTGCCCTCCTAGAGAGGCAAGTAAGTAGGGTGACTATAAAATCAGAGCGGGTGGAAAGAGGGGGAAAACAACATACAATAAGAGAGAGAGAGAGAGAGAGAGAGGGGAGGGGGAGAGAGGCAGAAATGATAGATGTTGCTTAAAAAGAGAAGGGGTGAGGTAAAAAAAAACTCTTGTACAGTTGTAATCAATTACAGACGATTTATTAAATATACTAGAAAAATGTTAACCACTGGGTCCCCCGTTGAGCTCGGGTCCTTTTTTTAAATCAGGAAAAAGTAAGTTTGCAAAGCTAGTTGAATTTTACTAAAATACTAAACTTTTTATTGTTTGCTTGTTTGCAAATGTATTTGATGGTTGGAAGAAAATCGAATGAGATTTGTTGGGAAGTGGTGGACAGATTACGGATGGAGGTAGTGAGATTAATAGTAGGAGCACATAAGTGGAGGAGATTAAAGGGTTGACACAAATAAATTAAAAACGTAAATAATGGGAAATCCATAAGCCGTCGTATGTCTTGTCAGTCACTTTGGCAACAAGGGTTTTGATTAAATAACGTAAGTAGTTTTATTCCGTAACAGAACCGTTTCAGACGGTAAATCAGTGTGTTTATTTTTTATCGTAACTGATATTTCTGAAGCTCATTAGTTGAACTTTGCTAATTTTCTTTAAATAGACGGCAGGCGGTAACGATTTTCTCTAACTCTCTGGGTGTGTTAAACATTATTGTCTATTTTCCTTTACAATCGACTAAGAATGCACGGATGTACAATGTACTAACGTTGACACAAAAAGTCACGTGTTGTCTCGTAACGAGATAAAAGCATAGATTGAATAGCTGCACAAATTACATCGTATTTCAATCTAAAAATTTCTCAAAGCATTCACTAGAGCTTTTCCTTGTTTTTTTTTTCTTTGTGTTTGCCCACAATGATCCACAATGTGGTATAGGTTATTTTCAAAGACTTTTCAATTTGAGAACTTTTTTTCTTTGTTGATTTTCTGATGATCTTGAGGTGTAGCAGAGTATAATAATGTTGGTTGGCTCACCTCCAGAGAAACGAGCTGTAAAAATATCACAGGAATGTTATGTTTTTTGAAAATGTGAAAAAATTAAAAATGTAAATAAAAACTATGGTTATTGGAATATAAAATGACCCTGTCTTTATATATATATATATATATATATATATATATATATATATATATATATATATATATATATATATATATATATATATATATATATGGGAAATGAAAAAGGAAAAACCAAGAGATATTTTTTATATATTCATCAACGTTTCGTCTTTATTTCTGAGACTTCCTCAGGATGATAATTTTAAGAAAATGGCATGCAAGTACATCGAAATATTGGGTTGACAAAAGTAGTAACCGTGGCTACTAAGAGCGCTGGACGAGGGTCCAGGCTGCGAGAAGTCAGTCAGTAGCAAAGAGTGAAATGAATATGGAAGGTTTTGAGTGGGTACATTAAGGCAGCAAAAAGGGTAGGGTGAGAGTGTTAGTGAATTTGTCTTAGGGTGGGAGAGAGGGGAGGAGGTGCTGAGAATTTTGTCGTGTTGCATGGATTTTGAGGGGCTGTGTTTGTTTGTGTGTTATAAAAATCGATATGTTAACAGTTAGAACATCCAAAAAAGTTTCAGTAAATGTTACAGTTTTTACAAAATCTAAAGACGCCATTGAAATGGTCCTCTAATTCCATCTGGGGTCACTAGCGAAATAAAATAACTGAACCGGTTAGAACGTAAAATAAAAACGGAATTAATTTTTAAAATAAATTTTCTGAGTTTCATAAAGCAAAAATAAAATGAAATCTCAGTGAATAATGTATTAAAAAAGGTTCTTTTAAGATTTCACATAATTAAATTCGTTTCGATTCGTTAAAGCCATTTGACATTTTACAGCTGTCTGTAAAAAAGGCAGTGTTTATTTTTAAAAAGAAAACACCACCGCGCTAAAAGTTATTTTTATTACTTGACCTCATGTAGCAAATGTTATTTTTAAAATCTTTTCTTTCAATGCAAAACTGGCATTGGTGAAGTACGAGCGACTCTAAGAGCAGTTTCTGCGGCGCTGCTACGGTGTCAGGCCCGCGATCCGTACCCGATAAAAAAACTTCGTAGATAACAACTTCCAGTATTCTGTAGTTTCATTTTCTCTGTATTTTCTGGTATTCTGTAGTTCAATTTTCGCTGTATTTTCTGGTATTCTGTAGTTCAATTTTCTCTGTATTTTCTGGTATTCTGTAGTTCAATTTTCTCTGTATTTTCTGGTATTCTGTAGTTCAATTTTCTCTGTATTTTCTGGTATTCTGTAGTTCAATTTTCTATGTATTTTCTGGTATTCTGTAGTTCAATTTTCTCTGTATTTTCTGGTATTCAGTAGTTCAATTTTCTCTGTATTTTCTGGTATTCTGTAGTTTAATTTTCTCTGTATTTTCTGGTATTCTGTAGTTCAATTTTTGCTGTATTTTCTGGTATTCTGTAGTTCAATTTTCTCTGTATTTTCTGGTATTCTGTAGTTCAATTTTCGCTGTATTTTCTGGTATTCTGTAGTTTAATTTTCGCTGTATTTTCTGGTATTCTGTAGTTCAATTTTCTCTGTATTTTCTAGTATTCTGTAGTTCAATTTTCGCTGTATTTTCTGGTATTCTGTAGTTCAATTTTCGCTGTATTTTCTGGTATTCTGTAGTTCAATTTTCTATGTATTTTCTGGTATTCTGTAGTTCAATTTTCTCTGTATTTTCTGGTATTCTGTAGTTCAATTTTCTCTGTATTTTCTGGTATTCTGTAGTTCAATTTTCTCTGTATTTTCTGGTATTCTGTAGTTCAATTTTTGCTGTATTTTCTGGTATTCTGTAGTTCAATTTTCTCTGTATTTTCTGGTATTCTGTAGTTCAATTTTCTCTGTATTTTCTGGTATTCTGTAGTTCAATTTTCGCTGTATTTTCTGGTATTCTGTAGTTCAATTTTCGCTGTATTTTCTGGTATTCTGTAGTTCAATTTTCTCTGTATTTTCTAGTATTCTGTAGTTCAATTTTCGCTGTATTTTCTGGTATTCTGTAGTTCAATTTTCGCTGTATTTTCTGGTATTCTGTAGTTCAATTTTCGCTGTATTTTCTGGTATTCTGTAGTTCAATTTTCTCTGTATTTTCTAGTATTCTGTAGTTCAATTTTCTCTGTATTTTCTGGTATTCTGTAGTTCAATTTTCGCTGTATTTTCTGGTATTCTGTAGTTCAATTTTCTCTGTATTTTCTGGTATTCTGTAGTTCAATTTTCTCTGTATTTTCTGGTATTCTGTAGTTCAATTTTCTCTGTATTTTCTAGTATTCTGTAGTTCAATTTTCTCTGTATTTTCTGGTATTCTGTAGTTCAATTTTCGCTGTATTTTCTGGTATTCTGTAGTTCAATTTTCTCTGTATTTTCTGGTATTCTGTAGTTCAATTTTCTCTGTATTTTCTGGTATTCTGTAGTTCAATTTTCTCTGTATTTTCTGGTATTCTGTAGTTCAATTTTCGCTGTATTTTCTGGTATTCTGTAGTTCAATTTTCTCTGTATTTTCTGGTATTCTGTAGTTCAATTTTCTCTGTATTTTCTGCTATTCTGTAGTTTAATTTTCTCTGTATTTTCTGGTATTCTGTAGTTCAATTTTTGCTGTATTTTCTGGTATTCTGTAGTTCAATTTTCTCTGTATTTTCTGGTATTCTGTAGTTCAATTTTCGCTGTATTTTCTGGTATTCTGTAGTTTAATTTTCGCTGTATTTTCTGGTATTCTGTAGTTCAATTTTCTCTGTATTTTCTAGTATTCTGTAGTTCAATTTTCGCTGTATTTTCTGGTATTCTGTAGTTCAATTTTCGCTGTATTTTCTGGTATTCTGTAGTTCAATTTTCTATGTATTTTCTGGTATTCTGTAGTTCAATTTTCTCTGTATTTTCTGGTATTCTGTAGTTCAATTTTCGCTGTATTTTCTGGTATTCTGTAGTTTAATTTTCGCTGTATTTTCTGGTATTCTGTAGTTCAATTTTCTCTGTATTTTCTAGTATTCTGTAGTTCAATTTTCGCTGTATTTTCTGGTATTCTGTAGTTCAATTTTCGCTGTATTTTCTGGTATTCTGTAGTTCAATTTTCTCTGTATTTTCTGGTATTCTGTAGTTCAATTTTCTCTGTATTTTCTAGTATTCTGTAGTTCAATTTTCTCTGTATTTTCTGGTATTCTGTAGTTCAATTTTCGCTGTATTTTCTGGTATTCTGTAGTTCAATTTTCTCTGTATTTTCTGGTATTCTGTAGTTCAATTTTCTCTGTATTTTCTGGTATTCTGTAGTTCAATTTTCTCTGTATTTTCTAGTATTCTGTAGTTCAATTTTCTCTGTATTTTCTGGTATTCTGTAGTTCAATTTTCGCTGTATTTTCTGGTATTCTGTAGTTCAATTTTCTCTGTATTTTCTGGTATTCTGTAGTTCAATTTTCGCTGTATTTTCTGGTATTCTGTAGTTCAATTTTCTCTGTATTTTCTGGTATTCTGTAGTTCAATTTTCTCTGTATTTTCTGCTATTCTGTAGTTTAATTTTCTCTGTATTTTCTGGTATTCTGTAGTTCAATTTTCTCTGTATTTTCTGCTATTCTGTAGTTTAATTTTCTCTGTATTTTCTGGTATTCTGTAGTTCAATTTTCGCTGTATTTTCTGGTATTCTGTAGTTCAATTTTCTCTGTATTTTCTGGTATTCTGTAGTTCAATTTTCTCTGTATTTTCTGCTATTCTGTAGTTTCATTTTCTCTGTATTTTCTGGTATTCTGTAGTTCAATTTTCGCTGTATTTTCTGTAGTTCAATTTTCTGGTTTAATTTTTTCTGTATTTACTCTATATATAATAATGAATACTATCGTACTGCAGGATTTTCTCTGGCGTCGCCAAGTAAAAATAAATTACCTCGGCCATATGATATATGCGATCTGACAGTACTATGATTTCTGAAACATTCTTATTTTTCCCAAAGAAAATAAAACAACCTATTTTATTATTTTCCCTCCCCCAAATCAAAATTATTTCATTAGCAAAAAACATTGCATTTTATTTTCCGAAAGAAAATCAAACTGTGTAAAAAACTAATCTGTGATTATTTATTTTTGTAACTGTGATTATTTAGTTTTGTCAAATAAATTATTTAAAATAAAATTCAGTACAAAATTTTCATTATATTTTCTGAGAAAACATAACACCTATTCGACTAACCAAAACAGGAAGTTTTTAATATCGGAAACAATTTCGAACGGACACCGTTTCCGGTTGGAAACAACTTTGCTTAGAGTCGCTCGCACTTCAACTGTGCCGCAAAACTTTAAACATGACTATATTTGAAATTATGGTGCTTATGCTTATCAACCCTGACATGTTAGACCGCTCTTAAAAATAAAATAGCCAAAGAAATGTATAAACTTTGTTATGTACTTACGTGGTAGATGAAAAAAAGACTGTACACCAAAAATTATGCAAATTCATCCAGTATTTATTTAATTATAAATAAAAAACGATTTTATCACTCGGTAGATATTTCCACCATTTTCCAGTGGTCAAGGACGATAACTCAAATTTTCACGATTTCGGGGTTTGGGGTCTCCATTGTTTACAAAACTGTCAAAATGTACGTAAAATCATTTTTTTCTCTTTTTCTTATAATTTAATAACTACTGGATGAATTTGCGTAATTTTTTTCTGCACAATCTTATTTTCAGCTAACACGTAAGTACATAATAAAGTTTATACATTCTTTAAATATTTCAATGTCAGGGTTGATATGCACAAGCACCGAAATTATTTCCGACCAGCAAAATATCCCTATCCGGGCAACACCGAGTGAATATCGCTAGCAGTTTTAGATAATCTCAATCCCCCCCCCCCATCCCATCTCCATCACTATTTTGTTTTTATTTAAAAATGTTTTATTTATTTATTCTTATTTCAAATTCATATTTAGACGTTTTCCCTCACCGCAAATAATCTTGTTAGACAACGGAATACAAATATCAATTTGCTTTGTAAGTTTACCGGATATGATTTTCGTGATCTAAAGTTAAAAGTAAAAGTCAGAAGGTCATTCAAAGGTCAAACAAAAAAGTTACATACAAACATATTGCACCATCAGACGGCGGGGTAGGATGAAATTTAAATATGGTTAGAAACCAAAAATATAAAAATATGAATAAAGATTGAAATTATTGACGCGGAAGGGGCTAAAGAATATACAAAAATATAGCTGGAAATTCTTGTTTATGGTCTGAGAAAATCGTGAATTGAAATAGGATTTTATTTGTAGAAACTCATCATCCTTATTATTATTATTATTATTATTATTATTATTATTATTATTATTACTATTACTATTACTATTATTATTATTATTATTATTATTATTATTATTATTATTATTACTATTACTATTATTATTATTATTGTTGCTGCTGTTGCTGTTGTTGCTGTTGTTTCTGTTGTTGTTGTTGTGGTGGTGGTGGTGGTGGTGATGATGATGATGATGATGATGAGGAGGAGGAGGAGGAGGAGGAGGAGGAGCTGCAACTTTTATTGAGCACTTTTAAATGAATACGGTAACAGCCTGCCATAATATATTTTATCTTTTGGGCCAGAAAATCACGTTATGTCTCAAAGCGCGGCTACGCCAAACGTGATTTTCTGAACCAAAAGCCTATTATCATCCGACGATGAAGAAAATAAAAGAAAGAAAAACACTGATTTGACAAGGAGAATTTTATTTCTCGAAAGCTCAGATTAAAATAAATTTTATTTATTTTAACACTACACATTGTTATGTCTTTAAAAAAAAAAAAAAAAATTAATACTATCCGAAACAATGGTTAAAAAAATATGTCTACACACCTTTCTCTCTCTCCCTCCCCCCTCTCTCTCTCTCTCTCTCTCTCTCTCTATATATATATATATATATATATATATATATATATATATATATATATATATATATATATATATAGTGTAAATTGAAACAAATAAAGTTATAACATTATTTATATTAATTCCAAGAATTCAAGATCAACAAAGTGTTGGCGTACGATCGTTTCTAAGACGAAAGAGAATGTTTTTATTTCATTCCAATGTCTTCTCTAGCGCCGATTCTATAACATCACAAATAGAAGTCAAGCAAAACCCTCAACATTATAACGAGAGCGAAAATACGGAGATACCTTATAAATTGTAGGTTAATTTAAATCAATAAAATTCTAAGGTAATTTTTGGACAGCCTGTTCCTTTATTCAGGTTCTCATATTATGTCGACACAATGATGGCGGAAAGAGAGACAAATGTAGTTTTTTAAAAAACTATTTTCAAGATCGCTTCAAGTTGATCACAGTTTTATTAAATAATTTGCTATTTTATTTATTATTACAACTTTCTATTTGCAAAACACAATTTCAGCTAGTAATTAACTATTACTAGTAATAGCTAACAGAATGTCGAAACTGTACATACCGATAACACTGAAGCATTTTCCACGAAAAGCTGCCATTTAAAAATTCAAATATTTCAGATTTGCATTAAATTTGATCCATAGTCATTAGACACAAATTACGCAAGTTTTACTTGAATTTCGATTTCTTCTTAAGATGCCTTAAGCTTAAGTATTAAAATTCAAACATTTTCTAAAATCAAAATCATATAATAGATTTTGGTCAAAATGGGAATAAGGATTCTAGACATCAAGTTTAGTATTATTACATCTTTGTAAAGGAACATAAAACTTAGGCAAAACGCTCTTGTGCGCGGATTTTACCTATCATTTCTTCTAGTATATATATTTACCTTCATTCACCCAAACGAGGCATATTGCCACTGAACCGTAAGGGGCTACTGTGATAGGGTGAGATCTATAGGGGAGGCACCTGGTTGGGGAGCTGTACAGCAAGATGTTTGTTCACATTACATTTCAATCTGTTCCGATGGATACTGCACCCCATACACTTGTATTGTCTTGGCCTTCGGGGCTTGATTTACGCCGGTCTATGGGTCTGTCCTGTGCAGTTCTAGGAGGTCCACCCTCCCAGGCTTCGCCTTCCCTCTTTGGGGAGGAGTAAGTTTATTGCTTACTGCCTGAGGCGCCCCTACCGGGGAATGCCGACGGGGCTGCCCAGGCAATTTTTAATGGCCAGAGTGCTCACCTCTCGGGCGCTGGCTTTTCAAACCCACTTTTCCGACCCGACCTTGGGTCACATCTTACTTGTGGGAGTAAGATAAAAACTGGCCTTGTGCCTAACTCCTGGAGAGGAGTAAATCAATACATTTCAATTTCTGCATGTTAGTATAGAGCGGAGAGGGAATTCCAAAGGAAAGCAGCCCAAGGAAAGAAGCTATCAGAGTAAAATATCTTCTGGCATCTAGGGACCTCTACAGTGAAGGGGTGGGATTTTGCTGTTAGTCGAGTGGGTTAGGGTATTTATGTTGATGGGGTAAAAAATGCAGTAAGTCAATTGGAGTACGTTCCGTGGAAGTACTTGTAAAACAAGAGCACAGAAGCAACTCTGCAGGAAAGGCTGGAGTTTGGCTGACAGTGCGGGACTTATAAGGTTAGAAATGTTTTTTTTGCACCCTGTCCAAGAGAGATAGATAGATAGATAGATAGATAGATAGAGAGACTAGTGGTTGGTGCACAAGTCCAGATCTGGCAAAAATATTCCATGCACGGGCGAATGGTGGCTTTTTATTTTTTTGCACCCTGTCCAAGAGAAAGAGAGAGAGAAAGAGAGAGAGAGAGAGAGAGAGAGAGAGAGAGAGAGAGAGAGAAAGAGAAAGAGATAAATAGATAGATAGATAGATATAGAGAGATAGAGAGATAGAGAGAGAGAGAGAGAGAGACTAGTGGCTGGTGCACTAGTCCAGATATGGCAAAAATATTCCATGCACGGGCGAATGGTGGCTTTTTATTTTTTTGCACCCTGTCCAAGAGAAAGAGAGAGAGAGAGAGAGAGAGAGAGAGAGAGAGAGAGAGAGAAAGAGATAGATAGATAGATAGATATATAGATATAGAGAGATAGATAGATAGAGAGAGAGAGAGAGAGAGAGAGAGAGAGACTAGTGGCTGGTGCACTAGTCCAGATATGGCAAAAATAATCCATGCACGGGCGAATGGTGGCTTTTTATTTTTTTGCACCCTGTCTAAGAGAGAGAGAGAGAGAGAGAGAGAGAGAAAGAAAGATATATATATATATATATATATATATATATATATATATATATATATATATATATATATAGAGAGAGAGAGAGAGAGAGAGAGAGAGAGAGAGAGAGAGAGATGCACTAGTCCAGATATGGCAAAAATACTCCATGCACGGGCTAATGGTGGCTTTTTAGAGATATAGGATACTGGCAGGTTTGAGAGGTATTTTAGCCCGGTAGAGGGCGGCTACCTCCTTTGCGGCAGACTTGGCAGCATCTTCTATGTACTTATTCCAACTGATTTTACCTGAGAATGTCAGTACGAGAAGTGTTGACGTTTGACTCTCGAGAAGGGTACGATCGGCTATGACAGTCGGTGGTTGGAAAGGTTGCTTTTAGTGGTTAATGTATAAAGTAAATCGCAAATAGAAAATACAGAAACATTATTTTGCAGAATTTTTTTAGATGAGGATTGATAATTTGTATTATTCGGACTACTATTCACACTTGGATGTTATTCTCCAATCTTTTTCAAGTGCATTTGTCAAACTCGGGAATCCGTATGGAATTAATTACGAACTTGACCCCTTATTAAATCAATGGGGGTAGATTATTCTCGTTGCGTCAGCCATTACAGGGTAGAAGTCTTGAGCACTGGACACATGGCACAACACAAGATGTAAATGATAGTATTCTAAAGGTTGAAGGTTCAAGACTCATTACGGGCGATATTAACTAAGACTAAAATAAAGAAAGTTCTTACTTATGACTTATAACCGGTCATTGCTGACGCAAAGAGAACCATCTATCTCAGTGAATTAAATAAGGGGTTCGGTTCGAAATTCTATATACATCCGCGATAGTTATGGCAAGTAAGCTACATAGAAGGGTTTGAGTTGCATTCCAAGCTAATTGTATGGATTTATACTGGACGTTCGTTTTTATAGTTAAAGTTTGACCACTCCTCCGGGAATGAAACACAAATGTTTCTATGTAGCTTACTTAACATAAGTATATTTTCATACTACAGGGTGTCTCAAAAAAATGTACTCACTCTTAGAATGACGAGAAAACCGCGACGTTTGCGAATCCCTTGGTGCGCGTTATCAGCTTTGTTTGAACAATAATGGTCACCAGTTTGAACATTTGCGAACATGATTCTTCAATTACATCTGTCTCATGTATTCGATGCTATTTCATTTCACTCTATGTTCATAAATAAAAGTTTTCTCGTCATTCTACGAGTGAGTACATTTTTTTGAGACACCCTGTATTACCAAGCTCTAACCATAGTTTAGGCACTGTTGAAGTAAATACTGAAATATATATATTTATATATATATATATCGGTAATCACCTGGTTAGTACAAATAGTTGTTCTGACAAGTATTCCGATGGGTGGTTTTCTGTTTTACATAGTGCCAGGTCGAACTACCATCTCAATATTATTGAGGCGTTAATTATTAACAATTCTCGACCTAGCCTGTGTAGACAAAAGATTTTGAAGCATCAGTTGGAGATCTTTAATGATTCAAATCCACCATAACGTTGAGAGATTTACTTTTTTTTCTCTCTCTCAATCGTTTTCTCCAACTTAAACAATTTTTTTCCTCATATCTCATTCGATTTTCTTAGTTTTTAATTTATCATTCTGACGTGTCCTCTTAGAGGGTCAGACGATAAGGCCTTAAGGAACATTTTAGCAATTTTCTTTTTTTTTCCACCTGCCTGTTTCATTGATTAAAAAAATGTTTCCTCTGAAATTTATCCTACGATTTTGTTGTACGCGAAATTTACTTACTTACAGACACACAGACACACACACACACATATATATATATATATATATATATATATATATATATATATATATATATATATATATATATATATATATATATATATGATTGTTACGTAATTAATAATCTAACGTAATAAAAAATGAAAAAAAGTAAAACTAAAATTGTTTGTGTTTATCGACGTTTCGTTTTTATTGTTCAAATACCTTGAGAGTCTTTGAACATGAAACGAAGCTATTTTTTCTTTTCATTTTTCATTTCTCTCTCTCTCTCTCTCTCTCTCTCTCTATATATATATATATATATATATATATATATATATATTTATATTAATATAAAATATATATATATATATATTTAATATTAAATTCCCGAAACAGTGTTTCATGGTAAACAACTGATGATCCCTTAAAAAAGCAAACTAATATAATAACTGAAAAAGTTAAATTGACTTACATGAGTGATTTTCCACTGTTTTCAGACTTGGGACTATAAGTTTGTTTTTAAAAATTTTTTTAAAAAATATAGTTTTAATGGTTAAGAAACTTCCGAGACTATATATATATATATATATATATATATATATATATATTTATTTTATACGTACATAAAAGTAATCAATGGGCACGTGTTTCTGGCTCACAGCTGTCATCAGCATGGCTAACTTAGACAGAGATCCAGTGGTAGAACGCCATCAATATCGAAGGTTCGATCTTTGTCTAAGTTAGCCACGCTGATGACGGCTGTGAGCCAGAAACACGTGTCCATGGATTACTTTTATGTACGTATAAAATAAATAAAAATATATATTAACGAAAAATACGTCCTATGAAATTAAGGGCGACTAATAATGCAATTTTCTGCATCTTAATCACTTAGGAAAGTGAGACAATCGAAATAATAGTAAGCAAAATAACAACGAACGCTACAATCATCAATAAAAAAAACCGCGCATGCGTGGTCCCCCTCTGTATCTGACTCGATGTGGCGAGTGTAAAATGCAATAAATTTGGTCAATTTGGGGCATTTTTGACCCCCTGGGGGCGCGAACCAGAATTTTCCTGAGGTCAAGGATGCTCCTTTTATATCCAGAACAATTGCCTCTACATTTTGGCCAAGTTTCAGAAAAATTGAATGGATGGATCAAACGTTATGGGAGAAAAGGGTCATTTTTTGCCATTTTGGGGCCTTTTGACCCCCTGGGGGGCTATCCAGATTTTTTTTTCAAAAATCGGAGAATGTCACTTTCTAACCTGACCAAAGTTACAACTTTATGCAAAATTTCAGAGAAATTCAATGGATGGTTGCGGAGAAAAATCCGGACGGATGGACGGACGGACAGACGGACGGACAGACATACGGACGGACGGAAATGCCTCAAAACATAGGGCCCCCGATCTTATAAATCGGGGGACCAATAATTACATAAAAATACATTATATATATATATATATATATATATATATATATATATATATATATATATATGTAATACAGAAAGTTAGAACCACATCCGTACCATCGGTTTCAGATCCGAGAAACTCAGACCTTCGTCAGTGGAGTTGTTCGACTTAATGAATGAAAAAACGTCAAGAATGTTCTAATGTTGTCGGTTGCTTGAATAAGAAAACTTGGAAGTTTTAATTTGTCACGAGGACGACGTTGCCAGTTATGAAAAGAATTCAAAATTTAACTGTAGTGACGCTGTGCACAGGAACCAGATGGAAAAGAAAGAAAATGGAAATAATGATAAAAACAATGAAAAGTAACTGTTTTCATAATCTTTTCATAACGACGCAATTATCGATCGGATCCCGTGGTAATCCCTGCGTTTCGCCCGGGTCGCATCTGGTGTTAGATGCAAAGGAAGTTTCAAAAGAACCGACAACTCTGTCAGGGAATAACAATAGGTTTATTGAAATAAGTAACAAGAATGTCACTAGAGCTGAATATAACAATCAACCCGGTTCTTTAAGTTGCAATATGGATTTATGTTGCACGTTTTTTTTTATAGTTAATATTTGCCCACTCCTTCTAAAATGAAAGAGAAATGTTTCTCTGTTAAGAGAGGTGACAACGGTTAAGTGATTAGCGACACACCCTGATGATCTGGGTCCCATAGTATTATTTTTGCTTAAGGATGTTGGCAACCTCCACGTGGTCCCGCCTGCGAGAATGCAGTTGTACTATGCCGACTTATATGAATTTACTTTTACTAATCATAAGTATATTTTATACTATGCTCTACCTATAGATTGAGCACTGCTGAAGTAAATACTGATACATATATATATATATATATATATATATATATATATATATATATATATATATATAGGGTGGGCAAAAATAAGGGTCCTATTTTTAAAAATTAATAACTTTTTTATTTATTGATTTAAAAAAAAATTTTTTTAGAATAAGTAAAGGACCCCTTCCGAAGCAAGCATGAGCCGTATTAGCCCTAAGGAACGTACCCTCATTTAGAAAACATTAGTTTTGCTTAAAAAACTCAAAACAGTGTAAAAAACAATACTTTAGTTTTTGTAAGTTTTAAGAAGTGTTTTTCGGCTAAAATTTGTTTTGTTTATTTCAAAAAATCTCGGAAGGGTCAGTCTACACACACATAAAGTTTGGTGAGTTTAACTTTTATTTTGTGGAAGTTATTCAAATTCAAGTTATTCAAATTTAAAGATAGGACCCTTATTTTGGCCCACCCTATATATATATATATATATATATATATATATATATATATATATATATATATATATATATAATTATTAAAGACAATATATGTACTATCATATATCATCAGATCCTTTTACTTTGTAGTCTCCTTTGAAGATTCAGCTCAATGTTTGTCAATTATTGATAACAGAGCAAAATATAGAACAGTTTTTTTTTTAATTATATTCCAATAACCATGGTTTGTTTTATTACTTTTATTTTTATTTTTTTCACATTTCCAAAAATTCCAAATTTCTCACAGAAATTTGGAATTTTTGGAAATGGGAATAAATAAAAATAAAAGTAATAAAACAAACCATGGTTATTGGAATGTAATAAAAAAAAACTGTTCTATATATATATATATATATATATATATATATATATATATATATATATATATATTATAGATGATTGGTGGTCTATGAAGCATTAAAAACGATGTTGTTGTTTTTAAAATTGTTTTTATATTGAAAAAAAAAACAAACTATTACGCGTCCGTTGTCTTTTTTAAAAAGACAACGGACGCGTAATAGTTTTCTTTTTCAAACAAACAACGGTTCTCTTTGCTAACTCGAAGAAACGTTATACGTGGACCATCTCACGTGTCATGACAAAAAACGAACGCCGCACAGTTCTAAATTACAGTTTGCTCAACGATCCTCAGTTTTCTTCATTTCAGATCATTTTTTGACAAAGACCAGGGGACTGGTCGAAATATCAAAATAAAAACAATTTTTAAAAACAACATCGTTTTTAATGCTTCATACACCACCAATCATCTATGAAATACTTCTCGAGGAGCATACGTGGAATAACAATCAAATATATATATATATATATATATATATATATATATATATATATATATATATATATATATATATATATATATATATATATATATATTATTGGTGTATTCCAATTACCAAAGGAACAATCAATCTATAACAATACCTTTCATCTGTTCTTTCATTTCTTAATTTTCATATATCGCCGAACGACCACAACTTTACTTTTCTTTTGTTTCTTTTTTTAATCTTTTTAGTTTCATATATCGGCGAATACCTGTAATTCCTTTTTGTCTCACAGACAAACAAAAAATTTTATATTGTATTTTTGAAATTAATTTATCTTTATATTTTACAAATTTAAAGCTTTTTCTACACCTTACGCGCGTTTCGCAGTAGAATCAAGAGAAATACTCAGTCTTCATCTTAACTTTGTTGCTCATCAGAGATATTAATTCAGGAGCAATAAGAAAAAAACACCTTGATTCAAAGACATAGGAAAAGAGGAGAGAAGAAGTTCAAAATGAGCTCTTGACAAAGGTAACGGCAAGTCAAAATACATGAAAAAATACATGAAAAAATACATGAAAAAATACATTAAAAATACCTTAAAAAATACATGAAAAAAATACATGAAAAAATACATAAAATACATAAAACAATACATGAAAAAATACATGAAAAATACATAAAAAATACATAAAAATACATGAAAAAATACATGAAAAAATGCATAGAAAATATGCATGAAAAAACTCAAATGAGAAATGTAGACAAAATCCAGCCCCCCCCCCCAAGAAAAATAAACTATTTTTAAAACTTGAAAAAGTACCTCTAACCGTCCCTTACAGTTTAATTTAACTATATCAGTATTTACTTATTTATAATATAATATAATTAATTAATTAATATAATAATTTATAATAAATATACTTATGGTCAGTAAAAGTAAATTCATGTTTTTACACTTTGACACTGGTTGATTAAGCGCTGGAAGTTTTCACCGCTTGATTGTAATTTATCTATGGCTCGAATTTATTCTAAGAGTGGCTCAAAAACGCCACAACCAGTTCTCACATCTCGAGACTTACCTGCCTAAATAAATTGGGCTTCTTGGCCTTTTGGCTAAGATCAAAGTGTAGTATCTGTTCCGATGGATACTGCACGCCTGTCCTGTGCAGTTCTAGGAGGTCCACCCTCCCAGGCTTTGCCTCCCCTCTTTGGGGAGGAGTAAGTTTATTGCTTACTGTCTGAGGCGCCCCTACCGGGGAATGCCGACGGGGCTGCCCAGGCAATTTTTAATGGCCAGAGTGCTCACTTTCCTGGGCGCTGGCTTTTCAAACCCCACTTTCCCGACCCGATCTTGGGTCACATCTTACTTGTGGGAGTAAGATAAAACTGGCCTTGTGCCTAACTCCTGGAGAGGAGTAAAAACAACTTCTAACTGAACTGATTTTTCCAAAGTCTACTTGCTTATATCCAATTCCATTTCAGACCCGACTGGGTTGGGTCGGAGAGAACCTAATTGATCCTATAACATTTCTTTCTCTTTCTCAATAAGGTCCAACCCCTCTTTATTTGGTTCTTAATAAATCTCTTTTGGGGGCGAAGGTTCATCCCCTTTTTATTCCTACTTGATCTGGTCTCCATCTCCCACCGTCACCCGCTACCACCCGCTTTGTTCAATTTGTTTTTCATCCAAGAAAAAGAACATTAAATTTTCTTTCTCCTATTTCTCTCCCTTCTCTTTTTTCTCCTTACTTTTACCCTTTCTCTATTTCTTTATCCCCCTTCCTCTCCTTCCTTTCTTTATTTCGTTATTTTTCATTTCAATCCCTTTCATGCTGACTCGATTAATTTTTCCAATCAACTTTATTATTTTGCCCACCCAGTATCGTTTACTTTAACTTTCCCTGGTCAGCAAAATTTTGGCCACCCAGTATCGTTTACTTTAACTTTCCCTGGTCAGCAAAATTTTGGCCACCCAGTATCGTTTACTTTAACTTTCCCTGGTCAGCAAAATTTTGGCCATCTAGTATCGTTTACTTTAACTTTCTCTGGTCAGCAAAATTTTGGCCACCCAGTATCGTTTACTTTAACTTTCCCTGGTCAGCAAAATTTTGGCCACCTAGTATCGTTTACTTTAACTTTCCCTGGTCAGCAAAATTTTGGCCACCCAGTATCGTTTACTTTAACTTTCCCTGGTCAGCAAAATTTTGGCCACCTAGTATTGTTTACTTTAACTTTCCCTTGTCAGCAAAATTTTGGCCACCCAGTATCGTTTACTTTAACTTTCCCTAGTCAGCAAATCTTTGGCCACCCAGTATCGTTTACTTTAACTTTCCCTGGTCAGCAAAATTTTGGCCACCCAGTATCGTTTACTTTAACTTTCCCTGGTCAGCAAAATTTTGGCCATCTAGTATCGTTTACTTTAACTTTCTCTGGTCAGCAAAATTTTGGCCACCCAGTATCGTTTACTTTAACTTTCCCTGGTCAGCAAAATTTTGGCCACCTAGTATCGTTTACTTTAACTTTCCCTGGTCAGCAAAATTTTGGCCACCCAGTATCGTTTACTTTAACTTTCCCTGGTCAGCAAAATTTTGGCCACCCAGTATCGTTTACTTTAACTTTCCCTGGTCAGCAAAATTTTGGCCACCCAGTATCGTTTACTTTAACTTTCTCTGGTCAGCAAAATTTTGGCCACCCAGTATCGTTTACTTTAACTTTCCCTGGTCAGCAAAATTTTGGCCACCCAGTATCGTTTACTTTAACTTTCCCTGGTCAGCAAAATTTTGGCCACCCAGTATCGTTTACTTTAACTTTCCCTGGTCAGCAAAATTTTGGCCACCCAGTATCGTTGACTTTAACTTTCCCTGGTCAGCAAAATTTTGGCCACCCAGTATCGTTTACTTTAACTTTCCCTGGTCAGCAAAATTTTGGCCACCCAGTATCGTTTACTTTAACTTTCCCTGGTCAGCAAAATTTTGGCCACCCAGTATCGTTTACTTTAACTTTCCCTAGTCAGCAAAATTTTGGCCACCCAGTATCGTTTACTTTAACTTTCCCTGGTCAGCAAAATTTTGGCCACCCAGTATCGTTTACTTTAACTTTCCCTGGTCAGCAAAATTTTGGCCACCCAATATCGTTTACTTTAACTTTCCCTGGTCAGCAAAATTTTGGCCACCCAGTATCGTTTACGTAAACTTTACCTGGTCAGCAAAATTTTGGCCACCCAGTATCGTTTACTTTAACTTTCCCTGGTCAGCAAAATTTTGGCCACCCAGTATCGTTTACTTTAACTTTCCCTTGTCAGCAAAATTTTTGAAGGGAAACAAATTTGGAATCAGTCTCATTCTCTCTCCGACGCCAAACAGATCGAACATCGAAAATGAATGCGCCATAGTTTTGCCGTCGCTTTAGTCCAGAACAATTTATATAAACTCGTGGATGCAAATAAAAAGTTTCTTTTCCTTATGTGGGGATCATCTGGCTATTTCATTCGACACAGAGCGCCGGTATAAAACACTTTCAGTTGTGGACAACACCTTCAAATCAAACGACCGCGTCAGTGTATCCAACTTATTATTAGGAGTTTATGTTCGGAACACCCTCTCCCAGACTAGAGAACACTGGTGACCCCTCGACGTAAATTCACTAGACCAACTCGACAATCAGCTAAATCCCAATCCATTCACTGTGGAGGTCCCAAGATGCCGGAGAGCCTTCTACTACGATAGCTTCTTTCCTCGTGCTGCTGGCCTCTGGAACTCCCTCCCTGCTCCCTGTTTCCCGGACAGTACCAACATGCAGAGTTTTAAAACTAATGTAAACAGACATCTCGCTACACAGCTCCCAACTTGGGCGCCACCCAAAACCCGCACCTTAATTCTCAGTAACCCTTTATGACTACAGTGGCGGCATGCCTTGTTTGGGGTGAACTATGTTAAAGAAAAAGATAAAAAATAAAATGGACAGCTATGGTCGGCCGTTATAACAGTTATTACAATATTAAGAAACATGCATTATGGCTTTTAGATAAGCATTATAGATATTTTAGAAAGCAAATATCCAAAAGAATTTTAGAAAGCAAATATCCAAACGATTTTTAGAAAGCAAATATCCAAAAGATTTTTAGAAAGCAAATTTCCAAAAAATTTTTAGAAAGCAAATATCCAAACGATTTTTAGAAAGCAAATTTCCAAAAGATTTTTAGAAAGCAAATTTCCAAAAGATTTTTAGAAAGCAAATTTCCAAAAGATATTTAGAAAGCAAATATCCAAAAGATATTTAGAAAGCAAATATCCAAAAGATTTTTAGAAAGCAAATATCCAAAAGATTTTTAGAAAGCAAATATCCAAAAGATTTTTAGAAAGCAAATATCCAAAAGATTTTTAGAAAGCAAATTTCCAAAAAATTTTTAGAAAGCAAATTTCCAAAAGATTTTTAGAAAGCAAATTTCCAAAAGATTTTTAGAAAGCAAATATCCAAAAGCATTTTAGATATGCATTATAGCTTTTAGATATAACAGTGTTCAATATTAACACCTGAACAGACAGACACTATCCTCCCCCATAATTATAGTATGCCATTTAAGCAACAAATCCTTATCCTAGAAAAATATATCGAGCATGTTCGACGATTGGCAGCCAGGATGGTGACCCTACTCTCGATTCTTACTTGCAAAGAACGGTTTCAAAGATTGAATCTGTTCTCACTTGAGCAGCAGAGGATGCGAGTAGACTTGCTTCAACCATAAATCATAATCAATGAGAATTTAAATCTACCTCTAAATCTGTTCTCACTTGAGCAGCAGAGGATGTGAGGAGACTTGATTCAACCGTAAATCATAATCAATGGGAATTTAAATCTACCTCTAAATCTGTTCTCACTTGAGCAGCAGAGGATGCGATGAGACTTGTTTCAACCGTAAATCATAATCAATGGGAATTTAAATCTACCTCTAAATCTGTTCTCACTTGATCAGCAGAGGATGCGAGGAGACTTGATTCAACCGTAAATCATAATCAATGAGAATTTACATCTACCTCTAAATCTGTTCTTACTTGAGCAGCAGAGGATGCGATGAGACTTGATTCAACCGTAAATCATAATCAATGGGAATTTAAATCTACCTTTCGTGGTGTTTTTCACCCCAGCACCAAGTTGCAGTCTTCATGGGTACCCGCAAAAGATGCACTACCATTGCTTTCATCTCTTATAGAAGAAAGGCAGAATCCTCTGTCCGTTTCCATACTCCGTGGAACTGCCTGGCAGAAGAAGGTTGTGACAATAACAATCCTATTCAGGTTTAAAGAGGCCTTGGCAAATATTCAAACTGCATGTGCATGTAGATATCTTTTACCTGTCTCTTTGCATGGCTTGATGCATTTGGCTATATTTTGCCAAATAAATTTGATTTAAATTTGATGCGATTGATTTCTCGACATGCTCACCTCACATGAATATGTTCCATTGCAGCCAACAATGCAGCACAAGAATTACCGCCGCGCATGAGAACAATTGCATGAAAGGCAACAATTTTGAAATAATTGGGTGGTTTTGAGCTGAAATAAGAATATTTTAAGATGGAATTAGATGAACTGAGAAATGATGGTACAAAATTCAAGAGATAATTTTTAAAATGTCTTTTTGAAGGGTTGAAATGACACAAGAGATGCTCCCAAGAAGCATAGCAAGAAAATAATAATAATAATAATAATAATAATAATAATAATAATAATAATAATAATAATAATAATAATAATAATAATAATAATAATAATAATAATAATTATTATTATTATTTTTGTGAAGTTGTTCCACAGTAAATAATAAATAAAGGAAGTCAAGTCGAGGGTTGGTTTAACAAGTGTATTAACAAAGTAAGAAAGTGACTAGCACTTGGCTAGACAGTTACAAGACTGTGCTTTGTCTTCCCTGTGTCTCTGGTGACTCGCACCATTTATAGTGACAACCGGTGTTGTTTCTCCTGTATAAGAACGGCCGGTGTAACAATAAAATAATAATAATAGTAATAATAATAATAGTAATAATAATAAAGTAATAATAATAGTAATAATAATGATAATAATAATAGTAATAATAATAATAATAATAGTAATAGTAATAATAATAATAATAATAATAGTAATAATAATAATAATAGTAATAATAGTTATAATAATGATAATAATAATAGTTATAGTAATAATAATAGTAATGATAATAATAATAGTAATAATAATAAAGTAATAATAATAATAATAATAATAATAATAATAGTAATAGTAATAATAATAATAATAATAATAATAATAATAGTAATAATAATAATAATAATAATAATAGTTATAATAATGATAATAATAATAGTTATAGTAATAATAATAGTAATGATAATAATAATAGTAATAATAATAATAATAATAATGATAGTAATAATAATAATAATAATAATAGTAATGATAATAATAATAGTAATAATAATACTAATACTAATAATAATAATAATAATAATAATAATAATCATAAAAACCTCGAAGAAAAAGAAAGAAATTGGAATCAAATAGAAGGCTGAGGCGATACAACGGGCGGCAATGATGAAAACAGCTGAAATCTTAAGGAAAATCCTCGAATGCAGAAACCAACCCACATATAACCTGTGAACGCTAACCAACGAGTCACATGGAAGTTGCAATAGAAATAAAACAAAAACAAAACAAAACAAAAAACACATCATCAAAAAGAACCAAAAGAACTAAAACAGCAAAAGATTTGATTTAACTGCCCCCCCCCCCACAAAAAAATAGAGATGGCTCTAGCCTCGGCTGACACCACACCAAAATAGTCGTGAAAGGTCAAGGAGTATAGAAAGATCGCGGAGTTAGAGCACTAACCAGACCTCCACTGGAAGAGTGCGGAGAATACTGGGACCTTGGGAGGCTTATTGCGACCCGAATCCCAGGGAATACCAATGACCATTGCCAGCGAGAAACCAATTGTAAGCGCAAAATAATTTGCAATGGTTATGGAAAGAGGTGGAGAATACTCGAAATCTGGGAAGACTGAAGATCCCCTCGACACGGCTATACACTGGCTATACAAGGAATGGTGCACCTTCTCCAAGTAATGTTAGCTCAAGTAACAGCACTTAGTTGGACTAGATTGAATTCTTGTCCTGGAATCCGGTAAGACCAATAGACCACAAGAGATATATATTATAACATAGTTAATTGGTCAATTGGGGAGAGGAAAATTAATGTTCTTCACTTCTTTTATAACTGGACGTTTGACGGGTAAAGGAGAACTTCAATGGAATATTCGAATATCTATGCATCTCATATAGAGATCAGGGGACCCTTTGACTTCTGAGAACTCTAACTGAAGTAAAATGAAACAAATGTTTTAATTGATACGACTTGTTGTCAGTGATGACTTCAGTGGTTGGATTTCCGGGCATTTTATTTCGTACTTGATAGACTTCCAGGAAGGATTGGTTGCAGAATTTTACTGGCGAGTGTTAGTCGTTCTTGAAGGGTTACGTTGATGTTTTGCTGATCCTGACTTTTTAGCAAACAGCATTAACTCAATGACTCCGTAGTTTTGTTGCTGGTTTTTTTCTTCTGAGTTTTCGAGATGTCTCGAACCGTAGTGGTTCAGGTCTGGGCGATCTGTTATTCGTGTGTCAATATCACGTCGGGGGGGTAGCCGGTAGTTGCAGGAACCGATGTCGGTGATCGGTCTTACAACTAAGAAAGAAGACAAAGGCATAAATACCGCAATGACACAGAAGGAAACACAAACTAGCGTGTGCATCAAACCATAAAGGGGGCATCTGTTTCAAAGAAATAAATATGTATCTGTTGAGAATCGTTCATGATTCAGTGAGTCGACCGGAAAGATATAGGATCATTATCGCAGGATGGTGGTGATGGTTATCCTGGTTGAAGTGTCCTTTTGGTCTTTTTGCTGGGAGTTGTTGCTTTTGACGTAGCTGCTGTAGAACTTTCGCTGGTCGGAGATCAAGCTGCAGATGATGTTGTTGTTGTTGATGATGATGATGATGATGATGATGCCGGATTGAGCGTGATTAGTTTGTTGGTTACAAACGAGCTGCTGTAGTTGTTGTAACGATAGTTATTATGATGTCTTCATTGTTGACGTGCTGAAGAAGAATTGAGGCGATGCTGCTGCTGCTGACTGTCGTCGTCGTCATAGTAGTAGTAAAAATGCCATTCCGATTCAAGAGGAAAAGGCTGCAGCTTGATTGCCTAACGGTACCCCCGAGGACGAGCATTGTTTGTGAGCTTCAGATGAAAACAACTCATCCTTTTTATACTATTTTTCCAGCTGCTGCTGATACGACGCTTTGATGAGATCTGATTAGTCGGCTCGAGAAAAGAAGAGGTCTGCGTTGGTTCCTGTCACACGAGCTAAGATGTTAAAGGATTAAACATCCGGTTTTGTTAGATGTGCCGAATTGTAAACAACTCATCCTTTTTATACTATTTTTCCAGCTGCTGCTGATACGACGCTTTGATGAGATCTGATTAGTCGGCTCGAGAAAAGAAGAGGTCTGCGTTGGTTCCTGTCACATGAGCTAAGACGTTAAAGGATTAAACATCCGGTTTTGTTAGATGTGCCGAATTGTAAACAACTTATCCTTTTTATACTATTTTTCCAGCTGCTGCTGATACGAGGCTTTGATGAGATCTGATTAGTCGGCTCGAGAAAAGAAGAGGTCTGCGTTGGTTCCTGTCACATGAGCTAAGACGTTAAAGGATTAAACATCCGGTTTTGTTAGATGTGCCGAATTGTAAACAACTCATCCTTTTTATACTATTTTTCCAGCTGCTGCTGATACGACGCTTTGATGAGATCTGATTAGTCGGCTCGAGAAAAGAAGAGGTCTTCGTTGGTTCCTGTCACATGAGCTAAGACGTTAAAGGATTAAACATCCGGTTTTGTTAGATGTGCCGAATTGTAAACAACTCATCCTTTTTATACTATTTTTCCAGCTGCTGCTGATACGACGCTTTGATGAGATCTGATTAGTCGGCTCGAGAAAAGAAGAGGTCTTCGTTGGTTCCTGTCACATGAGCTAAGACGTTAAAGGATTAAACATCCGGTTTTGTTAGATGTGCCGAATTGTAAACAACTTATCCTTTTTATACTATTTTTCCAGCTGCTGCTGATACGACGCTTTGATGAGATCTGATTAGTCGGCTCGAGAAAAGAAGAGGTCTGCGTTGGTTCCTGTCACATGAGCTAAGACGTTAAAGGATTAAACATCCGGTTTTGTTAGATGTGCCGAATTGTAAACAACTTATCCTTTTTATACTATTTTTCCAGCTGCTGCTGATACGACGCTTTGATGAGATCTGATGTTAAAGGATTAAACATCCAGTTTTGTTAGATGTGCCGAATTGTAAATAAGGTCGGCACGACAAATTGATAAAAATGTATCTTTAATTCGTGAATGAAATAGGAATCTTTTTGCAGTTAATTTTAGGCTTTTTACATCACTGGAATTATTTTTAATATAATGTTCGGGCAGTGGCAAGCAGTTGTCTGGTGATGTCGTGGTGATGTCCGGTGTCAACTCCTTGATTGTATGGACACAAAGACTAACGTATTAGTCCGAGTACTGAGAAATATTATGAGAAAGGGAGATAGTTTAAATATGATTGGATGCCCCAAAGACTCAAGTATAAGTCCTAGTACTGAGAAATATTATGAGAAAAGGGAGATAGTTTGAATATGATTTGATGCCCCAAAGACTCAAGTATAAGTCCTAGTACTGATAAATATTATGAGAAAGAGAGATAGTTTGATTATGATTGGATGCCCCAAAGACTCAAGTATAAGTCCTAGTACTGAGAAATATTATGAGAAAGAGAGATAGTTTGAATATGATTGGATGCCCCAAAGACTCAAGTATAAGTCCTAGTACTGAGAAATATTATGAGAAAGGGAGATAGTTTGAATATGATTGGATGCCCCAAAGACTCAAGTATAAGTCCTAGTACTGAGAAATATTATGAGAAAGGGAGATAGTTTGAATATGATTGGATGCCCCAAAGACTCAAGTATAAGTCCTAGTACTGAGAAATATTATGAGAAAGGGAGATAGTTTGAATATGATTGGATGCCCTAAAGACTGAAGTATAAGTCCTAGTACTGAGAAATATTATGAGAAAGGGAGATAGTTTGAATATGATTGGATGCCCCAAAGACTGAAGTATAAGTCCTAGTACTGAGAAATATTATGAGAAAAAGAGATAGTTTGAATATGATTGGATGCCCCAAAGACTCAAGTATAAGTTCTTTCTTTCTTTCTCTCCATTTATTTTCTTCTTTTTTTCCTTCTTCTCTCCTTCTCTATCTATCTCTTCTTTTATTTATTTCTTCCATTCTTTCTTTTCTTCTCTCTCTTTCATTCCTTATCTTTTTCTTTCTCTTTTCTTTCTTTCTTTCTTTATTCCCTTTCTTTATTTCCTCATTTCCTTCCTTCGTGTCTCTATTTTTCTCTCTTTTCATTTCCAGTCACCCACTCCCCACCTCTCTCTCTCGGCTCTCCTCTCTCTCTCTCTCTCTCTTTCGCCCCTCTTCTCTCTCTCTCTTGCCCTTCCTCTCTCTCTCTCTTGCCCCTCCTCTCTTTCTCTCTCGTCCCTCCTCTCTCTCCCCTCCTCTCTCTCTCGCCCCTCCTTCTCCCCTCTCTTACTCTTCTCTCCATTACTCATTCACTCACCCATTACATATCACTTTTGAAGGAAATTTCATTAAATCTTCATGGCCCACCGAATCTGACACGGATGATTTTCATTTTTAACGTTCTTTACTTCCCGAGTTTTAAAAAACGAGACTGATAACATTCTTCGATTCTAACGGAAGATTATTCTTAAATCAAAAGAAAAAAAAAGAACATCTTTTTAAAAATAAACAAAAACACCCCCGAAACATTTGAAGAGCATATACCTCCACCACGGCCAAACCATACTCGAACCATCCTGCATGTCGTTACAAAAACCTACCATAATCTTTTTATGTGTAGATTCCTTACAGCGTGCGCGCAACGTAGCCTCATATAACCAGGACCCCCCTCCACCAAACATAAATACTTTAACCTCATACCGACAGTTGAGCGGCCATGCTTAAGTCACACGATGCAAGTTTGTTGTTTGTTCCAAAATGCTATTCCGACGATCTAGTATTCCCGAATCTGTGTTACACTAGAGCGAGAAATGAAGAGAAAAAATTACAACTATAAATAAATCCAAGCTCATTGCATCTATATTTTGTGTGCGGTTCTATCGCACATATATTTGGGTGTCCACGTCCATTGCATTTTTATTTTGGTGTCCGATTCCATTGCATTTATACAATGATACAATGTTGTCTACGGCGTGAATCAGGGATTAATGTTTTGATGTTACATGAATCATATAAGGTGAGAAATGTGAAAGAAAATTAAATAAAAAAAGAATAGTTAAAAGTATGAATAATGTAAATGACAATTGTTGTACTGACGTCGTAGACGGATCTGTGTGTTTATAATTGGCAAACTGTCATTCGTTCATTCCGTAATTTGAAATACGCCCGTAAACCCGTAAAACATATAATCAGGACCCTCTGCCAAAACATAAGTACTCCAACTAGAAAACGGTAAGGATTTTTAAACGGTTTAATATTTGTGTATTTTTCAGATAGATGGGCATATCTCCGACTCTATTAGATTGCATGAGCACTTTGTTGGTTAGTTACTCCTGATGGGAGTTTTGTTGGCGATATGTACCTTCTATGCAAACCCCTTTTGATTGATTATATGTAAGTATCTGACAAGAAATGATTACAAACCTGAAGTTATTAACGCTAGCTGATGAATAAAACGAAGAATCACCCAGAAGATCTCGAATCTTCAGAAAAATCACCCAGAACATCTCAAACCTTCGGATCAATCGAATCTTCGGACAAATTACACAGATGATCTCGAACCTTCGCCGAAATCGCCCAGAAGATCTTTAATCTTCAGACAAATAAGCCAGAAAATCTCGCATCTTCGGACAAATCACTCAGAAGAATGAATATATATATATATATATATATATATATATATATATATATATATATATATATATATTCATTCATTCATTCATTCATTTTTACGTACATAAAACGAATTCACGGACACGCGTTTCTGGCTATCAGCCGTCATTAGTATGGTTAACCTGAGCAAGGGTCGAACCTACAATATTACTATCTGCAGTCTTGCGTTTTACCACCAGACCACAAACACCTTGCCGAAATATGTACGATTTTTTATCGCCATAATCTTACGTAGTTTTTTGTTATGGTTTTTACCGGCGATAAAAATTTAGCTGTTTTCTTGGTATTTTTCCACTTCCTAAGTGGTAAAGAATAGTGCGTTAAGTTGCCCTTTTTAATAGGACATGTTAATATTTTTTATTTATATATATATATATATTATTATTAATTCACTTTGCATACATAAAAGGAATCCATGGACACGTGTTTGTGGCTATCAGCCGTTATCAGTATGGCTAACCTGGGCAAGGATCGAACGTACGATATTACTGTCTGCAGTAGAGCGCATTACCACAAGACCACAAACACCTTGCCGAAAAATGTACCAAGAAAAGCGAATGGGACGAGACGTGGTTAGTACAGGCGAATAGAGAGAAGGGATTGATTGTTGCAACAGCAGCGTAAGACAGGAAGAAATAAATGGCATACATACTCCTTCAACCCCGTAAACGTTCATTTGTATAATCAGTCGCCATGACAACAAGAGTTTTTATTTGATTACGTAAACATAGTTTTATTCAGCAGCAACTTTGGAAAAGTGTATTTATTTGTTGTCATAACTGACATCTTATTGTAATAGTTCATATTTATTTCCCTATTATATATAAATATATATATATATATATATATATACAGGTAAAGACACACACACACACACACATATATATATATATATTTATATTTATATAGGTATAAAGATTTTTATGTATACATTATTTGGCTACACGTTTGCAAACATGTTTCGGTGCCAATTATAAGGTAGACAGTCTGCCTATTTCACCCCATTACCTGAATGTGCAAATCTTAAGCCACTCCTTTGCTGCATTAGCCATATTCTTTGGGTTATTGTCATGCTAAAACATCAAATCACGACCCATCGGCAGTATCCTGGCTGAGGCAAGGTTTTTGGCAAGAAAAAGTGCTTTATTAAGGAGAACCGTGGCGATGCATTGGTAATAGTTATCTCTTTCGAAAGTTATGAAATTTAAATATAAAGTGGATTTGTCCTTAAGATTTAGGAACCAATGAGTCACTTCATCAGACGATTGCCATAGAGAAAATGGATGTTTTCTTTTATGCTAGGAATGATTCTATCTAGGATTTTTATTTTTCTAATAATGCCTAAATCAGATTTAAAGGGGCAAATTAATCTCATAGATGGATTATCCTAAAAATTTATTTCATGGTCTTTCAAAGTACATCTTGGGGTAGCCCGAGTTAAAATGTCAGTGTAGTTAAGAATATTCATTGTAAACTGTTACATTGCAACTTTTTCTAAGACGATAAAATTTCATTCTTGTAAAATCCATTGCTGAAGAAAGGAATAATAAAATTTATTTTATTTGAAACAACTGATGACTTAATAGATATTGTATTTTATACACTCTTTATTCCCATTTTTTACTTGTTTATATATATATAAAGAGAGATATTTTATATATATATAAAGAGAGATAGCGAGAGAGAGAGAAAAGAAAGAAATGACAAAAGGATATAAGGAAAAAGATTATAACAGAGATTAACACAGAGACATGGTTTTATACAATATATTCGTCAATGTCGAAGACTTTATCAAGAATGCATGTTAAACTATAAATTATCGCTTCACAAAGTTCCTACTACCAACTTGCATCCCACAAACTGTCCTAGTCTCACATAACACCCTCTCCTATTCATGCTATATCGTTTCTCGGACGGGTTCCCCATAACTCTATCACCACCACTGCTAGAATTTGCTGTTTAGACCTTAAATTAATCTCCCATTTCTCAGCAATGCGTAGTGGACACATAGGTTAATTTGAATATCTTATTTATAAATACTTAAATACTTAGCACGTAGAATGAAAAACAATTATCATGCCTGTTTTTATTTTATGTTTATGTTGTGAATAAAACTGTATATAGTTTGTTTTTTTAGTGGTTTCGCAATGCACTTTAAATGATTTTATTATAAGTGTCTCTAAAAATGGTATCAAGTTATTTTTCTATGCTTCATAGGTAAATTTTATAGAGGGTTCACCTGTGTTTAATTTGTTTTTGCGATTTTCAATTTGTGCGCCATCGGGTAGAAAAATTTAAATATCACCAATATATCTAAAGTATTGTTTGGAGTAATCTAAATTTGAAAGGGTCAAACTATTGGAATTCTAAGAATAGACAGGCTAGTACTCCAGACTAGCTCATAATTTATCTTTTCATAAGCGGTCTTTTAAAGCTTTTATTTTCCTACTATTTTTCAAATATTTTCTACTTTGTGTGTTATTCTCTTCAGACTAATTATGCTGAGAAAGTCTTGAAATAGAGACGAAATGTTGATGAATACATACAAATATTTTTGTTTTTCTTTTTTACATTTTCCATATATATATATATATATATATATATATATATATATATATATATATATACACACACACATATATATATATATATATATATATATATATATATATATATATATATATATATATATATACACACAGCAGAAAGAGCAACAGATCTAATGTATGAACTCCAAGAATTATTTGATGAGAGAGAAAGACCAAGAAGTTTCAGTGTCGATTTCTCCTCAAGAGCAGAGCCACCCATGAGAATCTCAGGTAGAAAAGGGACACACCTACGATTGAAAGACACGCGCTGCGTCTTAACTGGATTAAATGAAATAAGCAATTTCGTACCCCAATCAACGACTGAACCCAGGTCAACTTCTAGATCAGCTGCATATTTCGATATATATATATATATATATATATATATATATATATATATATATATATATATATATATATATATATATATATATATATATATATACCGTGGACTTATGTTTTCTCTTCTGAATCCTAACGCGTAAATCAATGCAATTCATTGAATTACCTAACAGGATCATTCACTATGACATCGTAACGATGCACGCGAATTTTGTTCTTTTTTGGGCTTGTTTTATTTATTTGTTAAGAGAGTCGAGATGCGCATGTTGACTTAATTGTACGGCGGCAAAGCGTTTAGGACGTGAGTGATGAGGACAAAGGCATTTTTTCGCAACAGGAACTCTCCATTCATTGGAGGTAAACTATTTTACATTACGTTTTTGAAATCAATCTAAAATTGTCTGAGTTGGTAACTCGACTGTGTTGCATTTTCAATCAATCAAACTAATCTATGTCGATATATATATATATATATATATATATATATATATATATATATATATATATATATATATATATTATTTGGTACAAAAAATCAGTACAACGTCAGTACCATCGGTTTCAAGCTCAGAAGGTGTTAACTCCTAGCTATCTTCAGCTTTGTGAGCCGGCAGTTAACACTTTCTGAGCTTAAAACCGATGGTACTGGTGTTGTACTGATTTTCTATACCAAATAATAAATAGCTATGCTCTTAGTTTTGATTTCCTCAATTAATTGAGCACTCTGCTGGGATTTTCCTTCCAGAAAAATATTATATATATATATATATATATATATATATTCCATGAAAAATGCCAGTATACTGAAATCATATGCCCTTAATAGGGTTAAGATGAAAATTCATATACACCAAATGTACAAAAGCAAGGAAATTCCCAAATGTTTACACTTTTATTGTCATTAAGGGTATGCGAGCACAACAGGGCTATGTATTTTACTGGTAGGAATTTTTCTTCAGCGCATCTCACACACTTCATCCACTCATGCATAGAGATTTATACTATTAAGGGATAGAGCGCTATCGCGCCTCCCTTGATTTTATAAAAAAGTAGAGGAGAAATAGGCGATGAGAACACGTATGACTGTGACGTCATGTGCATCGACCTTGATGTATAAAACTTAACGAAAGAGGTAAAATGCTTTCAAACAACCATGTGTTAGATGCAGATATTTTTTTATTAAAATCAAAATACTATTTTTTTCACATCTTGACTTTTTTTTATAATAATTTCGCTCGGTATAACGAGCTTCATCAGAGATTTAGACAAATTAAAGGTATCAACATTATTTACCTTTTATTTGTTTTAATCTCCGAGCGAAATTAGTAGAAAAAAAAAATAGTATTTTGATTCTAATAAAAACATCTGTATCTAACACATCTTTTTTTGGCGGCATTTTGCCTCATTGTTTAAGTTTTTAATTTTAAAGATGCTTAAAAAAATGAACTTTCCCATATATATATATATATATATATATATATATATATATATATATATATATATATATATATATATATATATATATATATTAGAATTTTAAATTAAATTAAAGATAAGCGATGTATCGTTCAATAATAATCTATCGTGATATTATAAAGCTCAATATATTGAATAGAGCAATCAAATCGAGAGATGAAAGATGAGAATAGAAATTTGTAAAGATACAATATTTATTTAAACAGCAGAAGAACTGGCTCTGAATTTCTGATGTTTTAATAAATATTGTATATATATATATATATAATTAACTTGTTACAAATATCCAGGGGGTATGAATCCGAAGGAAGTTGAAACCGGGTTTATTTATGAGAGTGCTCAATGAAAATTCAGAGCAAAATATATTATTTTGTTGATGATTTTATTCCATAGCAATTAATGGAATAAAATCATCAACAAAATAATATATATATATATATATATATATATATATATATATATATATATATATATATATATATATATATATGCGATCGATCACTTTATTGATTTCTTTTAAATATAACTTGACACACATTATATACCTCACCGGGTTCGGTCACAACTTTGATTTCATTCGAAAATTGATTTGAAATAAAAAGAAACAAAAAATTGCCGTCGCTAATGGAGAGAGAGGAAGAGAGATAATTTTTTAATGCAATAAGAATATTTTTCTTCTTATAAACAGAGAATTTTATTCAGGTGAGAACTGTCGCCGTCAGTGGCGAGAGAGAGAGAGAGAGAGAGAGAGAAGGAGAGAAGGAGAGAGAGAAAGAGAGAAAGAGAGAAAGAGATAGATAGACAGATAGATAGATAGATTTATTAAGAGGGAGAAATAAATAGAAAGAGAGAAAGCGACAGAGAGAGAGAGACAGAGAGAGTGAGAGAGAGAGATAGAGAGTAAGAGAGATAGAGAGAGAGAGATAGAGAGAGAGAGAGAGAGAGAGAGAGATAGAGAGAGAAACATTGATCGATCGATCGATAGATAGATAGATTTATTAAGAGGGAGAAATAAATAGAAAGAGAGAAAGCGATAGAGAGAGAGAGAGAGAGAGACAGAGAGAGTGAGAGAGAGAGAGTCACCAGTATTAACTTACATTTCGTTGTAAACAAATCAGTCATTGTTTTCTTATACTCCAGGACAACGCCGGTTACTTAAACATATTAAGTAGTAAAGAAATGCATAAGATAAAACCGAAAATTAAAAAAAAAAGAAAAGATTAATTCTCGTTTTATGGTAAAAAAATAAAACAACTTCAAATAACTTTGTTAAATAATTTTCACTTGCTGCCCAAATTGATAAAAAAAAAAACGTTTTCTATCCGTCGTTTATGACGTTCAGCAAAAAAACAAAAAACAAACGTCATGAGTGATGCGCTAAAAAAAACGTTTTTTAATCAATTTGCGCAGCAAAGTGAAAAATTAAAAAAATGATGGCGACTAATTGTTCGGCCTCTCTTGAGGTGTTAAAGCTTAACGCCCATTAATTGGTGATGTTCTCTCTCTCTACTCAACTTGCCATCCAATCACAATTAGACATCAATAAAAGATGACCACAAAACAAACAATTAACGACTGCAAAATTGACTCATTAATACATGTCGTGTCTATGTTGACAAATTACAGTCAAGTCTCCAAAGAGTCCGGTCGTTCCCGAAAATAGACCCTTTTTTAGTCTTTCTTTCATAAATAATGACACACAAAAACACACATACGTACAGGTATAATACACACGTATGTAGAAATATCTTCCTAGCTTCCCCCTCTCGTTATATATATATATATATATATATATATATATATATATATATATATATATATATATATATATATATATATATATATATATATATATATATATATAGTTTGAAAAGTCACACATAGAAAACGTTGCCGGAATAGCACTAATAAGGAAAATATTTTTTTAGAATATTTTAAAAACCTGGGCAACGCAAATTATTTGTTTTTTAAACTAAATTATTTATTTACCTTAAAAACTTTATTTTTTTTATTTTTTAAACTTGAGTACTTTCGACGTTAAACATCTTTGTCAGAAGTATAAGCATATTTTTTTCTTCTCTTCCTCTTTCGTACAATCCTACTCGACTGAGACATATTTATCGCAGTCAAGTTGAAATTCGTCTTGATGTTATAGACGATAAGTGCTGATGTTCCATTGTTTAATTTAGTTTTATGCAAAGGTGGTAAAAAGACGGGAAACCCTTTATAAAAATTGAAAGTTATTTTGAGTATTTTAAAAGGTTATTTTGAGTATTTAAAAAATGTATTGTGAGTATTATAAAAGGTTATTTTGAGTATTTAAAAAGGTTATTTTGAGTATTTTAAAAGGTTATTTTGAGTATTTTAAAAGGTTATTTTGAGTATTTAAAAAGGTTATTTTGAGTATTTTAAAAGGTTATTTTGAGTATTTAAAAAAGTTATTTTGAGTATTTTAAAAGGTTATTTTGAGTATTTTAAAAGATTATTTTGAGTATTTTAAAAGGTTATTTTGAGTATTAGAAAAGGTTATTTTGAGTATTTAAAAAGGTTATTTTGAGTATTTTAAAAGGTTATTTTGAGTATTTAAAAAGGTTATTTTGAGTATTTTAAAAGGTTATTTTGAGTATTTTAAAAGATTATTTTGAGTATTTTAAAAGGTTATTTTGAGTATTTTAAAAGGTTATGTTGAGTATTAGAAAAGATTATGTTGAGTATTTTAAAAGATTATTTTGAGTATTTAAAAAGGTTATTTTGAGTATTTTAAAAGGTTATTTTGAGTATTAGAAATGGTTATGTTGAGTATTATAAAAGGTTATTTTGAGTATTAGAAAAGGTTATGTTGAGTATTATAAAAGGTTATTTTGAGTTATTTTAAAAGGTTATGTTGAGTATTTTAAAAGATTATTTTGAGTATTTTAAAAGGTTATTTAGAGTATTTAAAAAGGTTATTTTGAGTATTAAATTTTTTTTTTGAGTATTTGAAAAGCTTAAGTTTGATGCAATATTATTTAACTCTAAAATCGAAGAATAACAATGACTACCCTTTTCATATATCACTCTTTTTAACAAATCAGAATACAGATAATTCTTTTCAACAAATCAGAATACTAATAACTCTTTAAACACAACCAATTACAGATAACTGTTTTCAACCAATGAGAATACAAGTAACTCTTCTCAACCTATCAGAATAAAGATAACTCTTTTCAACCAATCAGAATACAGATAACTATTTTCAACCAATCAGAGTACAGATAACTCTTTTTAACCAATCAGAATACAGATAACCCTTTTGAACCGATCAGAATGCAGATAACTCTTTTGAACCAATTAGAACACAGATAACACTTTTCGACCAATCAGAACGCAGATAACATTTTTCGACTAATCAGAACGCAGCAAACTCTTTTCGATCAATCAGAACGCAGCTAACTCTTTTCAACCAATCAGAACGCAGCTAACACTTTTCGACCAATCAAAACGCAGATAACATATTTCGACCAATCAGAACGTAGCAAACATTTTCGACCAATCAGAACGCAGCTATAACTTTTCGACCAATCAGAACGCAGCTATAACTTTTCGACCAATCAGAACGTAGATAACATTTTTCGACCAATCAGAACGCAGCTAACTCTTTTCGAACAATCAGAACGCAGATAACACTTTTCAACCAATCAGAACGCAGCGAATATTTTCGACCAATCAGAACGCAGATAACTCTTTTCGACTAATCAGAACGCAGATAACTCTCTCTCTTACTCTTTATATATATATATATATATATATATATATATATATATATATATATATATATATATATATATATATAGAGAGAGAGAGAGAGAGAGAGAGAGAGTAATATAATACTTTAAAGATATAAATAATATCTTTAACCAATTGACTATCAGGATAAAAACAAAGCTCAATATAGTGTATAGAGCAATAATATTAATTGAATGACATAATAAAATGAGAAATTTATCAGATTTTATTAAAGTTCAAAAACAAGGAGTGATATTGCGTCCTTAACTCATGAGTTTTCAAAGAAAATCTTCTCCTCAGAGGACCATTACCGCAATGACATTACTGCAGGTAATTTTGCAGGTGTTTCTGGCCAAAATATTTGATGTTTTATATACTTTTATGTATATTTTTAAATATATTTTTATATATTTTAAAGCTTAATTTTATTACCTGCAGTAATGTCATTGCGGTAATGGTCCTCTGAGGAGAAGATTTTCTTTGAAAACTCATGAGTTAAGGACGCAATATCACTCCTTGTTTTTGAACATTAATAAAATCTGATTAATTTCTCATTTTTTTATGTCATTCAATTTATATATATATATATATATATATATATATATATATATATATATATATATACATAAAATAAAATATAGTAAAACGAAATTACATAATCATCGATGCAATAATTTATTTCAACCTTGTGATATTTTCAAGCATCCGATTTAGACGATTACATTTTTGAAACTGAAAAGGAAAACATTTTTAAATTTAAAAATTTTTCAGTTTCAAAAATGTAATCGTCTAAATCGGATGCTTGAAAATATCACAAGGTTGAAATAAATTATTGCATCGATGATTATGTAATTTCGTGTTACTATATTTTATTTTGTTCTTGCTCTGTTTATTACATTGAGCTCTCATACCCGGATTTCCTCCTGGAATTATTTCATTATAACACAAATATATATATATATATATATATATGTGTGTGTGTGTGTATATATATATATGTATATATATATATATATGTATAGGTAGATAAAAGGATAACATCCGACAGGATGAAATTAAAAATGGAACAGTGGAAGACCAATAAGCTCAACGTTTCGCCCGATGTGGGCTTCTTCAAGAGCGGATGCAAGTGTGCTAAAAATGATAAAAGACGTCTTTTATCATTTTTATATATCATCATCATATATATATATATATATATATATATATATATATATATATATATATATATATATATATATATATATATATTGGTTCGTTAAACATTGTTATCTTAGTAACTTTCTTCAGATAATATTCTTAATTGATGTCTAATGTATATTGTTAAAATTCCAACAAAAATCGAAGATATCAGAATTTTCACGCTTTGACCCTGTTGTTTACTCGCCCACATTACGCCCCCCTTAGACTTAACACCATCATCATTTTATATTTCGATCCTGGTATTGTGTGTTAGCTACTGGCGTTTTGGCTAAGATCAAAGTGTAGTATATGTTCTGATGGATACTACACCCCATAAACTGGTATTGTCTTGGCCTTCGTGGTTTGATTTACGCCGGTCTATGGGTCTGTCCTGTGCAGTTCTAGGAGGTCCACCCTTCCAGGCTTCACCTCCCCTCTTTGGGGAGGAGTAAGTTTATTGCTTACTGACTGAAGCGCCCCTACCGGGGAATGCCGATGGGGCTGCCTAGGCAATTTTTAAACCACACTTTCCCGACCCGACCTTGGGTCACATCTTACTTGTGGGAGTAAGATAAAAACTGGCCTTGTGCCTAACTCCTGGAGAGGAGTAAATCAATACTCTACATTTTCCGCCGACGGGGCTTCCCAGGCAATTTTTAAACCCCACTTTCCCGACCCGACCTTGGGTCACATCTTACTTGTGGGAGTAAGATAAAAACTGGCCTTGTGCCTAACTCCTGGAGAGGAGTAAATCAATACTCTACATTTTATGCCGAAACACCGGATGCTCCCTTTATCTAAACTTTATTTTTGCGTTTATATTGAAAGCGATTTGATTGAGGAACGAGTTGTGCAATGGATACCGGCTCAGACTATGGAATTTCTTAAGTTGAGGTCAAATCTAATGTTTTAAAAAATATGTGTTTAATCGGTTGAATTGTTTAAGAGTGAATCCTTTACATACAAACATATCAATATACGCTCATACCAAACTTTATAGAAATACTAATAGTAATTCCCCGGACAGAACAGTTTTGCACCACTTTTATGTCCCCTGACGAAGATTAAAATCAAGGTATAATGCAAGTAGACCTTATGTCTAAAATTCTTATTCTAATTCTGATCAAAATCTATTATATGATTGTACCAATATTATGCCCTCTAAAAATCCTTTAAAAGAACTGAAATTTGGAGACTATTAATTAAATGATGTCTAATATTTTTTTTTTTTAAAGTTCACAGATGTATCTGAATGTTCAAGAAGGGATTCCACTTCCTTTTTACCCCCTTTGATTAAAACTACATTAAACTAAATATAGCTCACGTTACCCACACTTACGCCTAGCGACTGTGTTCACGTACATACAAATATATAAAAATATACACAAAGCTAACTTTATACATATATATAGTTTAACTCTTAAGAATTATCGCATCTAAAAGTTTGAAACTGTTCTGTAATTGCGATCCCTTTTCTTCCGTAATCGATCGGATTCTTCTTGAACATTTTCCGAAATGCTTAGCGCATTTATTGTTCATGATTTCTCGGCTGCAATTTCACCAAAGTAATTCTACCAATTCCACAGAGGAATACCGCAATGGCGGTAATCGTCGCCATTAAACGCTCTTTGGTACTAACAGATTATCGTTCGCTTTTGCGTCTTAAGAATTCCAGAATGCAGTTATTTCATAAAACTTTGCAAAAGTTGCCTTATTTACAATTCTATAGATTCGCATTTATCTCTTCAGCATTATATATTTTTTTTATTGAAGGCATGGCCATTCCTATAACAGGCCGGGCGATCGTGCAACTGGTGTCTTTTACTGTTTTTTTTTAAGATAAGTGATGTAGCAGTTAAAAACAGAGGGAAAATTCCCCTGAGATATTAGTTTGAGGTTTTCATGTTTTGCATGCCAATACCAAATAATAAGAACCACAATGAGTTAACTGCTAAATCTGACAATTATTGGCAAATTCTTATAAATTAAAACACAGGTAACTTTAAATAAACAAAAGGCAAACGCATATTTCACTGAGTGATTTTTATTTCAGTGGTGAATTTTTTTAGCGAATTTGTAATTAAAAAAATTTTTTTTAATGAAAATCGCTTCAGACAAGGCATCCAGTTTATGTAAGGAGCTAAAGAAATACCACTTCAAGGTCAGAGCCTAGACAACAATAAGTGTTAGATGGACAACAGCAATTCTTCCCCCTTTGTCAGAAACATCGCTCATGAAATGTGAGGACTAAACGACAAAATAAGGGAAGCGAGAGTTACGAGGCTGTCGAAAGTAAACCCACGGTCCACTTTCTATTTGGGGGGGGGGGGGGGTCGCTCCAGACAAGGCATGAATCCACTTGATATAAAGATGCTAAAAAATATACTACTTCAATGTCAAAAACTAGCCAACAATAAGTGTTAGATGGATAGATTCCGACCCAGAAAACAGCAATTCTTCCCCTCTTGTCAGAAACATCGCTTATGAAATGTGAGGACTAAACGATAAAATAAGGGAAGCGAGAGTTACGAGTCTGGTGAAAATAAACCAAAATTAACCATCGCCATGGTTAGAATTCTTTAGGAATCAACTTTTCTCGGGACAATGACAGTGAAGTGTTAGTATCTAAAGAGATCTCTGCTGACTCGCGTAAAACTTTCCTCCAGTCAGAGTTTCCAATTGTTATATCGCTTGGCCTGTTATAGGGATGACCGTTATTTAAAGCGATTTGGTTGAGGAACGAGTTGTGCAATGGATACCAGCTCAGACTATAGAATCGCTTAAACTGATTCAAATATAATATCTTCGGAAAATATGCATTTGCTTCGTTCGCTTTCATTAGTTTTTATATTTTATCCTGCTCGACATCTTATCTTAATATAGTCGTTCATACAGCAAGTCGGAGGATTTTTTACCCTCACTCTAAGATCGACTATCACTGCCACCCATGTACACTGGAAAGACGTTTTCATAGGACACATATGTTCATAGCACTGTCATTATTTTATATTTCGATCCTGGTATTGTGTGTTACGTACTCTAAATTTTCCACCAAAACACGGGATGCTCCCGTTATCTACATATTAAAGCGATTTGATTGAGGAACGAGTTGTGCAATGGATACCGGCTCAGACTATGGAATTGCTTAAGTTAGGTTCAAATCTAATGTTTAAAAAATATGTTTGCTGCGTTCAATTTCATTTATTTTCATATTTTGTTCTGATCGACATTGAGAGGAGGAGAGGAATATGGAAAAAGAGAGAAAGAACGAAAGAAAGAGAGAGAAAGAACGAAAGAAAGAGAGAGAGAGAGAGAGAACGAAAGAAAGAGAGAGAAAAAGAACGAAAGAAAGGGAGAGAGAAAGAACGAAAGAAAGAGAGAGAAAGAACGAAAGAAAAAGAACGAAACAAAGAGAGAACTAAAGAAAGAGAGAACTAAAGAAAGAGAGAGAGAGAGAACGAAAGAAAGAGAGAGAGAGAGAAAGAATGAAAGAAAGAGAGAAAGAGAGAGAAAAAGAACGAAAGAAAGAGAGAGAGAAAGAAAGAAATAAAGAGAAAGAGAGAAAGAACAAAAGAAAGAGAGAGAGAAAACGAAAGAAAGAGAGAGAGAGAGAAAGAACGAAAGAAAGAGAGAGAGAGAGAACGAAACAAAGAGAGAGAAAGAACGAAAGAAAAAGAGAGAGAAAGAACGAAATAAAGAGAGAGAAAGAACGAAAGAAAGAGAGAGAGAAAGAACGAAAGAAAGAGAGAGAGAGAGAAAGAACGAATGAAAGAGAGAGAGAAAGAAAGAAAGAAAGAGAGAGAGAGAAAGATAAAGAGGGTTAGAGAAAAGAGTTTAACTGTTGTCCGTTCAGAAGTGTTTGTCTTGCATTTTGCAATATTATTGGGGTTTGACGTACATCAGAATATAATACGTCACAAACTCATCTTAAGAAGCAGTTGGGGGGGGGGGGGAGTGTGTTAAAAAAATTAACATGACGTAAAGAGAGAAAAATAGAAAGAGAGAGGGGTGGGTGGGTAAAAAAGATGTTACACACACTTTTTAAAACTATTCTATTTTCTTGTCCAGCACTCCGGACAACGCTAGATAGCCCTGCTAGTGTTTAAATAAACAAAAAAAATCTCTACTAATGTAATTAATTTTATTTAATCTATATACTACTAAAACTCTATTGTCTTGTATGTTTGCAATCAGCTTTCAGCTTTCCGGTTTTCAACATCCGGTTGCGCATGCGTAAATAGCATCGTCTTCCAATCTGTTATTCCAATTCCGTTGAACTCTTATTATTAACGAACGCATGAAATTTTTCATTCTGGAAATGTTTATATCGCTTTAAATATAAAACAATTACATTTAATTTCATCAAATAGTTTTTTTGTTTTCTCCACGGCTAAAAACATTCAACGGCAGGACTTTGTAAAGTCTGTCGCAGTTTCAAAAAAGCTCCACCCTTTTAAAAAACAAAAACAAACAAACAAAACAACAACAATCATTATTAATATCAATAGCGGCGGTGAACGAAACCACCTCCCACTTTTCCTCTCACAGATTTCACCACTCCTACTCCCTCTGTTTTCGTTACGTACGCGAGACAGCCGGTTGTACCCCCTTCCTTCCTCAAATCGCCCTTTTATTATTCTGTACTTTCAACTAACAATTTCATTTAAAAGATTATATATAAAAATTTGAATTTAACTATAATAAGTATTATGGTACCTGTTCAGTGCATATTTACCTATAAGTATGGCCAACCACTTATAATTCAGTAACTGTAATTTAAAAAAAAAACAATTATAATAAACAGAACGACGCATAGAAATCTATCTATATTCTTTTTTCAACAATTACATTTAATTTCATCAAATAGTTTTTTTGTTTTCTCCACAAGTGTCACGCACATACATGAATTCCATAGCTAATATAACAAACTGACCCAACGGGTCACGGGTGGTCTAGTATTTATTTATTAGTTGAGTGAAAAAAAAATACAGTTCTTGCAAAGTTTTTTATTTGGTGTGTTTGTATAGCTGTCAGCCTGGAATATTTTACGTGTGTGCAAGAAAGGGAGACAACCGATGTGTACACGACATTGTGAGTGCGTGTGTGAAGCACTCGCCATCGAAGTATGCGTTAACTGTTGGCTCACGGTGCATGTAGCAATATTCAGCTCAATTTGAAAGGGAGAAAAGGGTTATTTGCTCGGGACAAAAAGGGGCTTACGAATTAAGAAAACTGAAACACAGAAACTAAGACAAGTTACCATTGAGCTTGCTTACTATTGTCTTCCTATATGTTTAAGACATTTATCGCATTTTATCACATTTTATCACAATTAGACGATATCTTTGAGTCCTCCATTATTACTGGACAGTACAATAGGCGATATTACTTATGAACACTCTCATTCTATGGTTACCATAGTCGAGGGCGACTCGAAGGCTCTCTTTTCATTGGCTATTACACCGAGATGTAGGGGAAGGTGTCACCCATTTCCTTAGATTACTCCACTTACCCTTGATTGTCATCTTATAATGGTAGGGGCATCAAGTAGTATTTTTTTTTTTAATCTTTGGTACAACTCGACTGAGGATTGAACCCCAGTCTCCCGGCTCATTAGCGAACACTTTATTATGCCAAGTATTTACTTTTCTCCACAAGGTCGAAGTTAATGCGGAGGTGGGTCATTATTGACGGCCGTGAGGAACACCCTCATGGCCGCGTGACGTCAATTAATGATGATCACTAATCTTAAGAGTGTTGAGAGTTTGCTATCATAGTAAAAACTGATGTAGAGCTCTCTCTCTCTCTCTTTCTCTTTCTCTCTTTCTCCCCCCTTCTCTCTCTCTTTCTCTCTTTCTCTTTCTCTCTCTTTCTCTTTTTCTCTCTCTCTCTCTTTCTCTTTTTCTCTCTCTCTCTCTTCTCTCTTTCTCTCTCTCTTCTCTCTTTTTCTCTCTTTCTCTTTCTCTCTCTCTTTCTCTCTCTATCTCTCTCGTTCTCTCTCTTTCCATTTCCCTCTTCTTCTTTTTCTCTCTCTTTCTCTATCTCTCTCCTTCTTTTTCTCTCTCCTTCTTTTTCTCTCTCTTTCTTTTTCTCTCTCTCTTTCTTGTTCTCTTTCTCTCTCTCCTTCTATTTCTCTCTTTTCTCTTTCTCTCTCTCTTTCTCTCTCTTTCTCTCTCTTTCCCTCTCTTTCTCTCTTTCTTTCTCTTGTTCTCTCTCTTTCTCTCTCTCTCTCATTCTCTTTCTCCCGCTCTCCTTCTATTTCTTTCTCGTTCTCTTTCTCTCTCTTTCTCTTTCTCTCTCTCTCTCTTTCGTTCTTTCTCTCTTTTCCATCCTTCTCTTTCTCTCTCTCTTTCTTTCTCTCTCTTTCTCTCTCTTTCTCTTTCTCTCTCTCTCTCTCTCTTTCTTTCTCTCTCTCTCTTTCTTTCTCTTTCTTTCTCTCTCTCTCTCTTCCATCCTTCTCTTTCTCTCTCTCTTTCTTTCTCTCTCTCTTTCTTTCTCTCTCTTTCTCTCTCTTTCTCTTTCTCTCTCTCTCTCTTTCTCTCTTTTCTATCCTTCTCTTTCTCTCTCTCTCTTTCTCTCTCTCTTTCTCTTTTTCTCTCTCTCCTTCTCTCTTTTCTATCCTTCTATTTTTTCTCTCTCTATCTCCCTTTGTAATAGTTATAATCGTTTTTTCGTAGAGTAACAGTACATTATCGCTTTAAAAGTTTCATATTTTTTCAAAGGGGGGGGGGAGTATCATCTATTGGGTGCTTTTTCTTTGTTTCGTTTTTGTTGTATTTTAGTTAAATGTTAGCCTCGTGAGTATAGAAGTGCATTGTTGTTGTTTTTGTTTTCCCATAACGTCCGTGGACATCTTCGGGGAGTCAGGCAGTTACTCTATATGTCCTAACTTTTTCTGTTGGCATGATAGAACCTGGTAGTGCCCATATCCTCTCTAGGCCACATACAGCGCCTGGTGTTCCCCAATGGTCACCCATTTAATACTGGCCAGGCTCAACGTTGCTTAACTTCGATGATCTAACAGAAACCCGTGTGTCAACGTGATTATGCCGTGTACACAAGCGCATAGAGAAGCAACATTGAATAAAGGATTGTGGATTGATGGCGCCCGTAAAATTCAGTGTTCCCATCTTGTGGAAACAAACACAAGTAAAAACTCCTTATGTTGTTAGTGTTATCTGTAAATGTTGCATAACGAGGACCGTGTTTGAATGGAAAAGTTTGAGTGACACCTTAAGGTTCAGAGGTAACCCCGGACGAGAATCAATGAAACCATGTGACTTCTGGCCAGGGATTTTTTTTCTCTTTGGCTGGCGATGCTTCAAGTAGTGGGGGAAGCGTGCACAGATAATGTTACATAACGAGGGCCGTATTTGAATGGAAAAGTTTGAGTGACACCTTAAGGTTCAGAGGTGACCCCGTACGAGAATCAATGAAACCATGTGACTTCTGGCCAGGGATTTTTTTTCTCTTTGGCTGGCGATGCTTCAAGTAGTGTGGGAAGCGTGCACAGATAATGTTACATAACGAGAGCCGTATTTGAATGGAAAAGTTTAAGTGACACCTTAAGGGTAAGAGCTGACCCCGGACGGAAGTCGATGAAGCCATATGACTTCCGGACTGAGATTTTCTGTTACTTGGCTGGCAAGAGAGACATGTTCGGGGTGCCGTCCACAATGGGGGCGGACGCACACAATGTAATTATGTGTAGAAGGATCAGCTATCCGCCTATCTATCTGTCTGTCTGTCTGTCTTTCTTTCTCTCTCTCTCCCTCTCTCTCTTTCTCTTTCTCTCTCCCCCCTCTCTCACGTGTACGAAAGTGACTTGTCTTTCTGTGACTGTCCTTCTCTTTGTAATAAAACTTTATTAAAAACTAAACATCGACTTCCGAGTTATTGAATCCAAAGAAAAGCAAGAACCTGGATTCCTCACAACGACGACGACGGCAACACGGGTGTAGAATGATTTATACACACGCATCGGTAAGTGAATACGTAACATGAAGATCTGAGGTAAATATTTCGAGCGAGTTATTTCCAGTGAAACACTTTCGAAACTTTGGTTATTCGAGGAGTTTCTATTCCATTACAGAATTGGTATTCCAGGCTTTTTTGTATTTCCTTTTTTCTTCAGACTCCACGTTTTGCAATGCCTACAAAAACAGATAATTGGATTGAATCTCGAAAGAATGTAGTGTTTCTTGTAAATTACTGTAGATTTTGTTAGACACGTACACACACACACACACACACACACACACACACAAACATATATATATATATGAGAAAAGAAGAGTAAACCGACGTAATGGGAAATGAAAAAGGAAAAACCAAGAGATATTTTTTTATGTATTCATCAACGTTTCGTCTTTATTGTAAGACTTCCTCAGGATGATAATTTTAAGAAAAATGTCATGCAAGTACATCGAAATATTGGGTTGACACAGCTTTCCATATTCATTTCACTCTCTGCTACTGACTGACTTCTCGCAGCCCGGACCCTGGTACAGCGCTCTTAGTAGCCACGGCTACTATTTTTCCTCATCAACCCATCATGTCAACCCAATCATTGAAAGCATGAAAAAGGAAAAGGTTTCCGAAAATTACCTAACAAAAAAGACAAACGAAAAAAGAAATTTACGGTGCATTTAAAATATTTTTTTTTAATAGAACGTGTTATATATATATATATATATATATATATATATATATATATATATAATGGGTAAGGTACACAATAATTCATGAAAATGAAATGTCGTGATAGACAAAATGTGTGAAAAAATGACAAACGGAAAGCATGTTAGAGTGAAGGAGAAAAACAAGAGATTTTTTGACCGGTTTCGTTCGTGGAGAACGTCTTCATTTTCTGAAAATGTTCTCCACGAACGAAACCGGTCAAACAAATCTCTTGTTTTTCTCCTTCACTCTAACTTGCTTTCCGTTTGTCATTTTTTTCACACACACACACACACACACACACACACACACATACACACACACATACACACACACACACACACATATATATATATATATATATATATATATATATATATATATATATATATATATATAGAGAGAGAGAGAGAGAGAGAGAGAGAGAGAGAGAGAGAGAAGGGGGTTGTGTAGCATCAGTGCAGTTCCAACGAGAGAAAAAAGTATATTTAAAGAATTGTGGTTACCAACGCTAGTAAAAAAACTTTTTCAATAATTATTTATTATCTTATCATTTTAACATTTTAAGTTTTTTAAATATAATTTCATAACGCGTTTCGAGCATTTATCGTTTATCCATTATGCTCTCTTCAGATGTAAATTCCATTTGATAAAAGTGTTTCATTTGAGAAAACACTTATAATGGATAAACGATAAATGCTCGAAACGCGTTATGAAATTATATTTAAAAAACTCAAAATGTTAAATTATTGAAAAAGTTTTTTTTACTAGCGTTGGTAACCACAATTCTTTATATATATATATATATATATATATATATATATATATATATATATAATGATCGGGCTTGAATAGATAGATAACACTATTCTTTTATGGATATTTTAATATTTCAGAAATTGTAGAAATTGAAAGAGTTGATTGATTATCGGACTAATTGAATGGGAATTCTCTTCAAACAATGTCGTCCTCTTCAATTAAGACATTGAGAATCCTCAGCCTGTCATCGAGAATCAATCAATCAATTGGTCGATACTTGACAATCGATATATTCGTTGGAGGAAAATACAACTGCAGTTGACTTGTCCGCCACCCCTCCTCCCCTCCTTTTCCCTCCCCTTCCCTCCCCTTCCCTCCCCCTCCTCCCACGCAATAAAGAATAGAGTTTGTTTGTTCTCTGTTTCTTTCTTTTTTGTTGAGACTGGGATTTGATTTCTCCTCCCTTGATCGGTGCCGCATTGAATGAAGGACATTTCGTATCTTATTGGCTTTTC
>OY744544.1:16783945-16793945 GCA_963556195.1 Sepiola atlantica
CAGGGTGATATCAAGAATCTCCTACCTAAAATGTGTCACGCTGTCTATCAAGCTCCAGCCGCATTGTTGCAACCCTGTGCTTGTTTACTAAGTACTTACACGGAATGTGCTCCGACGAACTTGCTGCGCTTGTGCCCCCTCAACCTAAATAACCCTGATAAACCCGAAAAGCAGCAAAATCACACCCCTTCATTGTAGAGGTCCCCAGATGCCTGAAGGCTTGCCAGTTTAATATATTCCTTCATTGAACCGATCGCCTTTGGAATTCCCTCCCTTTCTCCTTGTTTCCCTGACACGCAAACATTTGAATGTAATGGTAACAAGCACTTAGGATGCCTCTATAAATCTGGACCCTAATTCACAGTATCCCCTTACGTCTCAGGCGACAGTGTGACTTGTTTGGGGTGAAGTGAAGTAAAAAAAAAAATAGGTAAAGCGTGAGTTATCTTCCCCTGCGATCACTACTACTTGAATAAGTAAGACATGAATTCAAGTAGCAGCGATCGTAGGGGACGACAACTCAAGCTTTACTTATTGAAGTAGTAGTGATCACAAGGGAAGACAACTCAAGCTTTACTTATTGAAGTAGTAGTGATCACAAGGGAAGACAACTCAAGCTTTACTTATTTCAGTAGTAGTGATCACAAGGGAAGACAACTCAAGCTTTACTTATTTCAGTAGTAGTGATCACAAGGGAAGACAACTCAAGCTTTACTTATTTCAGTAGTAGTGATCACAAGGGAAGACAACTCAAGCTTTACTTATTTCAGTAGTAGTGATCACAAGGGAAGACAACTCAAGCTTTACTTATTTCAGTAGTAGTGATCACAAGGGAAGACAACTCAAGCTTTACTTATTTCAGTAGTAGTGATCACAAGGGAAGACAACTCAAGCTTTACTTATTTCAGTAGTAGTGATCACAAGGGAAGACAACTCAAGCTTTACTTATTTCAGTAGTAGTGATCACAAGGGAAGACAACTCAAGCTTTACTTATTTCAGTAGTAGTGATCACAAGGGAAGACAACTCAAGCTTTACTTATTTCAGTAGTAGTGATCACAAGGGAAGACAACTCAAGCTTTACTTATTTCAGTAGTAGTGATCACAAGGGAAGACAACTCAAGCTTTACTTATTTCAGTAGTAGTGATCACAAGGGAAGACAACTCAAGCTTTACTTATTGAAGTAGTAGTGATCACAAGGGAAGACAACTCAAGTTTTACTTATTGAAGTAGTAGTGATCACAAGGGAAGACAACTCAAGCTTTACTTATTGAAGTAGTAGTGATCACAAGGGAAGACAACTCAAGCTTTACTTATTGAAGTAGTAGTGATCACAAGGGAAGACAACTCAAGCTTTACTTATTGAAGTAGTAGTGATCACAAGGGAAGACAACTCAAGCTTTACTTATTGCAGTAGTAGTGACCACAAGGGAAGACAACTCAAGCTTTACTTATTGCAGTAGTAGTGATCACAAGGGAAGACAACTCAAGCTTTACTTATTTCAGTAGTAGTGATTGCAGAGGAAGACAATTCATGTTTTGCTTATTCAAGTAATAGTGATCGCAGGGGGTTACACATTTCGTAAAAAAATAATGAACCAGTGAAAAATCTAATCTTAAATCTCTTACCAAGTAGGTATATCTCAGTGTTACACACCTTGTCTTGAAACAATCATCACTTACTTGGTTGAGAGAGTGGATCGTGTTTCTCAGAATTCACGATTCACTAAAAGCAGATTCACATATGGATGGTGGTCTTATCTATTTTGAATAACTCCTGATGATCGAGAGACTAGCTATATATTATTTCCTTCTTTTATATCCCGGGCAGCGTCGGGTACGTCTTCTGGTATAAATTGAAAGGTAAACGTCGCTAAAGATAAACGCTGATTTCCATTCATTCATGTTCGGCAAGTTCAATAGTTTTCGAATAATTAACTCGAGATAAGTAACTATAACAATCGATTCGCCGCCTTTGTTTTCAATCTCCGTCTATTTTCGTTCTTCGTTATTCTGTTTTATCTCAAATAATTCGTGCAAATAAAACTAAATTTACCTTTTATTCAACAAAGATAACAATTGATCCTCCTCTATCGATTAATTCTAATCATGATCTGTTTTAGAGATGTGGTGTATATCGAACTGTGATAGAACATACAGAGGCATTCAAATAGAATAAGGTCTATGATAGCTGCATAAGAAGCGTGATGTTGTATGGTTGTGAGGGTTGGGCCGTCACCCAGAGGCCGGATTTATAGAAGGAAACCCTCAGATCTCACTTGCTCGACTCCAGAGAAATGACAGGGCAATGATTAGGGGAATATGCAACGTAAAGCCAGAACATTGGGGGGATCCTTTTCTCGGCCCTTTGGCTAAGATCAAAGTGTAGTATCTGTTCCTGTGCAGTTCTAGGAGGTCCACCATCCCAGGCTTTGCCTCCCCTCTTTGGGGAGGAGTAAGTTAATTGCTTACTGCTTGAGGCGCCCCTACCGGGGAATGCCGACGGGGCTGCCCAGGCAATTTTTGATGGTCAGAGTGCTCACCTCTCGAGCGCTGGCTTTTCAAACCCCACTTTCCCGACCCGACCTTGGGTCACATCTTACTTGTGGGAGTAGGATAAAACTGGCTTTGTGCCTAACTCCTGGAGAGGAGTAAATAATACATTGGGGGGATTGGCTAAGATCAAAGTGTAGTATCTGTTCCAATGGATACTGCACGCCTGTTCTGTGCAGTTCTAGGAGGTCCACTCTCCCAGGCTTCGCCTCCCCTCTTTGGGGAGGAGTAAGTTTATTGCTTACTGTCTGAGGCGCCCCTACCGGGAAATGCTGACGGGGCTGCCCAGGCAATTTTTAAATGGCCAGAGTGCTCACCTCTCGAGCGCTGGCTTTTAACCCCACTTGCTCGACCCGATCTTGGGTCACATCTTACTTGTGGGAGTAAGATAAAACTGGCCTTGTGCCTAACTTCGCGAGGAGTAAATAAACATTGGGTCAGACACTCTTCTTCTGATATTGACCATTCCAAAAATAAAGGCAAACCGTCTTCGCTGATTTGGGCATATTGAAACTAGCAAGAGGTACATTAACACATGCAGAGCCCTAGGGCTGGACACCAAAAAGAAAGCTGGAATTCCAAAGGAAGACATGGAAAGAAACCATAAAACAAGACTGTAACCAGTGGCAAATAGAAACAGTCAATCCCCACAATCGTGACCACTCGAGTGAGTGAGTGAGTGAGTGAGTGGGTGAGTGAGTGAGTGAGTGAGCGAGCGAGTGAGTGAGTGAGTGAGTGAGTGGGTGAGTGAGTGAGTGAGTGAGTGGGTGAGTGAGTGAGTGAGTGATTGAGTGGGTGAGTGAGTGGGTGAGTGAGTGAGTGAGTGGGTGAGTGAGTGAGTGAGTGATTGAGTGGGTGAGTGAGTGAGTGAGTGAGTGGGTGAGTGAGTGAGTGGGTGAGTGAGTGAGTGGGTGAGTGAGTGAGTGAGTGAGTGGGTGAGTGAGTGAGTGAGTGAGTGAGTGAGTGAGTGGGTGAGTGAGTGGGTGAGTGGGTGAGTGAGTGAGTGAGTGAGTGAGTGAGTGAGTGAGTGAGTGGGTGAGTGAGTGGGTGAGTGAGTGAGTGAGTGAGTGAGTGGGTGGGTGAGTGAGTGGGTGAGTGAGTGAGTGAGTGGGTGGGTGAGTGAGTGAGTGAGTGATTGTGTGAATGAACCGATTTCAAGACGTATTGATTCAGTTCTCCAGCATCCGTATGGAATGAGTCAGTGATCACTTCGAAGAGGAGTTTTCTCAGTTTTTGAGTCACTGCAGCATCACTATTGCCAACCATCACCTAGCGCCTCCTGTAAATACCCAATTCTCTCGCCGATTTATCGGGTTGTTGATAATGGCCGCGAAGGCTAAAGCGTCGGAATTTGAGTTATAAACATGACTTGTTTTTAGATGTTCGAGTCCTGCGACCGGTATGAATAATCATCTCTACACTGACGATTCCCGTAAGGATGAAACGTATACGTATGTAGATAAAAACAAATATTTATAATTCTTTCTCTCTCTCTCTCTCTCTCTCTCTCTCTCTCTATATATATATATATATATATATATATATATATATATATATATATATATATATAGTTCACCCCAAACAAGGCAGACCGCCACTGTAGACATAAGGGGCTACTGAGAAAAAGGGTGAGAGTCTTTTTGTTTTTATGGGGGGGGGGTCAACTTAAATTGGGAACTGTACAGCGAAATGTCTGTTTACATTAGTTTTAAATTTCTGCATGTCAGTACCGCCAGAAAAAAACAGGGAGCAGGGAGGGAGTTTCAGAGTCCAGCAGCATGAGGAAAGAAGCTTTTGGAGTAGAAAGCTGTTCGGTATCTGGGGACCTCCACAGTGAATGGATGGGATTTGGCAGATTGTCGGGTTGGTCTAGTGAATTTGCGTCGTGGGGGCACCAGAGCAGCAAGTTCATCAGAGCACAGTCCATTGAAGTATTTTTTTGTATGAACAAGTGTATAGCCGTGTCGAGGGGATCTTATTGGGGCTTCGAATACTATGTTATTTTGAATATGTGGTCAGGGTAAGTATCCTCATGTCAGGTTCTCCTGACAAACCTTTGTACAGAGAGGCCGAAGACACTTGAGGATGTTGTCTAGTAGGTCATTCAAACTCCTCAGTAGGTAATTCAAACTCCCCAGTAGGTAATTAATACTTCCCAGTAGGTAATTCAAACTCCCCAGTAGGTAATTCAAACTCCCCAGTAGGTAATTCAAACTGTGTAACAAATCTATAGTAATTTACAAGAAACACTACACGCACACATCCGAATATTATGACGCATACAAATACTTTAGAAATTTATCATTCATAAAAATTAATTTATTGCTTGCGATTTTTTGGTATGAACTGTTGTCTCAATTGATATAAAATGTTCGTTTTGTTATCATTGTTTTTATTTATGGTTTGCTCATTAATTATCTCCAAATATTAGAAAACAATACACGTGGACAAATCATGAGTGATGACTTGTTAGCAGACTTATTTAGATCTTGGCCTAGGATGGGGTACTGTTGCCGCATTTGGAGAGGTGCCGCTCAGAGAAATGGAATTCGGAATGGCGCCGGCCTAGGCTGACACCACACAAAATAATCGTAGAGGGTCCAGGAGGATGAGAAGACCGAAGAGGGACGTCAAAAACCAAACCTTCACTGGAAGAGTGCGGAGAGTGCTGGGACCTTGGGAGGCTTTTATTGCCACCCAAATCCCGAAGAAGACCAATGATCCTTACCAGAAGAGAAATCAATGGTAAGCGGCTGTTCCGATACCGCAAGATCATTTGCAATGGTTATCGAAAAGAGGTTGAGAGTACTGGAAATCTGGGGTGACGTGTGTTGTCACTTAGACTTCAAGGAACACTACCGGTTGCTGTCAGTGAGTAATCACTGACGATGATCTGTGTGATAACTCCTAGTGAGTACAAATAATAATTTCAAGATATTTATTATTATTATTATTATTATTATTATTATTATTATTATTATTATTATTATTATTATTATTATTATTATTATTATTATTTACTCACTAGGAGTTATCACACTGGTCATCGTCAGTGATCGCCCACTGCCAACAACCTGTGGTATTCCCTGGAGTCTGAGTGACAACAAGTCTCCTCAGACTTCCAGTATGCTCCACCTCTTTTCGTTCATCACCGCTGATGACCTTGCGGTATCGTAACAGCCACCTACCACCGATTTCACGGTGATAAGGGCCATTGGTCTCCTCTGGGGCCCGGGTGGCAACAAGCCTCCCCAAGGTCCCAGAGCTGTCCGCGCTATTATTATTATCATCATCATCATCATCATCATCATCATCATCATCATCATCATCATCATCATCATCATCATCATCATCATCATCATCATCATCATCATCATCATCATCATCATCATCATCATCATCATCATCATCATCATCATCATCATCATCATCATCATCATCATCATCATCATCATCATCATCATCATCATCATCATCATCATCATCATCATCATCATCATCATCATCATCATCATCATCATCATCATCATCATCATCATCATCATCATCATCATCATCATCATCATCATCATCATCATCATCATCATCATCATCATCATCATCATCATCATCATCATCATCATCATCATCATCATCATCATCATCATCATCATCATCATCATCATCATCATCATCATCATCATCATCATCATCATCATCATCATCATCATCATCATCATCATCATCATCATCATCATCATCATCATCATCATCATCATCATCATCATCATCATCATCATCATCATCATCATCATCATCATCATCATCATCATCATCATCATCATCATCATCATCATCATCATCATCATCATCATCATCATCATCATCATCATCATCATCATCATCATCATCATCATCATCATCATCATCATCATCATCATCATCATCATCATCATCATCATCATCATCATCATCATCATCATCATCATCATCATCATCATCATCATCATCATCATCATCATCATCATCATCATCATCATCATCATCATCATCATCATCATCATCATCATCATCATCATCATCATCATCATCATCATCATCATCATCATCATCATCATCATCATCATCATCATCATCATCATCATCATCATCATCATCATCATCATCATCATCATCATCATCATCATCATCATCATCATCATCATCATCATCATCATCATCATCATCATCATCATCATCATCATCATCATCATCATCATCATCATCATCATCATCATCATCATCATCATCATCATCATCATCATCATCATCATCATCATCATCATCATCATCATCATCATCATCATCATCATCATCATCATCATCATCATCATCATCATCATCATCATCATCATCATCATCATCATCATCATCATCATCATCATCATCATCATCATCATCATCATCATCATCATCATCATCATCATCATCATCATCATCATCATCATCATCATCATCATCATCATCATCATCATCATCATCATCATCATCATCATCATCATCATCATCATCATCATCATCATCATCATCATCATCATTATTATTATTATTATTATTATTATTTTTTTTTTTTTTTTTTTTTTTTTTTTTTTTTTTTTTTTACTATAGAGTTAATTCTTATGATCAAAATAATTTTAAATATTGTAGGTTGCCTGCCCGGTCTAGCGTAAGTCTAAATGATTGCCGCTCGGGAAGAGAGAGGAGCGTCTGTATGTATATGGGAGGGAATTAAGAGTTCATGATTGCAAATTTGTAGGGTCAACGGACCGTGACCTATATTTGGTTTCCACGAACTTTGACCAGTTGTGAATATGGCCCCTTCTTCTCTTTCTCTTTTTCTTAACATCCGGTTTTTTTCTGCCGATGTCATTTTTAGCGCGGGATTCTCACGTTTCCCTTTTTAATTTGATTCAGTCTTTGATAAGATGTGGTAGCACCAGAAACGTTGGTTGATTTACGTAAGACTGTATTATTGTTTGTGTAATTTAATAAATGCTCTACTTGTTATTGAGCACTTTTGAAAATATTGGTTTTATGTTCATCTTATTAACATATTTGATATTAATCAATTAATATATATATATATATATATACATATATATATATATATATATTCCCGAAACAGTTTTTCATGGTAAACAACTGATGATCCCTTAAAATAGTGTTAGAAACTAACTAATATAATAACTGTAAAAAATAAATTGACTTACATGAGTGATTTTCCACTGGAAGACTTGAGACTATAAGTTTTTTTTTGTTTTTTTTTTTATATATAGTTTTAATGGTTGAGAAACTTCCGAGACTATATATATATATATATATATATATATATATATATATATATATATATATATATATATATATATATATGTGTGTGTGTAAAATGAAAAAAATGAAAGAAAAAACCTATGTGATTTATGTATTCATCAACGTTTCGTCTATATTGAAAGACTTCCTCAGGATGAAGAAAGCAACGTAGAAAAATCATACAAAATATTAATTTTGATATGTCAGAAAGTGTCCAGACTTCGGCATGGCCGTTGGCGTGAACAAGCAGAGAACGAAAAGCATGATTTTGGTAGTAGTGTTATCAGCAGTGGCTTGTATCATTCAAAGGACGCGAGATGAATGGGATTGATGGCTTAGACTTGTCAGTGTCTTGGCCCAGTGGTATAACGCTGGACTATAGACATCAACATCGAGGGTTCGATCTCTGTGTAAGTTAGCCATGCTGATGACGGCTGTGAGCCAGAAACACGTGTCCATGGATTACTTTTATTTACGTAAAAAATTAATATATATATCAAAAACAAAAAATACGGCCTTTGAAATGAGGACGACTAATAATGCAGTTTTTCTGCATCTTAAGCACTTAGGAAGTGAAACAATTAAAAATAATAGTAAGCTCAATAACAACGAGCTGAAAATCACCTTTAAAAATAATTACATAGAAATCATTATATATATATATATTTATATATATATATATACATTTAAAAAGAATACGCGGAAATCTCTCTAAGGCCCTTTCGACTATCATCTCGTCAGGAGAAAATCGATAGTTTTAATTAATAATAACGTCGAAAGAAAGAGAAAAATGGGGAAATTGAGTGTGCCAAAATTAACGATAAAGCGATTAAAATTTAATTTAATGATTTCGTTAAAAGTCGATTAAAAGGCACTACGTTAGGGGATTAAAAAAAAAATTGGGAAGGAGTTCAAAGTTCCCCAAAGAGATTAAGCGATCTTACAAATTCCTTCTGCCGGCACAAGGAAAGTTTTCGAATAGCAATAGAGAGAGATTCCAATATTTTCAAATGGTTCTTTGAATCTGCTCTGTGCAAGACCTCAAAACGGTCTATTTTATAGCCGCTGGCACAGCTAGGGGTTTCAACCAAATGCTGGCCAATAGCAGAGTCCAAAGAATTAGAGGATGGGTAACACAAGAACCCTACCCTTCCCTGGCGTATTTTTGATAGAACGTGCTGGTTTATGCGGGTCTGCAAATGCAAGGAAGTGCGCCCTATATAGCCCGCATCACATTGGCATTTAAACTGGTATACAATATTACTATAATTTGTATAGGGCACACTATCCCTGTGTATTTATAAGTTTTGTACCTCAAAACATTTATATATATATATATATATATATATATATATATATATATATATATATATATATGTATATATATATAAGTCTGTAGATAATTAAATATTTATTATTAAATAATTATCTTTAGCCCTCTAGTGAGAAGTAATAATACAGCCGTCAAATTATAGCTATAAATGCATGTTCCTCATTGTTGAACACTGTTAAGACAGCTGACTATCGTTGCCTGCACGGCATAATAGAATTTATTTCTCATCAACTGTTATAGTTATTCAGAATTGCTGCATCGATTAGGACGTCAGGGTTTGGAGTCAAAGGTGACTCTTGCTCCGGGGATCGAATCGTGGGACCGGTTTGAATAATTATATCTCCACCGATGATTTGAAAGAATGAAACGTATATGTCTGTAAATAAGTAAATATTTATTATTAAATAATTATATACATATATATTCGTTGTTCATTTATTTATTTTTGTTAATAGAATAATTATTCACGAACACATGCTTCGCCGTTATTGCGGCTCATCAGCGTGGCTGACTATGACCAGATTCGAACTCTCAATCACAGAGACTGTAATCGAGTGCATTAACTAGTATGATATATATATATATATATATATATATATATATATATATATATGGAACAAAACTTATGTTCTTGTCTTTTTAGGGAAGTGGGATCTGATCAACTCTGCTGGGAAGCCATGAAATAAAATACTGTTTTGTTTTTAAATTCCCGAAACCATTTTCTCATGGTAAACAACTGATGATCCCTTAAATAATGTTAAAACTAGCGTAAATTCTTGGAAGCAAACT
>OY744544.1:16798945-16816445 GCA_963556195.1 Sepiola atlantica
TGCTTTTCCGATTTTCGAATAGGCAGTGAAGGGGTTGGGCGTGCGAAGTGTTTTGAATAATAGGCTTTTGGCACTATTTTCAGAATAATGATACATTAGACCTCGGCGGAGGTATACAAAGGTCACGACAATTCAATACATGAGAATAAAATTGCTGTTTCCAATATTCTGTGTAACGACGTAATGCCTTAGTTTTGGCGTATGTAATAAATCTTACTAGCCACTAAAATGTGGGGGTTGATCTTAAGAAAATAGGGACACTATTTGTAAATGGCTAAATGAATCACATTATTCTTTTTATTTCATTGCACACACATATATATATATATATATATATATATATATATATATATATATATATATATATATATATATATATGAAGCAATCCAACAAAAGATATAAGCGTCAACTAATATCTTATAATTAGTGAAACATCCGGATAAAAAAACTGAAGCTCAATATACTGGCTAGAGCATTAATATTATAATATAAAATGTATTTTTATATATTTGTGTATATAATTTTATATATTTTCAAAGCGTAATTTTATTGCCTGTAGTAGTATAACTGCGGTAATGGTCCTCTGAAGAGAAGAATTATCTTTGAAAACTCATGAGCTAAGGACTTAAGGATGCTTTGCATGAACTTTGAATTCTAATAAAATTTGATTGACACCTTATTTTATTACTTCATTTTATATTATAATATATATATATATATATATATTAATATATATATATACTATAAAAGGCACCATTGCACGTAAAGTTGCTTTATTTAATGGTGGTAAATTTATTGGCCCGTCACGTTGCCCTATTTATTTGAAACTCCCATGGTTGGGTTCTGACGGCCTTGACATTGTTAAAAGGATTTATTCTTCTACTCAACGTTGTTTTCCGGCAACCATGTTGAGAGTAGTTTACACGACTCGAACATTTTTCTCTTCTTTTCGTAAGGATGTTTTGCCAGCCATTCAAAAGAATTCTGTAGTTTATAAATTCATGTGTAAGTGTGGAGCTGACTACGTTGGCAAGACATCCCAAAGATTAGAATTTAGAATATCCCAACACATACCACGTAATATTCGCCTACACAAGGTTTCAAGATCATCCGGGAATTTTCAGGCACAGGAATCAGCCATCGGCAATCACCTCGTTAGTACAAATAGTTGTTCTGACACCTATTCCAATGCGTGGTTTTCTGTTTTACACAGTGCCGGGTCGAACTACCATCTCAATATTATTGAGGCGTTAGTTATTAACAACTCTCGACCTAGCCTGTGTAGACAAAAGATTTTGAAGCATCAGTTGAAGATCTTTAATGATTCAAATCCACCATAACGTTGAGAGATTTACCTTTTTTTCCCTCTCAATCGTTTCCTCCAACTGAAATAAGTTTTTCCCCTCATATCTCATTCGACTTTTAGTTTTTAATTTACCATTCTGACGTTTCCTCTCAGAGGGTCAGACGATAAGGCCTTAAGGTAATTTTAACAATTTTTCCTTTTTTTCCCCACTCGTCTGTTTCATTGATTAAAATAAGGTTTCCTCTAAAATTGATCCTACGATTCTGTTGTACACGAAATTTATATATATATATATATATATATATATATATATATATATATATATATATATATATATATATATATATATATAGTAAGCTATGAAAATATATTTATAGCAATTAAGCTACACAGAGGCTCCGGCGTTTCATCCCCGGGGCAATCTTCAGGCTAAAATTTTAGCCCGAAGATCCCCCTCCTCCCCCCGGGGATGAAACGCGGGAGCCTCTGTGTAGCTTAATTGCCACAAATATATTTTCATAGCTTACTACCTAGCTCTACTTACGTATCGAGCACTGTTGAAGTAAATACTGAAAATTGATACATAAAAAATTATATCTTCTTATAAAAATGTATGTGGATACATGAAATAGTAATATATATATATATATATATATATATATATATATATGTGTGTGTGTGTGTGTGTGTGTGTGTGTGTGTGTGTGTGTGTGTGTGTGTGTGTGTGATTAAACAACAGTGACAATTCCTGGTTGTTTCTTTTTTATCCATTTTTTGAAGTTGACGAACCAACGATCTAGTGTTCTGTTCAAGTGTGAACAGGAACTCACCAAAACTGCAAACATTTTCAACTCCACCACCACCACCACCATCATCATCATCATCAGCAGCAGCAGCAGCAGCAGCAGCAGCATAATAATAATAACAACAACAACAACAACAACAATAGTAACCGGATGCACTCTAATTATCAAGTAGATAAAACAATAATAAAACAATAATAAAACATGTCGTACATAAACATATTTTCCCTACTGACCAACTATTAACAATTTAAAACAACTAATTTATTAATAAAAAAATTAACGGACGTTAGATCACAGTTTACTAAAAACTAGTAATGCTGTGTATGTATTCAAATGCCCAAATGGGAGAATGTGTGTAACGGAGAGCGGTCGATTGACGTACATGCAGACACTCGTCGGCGCCGTTCAAAGAGGCAGCGTCTGGTATGCTGTGTGGGGGGCGAACCCGAAAACGCTCGCTGACGACAAAAAAAGAAAGAGGAGTGGGAGGAGAAAGGCGTCAGAAAGTCAAATATGTTTTTTATTTGAAGATCCGGGCAGTGGTGTCGAGTGAGAGATTTATGCAAATTAAAAATGTTTGCATGCGTCGTATTTTTTTTTTTTTTTTTTCAATAAGAGAGCGAAAGTGAAGATTCGGTGAGTTTTAGTGGAGATCGTTCTGAACGTGGAATTGGAAAGCGAACGAAAGAAAAGAATAGTGCTGGATTTTTTTTATGTTGAACTGAACGACGTTTTTTTTTTATACAGTTGAGAGAGACGGCTTTTTTTTTTTTGGACTTGATCTTGGCGACATCTCTGTTTAAATATTATTTCGTTATTTTTTTCTTTCTACAATGTGTCTCCAAAAACAATACCTATATTGGTATGACTAGAACTAGTATCTGTCGCCACCTTACATGTTACCTCTCATTGTTAAACACCACATAATTCGGTGCAATTTTAGTATAAGCTCCATGCAGATAATTATTTTCATGTAAAAGCATTATTTTGTACTTACTCAGTCATAGTTTCTCTCTCACGGCACGAAAAAGAATTTAAAAATATCAAGCAGAACTTTAATTAGAACGATTTTTCCATTTCCATAAGGGCGATATGAAACGTCGACTCGCTGACATTTTGGGAGTGGCCGGTTGATGGAATAGCTAACTAAGGGCAGATAAGTGTCGCGAAATTGTGTGCCCTAGGTAGGCACGTGTGACCTAATTAGTACTTTTGAAGAATTTCTCTGAAAATGGACGTGAATGAATTAAACTTGAAGGATTTGGTGTATTTGTGCATGGAGCCGGCGAAGACTGTTGATTTTATGCAATAGCAGAACGGTACCCAGTTACCATGTAAATATATAAAAAAAAAAAACAAGAAAATTATATCGTGGAAAGTATCCCGGTGAACAAATTAAAAATAATTATTTAATTTTCTATTTTTTAATTTAATAAATATATATTTTATTATTATTTCTTTCTTTTTAAAATCCTAACAATAAAAACGGAGTTAATGCCCTTGGCTATTCTATCGACCGCTCACACCCAAAATGTCGGCGAATACAGGTTGTACATCGAAATGGAAAAATCGTTCTAATTAAAGTTCTGCTTGATATTTTTTAATTCTTTTTCGCGCCGTGAGAGAGAAACTATGACTGAGTAAGTACAAACTAATGCTTTTACATAAAAATAATTATCTGCATCGCCCTTTAACTAAAATTGCACCTATATTTTATACTAAAATTGCACCCTATAATTCTTCCGTTTAATTATACCTTTCTTATTTTTCGATTTTTCTGATAATCGTTTTTGTTTTAAAATATAAAAAAAGATTAATAAATGTTCCGTATTTATCATTAGTACGTTCGAGTCTTTATCAAATGATCCTCAAAATAAATAAAAAAACTGGCGAAAGAAGAAAATCTTAAAGCAACAACCGAAAACACTATAGGCTTTATCGTTAACGTCAACGCCAAACCGATGTTAGTTCCAAATAAGCGCTTTATAATTTATGTTCCGGGAGAGCGACAGAATCAGCGTATCGGAATACATTTTATTTACGTTTAACATTTGAAAATACTTTTACTTGTTTCGTATGTAATGCTATTCATTGTGATTTTATTTTAGTTTTAATATAGATTGCTTCAAGTATTTTGAAATTAAAAAGAAATAGTTTGGAAATGTAATATGTTTGTGTTGTTAACTAAATTTTCTCTAACTTCAGAGGAGAAGCAGTTGTGTTTTTTAGATGCTGGTAAAATTGACAGCAAAATCCTCACAATCGCAGGGCAGACGAGGGAAATGTGAATGTTACTATGGCATTTTGATATCATACTTTCACCCCATTTCACAATTAGTCGTGAATTGTTGGTCCCCCGATTTATAAAATCAGGGGATTTATGTTTTGAAGCATTTCCGTCCGTCCGTCCGGATTTTTCTCCGCAACCATCCATTGAATTTCTATGAAATTTTGCATGAAGTTGTAACTTTGGTCAGGTTAGAAAGTGACATTCTCCGATTTTTGAAAAAAACAATCTGGTTAGCCACCCAGGGGGGTCAAAAGGTCCCGAAATGGCAAAAAATGACATTTTTTTGCCCCATAACTTTTCATCCATCCATTCAATTTCTCTGAAACTTGGCCAAAATGTGGAGGCAATTATTCCTAATAGAAAATAAGTATCGCTGACCTTGGAAAAAATCTGGTTCGCGCCCACAGGGGGGTCAAAATCCCCCAAAATGGCAAAAAATGACGGTTTTCTCTCATAACGTTTGATCCATCCATTCAATTTTTCTGAAACTTGGCCAAAATGTAGAGGCAATTGTTCTGGATATAAAATAAGCATCCTTGACCTCAGAAAAATTCTGGTTCGCGCCCCCAGGGGTCAAAAATTTATTGCATTTTACACTCGCCACATCGAATCACATAGAGAGGGGGACCACGGACGCGCGGCTTGGTTAACATTAAAAAATGTGTTTTAACTTGTCATGTTTCCAACGTAGACAGGACATCTCGATTGTTTATAAAAAATGACTGGCAGTCCGCAGTGGCTACCGGGATCATAGCACATGCCATTTACATTCCTAACTGATTATTGTTTTATTATACAATCACCACGAAATTCAGTTCTCACTCTACCCACTCTCTTCCCGCGTCTAGTAATTTGGCCATAATTCAGCAAAGAACGAAAAACTGGACACCCGTTCGATATTTTTGCCAGCCAAATGGAACATCCAGTAACTGACCTATCACCGTTAATTCTAAGGCTCAAATGAATGCACGTCGCTGTTCCACGGAGGAAAAAAAACAAAAACAACGCAAACAGATATTCACTAATTAATGAGTTATTTTCATCATTTTTTTTCTTCTGTTATTGTTCTCTCTGCACCAATGGCGTAATCTGAACGCAAGTTCAATAGGAATTCAGACGCTTATATTAATTGGTAAAACAATACAAACATAATATAAATATTTTTAGGTCACTCTTTCTATCTCGCAAAAATGGATAACCTCTGAAAGGTCGCCTGCGCGATGAGGAGCTTATATTGAACCAAAATCCAGCGGCAAGAAGAAATCCGAGACGATTGAAAGAAATGCTGGGGTAAACGAAGGACTGTTCTTCTTTTTTTATGGAAATCGCTCCAGACAAGGCATGAAGCCACTTGATGTAAAGAGCTAACAAGAATGAAATATGATTATCGCAAAGACAGGAGATACCTATTGGTTTTAGTCTTGAAACGACCAAGGTTATAGGTAGGAGGAAAACAGTAAGCAGGAAGAGAGTTCCACAAGCCTGCGGTTTTTGGAAAGAATCTACTGGAATAGAAAGCTGTATTTTTTAAAAAAAATAGAAGATTTTACTTCTTCTAGATTATTTTCCTTCGGAGTCCAGTCCACCCTACTATTTCACATTTAGACAGGGAACGTATGTGAGCAACTTACTTTACAATCACCTTTAATTGCAAACTTAGGGCACTTGATATTCTAAAATATTCACGGAACTTTAACAAATACGAGTTGCTCGAACTTTTCTAAATGAACACTTCTTAACTGGAAATATATTTTATATCCTCGTTCTTGGCCTTTTGGCTAAGATCAAAGTGTATTATCTGTTCCGATGGATACTACACCCCATAAACTGGTATTTTCTTGGCCTTCGGGGCTTGATTTACGCCATTCTATGGGTCGGTCCTGTGCGGTTCTAGGAGGTCCACCCTCCCAGGCTTTGCCTCCCCTCTTTGGGGAGGAGTAAGTTTATTGCTTACTGCCTGAGGCGCCCTTACTGGGGAATGCCGACGGGGCTGCCCAGGCAATTTTTAATGGCCAGAGTGCTCACTTTCTCGGGCGCTGGCTTTTCAAACCCCACTTTCCCGACCTTGGGTCACATCTTACTTATGGGAGTAAGATAAAACTGGCCTCGTGCCTAACCTCCTGGAGAGGAAATAAAAAAACTTTTATATCCTCATAAAATTATAAACATAAAAATGTTTTGTTATAGAATTTCGTTTTTTCTGCTTGTGTATTTAGTTAGCACTTGTTAATTGGCGACCATTTTATTCTCCCAATATTTAATTTATTTCTATATTAATATGCATTCGTGCTCAATTTTCTTCCTTCGCTATAATATAACGGTACTGATATCGATCTTGAACCAGCTTTCGTGACGTTCGACTCGGAATCGTTCGGCTGTCCTACGCAAACGCCCGAGTGTTAATAGCCGAAGCAGCGAGCAGCCGATAACTTTGTTACAAAGTGAAAATAATTGCTTTCGAAGACGGATTTTTTGTCAGGAAGTTTTTTTGAAGAAAATAAACCCAAAATGAATTACGAACAGCTTTGCACTGCAGTATCATCGCGAACAAGTAAAAATAAATAATGAAATTTAAAAAAATATGTCGTGATAAAAGTAATTTTGGTACGTTTTATTTTGTTTCTTAAAAAAAAATTCCTTAAATAATAAAAATACACTATTCATTTTATAACAGTAACCTCGCTATGTTTTTTTCTGTTGTTTCTTTCAAAAAAATTCATGTAAAAATTTTTAATTTTCTTTGTTGTTTCTTTAAAAAAAATCCTGAACCTAACCCTAACCCTAAACCTAACCCTAACCCTAAACCTAACCTTAAACCTTAAACCCTAAACCTAACCCTAACCTTAAACCTTAAACCCTAAACCTAACCCTAACCCTAACCCTAACCCTAAACCCTAACCCTAACCCTAACCCTAAACCTAAAGCTAAACCTAACCCTAAACCCTAACCCTAACCCTAACCCTAACCCTAAACCTAACCCTAAACCTAGCCCTAACCCTAACCCTAAACCCTAACCGTAACCCTAACAACAACAAAAAAACAAGCAAAACATTATTATCATAGGACGCAGCACCGTATCAAAAATGTCGTCTGGTACAAATCGGCTCGTCAACTCTCGGACGTTTGCGTAGAACAGCCGAACGCTTCCGAGTCGAACGTCACGAAAACTGGTTCAGGATCGATAAGAGCACCAATATAACATTTATAACTATTATAATATACTAGCAAAACTACCCAACGTTACCCGGGGCATAAAGAAACAAACAAAAAAGAAAGGGGTTTAAAAGTGGGTGCAACATCTTTATATTAAAACTTATATCTCTCTACCTCTCTCAATCCGTCTTTCTATATGTCTCCTCTTTTCCCCTCCTCGTTATTTCAAATCCTTCTACCCCGCTCCTCTTTCACCTCCGCCCATTCGTCTCTCTTGTTTTAATATATTGAAAATAATTATAATGTAAGTCATTCACCTCTCCTTTATATAATAGATAACATTGGAAATCGTTGAAAAACCGCCACCCTCCCGACGAAATCTGACCCAGTTGACCCCAAAGAATGAATATTTTTAAAATTTTAGATATTATTCAACTATGGAAACGCCGATCAAGAATATAACAACTTTGTGGGTGTTTGTTGTGTAGTGTTTTTACTTTTAGTTGGACACACACACACACACCACACACTGATATAATAGATTAATTGACTGTCAGCGTTGTTCTTGACAATTCTCAAAGACCCAATTAGCTTCTAAAACTAACCTAACTAATGGCAGGAACCACGCCACAAAAAGGCAGAAAATAAATTAATGTTTGCAAAATAAAAATTAAAAAAATAAAAATACGTAAAAATCAGAAAACAACATATTTGCAAAATAATCCTCAAAAATACAATTTAATGCGCATAAATTAAAAAAAAATAGTATTTGAAAAATAATCCGCAAAAATCAGAAAACAAATTAATAATTGCAAAATAAAATCGAACAAAAAAAGAAATTCGTAAAAATCAGAAAACAAAATAATAATTGCAAAATAAAAACGAACAAAAAAAGAAATTCGCAAAAATCAGAAAACAAATTAATAATTGCAAAATAAAAACGAACACAAAAGGAAATTCGCAAAAATCAGAAAACAAATTAATATTTGCTAAATAAAAATGAACAAAAAAAGAAATTCGCAAAAATCAGAAATCAAAATAATATTTGCAAAATAAAAATGAACAAAAAAAGAAATTCGCAAAAATCAGAAAACAAATTAATATTTGCAAAATAAAAACTAACAAAAAAAGTATTCTCAAAAATCAGAAAACAAATTAATATTTGCAAATTAAAAAACGAACAAAAAAAGAAATTCGCAAAAATCAGAAACCAAAATAATATTTGCAAAATAAAAATGAACAAAAAAGAAATTTGCAAAAATCAGAAAACAAATTAATATTTGCAAAATAAAAATGAACAAAGAAAGAAATTCGAAAAAATCAGAAAACAAAGTAATATTTGCAAAATAAAAACGAACAAAAAAGAAATTCGAAAAAATCAGAAAACAAATTAATATTTGCAAAATAAAAATGAACAAAAAAAGAAATTCGCAAAAATCAGAAAACAAATTCATATTTGCAAAATAAAAACGAACAAAAAAGAAATTTGCGAAAATCAGGAAACAAATTAATATTTGCAAAATAAAAATGAACAAAAAAAGAAATTCGCAAAAATCAGAAAACAAATTAATATTTGCAAAATAAAAATGAACAAAAAAAGAAATTCGCAAAAATCAGAAAACAAATTAATATTTGCAAAATAAAAATGAACAAAAAAAGAAATTCGTAAAAATCAGAAAACAAATTAATATTTGCAAAATAAAAACGAACAAAAAAGCAATTCGAAAAAATCAGAAAACAAATTAATATTTGCAAAATAAAAATGAACAAAAAAAGAAATTCGAAAAAATCAGAAAACAAATTAATATTGGCAAAATAAAAACGAACAAAAAAGAAATTTGCAAAAATCAGAAAACAAATTTATATTTGCAAAATAAAAATGAATAAAAAAGAAATTCGCAAAAATCAGAAAACAAATTAATATTTGCAAAATAAAAATGAACAAAAAAAGAAATTCGAAAAAATCAGAAAACAAATTAATATTTGCAAAATAAAAATGAACAAAAAAAGAAATTCGAAAAAATCAGAAAACAAATTAATATTTGCAAAATAAAAACGAACAAAAAAGAAATTCGAAAAAATCAGAAAACAAATTAATATTTGCAAAATAAAAATGAACAAAAAAAGAAATTCGAAAAAATCAGAAAACAAATTAATATTTGCAAAATAAAAACGAACAAAAAAGAAATTCGCAAAAATCAGAAAACAAATTAATATTTGCAAAATAAAAATGAACAAAAAAAGAAATTCGAAAAAATCAGAAAACAAATTAATATTTGCAAAATAAAAATGAACAAAAAAAGAAATTCGAAAAAATCAGAAAACAAATTAATATTTGCAAAATAAAAATGAACAAAAAAAGAAATTCGCAAAAATCAGAAAACAAATTAATATTTGCAAAATAAAAACGAACAAAAAAGAAATTCGCAAAAATCAGAAAACAAATTAATATTTGCAAAATAAAAATGAACAAAAAAAGAAATTCGAAAAAATCAGAAAACAAATTAATATTTGCAAAATAAAAACGAACAAAAAAGAAATTCGCAAAAATCAGAAAACAAATTAATATTTGCAAAATAAAAATGAACAAAAAAAGAAATTCGAAAAAATCAGAAAACAAATTAATATTTGCAAAATAAAAATGAACAAAAAAAGAAATTCGAAAAAATCAGAAAACAAAATAATATTTGCAAAATAAAAATGAACAAAAAAAGAAATTCGCAAAAATCAGAAAACAAATTAATATTTGCAAAATAAAAATGAACAAAAAAAGAAATTCGAAAGAATCAGAAAACAAATTAATATTTGCAAAATAAAAACGAACAAAAAAAGAAATTCGAAAAAATCAGAAAACAAAATAATACGGTAGATTCAATTTCTGTTTCACTAGTTGGCAAATCAGACAAAACTAATTGCTTGAATCTGGCAGCCATTTTGGGATCTAATCGCGTCAGTATAATCAAATAAAGGGTTAACATGTCGTAAAACTGACACGTCAAACAAATCAATGATTTGTTTGAAATAAGTATTGTATGTTTGGCATTGAATAACCAGAAAAGTGTTGATATGCCGTCAAAAAGAGGAAAGAAACAAATCAATCAATCTACTGCAATAAGTATTGTGCTTTAGCATCAAGTAACACGAAAAGGGTTGATATGCCGTCAAAACAGATAACCAGACCAAACAATGAATCTTTTCCAATAGGGGTTGCGTTTCGGTATTTAACATCATGAAAAAGTGTTGATATGCCGTAAAAAATTAAGACTCTAAAAATCTCTCTCTTTATTCTTGTCTCATCATGTTTTACTTTATTGGGTTCTTTTTCTTGTTGGGTCTTTCGGTTTTTATATCGTTTGAACCTAATTGAGAGTGACAGCAATATGGCTTCCCCATTAACACGAAAACGCAAAATTAATAGCACATGATAATGCAGTATTTCGCGGCATCGCACACCAACTGCTCGCAAACGAATTGAAGAGAGTGGTAGTTGGAGTAAGAAGAGAGGTGGAGACGGCGGTCTCCGAGGTCGTTACTCGCCAATTGAAGTTGCAATTTTCTCTCCAGTCTCTCGCTTCATTTTCATTCTTTCTTTCTGTATTCTTAATGACGATTTATAGTATTACGAGAAGAATACCCGTCCGAGGACGGGTAAAACGAATTCCACGAACAGAATAGTTTTGCACCACTTTTATGTCCTCTTACGAAGATTAAAATCAATATATAATGCTAATAAACCTAGTCTTGAATCCTTATTCCAATTTTGATCAAAATCAGTGACTTTGATTCTAGAAAATCTCTAAAATTTAAGGCTTAAGCTTAAATTAAAATTCAGCGAAATTTTGTTCTTAAATATCTGAATTTTCAAATGCGAGATTGTCCCTATATCATATTCCCAAAATTCTTTTAAAATACTAAAAGAAAGTGACGTTTGGGGAATATTTATTAATTGATGTCTAAAACCTATTGTTAATATTCTGAATTTTCTTTTGCTTGAAACTTAATTAATATTAATATAACTAACACTTAGTAGCTATGTTCCTAAATTCCTAATGGTCGCTTAGGTTGTTTAGTAGTGAATTATATATATATATATATATATATATATATATATATATATATATATATATATATATATATATATATATATATATATATATATATATACAGGGTGCGCCAGGTATATGAGAACATATTTTCCATTTTATTAAATGATAAAAAAAATCAAACAAAAATATTCTTAATCAAAAACAATTATATAAACATGTAAGCTAAGGTATTGTTTAATAATTTCATTCAATGAAATTCCCCTCTACTTCAATGACAGCTTCGATTCGAGACCTAAACCGACTGCAAGCGCGCTTGAGATGGTCCTCATCTATGTTGTCCATCACTCTGACAATGGATGCTTTTAGAGAATCTTTAGTGTTGTGGGGGTGTTTATTAACATCTCTCTCCACGACGCCCCACACATAATAATCCAATGGATTCAGGTCTGGAGAGTTTGGAGGCCACAAGTTTGGAGTGATGTGATCATAAAAATGATCCGCCAACCATTCCTGAGTGTTTTGAGCCTTATGTGCTGGTGCAGAGTCTTGTTGAAAGATGTAGGGCCTTCCATTTGTTACTCTATCGATCCAGGGCTTAACAACAGTATCCAAGACTTCAATGTAAGCAGCAGAAGTGACTCTTAGTCCTTGCCGAAAGAAGTGTGGTGGCATCACATGTCCTTCGTTGCTAACAACCCCCAAAACCATAACAGTTGCAGGAAATTTTGTATGCATGACTGTTGGAACTTCGGAAGGGTCATTACACAGCCATCTGTCATTCCTTCTGTTTACCTTTTGATCTTGATCAAAGTTTTTCTCATCTGAGAAAAACCAAAGCATGCCTTGCTCAACAGGATGTTTCAGTTTGTTTAACAGCCTCTTGGACCTTATCAAACGATTCTCTTTGGTGGTCTCGGACATAAACTGGCTTCTCCTCATCACATAAGACTTGTAACGAAGATTTTCATGAACAGTCCTTCGAATTGTGGCTTCTGAAACATTCAGGTCTTTTGCGATGGACCTCATTGACTTTTGGGGGCTCTCATCAATAATATTCTGAACTTGATGAATAAATTCAGGTGTTCTAATCGTGTCTGACCGTTGGTCGTGCTTTTTACGTTTAGCAACCTGCTTACAATCACCATCATTTTCTTCTAACTCCCTACGAACTTTATAAACAAAAGAACGGGCGACTTTAAGAAATTGTGCGATTTGTAAATCGCTATGATCTGCCTTTATTGCGACAATTACAGCCTGTCTTTTCATTTGTTCCGTTACATTATTATCTGCAATTTTTCATTATCTGCAAAAAAGAATAAAAATAATTAATATAACGTAACAATAACGACATTACGCGATATATATTCTCTGTAAAATCGGAGAGATTCCTTCTGGTATTAATTATTTTTGACAAAGGGAAGTTTCTTTTCCCGAAATATTAAATAAATGATTTTATAATCATCCGGACATCACACAAACAGCTAACAACACTCTTGCTGTTATGTAAGATTTTAAGAAAAAATAAATAGTAAGTCATATTTTGTATTCGATTTATTATTTTTGGTTCCTTCCAACTTACATATTACCCGGAATTTGCATTGCCCACAGCCTTTTAAAAACATACTACTACTATACCTAGCAATGCTTCAAGCAAACTACCATTCTCTCTCTCTCTCTCTCTCTCTCTCTCTCTATATATATATATATATATATATATATATATATATATATATATATATATAAATGATGAGATATATAAAGATGTATAATGATGAGATATAGAGATATATAAATAAATAAATGATGAAAATAAAAACTGGAAAAAGAACAATATTTATTGAATCAAGTCGTTTAAACAAGAAATATATCAGTATATATATATATATATATATATATATATATATTGATATATTTCTTGTTTAAACTACTTTATGATTCAATAAATATTGTTTTTTTTTCAATTTTTATTTTCATCATTTATTTTTTATATATCTCTTTTTTAATTTTCAAAAATGTAATCACCTGGCTTGAATGCTTGAAAAGATCATAGGGTCGAAATAAATTATTGAACCGGTAATTATATGATTCCGTGTTACTTTATTTTATTTTATTCTTGCTCTGTTTATTACATTGAGCTCTTATACTTGGATTTCTTTCTGGAATTTATATATGTGTGTGTGTGTGTGTGTGTGTGTGTGTGTGGGGGTGGGTGGGTGTGTGTGTGTGTGTGTGTAATGGAAAACATGTTCCGACATAAGGGAAATTGAAAAAGGAAAACCAAAAAATATTATTTTTGTATTCATCAACGTTTCGTCTTTATTACAAGACTTCCTCAGGATTATTTTCTGAAGAAAATCAAAACAACTAGTACAAAATGTTTAATGTGGTTGCGGATGTAGACTTAAAATTGGCGGCCGCTTAGGAAAAAGAAAAAAAATATGAGATACAAATAGATAGTGGCAGTTGGCAATGGTGATTGGCGTTATAAGATCATTAGGTAGTGGGTGAGATATTACAATAATTGCGGAAGAAGTGGGGCGAACGTTGGTAGAGGCTAGAATAAATTTAAATAATGAAAGGGGAGGAGATGGCATGAGACATGCTTATTGAATCTTTTTAAATTAGCATTGAGATGAGAAAAACGGGAGGGTTAAGATATCAGGGTCGTGTAATACGCCGGTGTAGGAGGTGATGGGGCGAGGGAGGGGGTGATGCGGGCGAGGGAGGGGGAGAGGGCGAGAAACAATATTATGCGTGGAGAAGGTGTCCACATTTGACACCTATATATATATATTTATATATATATATATATATATATATATATATATATATAAGCATATAAACATATACCACTTTTGACATATAAACCTGTCTCATGGACAGCCATCTGACATCGTAATATGGGGCAAAAGGGTGAACCGAGTGCAAGAGAAATACAAACAATCGCCTTAAAAGGACGGTTAGAATTTTTAAAAGATCTCTAGGCTGGAGTGTCTGAAATAGCCGGTGAATGTCCAGCAAAAACGGAAAGATAAGAAAAAAATAGAGTTATATATCCTGGATTTTCTATAAATGCGATCTGTTAAAAGGAAAGTCCAAAAACTGTGACCAAAATTATCAGAAAAAAAAATAATAATAATTATACAATCAATTAAAGTTTGAGTTATACAGACAAAATTAATCTCCACGAATGCTGGAGGAAAAAATTCGACTTACATCTATACAATTCGATAAATAACAAGCCACATCTCGAGATATAAATATATCATTTATAGGTTTGTTTTATAATCTCGTAATTTAATAACTTGTAAATAAAATGGATGAACTATCAAGATAAACGTTTAACAGATTTATTAAAACTGAACACAGAATAAATTAATGAATTAATTTGCCGCTGTACGCGATTGACATATTAACAGTCCGAAGCCGTGATCTGTGTTTACTTTCTCTCTGAGCAGAAGACCATTTCTAAGGGCGATAACTCTTAACTCCCGAAATGGTTCAAGAGAGATAATTCGTTTTCGTTAGTTGTCCTAACAGGTCTGCCATATACAAGATAAGTGTATGGATTACCAGCAAATATGTCCATATTACCATAGTTTAAAGAACTAAAATAGGATACAAGTTTGTGTGTTGCATGTACATTAAAAGTAACAAATATGGCGCACAGGTACAAAAAGTTGTCCATCTCTCGGTAAAGTGATTGAAACGTGGATATTATAGCTTTAGAAAATGCAAGTCGCTCTTGAAGACTACAAGTGTTAGAACGAGGATGGTTCGGAGGTAAATATGCATAATAATCGGGGAGCTTTTGTCCAAAAGGTGACCACCTGCTACTTAAATCTAACTATTTCAAATATGCTTTCTCTCCTGGAACATTCGTTTAACCAATCAGAGCCCTTTGTATTATTATAATGCGAATGCATTTGTTTTATTTTCAATCGTTCAAAAAATTCGCATAACCTGTGTTGGATAGTCGCCTTGTAGGATGAAATAATCTTTTCGACGCGGTGTTAGGAAAGTTGATATTCGTTGGTCTGTGACAAAGCTAAGACTACACCGTGAATATCGTTTGCCGATATCCGATCTTTTTATGTCCGAGAAAAAAAAGGGACTGCTTTATTTTTATTCTCTTCTTTCGCGGATGCGACCTGCGAATAATCATTTAACCTTTTAAATCTGATTGGTCCTCGCTCTGCGACCTGTAGGTCTCTATTCTGTTTTGAGGGCCAAACTCATATTCTTATACTCCGAGTATCCCACCCGAGAGTTCTCCTCGCCGCATTAATTCCATTACACTTTCCGGGAAACCAAATAGTGAAACGTCCGATACCGCTGGTTTGCGAATTTAAGTAATAATGGCACGAGTAAAAACTACACGGTAAAAAATGACAGAAGGAAATCTCACAATGAAAAGTTCAACCTCTTCTCTTTGTATTCGACATTTTCTATACTTTCTATATCTGTATGTATCTTATATTATATTTATATCTTTTCAAATTATGACTTTTGGTAATTCCCCTACCAACTTATCTATCTGTATTCTTCTGATGATAAGATTTCATTCTTTGAAAAGCCATGGTTTAAGGAAATGAAAATAAATCTATTTTTTTTAAACACCTTGTTTTAAGCAACTGAGGATGTAATAGATATTTTATTTTTACAGTCTTTATTCTCATATTTTACTCTCTCTATATATATGTTACATAGTCCTTTAATTACTCGTACCTTTTCTTCTTCGTCGTGAAGGGGTGTCGTCTCGACGTCGTCTAGTGGTTGAGTTCTTTCTTCGCTTCTGTACTGCCGTGAACATCGCCGTCCGCTGTGTCTGCAACAAAAACCTTCATAACACGATTCAGGAGGCGAACAAACTTTTACATTTTGATTAGTTTTATTCAGGCGTCAGTTTTCTATCGCTCTTGGAGATGTTTCACTAACGTTGAGATAGAGATTAAATTACTACTTTATCGTAGTTAATTGCTAGCTATCTATGGTCCATTAAGTCCTTAGTCATTCGATGAGGGGGGAAGAAGGAATTTCATCACGCCTGTATTCTTTTAGGGAAATAAATTCCCCTAATCATTTGCGGACCACATGGAGAAAATACGCCTGTTCAGCTTGCTTCCAAAAACCAGACTGACAAAACTCAGTTTCCCACACAAGAACCCGTGACGTCACAGAACCCTTATGCACAGGTGCATTCGTCACAGCCTGACTCCCTTGAACCCCCGACCTAAAAGATCTCATCAAAATGGTGGGGTGTCAACGTTTGTGAGCTCTAACTGTGAGAACCAGTTTTATTTTGCACTCGACTGTACGGGTCCACCCGTACTAAACCGCGCAAGCCAAACCGAACGACCCCTCACACATACGTCCATTCAACATGCGTCCGGCATCACGGGGCCATTATCCGCCATATATATTTCTAGTTGTCTGCTCTGTTGAATATTTGAACCACTGACAACAATAGCAATGACAACTGTACTAATTCATCGCGTAATTCATCTTCCACACAGAACAGATATGTATTATGCTAGTCTCTTTCTATGTTCTTGCTTTGTGCTATTTTTTTTCTATTAATTCACTTGTGACATTTTTACATGTGCCATTTTAATCTATGCCATCTTTACTTGTGCCATTATTATCGTGCACCGTGGTTTATAAATCCTCACATAGAGACGTCTTACACTACTCTTTCCCGTCAATGAAAGAAAAAGCTTTCATTCCGAAGCAGACAAGACGGCGTCTCAGAACTACAGAGGCTGGATCAACATTTTGAATCCGTGCCACTCTGATCATCCGATTGAACCACTTGAGCCGTTGTGTAATTGATTGGCGATATTTTCGCAGCTGTTCAGACACCTCGTATCAAACTGGTGAACGGATTCGATAGTTACA
>OY744544.1:16818945-16821445 GCA_963556195.1 Sepiola atlantica
ATAGATAGATATACCCTAAAGCAATTACATAGTCTTACGTACGTTATCACTCCCCACCACTTTATTAAAAGATGGAGTCGCCCGATCGCCGAAAATGCAATGCTAAACATTTTTTTTATTTTTTTGATATTGCTGTTGTGTCGAACGTGAAACTAATTAAAATACACTTTTTTGATCTTCGGTGGTAACATCTGTCCTTTCCAAATATGATACAATAATAGCGTGGGTCTGCGTTCGTGCCGAACGTCCATAGAATGAAAAGATGTCACAAACTCCTACAAGAGGAAACCCTCTAACCAGATATATTCTGATAAAGTATTTCAGTTTGAACGAAGGTGGTGCAATAATATTGTGGGGTCTGCATTCGTGCCGGACGTCCACAATATGCACGTCACAATATACCAAAAGTTGGAAAGTACAACTGTGGAATTTCTACGGGTCCTGTTCGTAATAAATTAAGAAGGAACCAACTGACTTTACTATATATATATATATATATATATATATATATATATATATATATATATATATATATATACGAATCAGTGGCGATTTGTGTTCGGGGTTCGCGCCCACCGACCGTCGGAAATTGGTTCCTAGACTGAGGATTGCGTTGGCATGGAACATCGGTGTCTCTAGGTATTTAAATATTTAATATTTATTTATTAAAAATATTATTGTATATATATATATATATATATATATATATATATATATATATATATATATATATATATATATATATATATATAAGTTTGTAATCCGAAGCAGGAGCAATGTGATATAGGTACCGGAAGGTGGAACAGATGAACAAAAATAAATGAGAAGAGAAAATACGAATAGAATCTCAAATCAATTTATTAATATTTCACGGCATAACGGTTTAGATCCCAGAACAGTAAATAGAAAAAAGTTTACTGTCAAGCAATTAAAAAAGTTCCGGAAAAGGTTAACTTTAATTTTTGAGAGCGGAACCTCTCATTATCAAAAGATCAAAAATATGGACACTGTGTCCATCTCGTCTTTCCGACCACTCGACTATATCACATTGCTCCTGCCTCGGATTACAAACTTACATTTATATTTACCAGCAATGCTTCAAGCAAACTACAATTTCCTTTTATATATATATATATATATATATATATATATATATATATATATATATATATATATATATATATACATATATATATATATACAGGGTGTCTCAAAAAAATGTACTCACTCTTAGAATGGCAAAATGTGCAGAAGATGTCGAGTTTGCACACAAAATTGTGTGGAGCGATGAAGCAAAGTTTTCTCGTCATTCTACGAGTGAGTACATTTTTTTGAGACACCCTGTATATATATATATATATATATATATATATATATATATATATATATATATATACATATATATATATATAATAAAGTTAGTTGTTTCCTCCTTAAATCTGTGATCGATAACTCTGATAACAAAGGTCACATTCATAAATATTTTCTTTTAATACTTTCTGCCACTATGCTCCCTATATTGTTAGAAAACACAATTTTAGTTTGGCTCGCTTTTTGTTATTTCAATATTTAGTCCTCCTCTATATCTTTCTAGAATTAGTCACACGTACAGGAAGTTGGATGTCTTTTTTACTCTCACATTCAAATCTACTCCCACTGCCACCAACGCATACCGGGAAGACTTCTTATTAAAAACGAAATATAATAATGCTGTAGTCGCGTAGAGGCGGGAAACACACGAACATATACAAACACACGAGAAGTGATAAGATAATTTTATTAATATAGAAATTTCAAAAATGTTGCGCATATCAATATTTATCGAAATATATTTTTTCATTCGTTTCTTCCATTTTTAGTTCGTTGTATGTTCCCGCCTTCGCGTTCTACGTCATAATGGCGCGCAATAACGAGTTCCGTTGACGAAAAACAAATGAAAAATGTCTCCTTAGTTTTGAAGTGTTATTGCCAGGGGGGGCTAGTAACGAGCAATGGGGCGGCTTCACACACCCACACTCGGTGAAAATAAAGAGATTGGATTTGCCCAGTGAGTCGGGCGGAGAGAATCGGGCTTTACTGATTAAGGTTGTTTCTTAAATCGGCCATTTTAAAAATGTATCAGTTTTCTTTTTTCTGTGTCAGACATTTTTTTTTATTATTAAAGCTGGCAACCGGTGTCTTAAAATAACAACGAGAATACAAATCAAAAACAAGAAAAGAAAGAGAAAAAAAACGACAACTTCTGCAAAATAAGCAAACTTAAAAATAAATTTAAACAAAGAACTAAAAAAAAACTTAAAAATAAATTTAAACAAAGAACTAAAACAAAATGTCTCAAAGAAGAAAACAAAGAACATTATTTATGTTAAGTTATTAGTTTGTTTGAAATTTACGAGTTGAGTTTTATTTGTTTATATCGATATGCAGGTATTTGCACGTACACATATCGACTTTCTGTTTTATCAGTTTTCCTGTCGCTCTCTGACTCTGGTGTTAACGT